>CM050412.1:48231001-48852251 GCA_027564155.1 Gymnocypris eckloni scoliostomus
AATTTCAAAACATTTAAATATATAAAAAAATTGTATTTGTAATTATTCATATATTGCAAATAAATTTGTTTGATTTACATTTTGTCAATTTAAAATTTAAGAGAGAGAGGAAAAATAGAAAACAAAACAGTATCTCCCACAAATACAATACCATTAATGACAAGTTTGTGTTGTTTTTTTTTTAAAGGAGGATCTGCATGCATCAAAACAGATTATGCTAAAAAAAATTAGAGGCACATTCTATATTGAAAGGTCTAGTTACAACCAGTTCATGCAAACTTACATCAACATACACAAAGTACCATGTTTTCTGTTCAATAGTTTTTGTTTGCGCTGATCAGTGTATTTGAGAGTAGAGCGCCTGTGTTAGAGGTGCACAGAGGTAAGCGCAGCTGCTCTAATGAGAGCTGTGTATGGCTGAGCTGTCAGACTTCATTGCTGTATGATAGAGGACTTCTTATGTTAACCTTTGGCCTTTCCCTCGCTCCTGCTATCGCCTGCCATCTCTTCAGCACACGGCACTTCTCTGTGACCGCTGTCTGAAGAGCCTGCGGTAGAGGTTCACACATTCGAATGCTTTAGCACCCCCATCTTATTTCATGCGGTTATTTTTCTAAAGCATTACAGCATGTCAAAATGTTTCTGTTTATCTCAGTGTTAAATATAAATGGTGGTGAATTGAACCAGCTGTGGGAAGCATTGATGGGCCAAAAATAAGGAAATAAGTAAACCAAAAATAAGTTCCAACACCGTCCTCCAACGGTTAAGAAAAAAATAAGTTTGAATTTCAGGTTGACTTTTTAGACTATTGCACAGATTTAAATGTGAGTTGCCCCCAAACACCGCATCCTTGTTTGCCCTCCACACCAGCCAAGGCAACCCGCCTCGGCTCGGCTGTATTCTTAACAAGGTAATTCCCAAGCCAATCCTGCTAGCATGGATTGAGAACCTTATTAGTCTTGACAGAGAGGTGTGTGTATTCTGGCATGGAGTGTGTGCGCGCATCTGAAGCGAGTGTGGAGATGCAGTGTGTGTCAGCAGGATAATTGAGGGTTGTGTGTGTGATGCCATCTCACCATAATTGCCTGAGCTCACACGGGAGACCCGACCATGTCAAAAACAACAAATTGAGCTAGTGTGTCTGTGTGTGTATGACACCGAAACCGTGTCACCACTCACGGATCAATCACGTCTTCATCTCTTCTTGCCGCGAATAATTTCATCCCATTTAAAAAAAAGTTACATTCAGTCACACGAACGAACGTACGACCGAACGAATGATGCATTTATATAGCGCTTTATTGTGTATTGCTGTATCCCAAAGCGCTTCACAAACATGTGGGAGGGAGGGGGGTCTCTCCTCAACCACCAGCATCCACTTGGATGATGCAATCGCTGCCACAGGACAACGGCGCCAGAGCGCTCACCACACACCAGCTACAGGTGGAGATGAGAGAGAGTCATAGAGCCAATCAAGTGGATGAGGATTATTAGGACCACTACATTTTGCCAACTTTGAATAAAATTTGATTTGACTAAGGCATAGTTCATCCATAAAGGACGATTTAATTATTTGTATAATATAATATAACAACATAATAGAGTAGTTTTAATATCATAGAACATTAAACAGCATTTAAAATATTATAATTATGACATATATAGTAATAATTATGATGAATAATTAAGTTAATATTACATTAATCATATAATAAATATTCATCATATTACAAACAAGAACGATTATTATTATTATATTTTAATGACTAGGCTGCTGTCCCCAGTTCTTTCAAGGTTTTCCTATCTTTGTGTAACGGTCCCTATTTCCTTGATTAAAAATGTAACTGTAACAACAACAAAAATAATATATTATTATTATTATCTATGTTATGGTATGGTAAACACCAGTTGGTACAACATAAGGCAGCGCGATTAATCCTCCAGTGTCCGTATAGAAAAAATATTAATAGAATGCATTTTGATCATAAATGGCTAAACGTGGAAGATATGATTGCTGCAATACTTTTATCAAAATAGAAGTTTTTAACTTGTAAAACTCAATCAGTTTAATAAATTACAATCTAATGTTCAGTCACATTAATTTGTTACTAGACGAGCAAAAAAGGGTAGATTTCTACTCTCTTGTGCTAAAACACATTTTCTTAAACGTACAGTAACATTGAGGGCAGTGAAATCATGGAATCTCTTAACAGTGTCATTAATTAGGATATCACAAAAAAACTTTTTAAAAGGCAGATAAAGGCACACCTTGGAATTTTGTACTTAAAGGAGGTTGAGACATAGGAATGAATTGAATGAGTAATACGTTTTAAATATAGTAGGTGTTTTACATTTAAAAAAAATTGGAAGTTGTGTTTATAGAGTTTATAGAGATAGGGTTGTGGAGAATATTGAACTTTTTCTTTATTTCTTTGATGTATGTAACGATGTATGAATGTTAAGTGTTGTGAGGACCCCAGGAAGACTAGCCATGCTTGATGCAGCTTATGGGGATCCAAATAAATTAACTTAAAATAAATACAATTATTATTAGTATTATTATCAGTGTTATGGTTCTTTTTTTACTTTTTAAACTGCAAACAGTTACTTTTAATTATTTTTCTGTTTTCCATAATAATAACTAAAAAAAACAGTAAATTGTTTTGGAACAAAAAGGATGAATAAGGATAATTTTTTTTGCTGAATTATGCCTTTAACTGGCAATGTCAGATAGGCGATATATAACAAACCAGAATTGAATTTACTAACAGACAGATTTAGTTTCAGACACTGTCAAAAATGGATCTCAAGTATTTGAAAAAGGAAAATAAAAGGCAGGACCAACTTTGGGCAGTTATCCATTTATGCAGATATGCTTTTGCCAAAATACAATGCATAAATAAAATCCCGACAAACAAAAGTATCAGGATTTCCTGAGTGTACGCTTATAAAGATCAAGCCTTGCATGTCTATGATCCATTCTCAGCACTGTTACAGATAATGAAATACTCATAGTGGCCTGTAATATGCAGCTTGTTCAGTACACTGGAGTGCGACTCGGAGTCCCGGGATCAGATGTAATTGAATGAAGAGGCTAAAGATAAAGCGGTACATGAAACCCAACACAGCTGAGCGGCTCTCTATCCGTGATTCACCAACAGATTCTGTTCAGAAGACAAAAATGGAGAGACAAAGAAATGTTATAGTCAAGTGTACATTAATAATATTACAATTAATACTTCAATTACAATGCTTTGTTATACAATTTTGCACACACATTTAGAAAATAAAATTACAAATAAATTCATTAATTGTAATTAATGAAGTCCTATATAAATAAAAAATATTATTTTGATGCAGACATGACAGAAATATAATATACACCTGATTATTAAAGGGGTTGTGCAAAATTCACTTTTACATGTTGTATGAACTGAAATGTGTCTTGGTGTTTTATCACAGACTCGCCCTGAGTGAGCCGTGGACAGTCTGCCATTGTTTCACTGCCGGAGCAGGTGCAGACAAGAACGACTCCTAAGCGAATGAGGTGTTTTGTTGTTGGATGTAATAATAAACATAGCGGTCGTCATTTACTCGCGGCATCTGAGCCGCTGAAGATGCAGTGGATTACATTTATTTATGAAGGGATTGCACCCCCTGATCTACCTAAATATGTTTACATTCGTGATCCAGCTTCACCTACAGAAGTGAGAACAAGGTTTTCCTAATAATATGCTAGTTAGCAAGTTAATTGAGGAGTACGGCTAAAGTTAGTCTCATGAGAACAGCTCGTCACCCCACGGAAGAGAGGGGTGGGGCAAGCAGAGCTCATTAGAATTTAAAGGGACATGCACAGAAACGGCTCACTGTGAACAGAGCTGTTTTTGATAAGGTAAAAGGGTACCACTGAGTAACCAAAGTATGTTATAGACTTTTCATTAAACCCCTAAAAATCATCCCAACTTGTGGAAAATGGGCATCCGATGATGTCGTTAAGGTTTATCAAATTAATAAGTTTAATATTAGACAATTTATTTTTAACTTTTATTTTGTTATCACAATATGACAATTTTTACTAAATGACACAACACACATTCAGGAAATAACAGTAATTAAAAATAAATTAATCATTTGAATTACTGCCATCCTATAAACATTTTTATTTATGCATTTTGGCATGAGACGTATAACATTCATTCAAATTTATCCTTGACAAATTTAATAAAAACGTGTTTTTCATTTTACAATGATATATAATTATGCAATATACAATTATATATATATATATATATATATATATATATATATATACAGTTGAAGTCAAAAGTTTACACGCACCTTGCAGAATCTGCAAAATGTTGCTTATTTTACCAAGTAAGAGAGATCATACAAAATGCCTGCTATTGTTTATTTAGTACTGACCTGAATAAGATATTTCACATAAAAGATGTTTACATGTAGTCCACAAGAGAAAACAATAGTTGAATTTATAATTCATACAATATATATATTTCCAAGATTATAAAATCCGTATGCACTGGCTCAAAGTTTTATTGCTTGCTTAATCAGCTGTTTGATCAATGGTCTCTCTATGTAGCGTTTTATAAAGACGGCAGACTTTTCACAAGTTTATATTTTCTTTATCGACAAAAGCAACTTATGTCAGAGACAGAGGATAAGTTATATTAACATTGTTGCTGATTAATTACATGACGAATCCATCATGGCAGAGAAAATTAATCGTAGATGGATGTTTTAATCGCAGGTTAGAATTCTAATCCCCGATTTGTTAATCTCAGTTTAAAATTAAGTGGTGCAACACAACTCGATTTAAAATAAAACCCAGATCAACAAATCCTTGATTAGCTCTAAACTTTGCTTAATCTAATCCTAATTAATTGTCTTAATAATGCATCACTGTTTAAAGGTCTGCTTTTATTTATGTACAAATCACAATAAATAAAGAAAACAAATAGGATGTTGCTTTCTGCCATTTGAGTTTCCTTTCTGTGAACAAATTAAGCGTGTCACAAAAATGAATTGAAACTCATCAAATATAGATTGTTACGTGTCGCACTGTCCCGCCCCCCTTGTTTATCTGTAAACTAAATCAAATATATTTCAAGAATGTATTCCTTTTGTGTATGTATGTATGTATGTATGTCTGTGTATATATATATATATATACTGCAGATAACAATGTAATAATATTTAGTATATTCACATCTAGGTGGAATAAAATAGTAATTTGTACTAGTGTCGGTTCAAAATAAATGAAAAGAAACCGAGCATAATAGATTTGTTTTTCCCCCTGTTGTACTGAAATCGTATTGAACCGTGACATCTGTGTACCGTGCTACCTCTAATAAATGTGTGTGTGTATATGTATGTATGTATGTATGTATATATATACACACACACACACACACACACACACACACACATACATACACACATATACATACATACATATACAGTGCCCTCCAAAAGTATTGGAACAGTAAATACAAATTTGCTCTGTTGGCTGTGGAGTCAAGACATTTACTAAAAGATCATGAACCAAATGTCTGAATACGAGACAAAACTACAGAATGTCACATTTTATTATTGGGTGATTCAACACATAGATGTTTTACCAGCTAAGAAGTTCAGCACTTTTAGAGTTTCATCCCCTATCTGATGTGAGCATAAGTATTGGAACAGTTGCCTCAAGGGTCTTTCTAAGTGATCAGTTGTGTCCTTTTGCATTAATTCTTCAGATTTTAAAAGCAGGGAGTGTGTCGTATCAGTTATATCCATTACTTCTGCTTCTGCATTCGGAATCTTGCATTCGATGATGACACACAAAAATCAGGATGAAGATGAGGGAGCTGACTTTGAGAGAAAAGCAAGCAATTTGGATGCTAAAAGAAAAGAGGAAGTCAATTAGAGTTATAGCAAAAACAAAGGGCATGGAGAAATCAAGAGTTTGGAAACCACCAGTGACACCACCAGTAGTTGATTACAGACAAATCATAAAAGCTGTGAAAATTAACCCTAAAAGACGTGTCTGCAAAATCACCAATAACTTCCAGAAAGCTGGGGTGATGCTCTGACAATCTACTGTCCTCAGGAGACTTTGACATAGAATAACAGGCTTGACAGCAAGATACGAACCTCTGACCAGCTCCAAAAATAGAAAGGCAAGATTAGAGTTTGCAAAAAAGCACAAAGGTGAGCCAGAAGAGTTTTGGAACGGTGTTTATGGACTGATGAGACAAAGATTCAACTTTATCTAAGTGATGAGAAAGCAAAAATGTGGAGAAAAAGAGGGAACTGCAAAATATCCCAAACATACAGCCTCATCTGTAAAGCATGGTGGAGGGGGTGTCATGGCATGGGCATGCATGGTTGTCTCTGGAACAGGCCCTCTCAACTTTACTGATGACTTAATGTACGATGACAGTAGCAGAATGAATTTGGAAGGGCACAAAATCATCTTACCTACCAATATTCAAGAAAATGCCACCAGATCCATTGCTAAGTGCTTCATGTTGCATCAGGACAATGACCCAAAACACTCTGTCAGTTCAGTCAAGGAATTTATAAGGGCAAAGAAAGGGAAAGTCTTAGATTGCCCAAGTCAACCTCCAGATTTAAATCTGATTGAACATGAATTTCACCAGTTGAAGAGAGTAAAGACAGAAACTCCGCAAAACAAGCAACAATTGAAATTGGCTGCATTAAAGGCTGGGGAAAGTATTTCAAAGGATGAGACCAAGAGTCTGGTGATGTCTACGGGTCATAGACTCACTGCTGTGATTGTGCGCAAGGGATCTGCAACTAAATAATAGCTTTTAATCTTTTATATCTGCCTTATGTTCAACTGTCACAATACTTTATTATGCTCACATCAATGAGTGGGATGAACTCTAAAAGTGCTGTTCTTTTTATTTGGTAAAACATGTGTTGAAACGGCTAATAAAAAAAATTTGACATTCTGTAGTTTTGTCTCATATTCATCTTTTCATCATATTTGCAAATGTCGTGACTCCACAGCCAACATAATTTTGTCTTCACTGTTCCAATACTTATGGAGGGCACTGTATGTATGTATGTATGTATGTATACACACACACACACACACACATACACACTCACCGGCCACTTTATTAGGTACACCTGTTCAATTGCTTGGTAACACAAATTGCTAATCAGCCAATCACATGTCAGCAACTCAATGCATTTAGGCATCTAGATGTGGTGAAGACGACTTGCTGAAGTTCAAACCGAGCATCAGAATGGGGAAGAAAGAGGATTTAAGTGACTTTGAACGTGGAATGGTTGTTGGTGACAGACGGGCTGGTCTGAGTATTTCAGAAACTGCTGATCTATCGGGATTTTCATACACAACCATCTCTAGGGTTTAGAGAGAATGGTCTGAAAAAGAGAAAATATCCAGTGAGCAGCAGTTGTGTGAACGAAAATACCTTGTTGATATCAGAGGTCAGAGGAGAATGGGCAGACTGGTTAGAGATGATAGAAAGACAGCAGTAACTCAAATAATCACTCGTTACAACTAAGGTATGCAGAATACCATCTCTGAACACACAACACATCGAACCCTGAAGCAGATGGGCTACAGCAGCAGAAGACCACACCGGGTGCCGCTCCTGTCAGCTAAGAACAGGAAACGGAGGCTACAATTCACACAGGCTCAACAAAATTGGACAATAGAAGATTGGAAAAACGTTGGTCTGATGACCAACAAGGTAGCAAGGTGTACCTAATAAAGTGGCCAGTGAGTGTATATATATATATATATATACACACACATACATATATATATTTTACATTTTAGAATAAATTGGAAACCGTTAATATTCACATATTTTAATTATAAGGCTAAAACCACACTGTAGCCTCTACAGTTTGAAACAAAACGTGACAAAAACGATATTTTAGAGAGTTTACATAAAAAAGAAATCAGTAGTCACTGCCATCACTGCCTGTGGGACTGGTGCACACACGAGCGAGGGGGTGGACTACATTGCATGGGTAATCATCACCCACTAAAGGTCAGGGCCCTTAATTCCAGTCATTCGGAGGTGCTCCATACATTACAGTGGGTGTGTGCCAGAGAGGAGGGCAGGAGGAGATGGAGGGAGGACAGGGCATGAGAAGAGGAAAGAGATGAAGAGAGAAACAAAGAGAATCAGGCGAAAGGGAGGACATTGCAATGACATCACTCAGATTCAAAGCAACCCACATAACTATTATTTCTGAATCCTGGCCTTGACCTCTGAAGCTCCTCGGCATATATGTAGACAATGCAAAGATGCTGCAATCGAAGAAGGTGGAAGTTAATTAACGCAACCTGTCAGCAACAACAAGGGCCAGTTTAACCTCAGAGGATTTTTTGTTCAACCCAGGGGTACAAATCATCCTGGGTCAGAAAATCCACAGCATTGATACCAATTACTGTGCATGGTTCTCGAAGAGATTCAAACAAATGTAAAATTGGCTTTCTGGGCGGGTTAAGGGTTTTAATAAAAGAAGAGATCATGAAAAGATGTAGCCTACACGCATCAATGGGTGTTTCTTCAACTATGGACACTTTTGGCCCTGTGGACTTTTAGAAAATAAACTCATTTCCACCACAATCTAATCAAGTCCAACACTAGACACACATTTTTTTCTTAAAGTCATAAACATTTGCTCCACAACGTCACATATACAAATTCTGCATGATATTTAATTTTTTTTACAAAATGGCAAGTTTTACTGTCATAGCTAATCATTTTTGTATTCTAAATCCGCAGTCAAATATTTTCGTATTTTTGCATAATTAAAAAAAATTGTTTCAATAAAATTTGAGCAAAATAAAGAAATATTCCATTCACAAATTATATTTACCCTTATTTGGTTCATGATTATTTTACTCTATTTAGAATGAAAAAAGTAACTATTTAATACATGTAACACTTTCGTAGTATTTTTTTATGTCAAACATATGTAAAAAATAAAATAAAAATCTATAATATTATTTTATTTTTTATATTTAAATGTATGCATATTTAGTGTACACACACACATTGTTATTTATAACATATATAAGTATGACAGTAATTAAAGTATATTCAAAAAATGTATTAATTACATACTAAATTTGAAACAAATGTAAAAAATTAAATTCTATAATAAATAAATCTATAATGTTACATATTTATATTAGGGTTGCGCCGATAGACTATAGTATCGGGTAGCGATGATAATCAGAGATATCACCTGTGGCTGATACCTTTAATGATAGCAAGACGATTATTATTATTATTAGGCTAGTAATACTAATTAATATTAGACCTTATTTGTTGCATTGTATTTATTTTTCTGCATTTTTACAGTGTTGTGCATTATAACCAATCACACATGCACAATGAATGCAATGGCCAATCCAAGGCGTTCGGATGAGTCATAGCTCAAACAGTGGAGTTTCGTCGCAAATTCTCTCATCATAAACAACAAAGTGCAGATGTACGTGTAAGAGATTTATTTCTCATACAGTGTAGATTCACTGATTATAACGGGAATGTTTTTAAAGTGCATAAAAACACGCTACACTGAGCTTGTGATGATGATCTTTGGAAATGGAAATGTTCTTTGCTCGTATTCTGTAGCTGCTTTTTGAATAACTGAGGAAACATTAGCATTATAATTAGTAATTACGATGTTTCTATTAAATTGTTATCCTGTTAAATACAAATTCAGTCATGTTAAAAACATTAGGCTGGATTTAGCCTTAAGGCACGTTCACACCAAGCATGATAACAATAAAGATAACGATAAAGATATAGTTCTAAAAATCTTCTCAGTATTAAAGAATAGCAGCGTCCACAACACAACTATAACGATAAAGGCACAAAGAAACAATATCGTTGGAATCACTTCCAGAACTATTGTTTTCCAGCTGATGAATGATAAAAACACTGACAGCCAATCAGAATCCATCCTGCTATAATGTGCTCGACAATTTAAAGCAGCAGACGCACGTGCGCTTAGAAAAAACAGACGATATCGTTCGCAAGCGTGGACGCTAATATCGTTATCTTTTAGTAATCGGTCTTGGTGTGAATGGGGCTTTACGCTGGAATTGGTTCACTTTCCGGCAATGAAACTAAGTAAATAAGTAATTAAATAAATGATCATGGTAATATAGTGTATCTGCGATCTCAGAGGCTCATGATAGGGGGATATGAGAATTGAGCATATCGCCCAACACTAATTTATATATACACATTTTAAATATTATTTTATATTATACATTACATATGTGAGTGTGTGTGAGTGTGAGTGTGTGTATATATATATATATATATATATATATATATATATGCTTTCTCGCTCTATAACATAATAGCGGCAGTTCAACCCCCCGGACATAAACACCCTTAAATACAGGCTACATAAAAGAAGAGAGATACTTTTAATTCACTAAAGCACACTCTCTATAAGTAACACAACCTACATAACTGAGTATCACAAAGAAGCTGCACAGCGGTCGCCTTCCACAGCTTCCAAAAGACCACTGTCAGCTCAGCAGGCTTGTATATGTTTCAGTCCCTTATCGATTGAACCGTCTTTCCCTGTGGTCGAAAGCAGCCAAAGCCAGTGTTTGTGCAGAGAATCAAATTCTGATAACCCTCCTGAGGACCTCCTGGATCAAAATAGGGAACTAACTGGTGGTGGAGGGGAGACTGAACTAAGAGTGTGGGATATAGAGATAATTACAATAGGCCCAACACTGAAACCTGAGGAATACCAATCGCACCGACTATGCCAGTGTGCTGTATTGACCTGTGGTTGATGGCGGTGTGGGTGTCATAAAAAAGATTGAGAGCTAAGAAACGAATAACACAAATAAGACAGCTGAAAGATCAATATCACAGCTGTGAAGGATTCTTCACAATGCATGAAGGACGAATGCTGGCAAGAAAGAAAGTGTTGGAGAGCAAATGAGTCAAGTGTTGCAGAGTAAGATTGTTTTTATTTGTGCGAAACAAAAACAGCAATATAATGCCACAAAGGAAGACTCTGTAATAGAAGTAAAAAATGTAATAAAAAAATGTGATGTATGTGAAAAACGTGAAATATGCAAATGTGTATATATAAACATTTGTGTATATATATATATATATATCTTCTGCGATAATATTGTAATTGTTTTAACAATGTGCAATTTGACAATAGAGTATTTTGCAAAAATCAAACAAAACACCTACGGAGTGCACGCATACATTAGCCTACGTGGTAATGAAGCGGGTTAAACAGTGCACGCGCGCAATTAGAGTGTTCTTTCACTGCATGATTCAGTCTATTAAAATGCATTAAGAATCATCACAAAATTCAAGATATGGGGGCAGAAAATGTATATCAACATTTCATATATTTAAAATCCCACGAAGAGTGCCATTTTTTCTTCAAAAATAAGCATGATTACAAATGTGATCTTGATTTTATACAACAGTTCAATAAACAATAAGTTAATATTTAGAGACTTTTACATTTTAGACACCATATTGCCTGCTTTTGATCCATTTCGGCGACAAAAGAGAGAGAGAGAGAGAGAGAGAGAAATACACACATATACATACATACAAGGTCTGTATTTAAAGTCACACCAGAGGTGTTCAGATGGGATTAGGACTTGGCTTTCTGCAGAACAGTCAAGTTCTTCCACACTGACTCAATCAATCATTTATTTTTTAACCTTGCCTTATACACAGAGGCATTGGCAGGCTAGAATAGAAAAGGGTCCAGTCCAAACTGTTGCTATAAAATTAGAAGCACACAATTCCCTAGAATATTATTATTAGGGCTGTCGCGATTCGTCATGACTAGTGGATTTTTAAAACCGTTGACTAACCGGAAAAATACAGGAAGTGGCGCTTTTCACAGACGAGAATCCATAAAACATATTATAAGCCTGTTTTTCAAGGCTGCATCATATATTAAACCCATAAGTAAGCATACTTGTGAATTTACAAACGCTATGATTGTATTAAATTATTATATGCGATGCAGTTCTAATACAGTATGCGCTTTAATTATTTAGATGGATGCAGGTTAAGTGTGTGCTTCACACAGCGGCTCCTTTCACAGTAGCTCCACAGAAACTTCTCATTTACATGTGTGGAGCGTCTCAAACTCCATCTCTGCAAGTCTGCGTTGTTGTGAGTTTGGGTTTATTATAACATTCATCTGGGAACGCAACGTGTGCCATTTCATTTTCATGAGTATACCCCTCACATTTTTGTAAATATTTTATTATATCTTTTCATGTGACAACACTGAATAAATGACTCCTTGCTACAATGTAAAGTAGTGAGTGTACAGCTTGTATACAGCCCTAAGTGAAAATGTCCAAATTGGGCCCAATTAGCCATTTTCTCTCCCCGATGTCATGTGACTTGTTAGTGTTACAAGGTCTCAGGTGTGAATGGGGAGCAGGTGTGTTAAATCTGGTGTTATCGCTCTCACTCTCTCATACTGGTCACTTGAAGTTCAACATGGCACCTCATGGCAAAAACTATCTGAGGATCTAAAAAAAAAGAAAATTGTTGCTCTACATAAAGATGGTGTAGGCTATCAGAAGATTGCCAAGACCCTGAAACTGAGCTGCAGCACGGTGGCCAAGACCATACAGCGGTTTAACAAGACAGGTTCCACTCAGCCTCTTCTAAAGATGATGCACAAGAAAGCCTGCAAACTGTTTGCTGAAGACAAGTAGACTAAGGACATGGATTACTGGAACCATGTCCTGTGGTCTGATGAGACCAAGATAAACTTATTTGGTTAAGATGGTGTCAAGCGTGAATGGTGGCAACCAGGTGAGGAGTACAAAGACAAGTGTGTCTTGCCTACAGTCAAGCATGGTGGTGGGAGTGTCGTGATCTGGGGCTGCATGAGTGCTGCCGGCACTGGGGAACTACAGTTCATTGAGGGAACCATGAATGCCAACATGTACTGTGACAAACTGAAGCAGAGCTTGATCCCCTCCCTTCGGAGACTGGGCCGCAGGGCAGTATTCCAACATGATAACGACCACTGCCTTGCTAAAGAAGCTGAGGGTAAAGGTGATGGACTGGCAAAGCATGTCTCCAGACCTAAACCCTATTGAGCATCTGTGGGGCATCCTCAATCGGAAGGTGGAGGGGCGCAAGGTCTCTAACATCCACCAGCTCGTCCACCATGTCGTCATGGAGTGGAAGAGGACTCTAGTGGCAACCTGTGAAGCTCTGGTGAACTCCATGCCCAAGAGGGTTGAGCCAGTGCTGGAAAATAAAGGTGGCCACACAAAATATTGACACTTTGGGCCCAATTTGGACATTTTTACTTAGGGGTGTACTCACTTTTGTGGCTAGTGGTTTAGACATGAATGGCCGTGTGTTGAATTATTTTGAGGGGACAGCAAATTTACACTGTTACACAAGCTGTACACTGTTTACATTGTAGCAAGGAGTCATTTCTTCAGTGTTGTCACAAAATATATAAAATATAAAAAATGAGAGGGGTGTACTCACTTCTGTGAGATACTGCATGTAATAAAATATTTAAATTAAAGCATAATAAAAAATATATATAATATAACCCATTTTATTACAGCATGAACGTAGTTTCAGGTTTAACAAACTGTTCCATCAGAACCCAAATGTGAAAGTAATTGGTATTTGTTGGGGCATCGTGTACCTTTATAAACCTAAATAGCAAATTGGATGTCCAGCAAAGAAAGTCATGTAACCAACAGAAACCGTCAGGCTGATTTGAGCTGCTGCCAGTGTCTCGTTCTCCTCTGAGGTCTTGTCTAAACTCCCCTTTCCATTAAGGGCAGAGAGAGACAGCTGCTGTCGCTACGATGGCAAACAACAGAGAAGCAGATGAAGAAGAACGATCAAACAAGACAAACAAACAAGGCCGAGAGGGAGCTCGACTCTGAACTCTGCAATGAGAAGAGCACATGAGGGGAAAAAGGGAAAGAAATCGCCAAGAGCAACAGTGAGTTCAATCTAGGAGCAAGTTCTGCTGATTTTTACTTCACCAACTTCAGATGTGCTGCTCTCTGATCTGTCTGCTCCTTTCATTTCAGCGTCAGATAAATCACACAGATACGGGTAATCAAATATGTGAGAGGAAGTCCTCCACAACACATCTGGCATAAAGCACGTCCTGAATAAGGCATTTAATGAGCCTGATATGTGCTGATCTACCTCTTTCTTACTTCTCCTTTCATTAGGCAGAAAGTTTCATTGAGGTGTGTAATTTTTTCTCTCAAAAAAAGAGATCCAACCTGGACAAAATACTTTAAAGGCCTATTCAAACCAAATGTGAAACTAAAATGCAAAACGAATAGCCAACAAAAGGTCTATTCACACCAAAAGTGTAATGAATATTCATCAGGCTACATTAAAACTTACTGAACTCTCATAAAAATAGGTGGTGCTAATCAACAAATAAATGTATCACAGTTTCCACAAAAATATTAAGCTGCACAACTGTTTTCAAAATTGATAATAAATGTTTCTTGAACAGCAAATCAGAATGATTTCTGAAGAATAATGTGACACTGAAGACTAGAGTAATAGTGCTGAAAATTCAGCTTTGCATCACAGGAATACATTACATTTTAAAATATATTCAAATAGTAAACATATAAATTGTAATAATGTTTCATGGTAATGCAGTCTTGGAGAGCATAAGAGACTTAAATCTTACTGACCCAAAACCTTTAGACCTTGGTATGAAAGATATTTTACCAATGCTTCGGTTTATACCCACTGTTTCTGTTCTAAATCTTGTTCACAACAAACATTTGTTCCATGCTTGGTGTGAACAGGCCTTAACGGTTGTTCATACAACTGAAGCTGAAACAAATTGCACTCTTCAGAGTATCAGAACACGTGGAAGCCAGAAACACAGACTCACACTTTATCTTTCAAACACAAGCACACTGTCAGTTACTTTCTTTTGCAAAGGTCGGGCGGGTTTCGTGACCCCAAGCTCCCTGGTCACTACATCATGTCTGGTGTGACAGGACATTGTGAGGAAGAACGAATATATGCATGACCTCTGCCCTTTTCATCTCTGGACATAAAGCTAGAAATGCCCTTTGATCTAATGACATCATCATCATCATCCAAAAAGCCCCATCTAAACAGAACAAAACATTTCCAAAATCTCCAAAAAATACACTGAGTTTACAACATAACTATGAGGTACAAGAGGAAATTCAATATAAAATGTTCAGCTTGCAGCACTTATCCAATATCAATTCATTCAATAAACAAGATGTATGGCACAAGGAGTATTTATATATAAATGAATAATTTTTAGATATGTCAAATCCTTCTTCTTTATTGAATGACAAAGATCCCTATTTAGGTGTTTCTTCAACTATGTGCACACATGGACCTGTGAACTTTTAGAAAGTAAACTCTCCGGAAATAGACTTTTTACACATTTAGTTTCATTAACAATATTTCACAGTGGACTTATGAATCAAAGGGGAATCCTGCCATTTTGTAATTTTTCATGACCATTTTCACCACTGTGTAATTTCCATCACATCTCAAATGATGTATTGTGCTTAAAAGTTTTCTGTGGTGCAAATTACACTTTAAGCAACAAATATCGGACGTGTATCCGATTAAAATCCACATTTGGAAGGGGCTCAGATCAGATGCGAAAAAAAATCGGATCTCGTGCTAGTTTTTGTTTACACGTGTGCAACAAATTCCATTCTGTGTCAGTTGTGAGCGAAAAATCGGATTTTTTTTGTGCCAGTGTAAACGCAGCCAATGTGACCATGTAAGAAAAAAGTGAAATGTGTTAGATTAGAAAAATAAAATTATGATATAAAAGAACCCATAAATAAAGAAACTCCTCTTTTACGGTGTATGCACAGGTTGAAAAATAAAATATAAAAAATAAAATTAATTAAATGTTTTGGTTATATGTACTTTTATAATTAAAAACAATCAAAATAAATATCATTATATAAATATAATATATAAATATTAAGTAAACGAATAAAAATGATGGGAACACAATAGTTAAAGTTGTGTAGTATAGATTTTAGCTCCCCCCATCTGCATTTGGTCTGTCTGAATCAGAGATCCATCATATTAGTCACTTGACAGGCAATCTGGTACTCAAACAACAAACTTCTTACCACCGGTTGTAGAAAGGAGGGGTGAAACAAGAAAGAACAGCAAAAACAAAATATCCCTGTACTAGGTGGATGATGGGAGCATTCACTATTCACAAAATGCTTTTTCAAACGAGAAGCTATTTCTTCCGTACGAATGGTCTGGAACATAATAAGCTTATTCTGAAAACAAAAAAGCAAACAAACCCCTATTTGTTGTAGGTAAAGAAACCCACAATTTGGTTGCTCTTCTTATGATGTCTGATGACAACTGTGAAAAAATAGATGCCTTTGAAGCCAATCCGTGGAGGTACTTCAAACCTGCCTTTGTGGATGGAGTGATGGCCGGTCCAAACAGTATTTGCCGCTCTTCCTAACAGCTTCAATAGAATAAAACAGAGGAAAGAGCTTTTGGAGACCAGACAGACAAAGTGAACTGCCTTGTTCCGCTGCCAAATGGGAAACAGCACATGGATGCTTTTGGGGTAACAAAGCAAGAAAGCCATTCCTAATGCACTTTTATCACACCTGGAGAGTGTTGAAAAAAAAGAGAGTCGACTGCAGTGTTACTCAGTGAAATCCACACACAAAAAAGGAGAGATTCTATAGTTCAAGTCTTGAAGCTGCTTTTTAGCAGAACAATGTCTGTCTGGTTGGTGGACTCAGGGTTATCAGAAGGAAGGCACAGTGGTGCAACTGCGGCTCCGCTGCAGAAAGGTCACATCGGCCATTGTGTTTCAGGCTCCCTGCATCAGGTTCCCCACTGACTGCAGCTCCAGGGCTTTGTGAGGATGTTCATAGGCCATGTGGCTTGCCTGAGCCAAAATTAAGTCTTCAGAATAGGTTTGATATTCCGTTTGATAGTGCAAAGTGCAGACAATAGTGATAGAATGATTGATGGGGGGGGGCACAGAAGCAAGACACAAGAGAAGTAAAGATTTAAAGATGAATGGAGAATTACAGCTACAAAGAGCGGTGAGCCAAGCATGTAGTCTTTCTTGATTTGATCTTTTTGTATTACAAGCACCGTGTATTGTCACATTTGGTTCCAATATCCTTCTACCGCAAAAAGAGCTACTGTAGGCGCAAATTTAATCTATTTTCGCAACAAAGGCCTAACAACACACAAACTGCTGTAAAGATTTAACTCTAAGATATAAACCCTATCAAAAATTTTGATTTATGCAATTACACTGAATGGGGTCTGAAGCTTTCAAACTTCAAAAAAGACACATAAGTGCCGAAAACTATCACAAAAGTGGTCCATACAACTTTCAAGCCTCATTCCAAAGTCTTCTGAAGTCATACAATAGTTTTGTGTGAGAACAGACTGAAATGTAATTGTTGCCCACTGAAAATCTTCCGTTAACTCAATGCATTCATCACACCCTAGTAAAAACTACGCCATCATTTATTTAATCCTAAGCATACTTCAAATTCATTAACGTTTATTGACATTTCATTTAAGATTTACTGATATAAAAGTATTTCCTTACTGCACAGTGCACATTAATATTATGCTTAAAATGTGTTTTAATATCACTATTTATAAGGATTGTATATATCAATCTTTAAATGCAAGATATTTAAAGTGTATCAGAAATATACTTGCAATAGTTCCCCTATAGCACAATCAAATATACAGTTTATCTTTAGTTGGACTTCAGCACTACTTCCGCACAATTAAAGTGCAAAGCACAAAATGTGTTACAATTTAGCAGAATTTTTCCAGTTTAGTATACCAAAAGTATAGTTGCAGGGTATTTTTTTTTTATTAAGCACATAAATATGTAAATGTATTTGTAGTATAGTAAACACAAAATAAATGTATTTCAAATACATTAGTTTTTTTTGTTTTTCACTAGGGAAAAATCATTCCAAGTGTAACTTTTTGCAATGAATCACTTGATCCAGTTAAAGTAATCTGAATTATTCGTTCAGACTGAATCCGATTAGACTGAATCAGTTCTAATGAAACTCAAACATTTAGTCACAGTGGTTAATAGCTCACAGGATGGTATGTATGATCAGTAAAAGCTTTATAAAAATAAAATAATAAAATAAAAAAACACTTCACATTTCTGTCTGTTTCTCACCCAAATCATGACTTCAAAAGACTTTGACTGGTGATTTTTGTGTCCATTTTGAAGTTAAAATGGATAGCTTAGACAAAAGTGAAAATTCGGCCATGAATTACACCACTCGATTCATATGGATTTATTTTAGGATGTTTATATTAACTTTTTGATGCGTCAAAGTTTTGCTATAACAGATAGGAACCGGTATAACAGAGACCGAAATCTCTCAGGTTTCATGGGGGTAATTAATTGAATTTTCACTGTGTGAACTAATCCCTTCAAAAACTCCTTTAAATGCCTTTTCATGCATCTTAATGCATGAAAAATAAACTAGACTTGTTTTACACACAAAAATAATTCACACAAGTTTGGAATAACATGTTTGGCCATTGATGATTTTTCATTTTGGGGGAAATTATTAAGTGTTCTTGATGATGCCAGAATAAAAGAAAATAGTTTAAGAAGCTATCACATTATTGCTGAAGAAACGTGCACAATAAGACCAAGAATATACAAAAATGAAAATTGTTATTTACTCGCCCTCACGTCATTCCAAACCTATATGACTTTCTTTGAGATTCCACAGTAGAAATAAAAGTCACATTTAAAATGACATGAGAGTGAGTAAATTATGACTTTTCATTTTTGGGTGAACTATACCTTTATAAAAGTGAACTGGGTCAATTTTAAGGTCATGTTAAAATAAACACAAAGAACATCCACACCTCGGGTTCTATGACAGAAAGAAATGGCAAGACATACAGTAAAATAAACCTTTCTGCTTGTGTGTATCCTTGATCATCATGGGTAAGAAGCAGTAATGTAATCGTAATCCTTTTAGTCAACAGACAGCAGCCAGTAAAGCACGGCAGTTTCTAAAACCCATTTGAGTGTTTCTTCAGCCTAGATCCACATGTTCAGCTAATCAACAACACACCCACTTATCTTAAGTTAGTTTCCCCACAAGACGAAAGACTACAATTCATTTTAATGTACTTCTTCCTACAACTTTGATAAAAGCAGAATGCCTTAAATGAACGAGAGCCGTAACTCCACGCATATATGTTGAGTCACCAGAGCCTAATACATTAACACGTGTAATTGGGTCTCCGCAGCAGTGCTTATTTAATGTAAAGGCTTTCAGAAAGGCAATGGTCTCTGTCGTATATATTACAATACAGTTTTCAACACACACACGTATGTTTCTATAGATGTGCAATAAAAAATTAAATAAAGAAAAAGCCCCTCCATCCATTTCCCTCAAGGTCTTTCTCAGCGTGGCCGTATGAAGCTTTTTGAGCCATTACCGCAAACAAGATAATTCTCGCCATCTATTATATTGTGTAAATGTGCTGCTGGAACAATAAGTTTGTTCTGAACTCAAACCACTTTAGTGTGGCATTCTCAGAAAACTTTTCAAATCTGTGCCACCAACAAACTCGCCATTATACTTGATGTTGTTTGCCAATGCGAGCTCTATTATTTCAGGACACAAAAGGAGGAGAGAAAGGGAAGCGGCTGCAAAAAAGAAAGATAATGGTGTTCGCGTTGATTGGTTCCTTCTAACACAGGCAAACCGAGGATCAATTCACTTTTTGAAAAGAGGGGAAGGTTGTTTACAACGAAGGACCTGCAGCAATATGAAAATGAAATCAATAATCCCACTGTGAAGAATAGATGGATGCAGGCTCGAGGCGTCTGGTCTTACATGAGAAAGGGGCAAAAAAATGAAAGGCAGAGATTGGGAATGATAAGCCTTGTACAAGCCTGCCGTCGAACACTGAAGTATATATTTTTAGCAGGACTGTAGAAGTCAACGTATGTGATTAGTCAAACAGATTTACCATCATACATTTTTCTACAGTTATTTTATTGAATTTTTATTTTTTTATAAAAAAACATCACAAATGCACTAAAATGAGGAACAAATTCAATTCACAATGGTTATATTTTTTGTGCAGTTGTTGTGTAACATGCACAAAAGGAGAAACTCCCAGTCAAAGCCTAAGATGGTCACATCTGAGCTACCTGCCTTTAGCATGAGGGATTTGAATTAGGCTACGAGGAGCTCTTCACGCCATCGGTCGTGCTTCAGTAAGCTGCGGCGGAGTTGTGACGGGTGATTAACAGGTTGTGGTGCACGGATTCTCACTTTCTGTAACAACGGCTTTGGAGGAAAGAGAGTCCCTAGGGAGCACCGCTTCACTGCAGACCTTGCAGCTGTAACAACAATCAGATTTCATCAAACATCAAAATTCATGTAATTTGCTTTCTTCATAATCATTCCTGTTCTTATTGTGCATGATCTATCAGTGCAAGTAATTCCCAAAAAAATATTTACTAAAACTCATAATTTACTCACCCTCATATCATTCAAAATAGATGAGTTTCCTTCTTCATTTTGTTTATTTTTACAGTACTTTTAGAAACTTTATGGAGGTCACTGTATGGAAGAGTCCATTACTTTGTCAATTACTGCTCCACCAATGAAAATAGTTCCAAACAAAGTCAAAGCAGAATCGAGCAAAGCACACACAGTGGTGGTTCATTTCTGAAGGAATCTGTGTTTTTGAATGAATCAGATGAGAAATGACTCAAATGATTCACTCCCGTAATGTGCAGGTTGACATGCAAACACAGACAAGCAAAGTTATGAAACCGTACAAAGTTCCTGGAGTGAATATGAGCACTCCTGAAATGCTGCTCGGCCAATCATATTCAAGTGCTGGAACTGGATCTGTTGTATATTACTATTTTAATCAGTCACAACATTTAGAACGTTAATTATTTTCTACAGTTTAAGACCGACTCTGTTAAGTTCTAGGTAATGCAAAGGTATATTTTAGTTATAAACAGGACAACACTTCTGTACCTGGGCTGTGTTTCAGAACTTAACCAGGGTTTGTGACATTGGACTGTTCAATGATTCCGTACAGAAAATAATATTGTCCTAACGAAACACTATTCTCATCTAAGCTGAAAAATATTAAGAGCGGCTGCCCTCCTACCTTGACCCAGTGTGTCTCTAGTTCTCAGATTTTCAGGTTTGATTCATTGAAAGAGCTAAACAGACAATGTATTGTCTGCACATATCACACACAATAGAAACATCTAATTTTATTTGAAATGCCTGCTGCAGACTAATTTAATGCACTATTTATTTGAACGTCCTCTTAGGCGACACTTGTATTGATGATTTGTTTGTGGAACCTGGAGCCAACACCAGTCGCTGCATTTGTGTCTTGCTCTACATCCAACAAGCTATCATGCAATATTCCAGCAGCACTTGATCTGAGAACTCGCGTTAACACACACAGCTCTGAGTTGGCACAGCGGGGGTCATGGGAAGGCCTCGGAGCACCTGGCAGCCAGTTCCTTTCAGCCAATCGAATGAAAAGAGGTTCCATCTCTGGGCCTCACTGGAGAAATGTAGCAATACACTCTGTGATCTGACTCAAGTGTGTGGTGATGGACGGCAGCTATACCTTTGGGGAAAATCTGCTTAAAAATGCTCTCTGAAGTTAGCCAAGAGTCAGCTTTTGAGAAAAGAAAACATAAATAAAGAAGCTACAAGATGTGCAAATCAATGTGCATTACAAAAGAGTAAAGATTACTTGTAAAGAGGTACAACACAAAGCAGTCTAGAGTAGCATATTGCTCTAATAAAACAGAGGCAAAAGCAATTATAAACCAATGATCAAATAATTTGATGTAATAATAATAATTTACAATTAATTATTTAAACACTACTTTTTTATTTAATGTATTAATATTATTACTATTAAATAACAAATTATATTTTAATAATAATAATAACAACAACAACAACAACAACATCATCAACAACAACAGTAGTAGTTTTATTTATTTTTGTTATTAAATGTATTTATATAAATTAATTTAAAATAAGTTATATATATTTTATTAAAAAATATAGTTGTAATAAATAATACATTTAATATGTAATAACTATAATTAGATATAAATACTATTAAGTATATTTTATTAACAGTAACAGTTTTAGTACTAATAATAATAAGATAAACTAAAATAAGTTAATTCAAATTTTGTGTTTATTTTATGTATTACAATGTTATTACTATTAAACAAATTATATTTTAATAATAATACATTTAATTATTTAAGTAGTAGCAGTTGTATTTATGCATGCTATTATGTTTTATAATATAATTTATGTTTTAATAATAACTATAATTATTACAATAATTAATATTATTACTATTGCTATTAAATATAATATTTTATTAATAGTAGCAGCAATAGAAATAATAATTATAATACATCCAATTGTTATTTAAACACTGGTGTTTTTACATTTAATTAATTTATTATATTATTATTATATATTATATTACGTATATTATTAATAGTCATTAATTATAATTAAATATAATAAGTTAAAACAACAGCAACAATAATAATAATTGAAAAATATAACTTTAAAATTGTAATAGGACAAGCTGTATTATGATTTGGGTTAGTTTGTTATAAATTATAATTTGCATACAATAATAGAATTATAGGTTAGAAGTCTAAAACAAGTCTCTAGAAGTCCTGATCAAGAATGAATAACTCGCATGAAAATAATTTATACTATGTTGCAACAATTATTGAGCAGAGCACCCTGCAAACTGTCGCGCTCGCACCCTACCTACATTCACATTATTTATAGTATATCTCAGAGCTCATACGAGTACTGACGTAATTCTATACGTGGACAGGCACTCTGAAACATCTGTTACAAGAGCACGCACTGGCCTGAACTGTCATACTCAACACACACACGGGGCATTAGCCCTTGAGCCTAAAGTGATGCTGATGGCAGAGCTGGGGCTTTGGGGGCAAATTTAGCACTGGGAGAAACCGCATTAAAAGTTTTGGGCAGCCTCTCAAAAAGTTCAGCCTTGACACAACAGCCCCTGCCGCCCCACAGCATCAATCCAGCGCCAGACATGCAGGGCTAACTAGCCTATTCCCTTCTTCTCTCACTCCCTCTTTCTCTTCCCTTCCATCGTTGTGTTTTTTTTATCCCTTACATATCTCCTCCCCACCATCTCTCCCTCAGCAGTCGCCCACCAGCTTCTTTCGCTCTTCTTCCTCTCCACTGTGTTAAATGCAAGGGAGCTCAAAACATCAATCACCATCAAAGTCGGTGCGTCTGGCCCTGGCCGTAAATGAGCGGACGATCCCGGAGCAGGGTAGAGCGTGCAGGACGGAGGAATCAGCCAATCTTGGAGTCATTATCCCAGACAATGCCCAGAGAAGCATAGGTGCCCCCTAATACGGAGAGCGCAGGGTTTGCTCCCGGCACAAATAGATCGCCCGACTCCTGCTCCTTCTCTCCCTTCATTCCAGGGCATGCAGCCTTCCCAAAGTGAAGTGTGTCAAGCGCAAGAGAGAGTTTCTCTAATAAGGGCTTCTATAGCTTCAAACAGCAGTCTGGAAGGAACTGCTGTGATGAGAAGACTTGGCTTTGATCTATGCTTAAAATTGGGATGAGCAAAACTACATATTTACAAAATTGACTAGCTGGTGTGTTGCCTGGAAATTTAATCGGCCAATCTATTCAGCATTTTTAAGCACTGGAAAATTATGCTGCTTCATTACCACTTAATATAGGAAAAATATTATTTTTAAATTAAATAAGAACAACAAAATCAACAACAAAAACAATCAGGCTGAATTTAAATTGACATTTAATAGTGAACTCTGCAGATGTACACTATTCGGATTCATGTGCTACAGATGTGTGTATACTTTAGCTATCATTTTTTTCTTGCAATCAAGACTTAAGAACAGTAGTTCTACAACCATTCAAAAACATATTGATCAAAAATACAGTAAAACAGCAATAATGTGACATTTTAAAATACTATTAAATTATTTAAACAGTAGTAGTTTTATTCTTGTTATTACATTTGTTTTAATAATAATACTTACTATTATTATCATTATTACTATTAAGTATAATACTTTATTTAGTCATTTAGCAGACGCTTTTATCCAAAGTGACTTACAAATGAGGACATTATAGAATCAATCAAAACCAACAAAAGAGCAACATGCAAGTGCCATTACAAGTCCTGGTTAGCCTAACGCAGTACACGTAGGAAGGTTTTCTTTTTTTAAAGAAAAGAGTATATAGAATATAGAAAAAAGAGACCTAGTGTTAGTTTTACAAGAAAAGCTAGCAGTTAAAGAATAAATATGCAATTGATAGAGGGTCAAATGTTTGTGCTTTTTTAAATAAAAAGAAGACCGATTAGATACAATTAAATTAGAATAGAGAGCGCTAGAGTTAGAGGGTCAAATAAAGATGGAAGAGATGTGTTTTTAGCCGTTTCTTGAAGATGGGTAAGGATTCAGCTGCTCGGATTGAGTTGGGCAGGTCATTCCACCAGATGGGAACAGTTAATGAAAAAGTCTGTGAAAGTGATTTTGTGCCTCTTTGGGATGGTACAGTAATGCATCGTTCACTTGCAGAACGCAAGCTTCTGGAGGGCATATAAGTCTGAAGTGATGAATTTAGGTAAAGGGGTGCAGAGCCAGAAGTGCTTCTGTAGGCAAACATTAATGCCTTGAATTTAATGCGAGCAGCTATTGGTAGCCAGTGTAAATTGATGAACAGAGGTGTGACGTTAAACTATTAAACTTATAACATAAGTTATTAAACTTAGCAGCAGTAGTAAAAATAATAATAAATACTACATTAAATTAATTTATTTTTTTTCCAAAATTGTGTATAAATATTATGATTATTATTAGTAGTGATTTAAACATTAGCATTTATATTTTATTTATTATAGTTATTAAGTCTTTAGGCTGGTTCATTACTACTAAATATAGGAAAACTATGCATTTGTACACATATGCATTTTATATTTAGCTATAACTTGTTTTCTTACAAATCAAGACTAAAATGCAGTACTACAACCATTCAAAAGATTGTGGTCAACAAGTGTTTTTTTTTGTTGTTTTTTCATTAAGTCCTGATCAAAAATACAGTAAAATAGAAATAATATGAAATATTTTTTAATTCAATTTTTTTTTTTTTTTTACCATTTTCTTTTAATATTTAAAAAAAGGTTCCTAAAATAACAACGCCAACATTTCAGCAGTCTCATGATCCTTAGAAACCATTCTAACAGAATGATTTAGTGCTCAATAAAATTAATTGTATTATTAAAATTATATAATTATTAATTTGATTAACAGTTGTACTAAATATTTTTTTGTGAGAATCTGCATTTTTCAGGATTCTCTTATATGTTCAAAAGAACAGCATTTATTTGAAATAAGAATCTTTTGTAAAATTCTAAATGTCTTTACTGTCAATTATTAATCAATTCAATGTGTACATTACCTCAAAACACACAAGAGCAATAATTGAATTGCTGTTTAATTGCTGGAGTCTAATTAAATGCAGCTGGATTATAACAAGGTTGACTGCGCTATATTTCACACCTCTAGCAAGCAATGTCTGTTCTATAGTCCTGACAGGTAACAGAAAAATATTATCTAGAGGTGATTCACCTCAGCAAGTGTTACTTATAATATAAACTGACATGTCGGTCATTTAAAGGAATGATTCACTCAAAAATAGAAACCGCTGTCATCATATACTCACCTTCATGTTATTAATAACCTGTTCTACTTGGAATTTTCTTTAAACATAAGATATGACGATATTTTGTTTTCATACATAGAATCCAATTATATGATACCGAAGCTTTCTGAGAGGAAAAGACTGAATTTAAGTCAGTAAAATCACTAACAATCTTCTTCTCTGTATGAAAAATAACAATAACATTTTGCTAAACTATATTTGTGTTCAAAAAAAGAAAAAGTAATGCAGATAACAGGTTTGGACCAGGAAGAAACAGAAAAAAACAAAAATTTTGGTCAATAGCTCACTTTAATTCTATAACCTCGCAGTCTTTTATGGTCAATTTTGATTCCATGTTCACCCAATTTTTTAAAAGGGAAGCCACATTAAAAGCCAAACTCTCTTTCCAGCAGATATAGACATACTGTACACTCTTGCCTCTGTCCCACAAAGTGAACAAATATCCAGAGTCTTTGTGCACATAGAGAATGATGTTCGATTAGCCAAACAAATACCATTGATCTGGATTTTGTGTTTACCACCTCCTGCTTTTGTAGCAAAAGCTATTCCCTGCTTTTGTGAAAAGTTGAACAAAGACGCAGCATGCAAAATTGCTTGATCAAACAGCATTGAAAACCCTTTTATCAACACTCAATTCAGAAAGACTCAAGGCGAGAAAAAAACTAAAAAACTGGCCAAACATCAAGGACATTTTTAACTGGTATTGCGTACCAATGCTGCTAAGTAATAGCAATTAAACAGAGTTCAAATCAACAGTTGACACTTGCATTCAACAGTTACAATACAGCACGGATGAGTGGAGGTGAGGGGAATGAGGAAGTGAGAGAGCGATAACCCGCCGGCACGCCAGATCCACATCCTGGTACAGAGAGCCGTAGCCATAGCAGTGATTATCACACACTCCCTGAGTGCAGTGTGTACTAGTGAGCCAGCAAGCAATCCATCCATCCATCGACACACACACACACACACACACACACACACACACACACACACACACACACACACACACACACACACACACACACACACACCTTGCAACTGGGGGTGTGATGGAGTGGAGCCATTATTATGCTGTTGCCTGGCTACAACTGAACATTAAAAGTAAAACTCTTGAAGAATTAACACCTTGAAAAGGACACCTTTACCTACAGCACTGCAGCGAGGGTGCGCGGACCAACAAGAAACACTGCAGCGATCGTAACGTCTGAGAAAAGACCAGCGACTGGAACCCAGGTTTTTATTTTTAACAGGATAGTTCACC
This sequence comes from Gymnocypris eckloni scoliostomus, assembly GCA_027564155.1. Taxonomy (NCBI): domain Eukaryota; kingdom Metazoa; phylum Chordata; class Actinopteri; order Cypriniformes; family Cyprinidae; genus Gymnocypris; species Gymnocypris eckloni. The sequence continues at coordinate 48,258,172 of CM050412.1, forward strand.
CATGACATCGACTCGCCCTGATATCTTCATTCCAAACCTGTATGGTTTTATTCTATTGTAGAACACACACAAATGAAAGTTGTGCAAATTAAGATACTTTAAATAATATTCCGGTCCAATCAACACTGGATTCCATTGAAAAACAATATTTTTCTAAATATCTTCTTTTGTGTTCCACAGAAGAAAAAAACATGCAGGTTTGATTCCAAATTTTGTTGACCTGTACCTTTAAGTCCACATTTAATGTTAATCAATGTTTCTGTGTCAGTAGCTATGAACATTTTCCAGACTCTATTTCTGAAATTTAGGAGGCGTTCACACTGACAGCAAATTATAACAATACAATAACTAGAAAGTGACTCACTTTCAACGAGGTTTGAGGCGACATGAGCTACAGACCATTGGCGAGAGATCAACTCTATGCAAATGCGCTGCAATTCAATCTGGATGCCAATGCCATTTACATTTTTATTCATGCATTTGGCAGACGCATTTATCCAAAGTGACTTGCAGTGCATTCAAGGGATACATTTCATCAGTTTTTGTGTCCCCAATGAATTAAATCCATGATCTTGTTGTTTCTAGCGCCGTGCTCTAACCAACTGGGCTTCAGGAACACCTTCTAGCAACACAAGCTTTTTTGTTACAGTATAAAACGTAATTAATATTAATTAATAACATTTAAATTCATACAACTTTTTTAACATTAGATCACACAAACTCTCAATAATTTATTTTGTTAATACATCAGTAATTTTGATGATACATGAGAAACATATTATAATACTTAAAACATAAGTTACAAATGCGTTCAAATAATTATGAACATTCATATTTGAAATTGATCTGCTAAGCATCATATTTTTAAATAACTAAAAGTTATTATACAGTATTTTTAAAATGCATCCTTATTAGATTTATTTTACTAGCATTACATTATATTTTTATATTAATTTTAAGTCCAGCTAAAAATTAACAAACATTATATAATACTTAATAGATCAAAATTGATAAAATGGTTCAAATGGATTCATATAATTGTGAATATCATGAACATTTGAACATTAATAATTAACATATATTCACATTTAAATAAATAATTACCTTTTCATATAACTAGATTACATTTTGTATTAATTCTAAAGCATGTTAGTGTTATATTTATATATCTTTTTATTAGTATTTTATATTATAATATTAAAATATTTACTCATTTTTAAATCAGTTTTTCAAGTATGTTGAACTGACATTTTAACAAAGGAACTTTGACTGCGCCCCTAAGAGTTTAACTGAGGTCACAAATGCTTCTAAACAAAAACGTTACCCCTTAATCTTATGGTTTCTTACCTTCTTGGCTGCATTGATGCAGTGCATGTACTCTTTGGCCAGATCTGAGCACTGAAGCGTCTGCTCACGGTTCTCTCTATAGCAGTTCAGGATCTGAGCTTGCAGGTTGGAACAGACCGGCTCCACGTTACGTCGCCTGTGAAAAAGGTCAAAGGTCAGTGAGAGGGAACCATGCAAGCATAAGTGTTTATCTAACTTCATCTAACTGCAAAAGCAGAGGGATATTGTTGTACACATCCTACATGCAGTGACAGTAAATATTTTATATGAAGCGCAACCAAAAAAACAGGCTCAGCTGTAAAATAGTCGCATGCCTCACTCATTTCCTTTCTCCCCCCTCCTCCCTCAATTCCGCTCTTCCTGTGGATGGTTTAGTAGAATGAATGAATACGGGGAGACAGGTTAAACTGAATTACCGGCAGAGTGGATATTCATTAATAACACCAGTGTCAAGAGTGGCAGTGACTAGAACAACTATGATAAATAACCCGGCAAGCGGGAAGGAGGTGGAGGGGGTGAACCGACCCAACAAACTCCTTGGTACATTTGTACAGTAGACCCTGCAGGCAAAAAAGAGGCGCAAATAACCTGTCATTCATCCTCACTTCAGACAAACACCTTCACTCAAACTAATAACGTGAAATCCAAACGGCCATTGTTGAAATTAATGTTTAAATGACGGTTATTGACTCCGATAATGAATGCGCTGAGATCTGTGCAAGAAATATGTACTAAAAGCAAAATGAGTGTTTATAGAGCAACATACCAATCATACTAATCATATTTAGAGTCAATTTGAAAGCTATTCTCATTTTTTATACAAGTTTGGGTTTGGATAATGTATGTGCCAATCAAGATGTATTTTTAACTAATAAAATAAAATCGCAACTACAAAAGGTTTAATAAAGAGATTTATCCATCTAGCTAATACATTTAGTTGTCAAGTAAACAAAATATTGACTAGCTAGTTCTCACATCAAACTAATTCTGCACAGCCAAACAGCTATTGTAGAACTGATTATTACAATGACTAAATCAGATAATATATGTGGTAAAATTAAATAATTTGTTAAAAAGTACAAATTTTAGCCAAACTAACAGACAAATTTACAATAGCTCTAACTACGTCACAACAAACTAATAGCATACAATCATTCCGCTTTTGTTCAAATGTTAAATGATTGACTCTGTTAATGTATATTCAGTAACACTCTAAACCAAGAAAACAAAACTATACAAAAATATTTTAATTTGTGCAACTATCTTTACTAAAAAGCATAATCTAAAGCAATAATAAAAAAATAGCTTTCATTTTTATTATTTAAATTACCCCATCAAGTTATTCACACAGTAGGCTGGATAGCTCTAATAATGTGGTGCATTCAATGTCAACATAATCTAAAACAATACCATTAAATATAAACCTAAAAAGAGTGAGCTGCTTAGCCGTTACACCACAAAAGTGTGTTGACTACTGATGGCTTGACTGATAAAATGGATAATGTTTGTGGAAAAGTACTGCATCTTTGTTCAAAACATATCTAAAGCAACAAAACAGGGCTTTATAGTGCAATTTATACAATCAAGCTAATTACGTTGGTCGTCAAGCTGACGAAAGCTTGGCTAGTCAGGTGTCATGTCGAATATCACTGGACTGATTAAGCAAAGTGAATCCACGCATCCACCTCCAGCTTTACTGCAACTGCAGCTTTCAGACGATCGACTGACATCATGCTTAATTGAAAGGCGATTTAAAGGCTCAATCTGGCTTAGGTTTCACTTGCAAGTTCAATTAAATCAACAACGATTGCCATCATTCTGACGCAGAGCAGAGATACGCCAATCCGTCGATCCCTTTTCAAGCAGGGTTGTACGTCTTATCGTCATTCAGGAAAACCAGACATGGCTGAAAGTAGAAGGGCGAAGGAAATACATTTCCATCAATAGCACATCTGCACACATTAGAGGACCGCCACGTATCAGATCCTGTATTTTTTAATAAGCCACCAAAACTGTTTTTTGTTTTAATTACCCTGCGAAAGGAAGAACAACTACTGTAGTCACATTCTTTGCTCCGGCAGATAAGAAACTCTCCTTTAATTTAAAATAAACTGCCTTCATCAGGAACGGCAAAGGCTTCTGATAGAGCAGAGGGTTTATTAAAGCAGTCTGAAGCAGAAAATTGGCTTGCTCAAACCCGGGCTGAACTGAATTGAACCAAATTGAAGGTGAGGTCTTTAATAAAAATATTAGCTGAGCTGCTTACGAACTGCTTCTGCTTTGAAGAGCACAAGCCGTGCCTGTTTAAGGGACGCTCATTTCCTCATTTCACATCTGTAAATAAATAACACCGTGCTTAAAGATTAAATGTTAATTACCAGAATTCTGTCTATTATTTGTAATCTCCTTAACGGAGCAGGGTGCTACAGAACAAAGCGCGACTTCAGAAACCTTTCCGAGGCGGAAATGCACAAAGCACAATTCAAAAATATGGAAATGAAATGCAAAGTAAAAGCAACTACAAAAGATTAAATTAGCTTAAAACACATTCTGTGAGTACGAGCATGTGCTCGTAACTTGAAGAGACAAGCTCATTATTCTGATGCTAAGGAGCCACGCTAGCTGAAAATTGGAAGATACCAAAGACACCGCCAAGGTTTAGCTTCCGCGCCGTCATTAATTATTTCCAATCAGCTCTTGTTGATAAGAGAAAACAAGACTTTGGAATTACTGCACTACGGAAATCTCTGCGAGCCGCGACTCCAACTCGGATTACCGTCTGAATGCTTGAGAAAGCGAGATAAACAAATAATAGCTAGAGGAGAACACAAAACACAAAATCCAACTTGATATAACACGTAGGTCACAAGGCTTTATCAGCTCAAAGTTCGGCTCGACATGTTTTCCGAACCGAGGGTCTAAAATTAACTAGATTAGAGCGCCGTTGCCTTGACCTCGCTCGAGCTCAGCTGGCAGATGAGAACCTCGTCTTATCTCGTCGACTCTCCTTCAGGGGCTCGCTCGCACTCTGACAGCTTTTCAATTGACTGAGCGCTGGCTTCCTCTCCTCCTAGACCACATCCCTCCACCCTCCCGTCCAATCTCACCTGTAGGGGCCGGCGTTTTTTTTTTGCAGCGATGGGCCCAACTTAAACTTGACAGGGCAAGAGGAGGATGGGAGGAAGAAAGAGATAAAGAGAGCGAGAGAGAAGAGGAAAGAAGTGCTCGGAGGGAACTGACAAAGCTGATAATTACTCTTGTGGCCGGGGTCTACGTTTGCTAGACCGGCGGGCCAGAGTTCTGCACCTCTCTCCGGGGTAACGGTCTCTGAAGTGCTGAGGAGTCACTTCTCTCGCCTCTAGTCAATCAGCACGTGGAGCTCAACAGTCACGCTCGCTTCTGTAACCTTCGGCCCGCTGCGTGGAGACAGGTGTAGAGAGGAGATGTTACTCTGGTGTGACAAGGTGAGGGGTTGTTGGGTGTCTGACATGTCCTCAAGGCAGGATGTCACAAAGCAAAAGAGCAGAAAAATCACACATATGCACTTTAATCTGACTTTCGATACAACTGGAATTCTCCATTAGCCGCTCCTACTCATACATTTATATATATATATATATATATATATATATAGTGGGTGTGTTTGTTTGTACAAGAAATGTCAAACAATGACCATTGTTTACTTGACTTCATTGCATAATATGCCAATCAACTAATCTTACTAATTGCATTTATCAATATTTGGTAATAAAAGCTCCAAAAGGATATTTCAGATGAAAAGTAATATATAATAAACATTTAATTGATTATGATTATACAAACTAGCTATTTTTGTTTCAGTTTTTATTGATATTTCATAATATTAAAGTAAAAAATATTAAGAATGTTAAAGTTAGTATTATTGACATATTGCAAAATAATATTGTTTATTCAATATTATTTTAATTATTTATAATTTAATATGCATTCATATTATTAATATGCATGGTAAGAAATAAGCGAAAAATAAGGAAAGGTAAATAACTAACTAAATACAGAACAAAACATCTACACACAATACCAGTCAAAAGTGTTTGAACAGTAAGATTTTTTATATTTTTTAAAGAATTATCTTCTCACCAAGCCTGCATTTATTTGATCCAAAATACAGCAAAACCAGTAATACTGTGAAATATTTGTTGTTTTTAAAGTAACCGCTTTCTATTTGAATATATTTTAAAATGTAATTTGTTCCTGAGATTAAAGCTACATTTTCAGCATATACATATATAAATATTTTTCTATGGCAGTTTATGTTGTTATCTTAATATTAATGTTAATATAATTATTACAAAATACAGGGTTAAACTGACAGCCCTATAGCATTCTACATTATAGTGGTTAATTTATGAAAATGTATTAGTATTATTTTTTATTACTTTGGTAATGACAATCACCACTGAGAATAAGTCTACATTAAAACCTCTGTACGGCAATAAAAATATACTGAAAACATGGTTACAAAGCAACCATTTTCACGATGTACATTCTTTCACAAACTTTCTTTCTTAGAATGGAACCTTTCAGTTAAAGCCCAGATCTTACTAAGCCACATCACCCCCAATTACAGAAGAAAAAATTAAGATAAACTCTAAAATTTCTATGCAAAACTCTCAAAGCAAAGCAACTGCAAAAAGGATATAAATTACCCATGATGACTCATCATGGTCAAATAAAGTTCTTCATTCATCTGAATAAATGAAGTGAGGAGTGCATGGTGAGAAGAGAATGCCACAAGATAATTATCATCAAAATTCAAACCAGAAACCTCTGGAACGTTGGAAAAAATATTAATTGTGACGCTGCTGGCTTTTATTTGGGTTGCACAAGACTTATGAACATGTACTGTGGCTGTGCTAAAGCAAGACACATCCACCCACCCTTCCAGCCAACAGCTGCTCTAATGAGGGCCTTTCCTCTGAGAGACCGCAAACAGCATCCATCGCAAAACTAAAAAGAAGAACAACAACAAATGCTTGGCTAAGACTATATAATTGGCTGCCATAGAGCAGGGAGGTTTACTGGGAATGGAGCCCAACCATGACGCTGACCAGTTGCATGTCCTACTCTTCTTTTTCTTTGCTTCATTCGAAGAGATAGTTCACCCAAAAATAAAAACTGTGTCACTATTATAAGCATGCTCTCGTGTTGTTCCGAAACTGTATGCTATTTTTATTGGTGGAACACAAAAATAAACTGAGGAATTCAAGAACAGCTCCTGCAGCTCATAGTGATTTTGGCTGGTTCTCCATTTTATCTCGTATATTAAATGAGATTTAAAACAAAGCCACAATGTGATTAACTGTTACATGTCTATGAGTCACATGCAGCAGAAGCATTCCAGAATGAATCAGTGATAAACAATATTCAGGTAGGTGTTTAAACAATGCTTAATTGGTACAAAGTGGGCCAAGAAAATATCCCCATACCATTTCACCTCCAGCAACAGCCTAAAACATTGATACAAGGTAGGATGGATCCATGCTTTCTTGTTGTTTACGCCAAATTCTGACCCTACCATCTGAATGTCACAGCAGAAATTTAGAGCCATTAGACCAGGCAAACTTTTTACCAATCTTCTATTGTCAATTTCAGTGAGCCTGTACAAACTGTAGCTTCAGTTTTGTGTTTTTAGCTGACAGAAGTGGCACCAGTGTTAATTTCGTTGACGAAATATTTTCGTTATAATTTTCGTTGACGACAAGTTTTCACTGACGAAAACGAGACGATAACTAAATAAAAATTAAGTGATGATGACGAAAACTATAATTAAAATATATTGACATTTTCGTTAACTAATAAAAACGAGACGAAAATGTGAGTGAGAGACGTGTGGAAAAGATCCAATCAGAATTATTCTTGGTGTGTGGCGCGGTAAGATGCACACGCACATTTGAAAACTAACGTACTGATCCACCTGGCGACACGGGATGTGCAGTACACGACATCATCCTGCATACGTTGGGTGTCTGTCTAACTTAAACTATAATGAAATGGCAACAGCTGGGAGAAAAAGAAGAGAAGATATACGGGTCAATTTCACGTTTGATATCAAGACAAACAAGACCTTGTGTAAACCGTGTGGAGCGGAAATCGCTGGTAAAAACACAACAAATCTAAAGCGACATCTGCAAGGGAATCATCCTGAAATTCACGCAAAGGTAAGCACGACATTTTTGCTAATTTTATTTTGTCAGCTTACCTCAGTCGGTGTGCTTTTGCATAACTGAAACATTATAGCCCAGGGCTTCTCAAAGTCCGGACTCCGGTCCGGATCCGGACCGGGAGGGAATTCAATCCGGACCCGCCTCCACTTGATATTTCAAGCGCACTCGTATCACTCAGACCTCCGCTCGGCACACACACGCACACACACACACGGGCGCATGAACCAGTGTTGCAGTGATTACAGACTCTTTTGTAAGACAAAGCACATAGCAACTAGCGACATTTTGGATAAACCTTAGATTTCATTCAGTAGAATAATGTCACCGGTTTCGCCCTGCGAGCGCGAGGTTTCGCCTTCCCGATGCAGTCTTTCTCCACCGGCAGAGTTAGCAGTGTATTCAAAGAACCGCACCGCAGCAGACTTATGAATGAACGAGTACAAAACAGCGTTTCCAAAAACTATAACATAATCCCAGATTTATGTGTGTTTTTTTAATGCAAATAGAACTGTTGTAATTACTGCCACTTATAGCAACAATATGCACATTCTTATTGTATGTTTACAGGTCTGTTAGTTTAGTTTGATATTGACCTTTGCTGTCAATACTGAAAATAAGAAGAGTTTGTTTTTAGTTCCATGCATTGTTGGCATTGTAGCCTAGCAGTTTTATTTTAATATTGAATTGGCACCAAAATAATATTTTGTTTTGTTTTGTTGAGGTGTAAGAAGGAAGGGGCTGTTTCAGTACATTTTCTGTTTAACATATTCCTTTGATATAAATAAACTGTTTATTATTAACAGAGAACTGTTGATTCAGGTAATTTGTTCAGGTCATACAGTATTTGCAATGGCATTACTGCCAAATACAGTTTTTCTTTTAAATATTTTGGAGTTGCACTTTTGCTTTAAATAATGAAGAATGTCATATGCAAGTTATAAACAATGCATATCTAATTTTTGGTCTTTTATGGAAAGGCTATATTCCATATATTTAATGAGACTTGGTTTTATTTAATTTTAAGTTAGAATATTTTACATATTACACTAGTTTAACTAAATTACACTTAAATTAAACCCAATATATTTTAGTCAACTAAATCTACAGTAAATTTAGTCGACTAAAATCTTATGCTATTTAGTTGACTAAAACTAGACTAAAACTAAATCAAAGCAGATGACTAAAATATGACTAAAACTACAATTGCATTTTAGTCAAAAGACTACGACTAAAACTAAATTAAAATCTGCTGTCAAAATTAACACTGAGTGGCACCCATAAGGGGTTGCACCAACAAGTCGACTTTAATGCTCTGCCATGACGCTTTAAGCTTGAGGTCGACTAGTCGCTGGTCCTATAAAAGGTTATCCCTATAAACAGGATAAGAAATCTTTTAAGTCCACATTTACACTCCATTTCCAGACAGTTAAAATTAAAAATAAATGCATACTCCTAAAGCGCTCCACAAGACATGTGATTGTACCATCTGGATGCTCGAATTTGAACAGGAGAATTTAAGTTTTAAACAGCTTATTGCACAGGTAAGTTAATCGCCGTTCTAATCTAATGCGCTGCTGCATTTTAGCACAGACATAGAATCATTCAGTAGCGTGGACATGTATTGTCAACACTGTTCTATGATTTCTCAATAATGTCGCTTGGAAACTGAAAAATTCTAGCATATATTTCTTAGTAACTAAATCCTACAGCTTCACTATTTGTAGAAACACGCTGCCAGGTAGAATTAATTCACACACGAAAAATGCTCTCTGCATTCACATACTGTAAATGTAATCTTAACAGTGCTACTTTATCTGTATCTGATTTAGGACGAGCAGAAATCTGTGAGAAATATAACAACTCAAAGATAAAAGAAAATATAAAAATGTGCTGTTATATGAACAATAGCCATGTGGGTAGGTTTAGGCTTATTTGCTGGCTGAGCGTCTGATGCATATGGCGCACAAAAGTGGAAACACTTCTGGAGTTTCGAAGTCACCATCGGATTGGCTGAATTATACAGGATTTCCGGGAGATGTGTGTGTCTTTAATGTTCCACCTGGAAACAAAGATGCCGTGATGCCAAGATCCTCATGAAAGAAGAAAGCCATCGTGTTTATAACTGTGACAACGAGCGCTTATCAGGATCAACTAAATGCTGGATTTTCAAAAGTATGTGAGATATTTAAAGTTTGCGGCATATCATTTTTTAAATGGTTCAGAGTTTTACACACTGGTCTGTTATTGTGGTGAAATTTCCATGCCCAGAAACATGATGCAGAACGAAATTAACCGTGATTGGTAATTTGACATGTATAATATAATATAATTTATGTTTGTTTTGATTTTGGTATGAAATTTGACCCAGACATTTCTTTGTGGGATTCATTCGCTTTGAATAACCAACAATTTCATGCAGTGAACCTCAGCATTAGCAAACATCTTGTGGTGCACCCAACCCCACCCCCTACTCCTCATCTGAGCTGCCTAGTCTATATTCCTGACTGACAGGTCTAACGGAGTTTCTTAACAGCCCTGTAGGTTCGGTAGTTCGCCTTGGCTGGATCGCAGTTCCTCAGCAGGCGTTTTCAATTTGAGTTATCAGATCCACCTCACTCCTCGCGTGGGAATGGGGCAGGATGGCCGCAGGGCTGTGGCGGTCTCACAGCTCTGTGTGCTAGAGAGGCGAACGACAGAGGGATCCTGAACCACTGGAGGCTCGTGAGGCGGATGGGGATTAAACGCTGGCCTTGTCATGCTCCAGGAGTCGGGGGTTTGGAGGCTGCCGTACCCTCTGGGATTAAAAACAGGATTAAAACATCAACTTCACGCAGGTAGAAAAGCAAAAACGCTTGCTAAAGCTCTACGAAATACAACTGCCAACAAGTGGATTGAAGTGGAACAGAACAAACTGTATGTAAGCTAGTGCAAAAACTAGGAAAGAAGGGATTAGCAACTTCTAATCTTTCAAATTTTAACTCCACTGGAAATCAAAACTGATCCAATTTTTTTTTCTACTCCCTTCTCTGGTCTTTTTGTGAACAATTCATCAGTGCATGTTATTTCGATTGATTAATTGAATATGTGACCCTGGACCACAAAACCAGTCTTAAGTGTCAATTTTTTCAAAATTTAGATTTAAACAGCATCTGAAAGCTGAATAAATCAGCTTTTCATTGATTTATGGTTTATTAAGATCAGAGAATATTTGGCAGAGACACAACTATTTGAAAATCTGGAATCTGAGGGTGCAAAAAAATTCAAATATTGAGAAAACCACCCTTAAAGATGTCCAAGTGAAGTTCTTAGCAATGCATAATACTTATCAAAAATTAAGTTTTGATATATTTACGGAAATAAATTTACTAAATATCTTCATGGAACATGATCTTTACTTAATATCTTACTGATTTTTGGCATAAAAGAAATATCAATAGTTTTGACACATAATATATTTTTGGCTATTGCTACAAATATACCCCAGCGACTTAAGACTGGTTTTGTGGTCCAGGGTCACATATAATTTAGCACCATGTCAGCCATTACGCTACATTCATGGCGAGAACCAAGTGAAAAATAGTTTTATAAAAGTTTTTCTTCAATAGAAGTCTTCAATAAAAATTTTAAAGGGATAGTTCACCCAAAAAAGAAAATTCTGTCATTAATTACGCACCCTCACATTATTCCAAACCCGTAAGACCTTCATTCCTCTTTGGAACACAAATTAAGATATTTTTTAACATTCTGACCCTCAAAAAGACAGCAAACTGTTTATTTCATGGTCGTGGTACTCTTGTGAATGCGTGTTGAAGTCTCATGGGGAAGAAGAAATTGTTGAATAAAGTTATTTTTGTTTTCTTTGCGTAAAAAAAAGTTATCTCGTAGCCACATAAAATTACGGTTGAACCACAGATGTCACATGGACTATTTAAAAAATGTCCTTGCTCTATTTCCAGGCCTTGAACTTGGTAGCTATGTTGCCATCTATGCAGGGTTAGAAAGCTCTCGGATTTCATAAAAGTTATCTTAATATGTGTTCTGAAGATGAATGAAGGTCTTACAGATCTGGAACGATGCAAGGGTGAGTAATTAATGTCAGAAATTTCGTTTTTGGGTGGACTATCCATTTAAAAGCTGGTCTGACTGGAAATCTTTTCATAAAAGTCCACTGAAAAGAAAAGAGAAGTTCACGACATCACAGTCCATCAAAATAGGCTTTAGAGATAATGAACTCTGACATAAGGGTCATAAAGGAGGATCTTCACCCATTGATAAAAACCAGTGAGCGAGTCTGGAGTGGCCTATTCGACAGCGGGTGGAGATAATATGCTTCCAGCTATTTTCAAAATGGACCTAACATTTTTCACCAACCCCAGGATTGATTTGATTCGGTTATTTTAAAACTTGTAAACTTCTGAATCTTTCATAAAAATATCTGCAAGAACTTTCCATTGGACTTCCATAAGTCTCCTTATATGTCAACCTTTCAATTCCAGCCATCTGGCTCTATTCTGTCACGAAACGCCCACTTTTTTCCTCTCGTTTCACTCAACAACAAAAAAAAAACATTTCATTACAAAAGTAAAAAAGGGTTGCGAACACCATTTCATGTCGACTTTAAAGAGTCTTTAATAGAGACTTTAGTCTGCTTTCGGCTCAGCTGTTTTAGTAAAAGAACAAGGTCATACACTACCAACAAAGACAAACAAAACTCGAGTAGTCATGTACAGATGTTCTTCTGTGCTCTGATTGGCAGATGAGATGTCCCCAGGGGGAAGCTCATTACCCAGGTGCCAGCATCGTTTGTATAACCTCAAAGCACTCGCTTCTTTGCTATCATTACACCTACGACTGGCACTCACCGACAGCTGGTACAAAACCTGAGAGACTCAAGAGGGACAGAAGAGGAAACAAGCTAGCACAAACACTTACACACGTAAATCACGCACACTCGATCTGACGATCTGAGCTCAATGGCGTGTTGCCGCGCTACACGATACCTCACACACTGGGACGGCCTTGTGAGATTATCGTTTCAAATCCCTCTTTAAATCTAGCACAGAGCATGCTGGGGGAGAATTAGTCACAAGCCATCTGCAGGTTTAATGGTCAAAAGTTGAATTTTTGTATTGTCAAACATAAATTTATTTTTAAGAGTCGTCTGGTGAATTCAGGATTGTAATGTTTTGAATGATTGCCCTTCTTTCTAAAAATTATCTAACGTACAAAGGTACCCACAGAGCTTTGTTCTGTGGGGGAGTTTGGATGAACAGCCAGACTTAACAGAAAGGTTCCAAAAGAAAATGGCTTTCAAAAATATCCATATAGCTAATTATTTTTATGTGAAAACCATTCAAAACGGACCAAGCACTCGCTCTGGGATTGATTAAAAATAATAATGTGTGTCTGTGCATCCTATAAAGACAACCACTAACCAAACATTGCTGTTATCATGAAAACAGGATGCAATCAAACTGGATTCTAGTTAAATCTACTAGCTAACGGTTAACTAGCTAACAATATTTGTGTGTTAATTTGGTCTCTAGAAAAATGCCAAAACAATGAAGGATGATTAAACTATGCCAATACTAGGGATGTACAGAAATTTTAGGTAAAAAAATAAAAATCAGCCAAAATATTTGACAGAATATTGTAAAGTCCCTTTTTTTTCATGATGATTTATTCCAAAGTGAATTTTACAATGCATTTGAAGTATGTCCAAGTATTCACTGTGTATTGGTTCATGTTTATTCAAGAAAGACGTTCAAGGAGACCGAGACGCGCTAAAGCAGCACATTGGCATGACATTTTGTAGTCATTTTGAATGTACACAAATAAAAATATAAATTTTATCATACGACTATACATGACAGATTATTATTTCCCTTGCTGAGGAAAAAATCCAAGAGAACATCAATTAATACTCAATATTAATTAAACTCATCAAAAACAAAGTTATGACTGCTGCATATTTCCGGTTCACTTCAATACTGGTCTGTGCTTTACTGTAGTCGCATTTGTCTGCTTATTTAGTTTACTGCGTTTATTTAACCCATCACAGTTTATTGGAACAGTGTGAAATAGAGTAACTACTCACCTTGATGTTGTTCTAAATAGGGATGCAGCGATTAACCGGTTTTACTATTAACCGCGCTTTAAAACATCATGGTTAATTAATCGTAAAGGCCGAGTGTTTCTGTTGCACAGACACCTAAACCGAGTGTTTCTGTTGCACAGAGCAGAACTGTTGCAGCTTGCTAGAAACAAAGTTACACGAGTGGTGCACCAGCTTAAAATGTCACGCTTATCAGAGACACGGTGAATACTACACACACTAGATTAACTATGACAGAGGATCCAAACAGCGATCCTTTATTTCCACCAGAGAATGTCTAAAGTAGATAGTGTGGGACCATTTTGGGTGCGCCAAGAATGTCCAGATCGTCATTTAAATATTGCCGTAAAAATTGCTTTTAAAGAGTATACATAAGGGATAATGCACGGCTAGCCAACCTGTTCTCTCGTTGTGAACTGCTCGACATGAAGGCAAGGATCACCTGACGCGAAGTTCGTTAGCTCTAGCATTCTGTCCGCTTCAGACAGAGATGACATAGTGCAGAGAGAGAGAGAGAGAGAGAGAGAGAGAGAGAGAGAGAGAGGTGACCGTTGCGTGTGTGAATTAGCTCACCTGCATCTGCGCGTCACAACAAACAATGAAGATTTGAGTTAAGTTATTTAAACAATCATTTTACCCCCTCTTTGCTGATTAATATAATGTAGCGATCTAGTATCTAAGCTGTTTTATTAATTAAGTTTGATTAATTTATTAAGTCGTTGGGGGTTGGCAACAAGTTTCTGTCCTCCTAAATGTTTGTGTGGCAGCTCGATCTCGATCTCACAAACCAAAATAATAGACATGATTTTCTCAGGCCATATATAAAATCAGATGAATAAAGATTATTAAAATGAATAAGTATGGATGACAGTTGATTTCAATAATAGTTCAGTTTATTCCCCTCATTAGTAACAGTGTACTCTGTGGGATAAATAGTTAATATTTGTAATATTTATAATTATCATTAACATTAATAATACTTATTATAACAGGGATGATAAATCACAAGCCTTTTTTTCACCATCTTTCCTAGTTCTGTAACTCAGGTCCAAAAGAAACGTAGAAAGAATATACCAAATACTTGTGATCTCTTTCCATTTTTATTTTCAAAAGGGAAATACTGACATGGATGTTTACAGAGCAGAGGTCACCTTTTTTAATTCCAATAGGAGAGATGGACTTTTTTTCTTTAGTATTATTATTTTGTGCTGTATTATTGGTTTCTGTGTTATTTCTGTTTCAAAAGGCAGCAACAAATAACACTTTAATATCTAAAGATCGTTTATGTAATGTTGTGAAATGAATAAATGCATAGGATAATAATCGTGAAACCGTGATTATTCCTCAAACTATAATCGTACCAACAAAATCTATAATCGTTGCATCCCTAGTTCTAAACGAGGCTTATTGACTTCCTTTTTCCAAACACACACAGAAAATATGTCCTGGTCACACTTGCCTATTTAATGGGAAAGAATACAAATCGGTTGTAAAATAATCCTATGCATCTCGTGGGGTATATTCCAAGCATTCTGAAGGTATACTGTAAGGTTTGGTGAGAAACAAACCGAAATGAAAAGTTATTACATTTATGAAAATCTTGCGTTGCAGTTCCGTGTGCAAGTGCGCATCAGTAGAAGTGTATATCCTTTTGAGATATCAATTACTATTAAGTTTAATAAAACAAAAGACTACATTAGAAAACTCAGTAGAGTATGTAGTTTAATATCTCTGTTGTCCTCCGAAACAACCGAGATGGTCAGAATGACAGTTCTTGAGTGAATGTTGCAGGCCTATTATATACACAAGTTACATTACTCTTTCCTTTTTGTATTAGTGTTTAAAATATTTAATTTAAAATAATTAATTAAACAAACAAACTTACTGATGCGAAGCATAGAATTTATATCTCCACAGAACAAAAGCCCTGTTTAGGCTCTATCCCGGTACAAGTTGTGTCAAGCCATTGATTTGTCTGGTTGTTGTTGAAAAAAAGATGAAATGTAATTACAATAAACACGTTTACAATCCGTACAACTGCTGTAGTAGAAGACTATTATTCTGCTGCGCTGAAGTGAGCAAGAACTGATAATGGCACAGTTTGATCTTCAGCTGACCGAACAGCAGAAAGAGGTGTTTTATTCCCGCCCACATACAGGTGCATCTCAATAAATTAGAATATTGTGGAAAAGTTCATTTATTTCAGTAATTCAACTCAAATTGTGAAACTCGTGTATTAAATAAATTCAATGTACACTGACTGAAGTAGTTTAAGTCTTTGGTTCTTTTATGTATGATGATTTTGGCTCACATTTAACAAAAACCCACCAATTCACTATCTCAACTAATTAGAATATGGTGACATGCCAATCAGCTAATCAACTCAAAACACCTGAAAAGGTTTCCTGAGCCTTCAAAATAGTCTGTGTGCATTGAATTGATTTAATACATTGAATTACTGAAATAAATGAAATTCAAGCTGTTTATTCATTTTTCTACCCCTGAACAAAAAATGTAAGTATGCAATCTCAAACCTTTGTTTTTACCTTTTAACTGAAAAAAAGAGAAAAATACATCCGGAAAGCAGACGGCTGAAATGTGAACAGATACTGTTAAGCTGCAGATAGAAAGAGTGGCCAGAAAAAAAAGGTAGAGACGGAGTACTGTGGTGGAGAAGGAAGAAAAAGGGGGAAGGAGAGAGAGACGCGATTTAAAAAAATTGTGAAAGATCCTCAGCGAATGGCGAGCAGCTCTGGGCGGCGATGGGGTCATGGTGAGCTACAAACAATCTGCATTAATTACAGCAGCTGGAGATCCATTCGAACCCAGAGAGAACAAAATGCCTGTGTCTTCTGCATAGGAGAAAATAAATTGGCTTTAATGAATCTCAAATGCAATTCAACCTCACCAATTCTACGCCCGGCTTCAGAGAGGTGGGAGAAAGACTGATAGCGACCACAGCATGAAGCTGATAGCAAAGAATAATAATCAATGTTTGTGGGGATGGCTTCTCGGATGTTGCATTTACGTTAATGAGAATCTGTCCGTTCATCCTGACATGTTCTGTTCCTTTCACATGCACTTACTTTCATTCTACCATGTGCAGAGGAGGGACAGACATGACCTATCTCCATAGAAACCAGGCCATCTTCCTTTGAAAGCAACGGAGCAAGGCTACGACGGTGCCTCGCTTTTGACCCTTTCATCAATTATAGACTTTCAGGGAGTAAACTAGAAGACCGCAGAAAGGCTTACCTTGCCGCCAACATGATCATTAATTTAATGAAACCTCTTCAAGGCACTAAAAAAATCTCATCTCTATTCAAGAAAGTCAAGGTTATTAGGAGGCTGTTATCAACCGGAACAAAATATCCACTTATATTTTCAGGCGTGTTTGTTTAGTAACTGTTTGCATCAACTTTATGAACTTGGAACCTGAAACTCTTCCAAGTCTTCAAATTCCGGTGACCAATTTTTTCTAGCTAATAATTAAACAAAAAAGCACTAAGAGAATTTGCTGGTTCTTCTTCAATACTACATCCTGCCTTGAACAAGTAGATGTTGCTAGCACTAAATCATAATACAAACATTTTTAAGATTTAAAATAAGTGACAATTCTGTAATCTCTTCTTACTTTATATTGGCTTCACTCCTGGTTGCAGCGGTGTGGAACTGTTCAGCGGACATTTTGAAGCGTTCCTCATTCTGAAAC
This sequence comes from Gymnocypris eckloni scoliostomus, assembly GCA_027564155.1. Classification (NCBI taxonomy): domain Eukaryota; kingdom Metazoa; phylum Chordata; class Actinopteri; order Cypriniformes; family Cyprinidae; genus Gymnocypris; species Gymnocypris eckloni. The sequence goes on from CM050412.1 coordinate 48,275,552, forward strand.
AAACAATAAATTCTCAAATGAATCTCAATAAACAGACTGCTAGAATGCAAGTAAATGATTGATGACCACAGAGCTCTAGAATAGAATAGAATTATTGAACAATTATTGGCAACCTCATGTTGTACACTTTGGTGTATAAAAGCATCAACTTCTTTCAGAAATGCATAGATTTCAAAGTGATTTTTTTGTAACAAAACAAATAAGTGCGATTTGTAGTGTAAGTATTTTTAAAATGCCATAGAGAAAAAAATGCATCGTGAGAAGACAATTATGGCACTTTTGAAGTTGCATCAATTTATCCTGTCTTTTCATGTTTGATATTTGCACTTACCAAGATCTCAGTGTTCTATAACCATTAAACAAATCATTCAGTTAAGTGAGAGTCACATCAAGACACTGAACACTCTAGTATACATTCCTGATTTCCCCTCTTCAAGACAAAAATGAAACTGAAAAGAGCCAAAAAATGTATATTTTTTTTACGTTTTTATTTCAAACAACCAAGAGACTTTTCATTGTCTGTATCTTGAATTATTTAAATTCAGATAATCGTTTTCAACTTTCTAATTGTCGTACAGTAGAATTTTTTTGGCACTTTAAAATGATCAAGATGACAACTACTATTAAAAAGTTAAAGGTTTTCAATGAGGGGTTAAGCACCAGTATTATAGAGCAAATGTGAGGGACAGCTGTTTTAGATTGTGATGTAATGGGTAAACAAAACCATTTGCAATACCTGCAAGAAACTAAACATGTTTTGAACTTTTTATAAATGTGAAAAAAATGCCGGTGCTTCCATTAACCAATGTTATGCGACTAAAACTTAACCTTTTGCCTCTCACGATAAGTCATGGCAAAGGATTTTGGTGAGATTTGACTGATTTTAGATAGATTTACTCAAAGGAGGTGTAAGCGTGTATCTTTACAGGAGCAGCGAAGAGAGCCATTTCAGAAACTTGCATGGCATGGCTGGAATAAACAAGCATCAACTAGATCGGCCCCAGTCAGCTTCAGTGGCCGTATTTGAGCCCCACTGCACTGCAGACATGTGCAGTGTAAATTATCTAAGCAGTAATGGTAGGGAAAACCCCTTATATTCGAGAGCGACCACGTATTAATTATTTCTTGGAGGTTATAGTACACCGAAGAATGATTATATGACTTTTTACATACGCCATGTGACCCGCGAATTATTACTTTTTCTAATTGGATGAAAAACCACCTCATGAGAGCATAAAAACTTTTTTGCGATATATAGGAGTTTTTGCAAAACTGACAAGTTTCCATTAGGCGTATTTTCAATTCGCAATTTTAATTTGCGCAATTTGAAGGGTAATGAAATGCAATTACAGAAGTATAGAAATTCTACATTGATAAAAAACTGCACTGTTGTCGGATCAGAATTGGCCAATACTCTTTTCTGGATCGGATCTGAAAAAAATGTTATCGTTGCATCCCTAGTCATGCAGAAATGTATTCATAAAATTTCTCCATCACCAGCAAAGTCAAAGTACTGAATCTCATTCTATATGCATCTTGACTCAGTAGAAAGTGTTAAATAGCAGGTGGGCGGATCCATTATCATATGCAAAATAAAGAGTGAAAACTGTTTCGGAGTATGATGCAGTCTTGCGAGATTACTGACACACTGACCCAAATACATTTCCTAAATCCCTTTATCCTTTCACATAGCAATCCCTGACAGATCTTCAATTCAGGGTCATTTTCATGCCAGCGGGAAACGCTTAATGCTGTAAAACAAAACTAATCCTCTATAACAAGCGCTCTCCTGTCAGGCCCAGTGAGCTTAGGACCTTAATTTTGTAAATGAAAAACACTTACAGACAAATCTGAAGCAACTGTTGAGATTTACATGGGGCCTTTGAATACTTTCAAAGCCTTTGACATTTTCCAAGATTTCATAGCAAGATAATGATTTCTGACCATCATCACAGCCGCTATTCAGCAGTTGACACCGGATGGATTTTTGTTAGAAATGAACAAGTGACTCTAAATGAGATCATAGAGAGGAAAGATAAGGGTTACCGAAATGAAAAACCCCTCTTGCATCCTCGCATGCATTACAGCCCAGCGGCCCTTCCTGTAGCTTTGCAGCAGGAAGGGATTTGTTCGTTATAATCAGGCAGCTGGCACCTGCTTTGTCATTCTCCTCTTTGCCTGGCACTGCCCGTCAGTGACACCCTCGCCTTTCAGTCACAGCCGCTGGATTTCTAATCCAATCAGCATTTTAATCTGTATCAAGCAGCTATGCTTCACTGCAGGGTGCATTTTCTGCAAGACTTCCTCTCAAGGATGAGCACTTCCTGTGACAGGCAGGGATCAGCACTGGGGAATAAATGGACCCAAAGCATTAACCATCCATTATGCTAGACTGTAACCTGTGTTACTGTACTATCAAAAAGAACCTTCAATTTTAGAGCCATGTATGCATGCATGCAAATTTAACATTTTTAAATATATTAAAATATAAAATAGTTACTTTAAATTGCATTAATTTTAATAAATTTAACACTAAAAAATCTAATCTCTATTTTAGTATTATTAATGTTATCAAGCAAAATATCCATCTTATATTTTCACTGCAAGCGATCTCAGTTTGAGTATAGTTCTGTGTAAATAGATAAACCGCGTTGTCAGCAGTTTTCATAATTTAGAATGACAAAAACATTTTAATAATTCTGATAAAACATGCCAGTTGAGAAATGCAATAAAATACAATGTTTTGTTTGTTATAGCTTATTTAAATATTCCAGAGAATATTAATTGAATTAACATTATTCAGTGAATTATTATTCACTCTTTAGTCTATTAAACAGCTTATAAACCTAAAATTGTAGTTTAAAATGAAGTTGATATGACCCCTGTCCTTTATTTTCTCCATTTGAAAACATTAGACATTATTTTGCTTTTTGTTAATATCAGTGTAGCTGATGATGCTTTTTATAAATACATTTGTTTTATTGTTGTAATTTTAAGATTAAATTTTACATTCAAATTTAAATTTTCAACAGTTTTTTGTTGTTGTTATGGTGACTGAAAGGAGGAAAAACCAAAGCGAAGAATGGACTTCAATCTGTTATTTATTTACTTTATAACAGTAAATAAATATCGGTTCTGCATATCGGTTACATAAATGTATAAATAATCGGTATCGGTTATAAAAAAAAATCAATATCGGTCGATCACTAATTTTGAAAATACTGAAAATATCTTACAAACCCCAAAAGTTTAAAATGTAATTTAAGTAAGGTCTTAATGAACAGCAATGCAACACAGTTTTTAAGAAAGTGTGCAACTGATTGGTAAAGATTGTGGGTAACAAACAATTTAATACTTCAAATAATTAAAAACACTGCCAGAATCTGTTTGACCTTAGCCACCTGCAAATGTGTAGGAGACAGTCTTCTCTTAGAACAGCAAAAAACTGATTTGTCAGAATCAGAAGTTAAGTTGTTGTTTTACAATTTAAAGGCCATGTCCAGACTTCCTGTGAGCAATTAAATAACTGAATCAAGCAAGAAAAATAAATATAAAAATTTGATAAGGCTGAATAAGCAGACGCAACATAATCAGAAGTTTCTTCAATGCATCAGCGCTTACTTTGTGTATTACCATACCAAGATGCAACACAGCAAAAACGCATGCAAAAAAGTCCTCGTCTTGATTGTAATGCTGCTCCACCTCCCTGCTTCTCGCCATTACAGTCAACGAGCTATTACACCCTTGCAGCCCCTGACATCAACCTACAGCCAACACAGCATGACAAATCAGGGGAAAAAAGAGAATTCTGCTTTAGAAAAAAAACTGATATTTTAAATACTTTGAAGTAAATTAATTTCACGTTCGCCAGTACTAGATCCCAAGGCCAGAGAGGGCAAGACATCTGCCACTCTCCTCACTGTCCAGGTGAAGTCTGCTGCATCCGTTTAGGGAATTTCTAGAACGAGGGCTCCCGTTGACAGCACGTCAGCCGGCTGCCAGGTTTTCAGGAGGATTATTATCTCGTACCCACGCTCAAGTGCTTCAAAGTGCTTTGCAACTAGTGACAAGGGAGAAAGAGCGAAGCGGGGGGGGGCGCTAAAACGGCAGGGCAATAAAAAAAATCTTGTCTAGAGAGTGCGAAGCAGCTAAGAGCGGGACGCAGACATGAGTGGAGAAGCTTTAGCGGGATTAGGAAGTGCTAGTGCTAATTCAAAACGGTGGCGGAATGCTGCTGTTTACAGCTTTTGCTTTCATTGGCGCTAACTCACCGTCTTTGGAACAATTTATGGATGTTAGCAGATTATGTGTGCTATCATCAAAAAGAAGGGAGGGAAAAAAAATGCAACGTTTTCTGCGATAAAAGCGTTCGCCACTTGCGGCATGGAGAACGTTCCTGTGGTGGCTCGTCTGCACTGCCGAGATAGACTTTTTCAGCCACACCTGCCATCGACGGGAAACGGGAGAAGGGGGATGCATACGCCACACCTCTCAGAGGTCTGTCATGAAGATACCCCCCTTCCGAACCCATCTCAACCCCCCTGCTGGGGTAACAGCAGTCTGAGCAGACATGCCAACTGCCTGCATTATCCCACTCCCGTGGTCTGACTGTGTCGCACGGCAAGTAAAGCCTGACTGCAAACACTCTGTGCGCCTTTTATTGCCAGCTTTTGATCCCTTTGGCAAACGGCGCTTCCTTGTAATGAGGTAAATATAAATACTGGGGCATCTGACACACTGGGTTGATCCTATTTGCTATTAGACAGAAGATAGCTCGTCTGTAACCTCAATGCGTGTGAGATAGCAGTGTGTATGTATGTGTCCAGGTGGGAGGGGGGCTCCCAATGTAGAATGTTTATTTATGATGATCGCACAGTAATTAGCACTGGGTCGCCATTAATCCTCACAGCCTGTGTCTGCCCTGAGCCAGCGACGGAGATTGACACAATGCGGACCACCCCCTTATGCCCTGACGGAATACTTGTGGCATGAATTTAGTTAACCGGTTCCATACCGCCTGTCTGAGAACGAATGTTAGACTGTAAGTCAGAGCTGTCCGCCATTCATCCTGAATTTGAATTGATTTAAAATTTAGGCACCAAACAAGCAGCAGGACTGTAATTCGAATATGAATGAAAGGAAGCTAAATTAAAAATAACTGAAATGCAAAGAGTTTCCTAAAACTAATTTTTAAATGAGAAAAACAACTTAAGACAATATAGACACACAAACAAATACATACTAAATTATACAGGGTATAATCAGAAGTGAAATGTAAATCAAGTCAGGTCCGCTCAGTGGACAGTGCAAAAAAATAAAAATTAAATAAAAGTAACAACACAAGAGCATATATATAAAGGGCATAACCCAAGTTGAGTTGTTTTAACCCAGCATTTTTTAGAGTGTTTGATAGACAGAATGGCTGAACAATAGATAGAATGGTAGACAGAACTATAGACAGACACAGTAATAGATAACAACGGATAGAAGGATGGATGGACAATCCTCCTTATTTTGCAGTGTGGAAGAAAGCTCAATACTGTGAAAAATTAATTAGCCACTATAGGAAAATAACTAGAATAACAAATAGCAGTAAACCATTTGGTGCAACAAACCTTCTTGTTCATAATTACAGCAATACATTAAAATAATATAATAATAAATGACAATTTTCAATATAAAACAGCACTATACTCGGTTTTGTACAGCTAAAAATGAATAGAGGTGGATTAGACTGGAAGTCTCGACACAGTCAAGTTAAAATGGCCATGCATGCTTCCATGGGAAAAATAAGGTGGATAGAGAGAACTATCTATTGTAAAACAGATAGAATGACAGAACAAATGACAGAATGGATAGATAAACAGAAATACAGATAATAGATCAAATGACAGCTGGATAGAACGATACTTTCCTTCACTTCCCAGAATGCATTACCTGATCATGTGCTCTCTAACTGCTACACAGCTCCGTATTCATTGAAATGAACCGTTTTCACATCACACTGTCCCATACAAGGACTCAGTTAATGTCTAGTGAAATATTAGTAACACAGATTTAATATAAACGGACAAATGGAAAACACAGCTTGGAAGTGTATTATAAATCTGTCTTCGGTTCAAAATAAAACGTGAATTAAGTCTGAAAGACAGTGGGGTGTAAATCTGCTGCATGCGAACAACGTTAACGCTACACCGTGGAACAAATCCCCTCTTTTGAGAGACACAAGCGTTAAATTATCAGCCCGGCAAAGCCACCATGGATGCTGTCCCAGTGTTAATATTTCCGTTTGCAATCCTTTGTTTTCATCATAATGAAGCATGTACCAAAAACATTCATTTCCATCTCCTTCCCCCGAATCACTGGGCCCAAAGTGAATAAACAAAAAGACAATTCTTCAAGCCAGTGAGTGAGCAACCCTCTTAGTACAGCTTATATGAACAAAGCAAGAGGAGCTGAACAAAGTGAGGTAGTCAAATAGAGAAGAATTATCTCTCTAAAGCTGTCAAGGTGGCTGGGTTATTCTCTTGTTCTGAATACAGCGTTTGATAGAGAGAATGCAAATATTGCATCTAATGCGACTTTCTTTAGTCACAGAATATAAAAATGACACCTCACATTAATATTAATGGAGGAAATGTTTTGTTCCAAACACTATATTCAACCAAATTTGTTTGACGTTACTACATAACTAGATTATAATGTTTCTTTGACTGAGGTGCTTCAAATATTACTGTGCATTCTGGGAAATATGGTGACTCAACACAATATTGTTACGTTACAATGTTTCTTCATCAGACTTGTCCCAGAATGCACAGCAGTATCTAAAGAACATAAAAAAAGAACTGTGACCTATTTATTTAGTAACATCAAATGAATTTGATTTGCACTCCAGAAAGTAATATGACTCAACCACTATCTACAACCAAATTCATTTAACATTACAAAGTAGGGTTGTGACGGTGAGGACATTTTCCCACCGGTTAATCGACCTGATGTCACACCGGTTATAACGTATCACCGGGGGGGGGGTTGCCATAAAATACCCTGTAAGCGCCGGGGGGGGGTTGCCATAAAATACCCTGTAAGCGCCGTGCGCGTTTTACTTTGACTTTAATATCAACTGCAATTCTGCGTCAAGCACTGTTTAAATAAAATAAAAATCAGCAAATACTGTGGAACCAAATAAATGAGAAACTAATGTTTTAAAAAACCACATATATAGATCAGGGATGCCCAATAGATCGATCACGAAGACTATGCTGGAAGATCATGCTTTAGGTCAGTGTTTCTCAACCAGGGGGGCGAGAGATAAAACTACAATATAATATATTCACTAATATTATGACTATCCTGTTAAGTCATGTAAAAAATATATAGCCTATATGTAAATAAATAACAGTACCACCTCTCTACATATTCTGTGTTTCGGAGCAGCACATATTTCTCATCGTGTGTAATACAGACTGAACGGTGGATCAAAAACTCTGTATGAGCACATGATACACAAACTACAGATCTCGGCTGGATAAAAGAAGCCAGTCTCACACTAGTAGACAAGTTTTGATGGATGACTATTATAATCAAGGTAAAGCTGATTACAGTGACATGATCGTGCATTAGGCGCGCGTTATGTCCGTTATAAATGATGCGCAAACAAACCATGTATGTGCGCTCTCAATCACTCTAACATCATATTTCTGCTTGAATACAGCGAGTGTTTTATAACGGATGCTCGCATGTGTTGGAGAAGTTTGTGAGGATCAGTGGTGTTTATGTGCATACGGGCATCAGACGGTCCAAACAGCTTGTTCTTACAGAGGAACAACTGATGGCGTAGTGAATAATAATAAAACAATATTTTATTTTTTATTATTAAATGAATGCAATATAAAGATACATCCTAACAAGCCTTTTTAATTATTTATTTGATTTAATATTTATTTTATAATTTATTTACTTTTCACTTGGTAGATCTCGGTGAGTTTTCTCCTTGACTTAGATTAATGTCAGACTCAGAAGTCAACAGGCTTAAAACGGACGCTTTTACATTTCGTTTCGAAACTCTTCCGCATCGTCTTGTCTGTGTCACCTCACTCTTCTTGTCTGTGTCACCTCACTCTTCTTGTCTGTCTCACCTCACTCTTCTTGTCTGTGTCACCTCACTCTTCTTGTCTGTGTCACCTCACTCTTCTTGTCTGTGTCACCTCACTCTTCTTGTCTGTGTCACCTCACTCGTCTTGTCTGTGTCACCTCACTCTTCTTGTCTGTGTCACCTCACTCTTCTTGTCTGTGTCACCTCACTCTTCTTGTCTGTGTCACCTCACTCTTCTTGTCTGTGTCACCTCACTCTTCTTGTCTGTGTCACCTCACTCTTCTTGTCTGTGTCACCTCACTCTTCTTGTCTGTGTCACCTCACTCTTCTTGTCTGTGTCACCTCACTCTTCTTGTCTGTGTCACCTCACTCTTCTTGTCTGTGTCACCTCACTCTTCTTGTCTGTGTCACCTCACTCTTCTTGTCTGTGTCACCTCACTCTTCTTGTCTGTGTCACCTCACTCTTCTTGTCTGTCACCTCACTCTTCTTGTCTGTGTCACCTCACTCTTCTTGTCTGTGTCACCTCACTCTTCTTGTCAGTCATCTCTCTTCACGTGATAAATTAAATCTGATCTGTGATGTAGAGGTCTGCGCGGGACTATTTGAAGTTTTATTCCGCACCCACCCGCTCCTGCGATATATTCACTGTTTGTTCACATTTCTGAGGAAAGACAGAGAGCTAGGCTAACAAATAAAAGTGTAGTCTGCACAAAATTATATTTATTATATTCGTCTTGTCAAGAGTCTTGAATTTATTGACAGAAAAATGACAATGACATTTTGCTGCCAACACGGAATAAAGTGTCACAGAGAGAAAAAAGTTATATAAAAATTGTAATCCCTATTTTTGTCAGGATACAATTCGTTTAGGCTAACATTCAGCCTACAACACAATAGGAAAATGTAGGTTTAGCCTAATAGCTATTTTATTCGACTTGTCAAAACACTAAATTAATTTAACATCTTGCTGTTAACACAGTGAAAAGTGCAGCAGAGGAAAAATAAATTAATTCAGTATATCGACAGTCGGTCATTTAAAATGATAATACAAATACAAAAAGAGCATAATACAAAAAAAGAAAAAAGGAAAGACGAGTTGAACGTCCTTCAAGGACATCGCATTCACACTCCATCCTTATTCTGCTCTCAAAACAGAACAGACAGGTTGTGATGAGTGACAGAGTCGTATATTATATCCGCTATGCTGCTCTGAGCATCGTTGTACATGTTAGACCGCCCGCTCCCGTTCAAATTGCACTAGAGTTACCGACCGTTACCGCGTTGTATTCGGGAAATTAATCCTGTGGCGTAAGAAATCTGGTCGGGACAAACACTGCAATGCAGACCTCTGCTGCTGTGATGCACGACTCTCGTTCGTTCGGTGCACTGCATTGAACAGCAGCGTTCAGTTTTAATTGTAGTGTCCTCTAACTGAACAAAATAATTTGTATTACTATAAAAAAAATCTAAATGACGGTGAGGGACGGTGCCGTGGTGGGCAAGTAATGTAACGGTGTTGCGGCTTAACACCAGTATAACCGTCATCACTGTCTATCGCGGCAAGCCTATTACAAAGCAACAAGGTTATAATATTTTTTGGAAGTAGTTCATCAAATATTGCTGCGAATTCTGGGAAATAAGGTGATTCAACAAGACTTAAAAAGTGTGAGAATTTCACTCGCATTTGTGATTAAAAATAGAAGCGTGTGAATTGTACAATGCATTTAGGAGTGTGTGTGAATAAAACAAATCCCTGCTGGTCCATAAAAAGGCCTAATAATCTAAAATTGTATAACAAATAGATGAATTATCAATTTAAGATGACTTAAATATGGGGATATAAGTGCTGCAAGTTTCAAACGTTTCAAAACGTAGCGCTTTTCCACATTCTACAGGTTTGCAGTTTCAGAGAAGTTGCAATCAATTAACAGTGTGCACTTATGCCAAATGCTTTTGACCAACTGTTGATGAATTATGACAATATCAGCTTTATGGTGTTTATCAAGCAAAAGCATAGACATTTATAGCAGCAGAAATTTCAACTACTACACATTTCTACTATACAGTAGACATTTCAACATTTGTTTCTAATTTAAATGTCCCACATTATGATTTTTTTTCTTCCTGGGTAATATTGGTATTTTTGATACACAATAAACAGTATCTATCATTGAACTCAATGTAAACTCTTGTAGCTTCTGTCTGGGCTGCCCTGTCACAGGAAGGCAAGACTGAGAACATTATTTAGCACATACTATTCAAAATATATTTTATATTTACTAGTACTCAACCACAGTAAACAATCAAATATAATTTGATAGTTTAATATATAAAACCAAACTCATCTGACATTACTAGAAACCAGGTTACAAAAAAATAATACTTGCATTCTGGAAAATAAGATGATAACCACAGTGTTTGCCTTCAATGGTCAAGTCAGTTTATTTCCCAGAATGCACAGGCAATTTTTGAAATACGGTTGTCAACCAAATTAATTTAGCATTACTACACAACAATGCCAAAATGTTTCATAATAAAATTTTCACCATATACTGTTTTGCATTCTGTAAAATGCATTTAACTACTGTAAACAACCAAATAAGTTAAACATTTCTTTGGCAGGGGCTCTTCAAATATTGCTGTGCATTCTAGGAAATAAAGTGACTCAACCATAGACTGTCAAATTTGTTTAATGTATTCAACCAAACTCGTCTAACGTCACTAAGCAACTAGGTTACAATGTTACTTTATCAGAGACTTCAAATATTGCATTGCATTCCGGCAAATAAAGTGAGTCCACCACTGAAGTCAACAAAATGAATTAGACATTATTACACTAATAAGTTTCTTTGTTGGTAGTTGTTCGAATTCTGCTTTGCATTCTGGGAAATAAAGTAACTCAACCACGCAAAAAAAGCCTTTTTTATGGATGCCCACTTCCATACAACACGGCCACTGTTATACGCTGGGCCGCTTTCCCACAGCATGTTGGTAAAGAGGGGAAAGAAGCAAATCTCACTTTTTTGCCTGCTGCATGCAGTCGATAAGACCTCAGAGAGAGAGAGCGTAGGAAAAATAGTGGAGGGAGGGCAAAAGAGAAAACGAATGAGAAGGGGGACTGAGGAAAAGCACAAATCTTGGAGAGCGACTCTGACTTCATTTGCCAATAGCTGAATGGTTTTGAGGCTTTGGCTAAAGCACTTTCTGCACCATTGCCCCTCGCCGCACCGAGCAAGCCCTTTCCATTTAACGTAACTTTATTCATTTTTTTTTACACCAATGGGGGTCAATCAAGGTGTGAACCCAGCGGATAAAGGCAGTCGGCGTTGCTGCCCATCCAAATGGAGCCAATGCACTTCAGATTCCCACTTCAGTGCCGTATGAACCATTATGATCTCTGTCCAGTCATTTACGAAGGATAGATGGCTGAAGGTAGGGCAGTGGAAAATGGCCTGTTTGGGCATCATCTCTCTCTGAAAGTGACTAAACGCAGCAGTAGAGGATAACCGGTGCTTTCATCCTCAAATATTATGGCGTAACGAGAGTTGTGTACAAACAGAGACGTCTCGTCTTCAACAACTGTAGCCTTGCGTGAAGCGGAAAAACTGACAACAGCATGGAAACAAGTTCTTAACCACCCACTGATCTCGAGGCTGCCTTCTGCTTATGCATACCTTTCCTTGATGTTTTGCGCCATAACTTTTATTTCTCGAAAATGTCAGGGATCGGCTGTGAAAATTATACGGGAAGAGAGAACTTAAAAGCCAGACATTTCAAAGCTTTTCCGAGAAATGCCACAGATGCATTACTATGGTATTTGAGTGTTTACACACTAAAAGCATTAGTATCTGTGAGCTATTTCAACCTATCAGCATTTAGTATGTTTAAAAGAAATGTCATGAAATTAGAAAAATATCAGCGATAAATTGGGTTAAACTGACAGGAAGACACCAACCTTCTTCTCCAGTTGTGTGATCTGTTCCTTGTAAAAAGCCTCCAGCACCTTCAGCTCTGCTTCTTTCTTATCCAGCTGTTTCCCCTGGAATGAAGTAAATGAAGAGTTTTGTCATTAAATTGATCATCCTTCTCAAACAATTCTAGAGTGGTTGCATTTTTTTGCAAAAGTAAATAAATACATTTTTTAAATAAAACTTTAGTTAAAAGAAATATTAAAAAGAAATGTGCTTTATACTTCTAGCAAATATATATAAAAAACTGCTAAAAATAAATTTGTATCTCTGGGTGGTCATTCACTTGTTCTTGAATACTGACCAATTCCAAAAAATAAGATGATGCTTATTGCAAATGTATTTTTTTGTAAAGAAAATGTACAAAAAAAATGTGTTTCTAGCTAAAACAAAACAAATACATAAAGAAACACCAGTAAGGAAAATACAAAATACTTTTGGTGAAGCCAGTGAAAATGTTGGCAGTGCATATACAAATTTGAACTACTGGCCTGACTAAACCAGCAACTGTAAAAAACTAAATAATAATCAACACAGCTTTGAAACCACTGATTAACGTTTTCCTTTAAATTTGTATACCATAAGGCTTATAAGCTTAGGACATAGAAAGTCCAACTGTCAATTTTGGAATTTCACTATTTGTTGGCATTTCTAAAAGATTCGTCAAGGTTTTCAGATTTTTGGGCAGCGAATTAGCAAATGGTTTCGGCAGCATATGTCCCAACTAGTCCAAAACTGTTGACCATACTCAAGAGAGGCCGGACGCAGGACGTTGCACAGCGCAGCTTCTCTCAAACAGCATGGACCAAAAGCTCTTAAAACCGATCTGCCGACTCTGCCAGAGACTTTAGGAAAAGGACAGCTGGTGTAAGATTTTCAGCCCTCGAATAAAGCATTGAGGAGGATTTACAACACAGAGGGATTCCAAAAATAAACAGAACGTAAGGACGCAAGATAACGACGTACACAAGTTTTTTGGTGATTTCGTCCATGCATGTGGCGCTCAAACAGGTGTGCAATAACTGAACGTGATCGGCTCGTTTGGCACCAATTCTGCATGCACAAAGCAGGGGGGATTGACTGTCTGAGATGAGATGGACTATCTGTGAGCATGCAAACATCTGCGCCATTGAAAAGCAATAGCGGCGATTACTTTACACAACATTGAGGGATATACAAGCACAAGCAAACATACAAAAATTAGTTCAAAGCTGCGAAAAGACCAAGTATTCAACAATATTCGACAAGGGAACGCAGAAAACGACATGCTCGCACACATGCACGCAATCCCCCCCTGTAATTAGCTTCCCTCATTCCGCAACTATGTACGAGACACAGATACATTAAGCCCAGCAGGGTACAGCATTCACACAGTTGTGCTTTCTCACATAGACACATGCCCACGAACGATGTGGTGGAAAGACGCCCCGTGGCGCTGACCGGGAACGAGACGCATGTTCTGTAGCAGCCAGACAACAGTGCACAACAAAGCACAACCCCAAATTACGGGCATACATAATCACCCCCTTCCCTCTGCCTCCTGTCTCGAGCGAGCAGTAAATCACCTCCATCAGCATGAGCATCATATGCAATTTTCTAGCTGGGTAGCTCTGAAACGCCACGGCGGCCGACACGGTTTGCATGCTCACAATCAGGACTTAATGCATGAAAACCAAAACACCATGTTTAAACGAGGAGGAAACAAGATGCGGAGAGATAGGAAGGAAGAACGAGTGAATGAGAGAAATGTAACAATGACTGTGGAATAGGCCGTGCTTACCCAGGCATCCAGTTCGGAGGCAGGCTTGAAAAAGAGAGAAGTAAGAAGGAAAACATCACTTGACACTTAGCTACAGGAAAAATAAGGCTGGAAATGGTTCCTCAACATGTTAAGATATGTTTGAAACCACTTACATCCATATTTGAATTGTTAGTTTTAAAGACATGAAACCACACTTGTGGGGCATTTAAATTCGCATAATTTAGGGAAAACTAAATTTTCTATGGGAAATACACATAGAAATGTTTCAGGACTATTGCATCATATTGAGACTTAATGGGAGAGCAACATGTTTGCTTATGAAAGAAATTACACTAAAATGCACTAAAAATACACTGCTAAAAATACCCTATTTTTTTGTGGGGCCAGTCAAAATATTGGCAGGCAACTTTTGCATTATTATTACTTAGAACTAAGGTTAGGGGTCTAAAACTAATGATGTTTTTTACAGAAATAGTCAAATAAATGTAATTTAGCTGAAAACTTCTTAAACATCAACGTTTCGGTTAATAATTTTAGCCCTTCAAAAAGGTTTCGGCCAAAACCGAAAACTAATTTCCGCCTAAAACCGAGAATTAATTTAGCCCAAATACTACTTGTGTGATGAATTTCATCTGGTTGCATCACCAAAAAAGAAAAGACATTTTGAGGTGATGAAAACCCTTTTAGAACAACACGTACTGATGAATCATGCACAAAATGCACAAAAGGACATTAAGTAAATGGTGTCAGTTTTGATTTAATGTCAACTTTGAGCAATGTTTTTTGTATAAAATGTAGTTAAAATAGGACAGAATCTTCTCTGACAACTTCATCAAACTGTCTACATCTTGTGTCTACTTCTTGTGCTTGACCAGTTAAATATCAAACATGAAAAGGAGACTGTAAAAAGCCAAGCACAAATCTCCAAGGGATCCTAATTGCAACTGTAAATTGGGTGCTAACAAATGTATTATGTGGTTAGAATTCACTCCTCGTTATAGGAGCAGCAGCAGGGCGTTTCACACGTATTTAATGAACATGGAGGAGAGGGTAATCTGCTCTGCTTGCAGCAGCCAAGTGCTCAACACTGCCAGGGCTCGCATGGATCTACAGCGATAAGCAAAAGAAAAGGCTGAATTAAAACCAAGAGCTGAGCATCAGAGGAGACCTACAAATAAGGTTCATTTTGCACATGTTGTTATCAAGAAATCAGCTCAAAATTAATTAATCATTCATTTTCTGTTTTACATTGTTGCATTCGTGAAAATCAGTGTTGATAACTAAAACTTAAGACTTAAGTTTCCTTAACTGAAATAAAGTTAAAATAAAAACAAATATAAAAATAAGACTGACTTCAAATTTAAGTTAAAGCACTAATTACAATAACTAAAGCTTAAATAAATATAAATTAAAGCTGAACGGAATTATAATTTATAAAAAGTAAATTTGGTAAATTTTGGTAAATACTATATAAATAATATTAAAATGATCAATGATGAGAATTAATTGTGCATTCATTGAGTCAATCACATCCTCATCTATATTTAAACTAATCTAAGGTTGATGTATTTAAGGTCAAGGGGACTTGCTGTTTACATACATTTACACAGATATGTAAAATACGCATTTACTGATTTCCTAAGACAGGATAACAGTGACATGATAAAAGAAACCCAAGTTTAATAAATAATTAAAAGTATTCATAACAATAAACACTTTTTCTGTCAATTTATATAGATTGTCAGCCTACCTGTTGGCTATTAATATAAATTGGCACATTAATATATATTTCAATTGATTTGTGGTCACAGGTGTGAAATTATTTTGAAATATGAAACTCAAAGGTAGCTTGAAATAAGCTACTTTTGAATGCTGCTCATCCAGTAAGATTTTAGTGCCAGAGATTGATTGAGATTGGAGATTTTTTTTTTTATTAAATCATTTATAGGTATCTATTTATAAAATGCCATTTGCAAAGCTACAAAGGTTGTTACCACGAAGCCAACAGACTGCTTAAAATAGCCTCTCGAGGAACTTAAAGTGACTATGACAACTCTTTGCTGAAGAACCAAGAGTTTGCTCCCTGCTGGTCTTATGACAGTAAACTCATCACTCTGTCTCAAAGAACTCTCAGAGCCTGTTGACACACACACACACACACACACACACCGCTCCTAACTACACACACGCCTTGTCATTTCTTTATTTATCCTCTTTAAATTCTCTGTGGTGACAAAGCCAATCTGATGGGCGTGCAGCACTCATGTAACGCTCTGTTTGGGATCTGGAGCAGGCTGATAATACTCAGGCAAGCATGAATTACACTGATAAGTCTAGAAATGAGCCCTGCTTGGAGTTGGTTTACCGTAAACAATGGTGCATGCGTGTGCTTTAGGCTGTAACTCAGCATCCAGGCCAGGATAGATGCAAAGTGACAGGCCGTACACACAAGAAGAGAAGTGAGAAGACTGCAGGAATGATGAACTGAAGGCTGCTGAACACATTACATCAGCTATAATGTGTTATCACAGTTCTCCATCACACCTCAAGTTTCAGCATGTAGTTTGAACGAGTTGCTCTACAGCTCTCAAAAAAAAAAAAAACACTATTGGGAGGAATTCATAATAATATTGCTTACTAAATTAATCTGTGGAACACAAAGTTAGATATTTTGAAAAATATGTTTTTTGTCCAAACAGTGAAAGTTGTTCAGACCCCAATGACTTTCTGCATTTCAGAGAAGAAAAACACATATAGGCTTTTTGAAAGCAAATTAAACCAAAAAAAAAGAAAGAAAGAATTATTTAATTGTTTGTGTGTTAACTTTAGTATCGCTGAGATACTATAATGGCTATTATTAATATTTAAAATTACATTTTTAAGTAAGTGTTTAAATCGGTTTTAACTAGAAAATGTTTTTAATTTGGTTGCGTTTTCAGTCTGCGCCAGTAGCCTCATGGGCAGTGCTCCGAGATATAGCACCACTGCGCTTCGGGCGTCCCGAGTTTGAGTCCGAGCTTGTGGATCATTCCTCAACCCACTTCACTTCCTGTCTAAATATCTTAATCTTATCTTAAATATCTTATCACAATAAAGTCAAAAATATAGTTTTAGTTAACTATAATAACCCTGGTTAAAATCGTTTTTTCTTTGTTTACTTCTTTAAAGAGTAAAGTACACGGTCTTGAGAAACCTTGATATATGAGGTAGTCTAATTTGAGAAGTGTGATTTCTAAAGCTGGAAAAGTCATGTAAATGAATAAAACTTCTAACTTGATTGGCATATGCACAATGAATAAAAACCTTCGGGTAGAAACTCTAAGAAAAAACTATTTTCAATCCTTATTGTCATTTCCAGAATGAAAGTGAGATTTAGTTGTTAAAATGTTTCAGTCTGACCCCATGTTAGAAAACATAATTAAAGCAGCTCATTTATATTTATTACTACCTCTGGTAATGATAATCCGCAATTAAATGCTCTCCCCGTATGAAAAGTCTAGATAACAGTCTTCCCAGACGGCTCTTGATTAACCTGTGTCATATGAAAAACTGATTCAGGTTCGTTTAACTTAATTTAATTTTAAGGCTATGTGACTGAAACTCACCATGAGAAACAGTTGTCGCATATTCTCAGATTCTTCTCTTGCACCAACACACACACTCACGCTGCATCTGTTGTGTCCTGCGGTGTGTGTTTATACTCCGTCATCCCCTCTAGGTTGGATGTGCTGCATTGCCATCTGATATCTGGGCACAGCTTCCCTCCCGCTTTCCTCGTCTATTTACTCGTCTGCGTTTATTTAACACGTAGCTCCCGGCTACGCAATAAATTATCACTTAATATTCAAACTGACTAGCCAGAGTGCACATCGCTTCGGTCTTCTGGGGAGGACTTGCTTCTCTCGTGCCGTTGCCATGAATAATTTCTCTGCCGGCGTTTCGCCTCTTATCTGAGCCCGATCCGACCACCGTGTCAGAGAGAGCCGATGTCATTTCCGAGCAGGGTCTCGAACGTGATATTGATGACATGAGGGAAAAGAGATTAGAGCAACAAGACAAATCTAGAGGAACTATTTGCCAGAGGGTCAGGATTCATTCGGCACCAGAGGGAGAGACACGGGAATCAGCCCAGAACGGTCAAGTGCTCATGAGGTATAAAAATGTAATATGCTCATCTTCCTTTATTGAATGGCGGGTAAAGCGTACAGCTAGCACTCATAATCCCGACTGCCTTCAGGGGTCCATCATCTATCACAGAAGTTATCACATGTACATTTAGTCTTCACATGTACATAATCTCCTTTCTCTCCCAAAATAATTTCCTGCCCCATTTCAAATTTTGAGGTCAATAAAAATGACAAACAAGTTGCACTTTTCTCTTAAAATTCTCAAAAGAACCTGCAAAAAAAAAAAAAAAGTATCGAGCTGTGGGCTAGTGGTTATCACGTGTGGGGCAATTTTGGAGCTCATATGGGATATTAAGGCTTAAATCCAGTTACAATCTTATTTCCTCTCTCTGCTGAAATAATGACCTGACCTGTCTTGTTTCTAATCTTAAAGTCAATAAAAGTGAAAGAAAATCCAAAAACAAACTTTCTTTCAAACTAATACAATTATCTAAGAGTTGAGGTCTAGTGGCTAGCACACGTTCCAGACTTGTTGAGCCTTGGTGCTCATACAGGAATCAGGTTTGAATGAGGACAAACTTACATGACTTTTGCAAGAAAATCCCCTTTAAAGTGGTCCAAATTAAGTCCTTAACAATGCATATTTTGATATATTTACAGTAGGAAATTTACACAATATCTTCATGGAACATGATCTTTACTAAATATCCTAATGATTGTTGGCATAAAATAAAATCAATCATTTTGACCTATATAATGTATTTTTGGCTATTGCTACAAATATACCAGTGCTATTAGACTGGTTTGTGGTCAAGGGTCACATATGTGGTGTAAACGGGCCTAAAATTAACACTAGCCAAGCGTCAAATGAGAGTAAAAATCGGCTTTGCCGAGTACATGTAACATTTTCAGTCACCAGCTGGCGGGTAAAATTTTTACGAAATATAACAATAAAATGTAGTGAAAACAACAGCCAGTTTTGAAGAGATTCACGGTTACTGACATAAGCGAATAAAATTATATTTTCCAAAGACAAGATCATCGTGATTAGCTGTTCTGTCATAAGCAACAAGAGCGAATCAAGTACGAGTATACAAAGGGGCAGATAAGGTCAGAGCAGTGTGACGCCCACAGGGCTCTAGAGTGCGACCAATTTGGTCGCACGTGCGCCCTAATTTCTCAAGGGTGCGATTAAAAAAAAACGTTGGTCGCACTGGTGCGTCCAGCCATTTGCAAAAAAAAAAAAAAAAGTCTCCGCAACTCAAAGTCTCTGCTGTACGACAACAGACACGTTAGGCTCATAGCGTGGTCTAAACCAATCAGAGATAGTGAAGTGCGGACCCCCCTTCTTATTGGCCGTGGTTCACATATTCCTGTATGTGTGTGTGCGTTTGAAGATGCGTGTGCTGCTGCAGTCAGAGAGAGAGGTGAGTAGTAGAGATGCGCGCAGCTCTTTCTCTGAATTTGATCTGTTCAGTGAGCGTCTGACAGTCACTCCAGGATTCTGCGATCGCTGAATTTATCGCAAAATCAAGCAATCTCCGCTATTTTCCAAATTGCTGCAGATTTTGCACTTGGACGCGTCTTTTGGCGTCCATCGCAATGCGCATTCAGTCAAAGAAAGGTTGTTTCTCGGTTCAAAAATGGAATGAACAGCTTTGCGTTCTCTTCATGCCGATTTACAAGAGCTACATTGGACAAACGAACGAAGCGGAACAAATCCGCTACTCGTTTGGGCTACAGACCGTTTATCTGTTGGGACTGGCGCGCATGCTCTCGATCACGCGACACCGTTATACACGGGCGCTGGAGATACAGTGAAGTAGTCGAATTCACCGCGGAATCAATAACATCTCTGTCAAATCTTGTGAGAAGCATTCAAATTCGCCACAGAATTATGTTAAAGCTACAGACATCGAAATAAACTCCACTGATGTGGAAACCAGGAGAAACATTGTTCAATAAACACATCGCCACCATTCACCATGGATTTAACATAACTAACGTTACAGGAACAAGGTCTAATGTCTTAAAGTGTTTTAAATGCTTCACACAACTTTTCCCAGCACTTCAAACTTTAAGTAGGCTATTACCGAATTTTAAAGTTATTTTTAATGTGATGACATTATTTGTTCATCCTTCATAGGTTACCCCATTTATAAAACTAAACGTTTCATAATGTAGGAAAGCAAACACTTATTTAAAATAAAAAATACATTAAATTACCACTATTAGATGGCTGCAGAGAAGTACTTATGGGCTTATCAGCCATTTCCACTCTAAGATATATACATATATATACACATTATATATATATATATATATATATATATATATATACACATATATATATATATACACATATTATATATATATACATATATACATACATATATATATATATATATATATATTGTATTTATTAAATTATATTTAGACATTTATGAATGACATTGATAAAAGTTAATTTTAAACTGCATCTCAACTACCCAGACAGCACAAGTACATCTGTAAGACATCTGCTAAAGATCTGGGAAACATCCGCTGTGTAATCTGATAAACGTCTCAGAAGCAGTTTTACATGCATTTAATAAATCTCTATTTGACATCTGACGGGAAACATATTAGAGATGTATTGCAGATGAGCAAACACTCTTAAAAATACCTCTTGAATATGTAAATGCAGATATCAGATAGACATCTCTAAGATGCACATGTGTGATCAGGGTGAGTGCTTTACTGTCAGGTGCTGGTGCCACCTTCTGTAGAACTTAAAGGCACTGGTGCTGGTGTCCTTAAATGCTAGTCTGGAGCCCTACAATGGTTCTCAAGTCAGAAAAGTCATAACAATATTAGAAGAATGTTGTCTGTGGTATATTTTGAAGGATTTTTTTATAGGGTTAAGGGGAGGGTTTGAGAAGCACAGCACTAGAGCATCCCTTCATTCAGACACAGTGGAAGATCTGATCAGAAACTGTGTAGAGGGGTCAAGTCTGGAAGATGTTGATGCTAGAGAGAGTGTGTTCAGCTGGTTTAGCTGAGGCCAAAGATCAAGAAGGATAAACTACAGGAGTTGGCCATCCGAGGGGCATGTGACTGCAATGGAGGATAGTCCATAAGACATTGAGCCATGAGGTGTTCAGTTTGAAAACCTTTAAAACACTTAATTTAGATTTTATTTTTATTTCATTTATCTTGAGATGTTTTTAAGTTATTAGCTCAGTGAAGCACTTTAAGCACCATCGCTTTTTCAGTAAGTTACCTTTCTTGTAGAATTGTGCTTCAAATAAAGAACGTTATGTTGACCACATTGTTAGTTAATCGTTTACTAGTCAATATTGCCTATATGAAAATGTGGGTGCACCTAACTTTTGTGCCGGTGCACCTAAGAAAAAAAGTTAGGCGCACCAGTGCACCCAGTGCAAAAAGTTAGTCTAGAGCCCTGGCCCAGCTTGTCCCTAGACACGGTTCAAATAACTTCTACCTGAGATGATGTTGCTGATTAACTCTTCCCTTCTTTATAACCCGAGAATGTGGCGGCACATACCTGAGGCTACGTGGCCTTAAACGGTGCGGTGAAGTATAGTTTGAAAGGCTGCGTGTTCGGCTGAACACATACACCGAGCCGCTTTACTAGACACAAGTAGAGCTTCAACGGACAAAAACACAGTTATGTCAAAATGCGCAGTTTAGCGAGTTACCTCGTAAACAGTCTTAAATGAGTATAAAGTCTTAAATGACCGCAAAGAAAATCGTATATATGACAGATCCACATCATGTGCATCAGGTTTTAAAGAGACAGTGCTGATTTTAAAGGGAGACCTGCTGAAGTCTGTCATTGATTTAAATCAAAGAACAAAAGAAAAACAGAAACCATTGGACTGTTCTAAACTTATTAAAGAGCTTATTATAAATTAACTTTTGTAGCTTGAATAAAGATCAATCTATATAGTTTATGCATATACAATTTATTGTTTGTGAAGATTGTTTTAAAATCACTTAAATTAAAAGTTGTTATATATTTCAGAGCTTATTAAATGTAAAAATAATGGCTTTTAATTATACTGTAATGTTGAATGGCTATAATTGATTCCCTACATTTAGGGAAAATGCATTTAATAAAGACACCAGTAGCAGGACAAATTAGTCATGGTACAGTAATAATAACTGGCTGTTTTTGCAAAAAGAGTTTAATGGCCGGGAAAAAAAATTTTGCCGGTAAATTTTATCACGTCACCGGCCATTGGCAGGTGTGGCAAAAAGTTAGTTTTAGGCCCTGGGTGTAAACATGCTTTTGTGGTCATATACGAAATTAAGGTTCAAGTCCAATCCAATCAAATTTTCTATTTCTTCTTCAGGCCGTCTAGAAAAAATAAAAAAATATGTTTAAGAAATGTTGAGCCTTGGTGCTCATACAGGTTTGTATGCAGCCAAAATTATTTGTGTATTGCCAGATAACTTCTGGCCTCTTCTTCTTGTCAATAAAGTCCAAAAACAGATGCTCAATAATGCTCAAAAAAAATGATGCTCAAAAATGCTCAATATTCATGTTGAGCCTAGGAAACACAGGATTTTATTGAGCCTTGTTTTTTCCATTGGTTTCAACAAATAAATTAGTTGTCAATTAAAAGTCACAAAAAGTAAAAAAATAAGTTCAAAATGACAAATTGTTCATACTTTTGTCATAAACACTGGCATTTTGAGGTTGACACGGAAACAAGAACATCATTCTCCACTGACACAAAAACGCTTACCAGAAAAACCTGTGACACACTCAAAAACAGCCCTTCCGACAGAGTGATAAGTAAACACTTACAAACACAGAGACAACACAAGACCTAATCCTGCACTTAATTCTCTCTTATCCCAGACTCCTGCTCCAACAAGCGATGCTAGAACGGAAGAAACGTTGCAGGGAGCACCGGATAAAATCTATCTACTCCACCTGCCTGCCGCGGGCTCCGCTGGCAATCACCTGAGCTCTGGCCTGGCTTGGGCTCAGAGAGCGCGGGAGTCTTAATGGCTTTGCATGCAAGAAGATGTCAGGCCTAAGATTACAATTACTGATAGGACTCTGCTACCAGACCGACTCTCTTCTCTCTCTCCCGCCACACCGGATTACTCACACTGAGCTCCTCTGATAAACTGCACGGTGAGAGGAGATGAAAGTAGGTAAATAAATAAACGAAGAAATGAATTGTTCACAAGTGCGGCGTGTGCTTATTGTTATCTTCTGTTGGAGGTTGAGAGGGAAATGTTGATGTCTGTGATGAGGCGTGTTACGAGGCTGGAGTTTCACAGCTAAGATGAAGATAAAGCTTTCATTTACAATGGAAATCACAACTCCTATTCAACACACACACAGACATTAATTCAGTAGTTTAAACAAAAAAATCTTTATATTCAATATTACGTATGTATATATTATATAGAGAGAGATTATTAGTGAAACTACAGTTTCTACAGTGTGTTCAATTATTTAATCTTTAATTCATGAACTTTCTGGAGGATTTTAAGTTGATGATATTTGGTGCAATAAACATTCCCTATCAATGTCGAAATTGTTGTGTTGCTTCATATTTTGAGGAAACAGTGATACAATTTTTTCAGAATTCTCTTATGATAAGAAAGGTCAAATTAACTATTTTCTAAAACGAAAACTTTTCTGACATTATAAATGCTTTTACAGTCACTTTTAAATCAATTTGATGTGCCCTTGTTGAATAAAAATATCAACTTCACAATTTTTTTATTAAACCTTTGAATGGTAGTGTATCAAGGTTTCCACAAAAATATGCAAGTATAACATAAGCAGCATAACGGTTTTCAATATTGATAAGAAATATTTCTTGAGCACCAAATCAGCATATTCGAATGATTTCTGAAGGATCATGTGACACATAAGACTGGAGTAATGGTGCTGAAAAATCAGCTTTGTCGTCACAGGAATTAACTGTATTTAAAAATTAAAATTCACATAGAAAACTTGTATTGCAAATATTTTTTGGCCAGACCAGAAGTGAAGAAATTAATGGCTAAAACTGATCTTATAATTCTAGTGCAGCTACTCACAGAGTTTCAGGCAAACCAAATGAATCAACACCTGACAGCTGTATGTCTTGCTTCAATGTACTCTCACGAACTAAAAACCACACCGTTTTCTCACTTCAAGAGCTGGATAGAGGTAACAAAAACATTGACTCCAAATGTAAATACTGTAATGTCCCAGAAACATTTTACAGTACCAATTAGCACTGAAGACCAGTTGTACTGAGATTTGGCAGACATTAAAACACTGACATTGTGTTAAAGAGTTATTCCACCATCTAGTGTCTAACAACTGAATTTACACTATTTTATTATATGCACTGAATTATCTTCAAAGAAAACAAACCAACATTTAAAGATACCAAAGAAACACTTGTGAAACACCCAAATACTCATGAGAAGAATGTATAAATTATGGTAATCTCCTGTAAAACTGAATTACTGCACAATCTGATTACAGTGAACAACAGGAAGTGAGCCCCCAGAGCCTCCATTTACACACAAGTGAGAAGCTTTGTGCAATGATGTCACACCATCACAGGTACACTCAAAAAGCAGATTTAAAAAACATCATTCATCGGACGCAAAATCAGATACGAGAGGTTGGAAAAGGCTCAGAGTCCTTATCACAGAGAGATAAACCAGGCATAGAAGCACTCCGATTATTTTAGCATCTCTCATGCATAAGTAACATCTGAGCTAGAGGAGCAGGCGGGCAGCTCGGCGGCGAGCATGAAGCGGTGTTAATGAGACGAGCTTTTTAATGGAACTGTGGAAAGAGAGTGCCAAATGCAAATGCAACGTATCACCTCTACCGACCAACAGGCCAGAGAATGGCATTAATGCGTTTAAGAGCAAAAGATTACCCACAGTTCGCCCCTCTCTCTCCCAACTCTCTACGTAATTTTGTATTAATCTTGTGAAGGCTTGTCATGTACAGTGAGAGCTCATGGAGGGCAACCGCACAGGCCCTGGCAGATGGATGGAGGAAGTAAAGCAGGAGATGAACAGACAGCGAATGGTGCATTTCACAGAAAGAGTGTTCCTGTAGTCTGAGTGCGAGCGCAGGGGCGGAGGTGACACATTATTGTATTTTAAAACATTTGTACTGTCCTCTTTCTGAAAGACAATATCTTAGAGAACAGCAATTCTTGATGTGAAGCAGTTATCAAATGTTGAATGCAAAAACAGCAACGAAAGAACTACAGGTCTATTTTACCTAGTGAAACAAATGTGTTATGAAAGACAAAACAAAGATATGTACACAGACTAAAAAAATTGTTAAGGTATCACAAATGCAAAGATAGTCACAACTAAAAAGCTAAACAAACGTAAAATGTGTTCACACTGGGAGGAAATTGTAAATGAAAGAACCAATGTATCAAATGGAAAACATTCAATCGAAGCGCAAAAAATCTGTTAAATGAAAAAGCAACTTATTCATACCGTTCATTCAATACGCAAATGTATTCTCACAGAGAACAAAACAAATCAGTGTAATGAAAAGATAAAATGATAATGTAAATGCAAAGCTATTCCCCCTGAAAGTGAAAACAGTCTGGAAAAAAACACTTAAGACGCTACGAGTCACGAAACACAAAGGTGTTCACTGAGTGAAACAAATCAGACAAAACAGAGCCAAAATATAAAAAGCAAAACAAACAAATCGTGTCACAAATGCAAAGCTATTCAAACCAAATAAACGCTGAACTGAACACAAACAAAAATGGGAATTTAAAAGAAATCCATAACCACAAATTATCTTCCTCGGTGTGAATGATTCCTTAGGAATGTTGTTGCGATATCATTTTTGTTTGAATAGGCTTTATCTTAGCTAAATTTAAAGCGATTCACATCAAGAGCAAAATAAATCTGTCGGATCATAAAACACATTTTTTTTATTTTAAGTAAATGTTTTGTTCAGTGTAAAACAGGGCTCATCTTCAATTGTTCCTAGCCTGGGACTATTACACTGTGACTTAAATAAACCACTTCAAATCTAAACACTATGATAAGCAGGAAGAACAGATGCAACTCCACCAATAATAGCACACCTGAAAACCCTATTCAAACGCCTGGTGATTAATCATATGCTCCAACACACAACAAACAACACGGAAAATACTGTTCACTCCTGCCACTCAATTCAACTTCACTCTGAAACAGATGCCAAATCAGTTTTCAAATAAAAATACAAAATCACTGTGTATTCATGCTGTCATCATGTACTGGAAGACACTTCGAATATGTATTATGGTGCCACTTTCATATCAATATTTGAACATTTTGAACAACTTTTGCATGAAATCGATAGCAAAGGATCAATTCCTCCTCAGATGGCTGAGCTGATATCTCACCATGACTCATGTTTAACAAGAGGCCTCCAGTGATCAGGACATTACTGATAATCATGAATATTTAGAGGCACAGACCTTGATGTTGCGCTCTGAAACGCATCAGCAGAACAGAGAGGAGTTGCCATGTCACAGCTTTATTCTGATTAATGATAAGACTTCCCATTACATCTACATCAAACAGAGGCTGACATCACAGACAGAGACACTGTGTGCATACACACTGATCCACATACAGGGTGTTAAACTGCACTTCTCCACTGATGGGTTGCACTTGCAGGTTTGTACTTTAGGACTATAAACGACAGAAAAGACCCAGTGCTAAATGTAAATAATAAAATATGTATTATTTTAATATAACAGTGTATCAGTAGAATGGCTAAATACATGGGCATTTCAGTTTTCAAATGGGAAAATAAAACATGCAATATTTTTGTTCCAGAATACTATTTATTGTTAAATAAAATCTATTTAAATAATCTACTCATCGATCACTTATTAATATAATATTTGGCCAAGAGTTTGACCCATGTGTTAAGCTAGTATAACTCACTACTGCTGTTGTATATGTATTAGCATATATATTATGCATTGCAAATGTCATGTTTATAATGTTATATATAACTGGACCTACAATATCTTTCAAAAGTTTGGTGCTGTTAGCTTTTGAAAAAAATCTTATGCTCACAACAATTGAATCAGATATGCTGTAGAAAACTAAATGTTGTGAAATAGTATTACAACAGTTTTCTATTTTAATGTTTTACATGTAATTTATTCTTGAATTTTCAGCACCTGTCACATGATCAGAAATTCTTCGACTTGCTGCTCAAGAAACATTTAATATTATTACAGTTGAAAATATTTTTGTGGAACCCATAATACATTTTTCATTCAAGATTTTAATGATGTTTAATGATGATCAAAGTTTAAAAGAACAGCATTTATTTGAGTTAGACATTATTAATGCCTTGATCATCACTTTTGATTAAATTAAGGCATCTGTATCCTTGGAGAATAACAGTTTTATTGTTATCTTGGAAACTAACTGAAATTAGGTTTAAAGTTGAAATTAGGTTAAAGTTGAAACACTAAAATTACTTAAACTATAACTGAAATAAAGACTTAAAAATTAGTTTAAAGCTAATACAAATGAAAAACAATCATATAACTATAAAAAAACATTATAAAATAAAGAACATAAAAATAAAATCCAATTAAAATATTGATAAATATTTAAAAAGTACAGCGGGGAAAATAAGTATTTGACACATCAGCATTTTTATCAGTAAGGGGATTTCTAAGTGGGCTATTGACACAAAATTTCCACCAGATGTAGCCATCAAGCCAAATATTGAATTCATACAAAGAAATCAGAACATTTAAGTATACAAGTTGAGTCATAATAAATAAAGTGAAATGACACAGGGAATAAGTATTGAACACATGAAGATAACAAGGTGCAAAATGGCATAGAAAGCAAGGAGATCACCTGAAATCTGTCAGTATTGAGAGAGAACCCCTGCCCCCTATCAGTACTAATTGATATCAGCTGCTTTAGTCCTAATTGATGGCCTATAAAGGCTTCTCATTACCTAGAGGCACACAGGAAAGACTTCATGATGGGTAAAAGCAAAGAACTCTCTGTAGATCTTCGTAATCTTATCGTTGAAAAGCATTTTGATGGGAATGGTTATGGGCGCATTTCAGAATGCTGAATGTTCCTGTGAGCACTGTGGGCCATTATCCGGAAATGGAAAGAGCATCAGTTCACCATAAACCGGCCACGATCAGGTGCTCCACGTAAGATCCTGTCCGAGAGTCCAAAGAATAATCAGGAGAGTTCTCCAAGCGCCAAGAACCACTCGGGCAGAACTTCAGGAAGACCTTGCATCAGCAGGTACTGTTGTTTCAAAGAAAACTATAAGCAATGCACTGAACCGCCATGGCATCCATGCACGCTCACCACGCAAGACTCCATTGCTGAACAAAAAGCATGTTGAGGCTCGGTTAAAGTTTGCGAAAGAGCATTTGGAGAAGCCTGTGGATTATTGGGAGACTATAGTATGGTCAGATGAAAGCAAAATTGAACTTTTTGGCAGTCATTCTACACACCATGTTTGGAGAAGAAATGGCACTGCCCACCACCCCAAGAACACCATACCAACAGTTAAGTTTGGGGTGGAAGCATCATGGTTTGGGGCTGCTTTTCAGCAAGGGTACTGGCAGACTTCATATATTATTGAAGGCAGGATGAATGGAGAAATGTACCGGGACATTCTGGATAAAAATCTACTGCCATCTACCAGAAAGCTGAAAATGAAAAGAGTGGACATTTCAGCAAGACAATGATCCCAAACACAAGGCCAAGGACACAATGAAGTGGTTTCAAAGAAAGAAAATCAAGCTGCTTGAATGGCCCAGTCAATCACCTGACCTAAATCCCATAGAAAATCTATGGAGAGAACTGAAGATCAAAGTTCATAAAAGAGGCCCAAGGAACCTTCAAGATTTAAAGACCATTTGTGTGGAAGAATGGGCCAGAATCACTCCTGAGCAATGCAGACGACTGGTCTCTCCATACAAGAGGCGTCTAGAAGCTGTAATCACCAACAAAGGCTTTTCTACAAAGTATTAAATAAAGTGTTCAATACTTATTCCCTGTGTCATTTCACTTTATTTATTATGACTCAACTTGTATACTTAAATGTTCTGATTTCTTTGTATGAATTCAATATTTGGCTTGATGGCTACATCTGGTGGAAATTTTGTGTCAATAGCCCACTTAGAAATCCCCTTACTGATAAAAATGCTGATGTGTCAAATACTTATTTTCCCCGCTGTATATAAATAACACTAAAATCTTAAAAGTCAAATACAAATTTGGTAGTGAAGCAAAACCTTTTACTGGTGTAAAATCCATACTAAACTCTACACAAACATCAGAATCACATCTGGCCATGTTCACACATCTGCTAATAAGACAGAGAGAGAGAGAGAGAGAGAGAGAGAGAGAGAGAGAGAGAGAGAGAGAGAGAGAGAGAGAGAGAGAGAGAGAGACGTTCAGGGATGAATAGGAGGATTGAGACATAATTACCTTCACAACCTCACACACAGACACACACTTTTACTCTTCAAAGCTTGAGCCCAGGGGAAGCTTTTCTAATAAGTGTCCAGAACATGTCAGAGCTCAGATAAGACACACCAACACACAGGATCCTCGGGCACAGACCATCGTGTACAACATCACACACAGTCCTTCAATCCAATGTCTACAAGACGACGACTTATGATGTATAACTAGTATAGACTAGATAAGGTGGCCCCTCCAGGGGCCCAAGAGTGAAGGGACACAATACCTAAAGGACCTGAATAAGTGGATGAGAGGAAGTGAAGGATGGGACAAAAGAAAAAACTGAGTGGAATTCAAAGAAGCCAATTTCACCCGTGTCAAGAGATCAATAGCGTGTTTCTCCAACAGGGACTTGACGAGGCAGAGTGTTCCTCCCCTGCAGGACTTTATTTAAAAGAAAAACTTTCAAACTGAAAAAGTAAGGGAGATAAGAATTCATTTATTTTTTAATTATATTTATTGCGGAATTGGGAAATAGTTTGACTGTTTGAACTCGAATACAATTTAAGATATTTTGGATGAAAACCGGGAGGCTTGTGACTGTCTCATTGACTGCCAAGTAATTAACACTGTCAAAGACCAGAAAAGTATGAAAAGCATTGTCAGGATACTCCATCTGCCATCAGTGGTTCAATCTGACTGTCATGAAGCACAGAGAACACTTCTTCTGTGCAAAGAAAACAAAAACAAAAACTTAATTCAACAATTCGTCTCCTCTGCGTCAGCGGGCGTAGCACCATTTGGAGAGTATGTTGAATAAAGTCGCTTCATTAAAGGCAGATGGAATATTTTAGCAACGTCTTTCATACTTTTCTGGTCCTTGACAGTGTTAATTAATTGGCAGTCAATGGGACAGTCACAAAGCCTCCGGTTTTCATCCAAAATATCTTAAATTGTATTCCGAGAACGAATGAAACTTTTACAGGTTTGGAACGACATGGGGTAAGTGAATAATGACAAAATTATCATTTCGAGGTGGAATAACCCTTTAATTTCATATTGTCATCAAAATTATTAGAAAAAAATATTGTGACTATTCAATATAACACTGTTCAAAAGTATGTGATCGGTAATATTTAGTTTTAAAAGAAGTCTCTTATGTCCAACAAGGCTGCAATTATTTGATCAAATAACAGCAAAACAGTAATATTGTGAAATAACATTAAAATTAAAATTCTGTCATTTTCTTAGTGCTACTTTTGAGCAATGTCTTGCACTTGCAATGCACTTGCTAATTTTGATTTATTTATTATTTTTAAAATCATACTGACTTTTGAATGGTAATAAACACTAACAGTAAAAAAATATATATTTATAAAAACATGGCATTACCATGTCACACGTAAAAAAAGGTATCACCATGGTGCCATAAGACAATTTGACAATAATATTGCTACCTAACTGCCCTGAAATTTAAGTCCTTATATGACACAATGACTGAAAAAAAAAAAACTGACATTTGATCCAGCCTTTACACTGCTTGTCTGAGAGAACAGTGGCGTTAGAGCGTGCTTGCATGCTTACACTTCTGTCCTGAAGTATTGTGCTGTGCTGAAGTGTTTGTAGAAGAGTCTCACCAGCTGTTTGGCTTTCTCGGACTCCTGCCGTGTCTGTACTCGCTCTCTCTGCACCGCTCGAGTGATGTCCTGCCGGGCTGCCTCTCTCTCTTTACGTGCGATGCGAGCCAACTCCTCCTGTATAATGGCCTGCTGCTGCTCATACCTGAATAAGCACACGCACACACAGCTTTATTTACAAGCCTGTTGCCAAGGCATGATTCCCTCACTGCAGTTCTCAATCCTACCACAGAGCGTCAGTGTTTTGTCCCTTGTTCTTAAGCTTGTTTCAACAGTATGATTCACACTTGAACAGCATCCAGGAAAATATTAGTCCTCTTCTAATTTAAGACCTCTTCCCTTGTGAGAGCTACAATGTTTAGTATTCATGTCATATTTTATCAATACATATAAGCATAATTGCAAAAAATGCAAGATGAATTGGTTGAAAATACACATTGAGTGATTCAGAAAGAGCTAGAAAGGCTCTTCAGAGCTAAAACTAAGGGTGTGTCGTGGATCTGTGCTTAGGAATAATATTGGTGGCGTCTAACTGACTGGATCAATTGACTCAGCTCAAAATGGTGCCGTTATATGATTTCAATGCAGTCCCTCCAGGATTTAGCAGAACTTTTTTCTGATCTTTGGAGACTAAAATTTATGTTTTTGCTGTGGCTTTTCTCAAAATTGGCATTTATTATTATTTTGTAGTGACAATATTCCATGGACAACATTCTTCTAACATTGTTATAACTTTTCTGACTTCGAGAACCATCGTAGGGCTCCAGACTGACAATGTTACACTTTATTTTTTATCTGTTTGTTTATTTATGTTTTGGATGGATGGATGGATATACACCTACTGACATATATATATACATATACATACAGTGGGGCAAAAAAGTATTTAGTCAGCCACCAATGGTGCAAGTTCTCCCACTTAAAAAGATGAGAGAGGCCTGTAATTTTCATCATAGGTATACCTCAACTATGAGAGACAAAATAAGAAAAAAAAATCCAGAAAATCACATTGTAGGATTTTTAAAGAATTTATTTGCAAATTATGGTGGAAAATAAGTATTTGGTCAATAACAAAATTTCATCTCAATACTTTATATACCCTTTGTTGGCAATGACAGAGGTCAAACGTTTTCTGTAAGTCTTCACAAGGTTTTCACACACTGTTGCTGGTATTTTGGCCCATTCCTCCATGCAGATCTCCTCTAGAGCAGTGATGTTTTGGGACTTTCAACTCCCTCCAAAGATTTTCTATGGGGTTGAGATCTGGAGACTGGTAGGCCACTCCAGGACCTTGAAATGCTTCACGAAGCCTCCTTGTTGCCCGAGCGGTGTGTTTGGGATCATTGTCATGCTGAAAGACCCAGCCACGTTTCATCTTCAATGCCCTTGCTGATGGAAGGAGGTTTTCACTCAAAATCTCACGATACATGGCCCCATTCATTCTTTTCTTTACACAGATCAGTCGTCCTGGTCCCTTTGCAGAAAACAGCCCCAAAGCATGATGTTTCCACCCCCATGCTTCACAGTAGGTATGGTGTTCTTTGGATGCAACTCAGCATTCTTTCTCCTCCAAACACGACAAGTTGAGTTTTTACCAAAAAGTTATATTTTGGTTTCATCTGACCATATGACATTCTCCCAATCCTCTTCTGGATCATCCAAATGCTCTCTAGCAAACTTCAGACGGCCTGGACATGTACTGGCTTAAGCAGGGGGACACGTCTGGCACTGCAGGATTTGAGTCCCTGGCGGCGCAGTGTGTTACTGATGGTAGCCTTTGTTACTTTGGTCCCAGCTCTCTGCAGGTCATTCACTAGGTCCCCCCGTGTGGTTCTGGGATTTTTGCTCACAGTTCTTGTGATAATTTTGACCCCACGGGGTGAGATCTTGCGTGGAGCCCCAGATCGAGGGAGATTATCAGTGGTCTTGTATGTCTTCCATTTTCTAATAATTGCTCCCACATGTCATATTTTATCAATACATATAAGCATAATTGCAAAAAATGCAAGATGAATTGGTTGAAAATACACATTGAGTGATTCAGAAAGAGCTAGAAAGGCTCTTCAGAGCTAAAACTAAGGGTGTGTCGTGGATCTGTGCTTAGGAATAATATTGGTGGCGTCTAACTGACTGGATCAATTGGCTCAGCTCAAAATGGTGCCGTTATATGATTTCAATGCAGTCCCTCCAGGATTTAGCAGAACTTTTTTCTGATCTTTGGAGACTAAAATTAATGTTTTTGCTGTGGCTTTTCTCAAAATTGGCATTTATTATTATTTTGTAGTGACAATATTCCATGGACAACATTCTTCTAACATTGTTATAACTTTTCTGACTTTGAGAACCATCGTAGGGCTCCAGACTGACAATGTTACACTTTTTTTTATCTGTTTGTTTATGGATGGATGGATGGATGGATGGATGGATTGGATGGATGGATGGATGGATACACCTACTGACAATATATATATACACATATAGTGGGGCAAAAAGTATTTAGTCAGCCACCAATTGTGCAAGTTCTCCCACTTAAAAGATGAGAGAGGCCTGTAATTTTCATCATAGGTATTCAACTATGAGAGACAAAATAAGAAAATCCAGAAAATCACATTGTAGGATTTTTAAAGAATTTATTTGCAAATTATGGTGGAAAATAAGTATTTGGTCAATAACAAAATTTCATCTCAATACTTTGTTATATACCCTTTGTTGGCAATGACAGAGGTCAAACGTTTTCTGTAAGTCTTCACAAGGTTCTCACACACTGTTGCTGGTATTTTGGCCCATTCCTCCATGCAGATCTCCTCTAGAGCAGTGATGTTTTGGGACTTTCAACTCCTCCAAAGATTTTCTATGGGGTTGAGATCTGAGACTGGCTAGGCCACTCCAGGACCTTGAAATGCTTCGGTGTGTTTGGGATCATTGTCATGCTGAAAGACCCAGCCACGTTTCATCTTCAATGCCCTTGCTGATGGAAGGAGGTTTTCAAAAAATCTCACGATACATGGCCCCATTCATTCTTTTCTTTACACAGATCAGTCATCCTGGTCCCTTTGCAGAAAAACAGCCCCAAAGCATGATGTTTCCACCCCATGCTTCACAGTAGGTATGGTGTTCTTTGGATGTAACTCAGCATTCTTTCTCCTCCAAACACGAAAAGTTGAGTTTTACCAAAAGTTATATTTTGGTTTCATCTGACCATATGACATCCTCCCAATCCTCTTCTGGATCATCCAAATGCTCTCTAGCAAACTTCAGACGGGCCTGGACATGTACTGGCTTAAGCAGGGGGACACGCCTGGCACTGCAGGATTTGAGTCCCTGGCGGCGCAGTGTGTTACTGATGGTAGCCTTTGTTACTTTGGTCCCAGCTCTCTGCAGGTCATTCACTTGTGGTTCTGGGATTTTGCTCACAGTTCTTGTGATCATTTTGACCCCACGGGTGAGATCTGTGGAGCCCCAGATCGAGGGAGATTATCAGTGGTCTTGTATGTCTTCCATTTTCAAATAATTGCTCCCACAGTTGATTTCTTCACCTCCAAGCTGTTTACCTATTGCAGATTCAGTCTTCCCAGCCTGGTGCAGGTCTACAATTTAGTTTCTGGTGTACTTTGACAGCTCTTTGGTCTTGGCCATAGTGGAGTTTGGAGTGTGACTGTTTGAGGTTGTGGACAGGTGTCTTTTATACTGATAACGTAGTTCAAACAGATGCCATTAATACAGGTAAGTGGAGGACAGAGGAGCCTCTTAAAGAAGAAGTTACAGGTCTGTGAGAGCCAGCAATCTTGCTTGTTTGTAGGTGACCAAATACTTATTTTCCACCATAATTTGCAAATAAATTCTTTAAAAAAAAAATCTTATTTTGTCTCTCATAGTTGAGGTATACCTATGATGAAAATTACAGGCCTCTCTCATCTTTTTAAGTGGGAGAACTTGCACAATTGGTGGCTGACTAAATATTTTTGCCCCACTGTATATATATGGAAATGGCTAATAAGCCAACAAGCTAATAACCATATAAGTCCCTGCAGTCATATAGTGGTAATTCAATGTCCTTTTTATTTTTAAATAGGTGTTTGCTTTCCTACATTATGAAACTTTTTGTTTTATAAATGGAGGCAACCTATGAAGGATGAACATATAATGTCATCACATTAAAAATAACTTTCAGATTTGGTAATACTTAAAGCTTTGAAGTGCTAGGAAAAGTTGTGTAAAACACTCGAAAACATTAGATTTCTGCCACAAGTTGCTCCTGTAGTTATGTTAAATCCACGGTGAATGGTGGAGATGTGTTTATTGAACAATGTTTTTCCTGTTTTCCACATCAGTGGTGTTTGTTCTGATCTCTGTAACTTTAACAGAATTCTGTGTTGAATTTGATTGCTTCTCACAAGATTTGAGCTTCTAAGCCCGAAATCTGTGGCAATTACAAAAATTTGCGGAAGTGTAAAAGGAGTAATTTGTATATTGTAATTTGTGAATTTGTAGCAAAATTCTAAAGCAAAATACATCCCTACCACGTATTGACTACATATACAGTAAATAAACATGCTTTCCAGAAGGCCAACAATTCACTAAAGAAAAATGTTTTTTTTATTGGTCTTATGAAGTATTCTAATTAGTTGAGATAGTGAATTGGTGGGTTTTTGTTAAATGTGAGCCAAAATAACCACAATTAAAAGAACCAAAGACATAAACTACTTCAGTCTCTATCCATTTAATTTATTTAATACACAAGTTTCACAATTTGAGTTGAATTATTGAAATAAATGAACTTTTCCACGACATTCTAATTTATTGAGATGCACCTGTATACTATTTAGGCTGCTATCTATTTATAATCTTATTTATTTTGTTTGCTTGTCTATTTTAATCTAATTTGAATTATTTAATATTTTTTTAAATGTATTATTGATTAATTTTAATTAATTACATATGCATTTATTATAATACACAAGTTTATAATTAACTTAATATATTTTTTATATATTCATTTGTACACTTTTTTTTCTATAAACTTTTCCAGCGACCCCCTAGCACTCCTTTCCAGCCCCCTGAGGATCCTTGGACCCCAGTTTGAAAACCCTGGACTACAGTACCTTTTCCTGAGCTCCTCTTTAGTGTCAGGAAAAGTCGTCCTGGCCTGTGTTTTTGGAGATTGTGGGTCAGATGTGCTGGATGTTCGAGTCTGCTGGCCTGCAAGGTCAGAAAAATTAAAATGATTATCTCTAACGAGCATTACAAATTAAATATCTCACTAACTGCAACTCACACAATAGGCAAGTAAACATTTATGAAAATATTGTATCATACCTAGATTTTCTTTATTGTTGACAGGTGGTCTTGGATCAGCACTAGCATTCCTCATGCGCTGTAGGACGTCTTCAGACAGCTAAGCACAAAAAAGTGGAGAAGGTACACAGATGTCCTCAACAAGCTTGTAAAGTTTTATAAGAGTGCTCATATTTCATAAAATTCTTCCCGCCATTAGGAACCAGCAAATGCATACTCAATATAACAAAAAAATATGGGATATACTTCTGGAGCAGCCTTGCAGATTTGTAAACATGCAAACTATAATAAAGAAAAATAACTTGTTTCAGTCTACTGACTAAGTGTTTTTTTCTAAAGAATTGGTTGGGTGATTTAATGACTCGCACTTAATAACAAAGACTAATTTGTCCTCACCTAGACACCTACTGACATTATGCAGTAGCCACTGAACGAACATTTACAGATCGAACTAAGAAAAAAAAATCGAGTCATTCGAAGAATCGAACTCTCCACTCCCAGTCTGTAATCAATTCTCTTTAAACACTAAACAGTACTACAAGATTACCACGCTGAACGTCCCGACAGGACCATACACCTGCCCTTGGTTTCAATTACACTTCTGCACACCTGAGGGGAACAGATTAGCAAGGTAACGTACCAGTCTAACACACAACTGCCAAAAGAGGGGTTTCTGAAAGCCCGAGGACTCGGCTGTCTTTAACCACAGCCCGTCCGTCATTCATGTGTGGACTAAATTAACCTTACAGACGAAAAATATCTAACTTAACGTTATATTGATGTTTTAGTGAAATGACAGACATCTGAAACAACGTTGTGCCCTGTTTTCCCGAACTCGACCCGTTCACTGAAGGACATTCGGGTAACTTGGCAGATTCACGCAAAACAGTCCCACGAAAACAGATATTATAATAATAAACATAGTAAACCAGTATGATGGGATGTTGGATTAAGTTAACGTTACCTTAACTCCACGCAGAATCCTAACCCTGTCATCCTCATCTAGGCCGAAAGAAACTCTCCTGGTCGTGCTTTCTCCGGATCCCATCGCTTTTCGCTACAGCTGCGTTAATGGATCTTTAATATAAGATAGATATTGTTACTCTTTATTTGAAACGAACACAAATTATTCCGTAAACACACCGATATGTTTGACATATCGTTACCGTTTGGAAGTGGCAGTTTGTAAGGGGCAGTATCCTGAAACATTATTGGCCCTCGACAGTACAATAAGCCAATAGAATTTCAGGATATACCACCCATTGTAGTAAAGGCTTCTGGGAGTTGTAGTCAATAAGGCTAACTTTTTACTAGCGCGTTAGTCAGGGCTCATTCAAATAGCCTACTATATTTAAAAACAAAATTACAAGATTACAACAACAAAATTACAAAAACAATTATAAGATTGGTTTGAAGTGTACTTTATAATAAAACGTATTTGTTTATTTGGAGTGTTTTAAATTACGAACTGCAAGGTATGTTATCTCTATCAACAAAAACATTAATTGTGAAAACTAGGTTTAAAATTATCTAATACATATTGAGGTAAAATGACTGAGGCTATTCTTCAGTTGTTAATCAAAATCACCTCCAAAAGCCCAGGTGGGAGTAATGTTTCTTGCAAGAGGTTAAACAGATGTTTTAGATAGGTATAGATCTATTTTGTATTATCTATCGTTTACAAAGCGACGAGATAAACTTCAAATAAACTGGATAAACACAAAATAAAGTGTTTTACTTTGATTCTTGGTGTACTTAAAAAATGGACCCCGTGCTATAGGCTAAATTAAAAATACATTCTATAGCAACTGCATATAGTCTCTCTTCTCAACTCTATAAGAAAATGCATTGTTTTTATCAACATATTAAACTGCTCAAAAGTCTATTTTGTAGGTATAAGAAATAACGCTTTCTAATCACCTGCACAAGATAACTAATATTAATTTTGGCTTCTTGTATTTGGACAGTTGATTTGGTATATTGTTGATTCCTTGTTCCTACGTTCCCAATTTTGTTACTTCAAATACAAGTATGCAATTTTTTTCAATCTACAATAATTTACCAGATATGAGAAATTATTAACCGTTTATATTTAACAATATTAATGCTTTCAACAGATGCATGACAAAATATAATTCAGACAATATTCTCCTTCAGGTATGGATTTATTCTCAAATGCCATCATACTCGTCACACATGGCATCATAATAAGCAAGTACTGTACATATAATAACATTCCCTGTTTTACAGACAAATCACAAGTAGTAATGTTTCTATGAAGGAAAATATGGACGTGAATGACAGGAAGCTGCATTTTTCACTGCTTTGACATTTGTGAACATGTGAATAGTAAGTGCACAGTAATCAGTAATTACCTATATTAAGTATAGCTCAAATATTAATTGTAAGACAGGATATTGAAAGAGGTCTGTCTGTTATCCATAACCGATTTCCATTCAGTATGTCCCAAAACTCCCACCTCTAATGTGGCACTGATGCAGAATAATCCTAGTAATAACTGTTATGACCATGCATGTTTCCTTTAATTCAACAGCAGAATTATAATGCAATGCCTCGGGTCATTACACTGCCATAAAGGCATTTCAGTCTGATGGCTAAATGCTGTCACCATACATTTTTAATTGAAGATTTCAAAGATCCCTCTGTAGGAAACTGATTTGAGAATGACTTGAGATAAGATAATTTAACATGACACCATCATCACCGTTGACAACGCCATAGTAGGACTGTCCCAGATCAAATAAACTGAGGCAGGGACATGACAGTGTGACAGTTTCAGTGGAAAATGATTGTGAATAGGGTACACAAAATAGAGGGCTTGTACAGAACCATCATGATTGGCTGGGATTGAAGGAGGTCTAGGAATCATTGACTGACATGTCCTCCACTTTGTTCTCTAGATCAGCGTCACCCCCCTGCTGTTTCTTCTTCTTCCCTCCGTCCTGCTGTTTCTTCTGCTTCCCTCCGTCCTGCTGTTTCTTCTGCTTCTTGGTTGCCTCCTGGTCGATGGGGGCTGGCTTCACAAACTTGATCATTTCTGTTAAACCTGAGTAAAGAAAACATATTATGATTGGATTGTTTTAGGTGAACTACAAACATGCAGCACAAGTGTTGTCAGATTCTCAAATGAATGACTCCTATGAGTTTAGTTCTTTATAGTGAATCAAAAACACAGCATGACCATGTCAGCCAGTTCCAAAATGAATGATTCTTATGAGTCGGGTCATTTGAGCGAACCAAAGACATGCAGTGTAGCCAGTGTGTTCTCATTTCCGAAGGACATATCTCTTATGTGTCAGTTCTTTTGAGTGTATGAAGAACATTATGAGCTCTTATGAGCTGGTTCTTCATAGTAAATCAAAAAGTGTTATCCGATTCCTAAAGAAGTGACTTTTATAGAAGGTCAAACACATGAAGCACAATAAGTGTTACCTGATTCCTGAACTAATGATTCTTATGTATCACTTCTTTATAGCAAATCAAAAACATACAGCTCTAGAACCAGAACTGTTAAATTCCCTTTGATTCTCAAAATAATCTTTACCAAACAAGCTACGCCATCCCAAAAAAAACAACTGGCACCTCTCAAGTCTTTTTCATACAT
Organism: Gymnocypris eckloni scoliostomus; assembly: GCA_027564155.1. NCBI lineage: Eukaryota > Metazoa > Chordata > Actinopteri > Cypriniformes > Cyprinidae > Gymnocypris > Gymnocypris eckloni. Next base: position 48,315,537 of record CM050412.1, read on the forward strand.
TTAGTATAAGATTGAGCCAAACTTATACCAAAATCAAGATTAGTAGATCCATATTTAGTGATACTCACCTGGAGGCATGAATGCCTTGAGGGGTTCTGGAATAATGATGCCTTCCTCTGTCTGATAGTTCTCCAGGATAGCACAGATAACACGAGTGGTCGCACACATGGTGGCATTTAGCATGTGCACAAACTCAGCCTTTAAGAGAACAGACACAATGACCAATGAACCCAGCTTGATACAGCAAATACAGATTACCCAGAATCCTTGCTCAGAACGGTGGAGTAGCACTGTACCTTGTCCATCATTTTCTTGGTCTGCCCGTAGCGAATTCGTAAGCGGCGAGCCTGGTAGTCTGTGCAGTTTGAGCATGACACAAGCTCTCTAAAAGCCTGGGAGGCTGGGAACCAAGCCTCTAAATCCAGCTTTTTACTAGCTGCATAGTTCAAAGCACCTGTTCAATAAAAGCAAACAATATTTGAAGCTTTGTTATGGGAAGCTGTGATATCTTTTATTGCTTTCCAACAAAAGATGGCGCTCTCAACCTGACACAATGTTGACAATGCGGTAGGGGATTCCTAATGACTGATAAAACTCTTCAGCAGTTCCAATCATCTCATCGAACACCTCCCAGGACTTGCCGTCATGAGGAGAGGCGTAGATAAACTGCTCAATCTAGAAAACGGTGAAAAGAGCTTGTGATTTGACTTATTATACAGTTTGTTCGTCTCAGTAATACCAGAAATTTTGTCAAAATATGCTTATTTGGCTAGTGGTCTCTTTTACTTGTAATGACATCTAGTCATTAATATTTCATTGTTCATCCATTATTTCAGTGACCTTCTCAAACTGATGGACCCTGAAGATCCCACGTGTGTCTCTGCCGTGAGAGCCCACTTCCTGTCTGAAGCAGGTGGAGATGCCGGCATAGCGGATGGGAAGCTCCTCTGGCTTCAGCCACTCATCTCTCAGGAAGGCTGCCATTGGCTGCTCCGATGTGGCAATCAAATACTTTTCGTCCACTGTATTGTCGTCAGAATTCTCGCTCCCCTTCCCGATCACCTGAACAAACACATTACAGGAAACGCTGTAATGTCTTTCAAAGTCAGAGGCATCTCAGTGAATCTGTTTGTTTGACACTTTATTTCAATGTATCAGTTACAGGATCCCGCACCTTTATCTAACACGCATATACAGCATAACAAAATGTACTTTCTAATATAATTAAAATAATTTGTTAATATTTTATTCGTTTTTGTTGTAATATAAAATGTATATATAAAATAAATAAAAAGTACAAAATAATATTCAATATATTATGTTATCATATATAAAATAATATATCTATATTTAATTTATTTAATACTTTTTTTATTATGAATTGCATTAAGTGGTTCTAGCTTGATGGTGTGAGATTTTGAAATACTCTGTTATTGCTTTGGGTCAGATGAATAAATAAATCCTCCTCACATCAAAGTTAGATACTTTTATTGGGTAAACATAATTCAATAAATCAAATCAAAATGTCAAATTTATGGCTAAATAAAGAAACAGATGTAGGTCAAACCTTGTAGAGCTCATCGTCAAACTGGCTGAGCTGAGCGACCTCCTGCATGACTTCTTTCCTCATGAAGAAGGGTGTGTACAGGAGGTTGTAGTTCTTGCTGTACAGGATCCGCAGTGCGTAATTAATTAAAGCCTGCTCCAAAAAAACTAAAGGCCCCTGAAATAGAACACATCAGCCATGAAACTTACAAATAAGCATTTAGGGATTTTTGGATACTTTGTTTTGAAGAACTAGCAGTGGAACGGGTATAAATATTGTGCAACAACGCAAAATGATAGAAAAATGGCTAAATGGTCATAAAACAATTGTCACACTTGTGTTGTTTGTGGTCAAAAATGACTGCCATAGGAAATTGGAAAGGCATAAAAAAGAAAATATGCAGATGTTTTTGTGTGTTCAAATATACTAATCGGCCTCAATGCATGAAAAAGTGCACAGCAAATAAGGAGTGACTAAACTTAAGAAATTATGCCTGAAAACACTGCTCAGTAACTATTGATTACACAGTACTGAATATATATGGCTATACAGGCATCAAACGGCTACACCATGTTATGACAGATGATTTTCTTTTTCACAATGTGGAACAAATCTGCCTTAATTCAATGGATTTTAAATACTTTTGCTCTATTTTTAACTTAAATACTGCATTGAATGAAAAACTATATACAATGATTAATACATTTTATACAGAAAATAGTAAATAATTTAAATATGAATATTAATTAGTAACATGAAAAATATTAAAGAAAACTATTATTGAATTGAAATGTAGTATATTCAAAATAAAATTATGATTTTTCTATATTATTACATGATTATAGCCTCCGGTCAGTTTTGACCACAAACAACACAAGTGTGACTCTCAAATGAACAATACCGGGGGGGGGTTAAACAAACCTTGAGAAAGTATCCTCTGCTTCCAGCCACTATGGCTCCTTTTTCCCCTTCGTATCCATCCACCATGACAACCAGGTCCACGTGAGAGTACTTCTTCTGCACCGTACAGTCACCCCAGGTGCGTTCCACTTTATTATCAGCATCCTGGGAAAGAGAAACACCACTTAGTCTCCAGATTAATTAGATAAACAACAGCGTGGATAAATAACGTAATATGGTGCATTTGTCTGTTCTATTTCCAGGAATGTTTACTGGTGGTTGCAGGATGTGCCCAGTGTACGGTGTATATAAAAACACGCCCCGAGACTGATGACTGGAACTCACCTCATCGTTGCTGATGGGCACAGAGGGATGCAGTAGGTTGCCGATCTCTCTCAGGTACTCAAAGCGCTCCGCCTCCAGCTTTAACCGATCACTGTCTGTTTTTTGCACGGCCTCGTCCACCAGTAGCCTCACCTTCTTTATCTGAGTCACCGTGAGGGGCTGACAGGGACAGGATGGAGAAACACTGGTCAGATAGATGTGGATGATTGTTTGATAAGTTTAACTTAATGTGAATGCACTTAAAATCAAAAGATTTTGAATGCTTTCGAAAGACATCTCTCATGCTCACCAAAGCTGCATTTATTTGATCAAAAATACACCAAAAACAGTTACAATTTCATGTATGCATTTAGCAGACGCTTTTATCCAAAGTGACTTACAGTGCGTTTAGGCTATACATTTTTTTGTCAATATGCGTGTTCCCTGGGAATTGAACCCATAACATTTACGCTGCTAACGCAATGCTCTACAAGGAAAAGTTATATTATGAAATATTATTGATATGGCAAAGCAGCCATTGATCCAGTCTTCAGAGTCACAAGGACTTTACTGTCACTTTTAATCAATTTATATGTCGCTATTGCTTGACTCACTGATAAAGTTTCTCCAGTGAGGGCTTCCAGATTCTGAGCGTCTTCTGGAAGTGTGTCATCATCACCAATTGGCTCTTTTTTCTGCAAAACAATAAATTATCATACACAGAATATTTGTATTACTCAGTGATAACAGATCAAAACAGCTGATTTACATACCTTCATCTTTTCCCCGATGGCTTTGCTGCACAGATTCTTGGCCTTGTTTAGATGATCTGCAGTGAAGCGACCTGGAGCCAAAAAAAGAGAAGCCTTTCTAACATCAATGCATGTCTCTGATATAATGTCAAGTGCTCTGGCAAGAGTAATTATACTGTCTGAAGTTCTGAAATCACCTGGAGAACGTGAAAGATCTTTGGATGATTACATTTGCTTCAGAGAGTAAATGTGGAATTATGCCAAATGCAATTAATTTTGTTTACTTATCAGTGGTTGTATTTCTCATAACATCAAGTATGACTCTGGCACAAACTTTGTTTGTTTATATGGCACCTTAAAAGCTACGAGTGCTGACCAAGGTGCTGCACATCCAAAACATCAGAAATAGCAACTAGCATAAAACATTAATACATAGAAAACATAACACAAGCAAAACAAAACAAAAAGGTGTGTATTGTATATTGTAATACAACAATTTATTACCTGAAATAAACTTGAAACAAAAAATGAATATTAAATTTAAAGTCGCCATGAAACAAAAGTTGCAATTGTCTTTCTTCCCTAATGTGATGTATATCTGAGTGCAGCAGCTTCTTGAAAAATAAATGAGAAACATGTCACCTGATAAGAGAGGGAGGATTGATATTTCTATTAAATATTAGTATTAAATCCTTAAAATTAAATATTAAATTAAACATGTTTATTTAAAGGTTATGAAGGCACATGAATTACAAAAAAAAAAAATCTCCACAGATAAATTGTTTATAACAGATGCAATATTTAACAAAACAAATTGTATGGAATATGTATTTAACAAAAAAAAGTGATTTCAGGGTAACTTGAAATTAATATTAGAAATGTTGCCTTGGTTATTTTTATTTATTTTATTGACTGGGTAAATAACTGAAATATGTTGAAGTTAAAATACTGAAATGACTAAAACTGAAATAATACAAAAATATAAAAATTCTTAAAATATTATATAAATACATATAAACCATCATAAAACAAAGATGACAATTATGTATTCATAATTTGCTATTTCTTTATGTTTCTATATTACATAAAACGAGAACTGGTGGGGTGCTTAATTATCATAATAATTATAATTATCATAAAAGAATGTCACAAAATGTCACAATTAACTTTAAAGGATTCATATAATTTCTTCAAAATATAATTTAGATTTTATCCTGGACACATTATTGTCAGCTTTCACAAGAATCACCCAAAAGCTTAATAAAGCAAGTCATTTGTTGTTCACATCCATGTTAAAGCATACCAAGTTCAAATATCTTATTAATGAGACTTTTAGATGGATGTAAATGAATACTAAATGAAGGCAACCTGTCATTGGCTTTAGTTGCAGTCAAGAACCTGATAAAACACTGCCACACCAGCAGCTCCTCCCGTTTCACTGACAGAGATTGCATCAGATCCTGATGCGACACATTTAATCAATACTATACTCCTACCTCGCCAAATAACACAGAATATCAACATACATTAGGCTCACCAGCACATACTAGTTTCAATAAATAAAGAAAAATAAGGTTATGCACGCTATGACAGCTGTGATAACTATTAGCGTCAATGCTACTCAGAACACCGACAATGCGGTTTCTGAACAATTTTACACAATTAATTTTTACTTTATCATGTGATATAGTACAATTACTGTATGTTTTACATTGTAAAGGCTTACTGTTAATGAACAGATCTGTTATACGTGTCACAATCTGTTTTTATTCACAGGCTGCCATGTGTTTCAATAGCTTTAGCGTTAGCCGCTTACTCACATTTCCTCCATTCTGTGTCCGCATCCACCAGTTTATCCACCAGAGAGACATCTTTGAACCGTTTCCTCTGGGTTTCCCGCACGATTTCAGGATCGCCGCCTTTGTCGGTGCGAAACAGGTCTAAATCGAGCACCATGGTGTGCAGTGCGGATGAATGAAGGAAAAGAATATGGAAAGTGTGAGGGACTATGGAGAGGAGGTGCTAGACAGCGGCTGCTAATGAATATTCATCACGCTGCTGCAGCGAAGTTCAGAATCATAGTACAGCGTACGCTAAGCTAATGAATATTAAGTGTTTTAAACCAACGTTGCTTTGGTAACCTTCCTGGACCATTTATATTTATGAAAGTGAAAGTGACGTGACATACGACCTAGTATGGTCCACGTGCACACACACAGCAGTGAACACACACCCAGAGCAGAGGGCAGCCATGTATGATGCTGCGCCCGGGGAGCAGTGGGGATTCATTGCCTTGCTCAAGGGCACCTCAGTCCCCCCCAGCTTGGTCTAGCTCAGCCAAATCCAGCCTGACCAGGATTGGAGACCAGATGAGACCTGGAAAGCATCTTAAGACTGTTAATCTGTTTTTTATGTTAATTGTTCCATAATTACTTATTTAAATTGATCCGACTCTGCAGTTAAGCTTAGCATATTCTTGTAGAAACAATCTGATTATTGCACCAATGGGACTCCTGTGATTATTTACTGGAATAATAGAAAACATGTGCAACAAGAAAGTGCAGCCCAAAGTAAAATATGTCATTCTATTGACCTGAAGTATTATTCAACAATACAATAAAGGTGAAAGTAAAAAAATATATAACATCTGCATCAAATTTTGTGTGTATAATGATGAAACGTGAAATTTGCTCATATTTGTTGGTGTTGCCAAGTTTCTGAATAGCTTTGGCGAGATATGACAAGACTTAGTGGCAATGGAATTTATGATGGGTTTTATTGTATTTGTGGAAATACGTGGTGTTTGAATTCTTTGTCAATGATCAAATGCAAAAAACACTATTTTCAATCAATTTGATGATGTGGCTTACTATGTTTCATATTCATAAATCAAGGCTTTCTAATGGGTGTGTGTGTGTGTGTGCGTGCGTGCGTTGTGTGTGTGTGTGTGTGTGTGTGTGTGAAGAGACAGCTGTTTCACATTGTACCAATACAAAAACATCATATATCAGTCAGACAAAATAGCCCTCGTTTTTTACAAAAGCAATGAAAGTTTATTTGTAAAACGTCATGCATTCATAGTTTCGTAAACATTTTATGTAACGATTAATTAATTAGCTTATACACATGTTACCGCTCTGCAAACTGACTGAGACATGGGTATGTTTTTAATTGTGGCTGAATTTCCTTGCATTATTATTGTGTATGGCCATGCACTGTTGTTCAGAGGTAATTTGTCATATTAAAATGTAGTTATTTCCCTTCATGTAAAAATACAGATTGTTGCAAAACAATACAATTGTGATAAAATGACCTTACATACAATATAATAAATTACATTTAAAAAATTACATTTCAGGTCAGCACACTAGAGAATTTAAAGTCATTCACAGCAATAAATTGAAAGTGTCCTTTTTCAATTTGTAGAAGAAGAAATACGATAATTTGTAGTGGAAGTGCATGCAATTACTATGAATATTCAATTTGACATGCATGGACATAAGCAACAGAACAAAAATAAGACAAAATAAATCGTTATATAACAAAATCGTTCACAGAATTCAATAACCTCAATATACTTCAAAATCCCTCTTATATTTTCTTCACAGTAACCTAAAGTCACCCAAGATGCAACTGAGCTACAGGTGCTTTTCCATACAAAACTCTTCTCCATTGACATGGTGCGATTTTGTTGCCCATTTTACGGTCTGGCATTCAAAAGATGTAAATCAGGAAAGTTAATAAGATAAGTACTAGTGGCTACCAATGAAGTCCTGGTGGAATCAGTAATCAGTAATGCAGTAAAAGGACTGTTCTCAAATAACACTTCCCTTTGTTTCGTGAGAATGATGAAATGAGTCAATTCATTGATGCAGTTTTTGAAATCCTTATGAAATGATTGGAATTCCTACATGTTCCTCTTCAGCCGGCTCCTCAGAGACCTGTGCCGTGGCCTCCTGGATGGCCAGCTGTAGCGCAGCCCCAGCTGGGAGTTTAGAGTACCCGCTTTCTGAAATGTTCTCCACCTGTAGATAAACTCCGGGCTTCTGCAAAGCCACTGCGTGAAGATGGGAGAACAGCAAGGGTAGGTCTTTAGTCAAGGTGTATCTTGAAGCGAGACCAAGTGCCGTGGGGATATCAGACTCTTGTGAGTACTCAAAAGTGGCCACCATGTATTTGGAGAGGTCTCGACCCATCGCTTTGGCACGGCACAGCTCCTCTCCGATCATGGAAATCATTGCCAAAGCAGGGTTTTCTAATGGTTCCTCATCCTCAGACTGCTGCTTCTGGTTCTGAAGGAGACCTTGTGAGCAGATGACCAACACAAAGTCACACTCATTCAGTCTCCTGCAATGCCACCCCATACTGCCCTCCTCCATAATACTCAAGGCCTCCCACAAGTCCAAATGCACCTAAACAGAAACAAAAACTTGTATTGACACCATTTTTAATGGATTCCATAAATGTTGTTTATTTCTATAATTTGTAAAACTATTTTATTTAAGGTAAAATATCCACTTTCTCCTTATATATTCAAAATAGTGCGAGATATATCACTGTTTCAAGAGCGCGCAGAAGATATCTATTAATTCATAAAATGTCTATTAATCTTAAACAAATTTAATTTAGCATTTCATGACCTTAAAATAAATAACTGTGTGTTTTGTCTGATTTAATCTTGATATACTTACTTGGGTACCCATGTGCTTTTGCAAAAACGCAGCCAGTTGAAGCACGACTCTGACGTGGGCCGGACCATCATTACTTGAGTAACAAATCATGAGGCGAGGGGGGCGGGTCGTTCTGTCCAGCAAAACACACTCTCCTTCATCCAGTTTTTTGTCATAGTACTGCTCAATGATCTCTGGCAAATAAGAAAAAAATATTCCCCAATTAGTTCAAAACAGCAAGGACATTTTAGCGATAAAAAGCAGCTTATAATAATGTTTTCTCATTTGAGTGGTACGGGTAGGTTTTCGCGGGAGATTCGAGCATGGCACTGCGTCATTACATCACGTCTATAAACATAAAGAAGGCTATCGCATGTGAGGATCCTGCAGGTGGCGTATCATTTATAGCCTTATCTCACAGCAGCTACAATAATTAAATGTATCATTTTGATGGCGAATTGCAATCCAGAAAGGAATATGTGATTATGAATCACATGTGACTGAAATTCAATTATATTCCAGTTTTAAACGTGCTTCTGATTGCAGACAGCCTGGGAGTACACAAGATTTGTATTTGAAAGAAAACCAGTTGGAAGGAGCATAGTTTGCTTTGTGGGTTAAATTCATTTCTTAATATGAAATTCGAATGGCATGACAATTAGATTAGACTGATTAGACTACTCATAGTCACGCAATGCTGATGTTGTTAACATTAATAATTTGATATGTAATATTTGTATAATAGTAATAATAATTTTCACGGTTTGATGTGATATGAGCTAACGATCGTTAGATTACATCACCATTGTTAGAGTGATTTATTGTATTGCACGTAATAAAGATAATTCCGCACATGGCAGCAATACCATGTTTTCAACAGAGAGGCAAAACTTACTTTAAAATAAAGTCTGACCCCAAAAGCTTTAACATGGCTAAATAAAGGGCAGAAAACTAAGTTTTGTCGATGACCAGTATGATGTAGAATTTTAAAACTCAAACCTGGTCTCATTTTGGTCTGGTCTGTTTTCTTTTTGAGTCTTTTCTTGTAGACAACGATGAAGGTGAGCAGTGCTGTAGCAGCAAGCAGGATTCCCACGGACAAGAGCACCATTAGTGAAGAGCTCTCTGTGAAGTGTGAGGTCGACAGCTCTGATCGTGAGAGGGGAACATAACAAAACCATTATGACACTGTTTTTCATTGAAGTATTCGTTTCAGTGGGTGTTGTCGCTTTCAAAGCTGCCTGGCATGTTGCTCCACAAGTAGTTATTGTACTTGCTGAAAGCAGTGTATGTAAGAGTTTTTTCCTCCTCGTCATTGAACATGCCTTTATCGGTTTACACTAAATGTGTGATTTCTTTTTATAACTGGTTCAATATACCTTCAGAAGTATGTTTTACAACAACAATGAATGTTTTCCTGACTGCATCCACAACGTCAGCAGCAATCTAGAGAGAGAAAAGAACCAAAACTACTCAACATGTAATAAATTACTGTTGTCAAAAAACTTGAAATATTTAGAAAATGACCGCAAAAACTGCACAGCTACTTTTTTGTAAAAGTCTATTGGCACAGTTTTCTGTTTGTTTAAATGGTTGCGACTGAATGAGGGATATAATTACATAACTTATGATTTAATAACAGAGTACACTAAAGCAAAATGAAGACTCACCTCGCAGGTGTAGTTTGTACCCGCTTGGAGATTCTGCAATCGATATGTGTGATGTGTCTTATTGAGACTGAAATCCTAGGAGGGTATGATTTAATAATTAACATGTAAGCATTTATTTTATTTTATTCATTCATATTACACTTCAGCAAATAACAACATCTTCATTACAGATATTGTATAAACATATATATTATTAACAAAACCTACTGGTTTAATGCTTGTGTCATTTCGTAGGCCGCCTCCGAAACATGATGAAAAATACTGCCTGACTTTGAAGTTCTCAGGTGCAAGGTTAAAGGTCACATAAATGTCCCGGTTCTCCTGGTGGACCTCAACGTATCTGGGATACCAGTCTATAATGATTGATGGAACATACATGAATGCACAGATCGCTGGTGCCAAGAACAACAAAAAACCCAGAGGATACGTGATTACAACAACTCTCACCTTTCTTACACGCTTCCAGACCGTTTTTTTCAGGACATGCTGAAAACACACAAGAAGAATTTGACAGGTTTTTATTACGACTCAAATATTTGCGAACTGATTCCCTAAACAGGCGTTGGCAGCATTGTTAATAGCTATAAAAATAATGACAGGGTTTGTTTAACTTACTGCGTGTGATAAACTGTTTCTTCTCATAGAACTGGTCCCACCGCTCGGGAACGGGCAGTGCCATGACAGTCACGGCATACTTGCTATCCAAAAACAGATGCGTGAAGGGATCGGAGCGATACACCTGTGGAAATATGTTACATGATCGCAAGACTTCAGTAATTGGACATTCGGCACATGCACTTGAAAGCCATAACGAAAAAATAGGACTCCCACTAAATTGCTAAACATTTAAAAGGTATAGGATGCAGGGCTGCCGATTTTATGTTTATTTGGTACAGTTAACTTTAGGAAAAATTATAAAAACATTTAATCCATGTTTCATTTTTATATAAAAAACTAAATGCAATGCTGAATCAAAATATTTATTTCTAAAGCTACTTTTTGCAATATCGATTCAATGTTTTTCTCATTTAACACAATAATAACTATTTTGGGGGCATTTAGATAAATTAATAATTTAGATAAATTAATTGGTACATCATGAAATGAGAGGACAGGAATTTTGAACAGGAATAATAGAAGCTACCTAATTGTTTTATGACTTACTCTCTGGGCATGTGCAGGTGTGAGTGACAGATTGGTGCCCAGGAGAAAGAGCTGGCATAAGATCTGAGATCCACCAAGAGCCTGAAGGGTTACTTGAAATCCACGTAAGAACTCGATACCTGTGTATATCATCCGATAATTAGACAGAGATAGACAGAATCACAAGACAGATGGATGGACTGCATGATAGTTGGTATTTAGATGGATTGTCTATGTATCAGCTATTACATGATACAAATTAAACATTCAACAACATATTATCATAAATACAATATAATAAAAAACACACACTTTATCAAATTTGACTTAGACAATATGACAAGATTAAGCACAATTCTATAAAATATTCTTTAAATGTACTGATAAAAACTGTAAAAGTTTTTCCTGGGTCTATAAGTAAGTCCTTAAAAGTTTGTCCTGATAAAAATCACTGTCTCGTAACATTTCGTAACATCTCGTATACGGCCTTGATTTAGTCCAAACACAGGATTTCTCCATTTCTCTGATATATTAAACGATTAAAGGTTTCATGTATTTGGCATTCACTAATTCAATCTACAACAACTTGTTTAGGAATTAAAGTGAAATGAAGTGTGGCCAAGTATGGTAACCATTCTCAGAATTTGTGCTCTGCATTGAACCCTTCCAAGTGAACACACACACCGCAGTGAGTAGCAAACACACACACACACCATGAACACACTGAGCTATTTTGCCCATTTTGCTGCGGTGCTCGAGGAGCAATTTGTTGTGTGCTTTCTTGCCTGCTTGTTCATTTCCAATAATGCCACTATGTCGTGTTTTGATTGAGTTTCTGAAACTAATTTATTTTGATTAATATAATGACAGAATGACAGATAGACAGACAGAGAAAGAATGATTGACAGACAGACAGAACGATAGACAGAATGCTATACAAATAGAACAGTAGATATATAAATAAAACATTTGACAGAGAATCAAACAGATGACAGATAGATGAGCGGATGTGTTGTGTCTTCATTACCGTATTGGCTCGGGTTCCATGACACAGTTATGGCATCATATATTGGTTCTTCACTGGTTTCAAACTCAATCTGAATATTGCGCGGTGCGTGAACATAATGCTGGCAAACGTCTGGGGTGTCCTGTCCTAGAAAAGAGTGACAAGGCCAAGGCACACAACCTGGCCAATGAGAGGAGTTACTACATAGTAACACTAATGTGCTGTTGTTGTCTTGATGAGCTATTTATTTTGACGTCTAGTGAAATCTCTTGTACTTTTATATGGTTTGGGGAACAAACTTTAAGTGTAATTCTCCATAATCCATTATAAATGGATTAATCCATTATTTGATATGGCTTTTACAACACTACTTGCAATATTGTCGATGCTTGTATCGAACACAAATACAACAATTTCACAGTCACGTGTAATTTAGTACAGCTTATGTAGATTGACAATTAGGCACAATGTTGAAAATTTGGAAGACTGATGATGTAGTCATAGTTAAAAACAGTCAAAACCATCAGACAGACACTTTAACGAAGATAAAACAGAGAATCATAATGAGCTCTTCTTGGAAAGCAGCTGAAAAGAACAATCATACATAATCAAATTACAGCTTGGCTCAAGAAAAGCTAGATATAAAAGTGATTCCCAGAATGCTGCGAATGATTACACTGCCCAACAGCTTGTTTCATTTAGTGAAATTATCATAACAACTGGAGGTACAAGTCCAACAGAGAGAGAGTAATGATTCTACATCACGCAATCTGTGTGACTGCTTCATTCGTTTTTAGACAACGTGTGTGTGCTGTCACAAACAATTCTAAATAAATGGACAAATACAAGTCATTCTTTTGGTATGTTTAAACACTGAAAGAAAATGTAAATGTGTTTTTCCAAATGTTATCATTTAGTGATGCAGTGTATGTAAATGAATGTCAGTTTGTTTGGTCCAGTTTTGACTGATTAAAAACTGACTGAACAATAGTTTGTCTTAAAAATTAACCTCAAAACTTGGATCAAATTCAATGTAAAGCTGTAAAACAAAAATGCAAATGTCATAGCTATATATTCTGAAACCTGTTGCCCTGAATCATTTAAAACTTTAAACTCATCATCAGCTACTTTTACAAAGGATCACCGACACTGTTTTGAGTAAAGTTTGCCCATATTCAATGCCACTTTATCTACAACATTGTTGTAGATAAACAGACTTTGTTTTACTGGCTGTTTTAAATAATCGTGAAGGTTAAAAGTCTAATTGATTGGCTTAGAAATTCAAAAGCATACATACATTTCAGTAATACTCTATTAAAGTAATCATAACAAACTTACTTCCAAAAGGGCTCGAGGAAGGAATGCTGGGAAATATCTGTACATCGTCTGCTGAGATTCTGCAGTATTCACATCTTCGATCTCCCTGAAAATACACACTTTATAAAAACTGCAGCTTAATGGGAAAAATATTATATTTAACAGACCATTTACATATATATACAGTATCTCACAAAAGTGAGTACACCCCTCACATTTAAGCAAATAATTTAGTATAATTTCTCAAGGGACAATACTGCACAAATGAAACTTGTTTATATTTTAGAGTAGTCAATGTGCAGCTTGTATAGAAGTAAAAATGAACTGTCCTCTAAATATATCTCAACATATAACAATTAATATCCAAATAACTGGCAATAAAAATGAGTACACCCTAAGTGAACATGTCAAAACTGTCCAAAGTCTCCATATTTTGTAAGGGCACCATTGTTATCTAGCACTGACTTAATCCTCCTGGGTATGGGATTCATCAGAGCTGCACAGGCTGTTGCTGGCATCCTCTTCCACTCCTCCATAGTGACATCACGGAGCTGCTGGATGTTAGACACATGGTGCTTCTCCACCTTCCGCTTGAGGATGCCCCACATGAGCTCAACAGGGTTCAGGTCTGGAGACATACTTGGCCACTCCATCACCTTCACCTTCAGCAGCAAGGCAGTTGTCATCTTGGCAGTGTGTTTGGAGTGGTTATGTTGGAAAACAGTTTCTGAAGGGAGGGCATCATCTTCTGCTTCAGAATGTCACAGTACATGTTAGAATCCATGTTTCTCTCAATGAACCACAGCTCCCAGTACCAGCAGTAGTCATGCAGCCCCAGACCATGATGCTACCAGCACCATACTCCTCACCAGGGCGTCGCCACACATGCTGGACACCATCTGAGTCAAACAAGTTTACCTTATGCTGGGTAGTGGGTACACACTAAAAGATTTTTTAAATCTTATAAGATCGTCAAAATGTGAGAGACCACACACGTGTGGACAAAAAAATCCTAGATTTAACCATTTTGCTCCTATAGTGTGTGGTGTGCTGCAATGTGACAAAGACAGCACACAACATACCAACAGATTTTCAACCAGAGTACTGACTGTGAACACGGGGAAACCTCACAGAATCTCTGGAGACTTGAGAATAAACAAGAGTTGTTTTTTTTATTTCAATTTAAGAACAAAGAACATGCAAGGGCAATAACATAAAACTTGCATCAAACAGGCTACAATAATACACAGAAAACAATAATAAATAAATAAAAGAAAAAAAGAAAAGCAATAAGAAAATTACATTTCCTTAAACAAGTATAAATAATTATAAATTATTCAAATAATAGATTTAAGGCTTTAAAGTAATGGCAAAGTCCCAGTCTTTTGGTAATGGCAGTACGACATTGTGATGATATTGTCCAAATCCTTTTGTGCTGCACCATGACATGTGTTTGTTATGCTTCCGTCTTCTGTCAGCTCGCTTTCTGATTGGATATTTTTTCCCATGCTGCAAAAAAACCCAATAGAACCCTGCCCAAAACACAATAGAAAATGTAATGGATTTAATGGGAATTGAATTGGTTTTAATGGAAACTATAATGGGGTCTACTGGTAAGTGATGGATTCTATTGGTGGGATGATAAACCCTATTGGAAAAATGCACAAAACACACTGCAAAATACTTTTTTAATGGTTTTACTGGAAAAAGCTAATGGTTTATAATGGTATTTTAATGAAAACCATTGGAATTTCTGTGATGGTTTCTATTGGGCTTTTATTGTTTTATTCAGAGAGTTATTTGTCATGAGGTGCCATGTTGAACATCCAGTGGTCAGTATGAGAGAATTGTACTCAAAGAACCACATGTTAACTGCTCTAAAACATATACACAAACGTGTATGGTCCTGTCAAGCAGACAAAACATGAACATGATGAATAGGACATGTGGCTTTGCATGGTTATACGATGTATAGCTGTTATCACTTAGGGTGTACTCAGTTTTGTTGCCATCTTTTTTGACAATAATGGCTGTATGTTGAGTTATTTTCAGAGGACAGTAAATCTTTACTGCTATATAAGTTGCACATTGACTACTCTAAAATATATCCCAGTTTCATTTCTATAGTATTGTCCCTTGAAAATATATACTAAAATGACTGCCGAAATGTGAGGGGTGTACTCACTTTTGTGAGATACTTCATATACATATACACAGTCACACACACATTTTGCACCAATTTTAGTTCACTAATTAAATGAGCAAACGTGTGACATGACCTTGTGAACTGCTTTGTACAAAAGGCCAAATTTCTTGCTTCCAACGGTTCACTTATTTTTTATGCTGATAATGTAATAGCAATTTAAAAACCAGAGTGGACTTTTCTGTACACCTTTGTAAGTGTTTAAACATACAATTACTATGATTCGTGCTATATTCAAACTAAATGAGGCTGAAAGATACTAGAAAATATCTCACATGATCTTCATGATCTGAAGAAACCAGAAAAACCAGGTACAGAAGAAAGGCTTAAACATCTCCATGAAGCATGACAAAGGAGTAAAATGAAAGCTACAGACATGAAATGAGCTCAAATGCTTTTAATCTGGGAGAACGACTGCTGGGAATGAAAGTGGAATTATATTTTAAATGACTAAAAACTGTGTAAAACCTGGAGGTTTGAAGGACAGTGCAGATTGATGAAGATTTAATTACAATTACAGGTTTTAGCGCCACACTGTGATACTTATAGTCATCTAATCATTCGGTTTCTAAATATGCTTGACAAGATTATTATTATATATATTTTTTGCATATAAACTATACATTGAATAACATTTTAGTAGTTGTCTTCTGTAAAACATGGTGTAAAAAAGGTAATAATCTTTAAATATGAAAAAAATAAAATACTAAATTTGTATTTTTGTTTTGATGCAAAAAAAACATCTAGTGTGTCTACTATTATATTTACATAGTATTGTTTTGTATTTTCGTAATTTTGCCTTGAATCTAACATTAATGCTTTGCAGAACTGATAAAAACAGCACCACTGATTCCATACATGTTGATACAGTAAACTGGAAGTCTTACCCGGCGGATGCATTCAAGCGTGCAGTTCTGAGGTCTGTAAGACATTTGTTCACCATGGGCACCGAGGGACAAGCTGACCATCAGGAGCAGATCCAGGGTCAGTGTGGGTGGCCACATCCCGCTTCCTTCACCTGCCTGAAGAACCCCCAGCGCAGCAGTGTCCTCGAAGCAGATAAGCGGTCTCAGGTCTCATGAAGAACTAAAGGATCAGTTGAGTAGAAGCGGAAGGGGTGGATGGGTGGGGGAGGAGGTAGGCAAAGGGTTGGGAGTGAAAACAACAGCAGCTGAGGGAGTGGTTGCCTGGGGGAAAATAGTACAGCTGCAGAAGCTGTCAAAATCCACCAACCGTGCCACCAGGTATGCTTAACCTGATTTACTGTTTTGAAACTGCTTTTTTGGGTCTTAACTCGACAGCGCAAATGGAATAATGACCATAATAACTCCACATTTTCCTGCAGCTAATGGCCAAAAACAACATTCTGCATCTGTGTAAAGAAATGATCATTCCCTGAACTTCGATTCCATGAAACGCACCATGAGAGATTGATAGTCTCATGTTAGATGTGGCTGTGCAACCTCGCGTTTGATTTACAAAAGCGTTGGTTTTATTCCAGGAAACCACAAATCTTTCCACATATACAACAATAACAATCTTCAAGAAGCGCTGGCAGTTTCGATAGAGCAATTATGAAATGATTCAACAGTAAACCTTGCAAAGGTACATAAATGAGGAATTTATTTTTGAATAGGATTCATGAAATGACAAACACTCATGACTCTATTTACAATCAAGAAGGAGAGCATGTCAGGTTAGTTCTGACGATGACAGAATGTTCACAATCGGCCTGGTTTAGGCCTTATCTTCATACAATAAAAACATGGGTCAGTTATAGATACTCAAAAATGCTACGCAAGATGAAACATTTTGTAGCCAGGTGTCCATAAAACCAACAACATAGCAAGATGGTTCAGGAACTCTGCAAATCTTGTAGATTTGACATCTCACCGAATCTGAAAAGCAAAACAAAATTGTGTGTAAACACGCTATGAATCAAACCAAAGCATTTTTTTAATCCCAGAAGAGCCATAACATCGCCATGATTTATTTGTACCCTGCCGACATCTTTTTTTCATCAATCAAAAACCTTTTTAGCTAGTCCTGGAACACATTAGTGTTTGGTTAGAACCATGTTAGACCATGTCACGATCATGCACGTCAAATTCACAAAGCTTCTTTCATACTTTGGAGACTTGTATTCAATCCAGACATGTAGCATGGTAATTTCAACAATGACCGGCATGCAGATACTCACAGTGTATTTGTCCCATTTCTTTTCGGGATCGTAAGGCTCCCAGCGGCTGGCAGGGAAGATGTGTTTGTTTTTTTCATACCAGCTCCTCAGCACCACTTTTCCCGCATGAGACTAAACAAATGAAGAAACACAAACAGCTTTGAAAAATAAGCAAAGAAACATTGTGTTCGAGTTCTCAGGCTGAAACATGTCAGTGGGCTGAGGAGGTTTGTGGCATCAGATCTTTGAAAGACTGAGTTGTTCAAGACACTGTAAAAACAACATATCCTGAAGCACAAATGCTGATTTTCTACAAGAATTAAATCCAATTTCAAATTCACATGACTTAAAAACATCACATAAAAACAAACAAGTAGGTCTCTTCCTGTCACTTTTGGTGGTTCTTGTCCAAAATGTGGATCAGACATCATGCTGAGAGTCAATAAAATAACCTTACCTCATCTTTCTCAACAGTGGCATCGTTCACCAGCCGAATGTCATCATGCACATCAAAACTGAAAAGCGGCCCTGAGGAGAACCAGAAAAGCCTAATTTCAGTGCCCTAAACAGAGATACAACACCAAAAATAGCAGGCTAATTTTTTATTTAATAACTGTCATCCTAAAAATATCAGAGTAGAGTCATGTGTGAAATAAAACACGCCACATGGCAGCATGTCAAACTAAATGTGGAGGATAAAGCAGAAACTTACCACTTTTGCCTCTTGCTTTTGTCACAATGAAATCATAGAAACTGTGATGCTGGAAGAAAAGCAGTTTTTTTTGTCAATGAGATGTTTATTAAAAGGACGAATAAACCATAATCTATGATATACTACTGCTTGTCTTTGTGATTAGTTAAACACTTCCTAAAATGCCCTTAAAACATTTTAAAGCAGGTTGCGTCATAAAAAAAAGTGTAGTTGTGCTTGTCTCAAATTCTGACAATGTGATGCACAAGCTCTGTGCATTGTAAACAATGACTTATCTTCCAATGATTTAGGACAGATTGAATTTGTCTTACATAAGAGATCATTTAGAAGAATAAACATCGAAGCACTTGATTCGATCCTTTAAAAGCATTCGTTTTGTTGTGGAAACTTCACTCACATGTGGGATTATCAAATCCTCTTTAATGTACATTAGATGTTCCACTCCTGCTGACCTGAAGAACACAAAACAGACTTTGATATTATCTCATAGTTCAAAACTAAAAGCACTAAAGCATGCATGTATAACATAAGAAGCCTTTTCTGCTCAAAGTGTGTCTGGATCTTGTCTATAGAGTTTTCATTCAACACCAGTTACATGACACTAGCAGCACACTTGAAAATTAAATATGACATGCTTTCTGCATGCATTTGAAATTCAAGGAAACCAAATTAGACAGAGCACACATTCAATATTTACTCACTGTAAATTACACTGCATTTTAACTGGAGCATGTCTCTTTAATATATTTACACAAAGGTGATTAACATCTCCATACATTTAAAATAAATAATATTCTGATTAGCCTGAAGTTGTCTTTTGTCTGGCATTTATTTGCAACATTTATCAATGCAGAATCAATGCCTAAATCATTAGTCTTCCAACGCTATTCTGAAGTGTTTTTAAGCAATTTTACAAAGATTTTAAGAAACTCTAAAACGGTCCACTCTAGCTGGACTAAAGTCAGAAATTTTCACTCGTTAAAAAATAAAAACGATCTCAAATTGTGTCAATCACATTGGCTATGAAACTTTCGTCGGTCACAAAAAAATAAAATAACAAATACAATTTTATTTATAAATAATACAAATGTATTAAAATAAAAGATTTTCTGTGTTTTCGCATCTGTAACGAGCATTTTGATAGGAAAGAATGACGAGTACGGAAAAACGCATTGGAAAATATTGGACTCAGTGTGCAACGACCTTAACTCTTGTGTATTAAAACTATTAATGTGTTTTAATAGCAGATGGAAATGAATGTGTTTACCTCAGCTCACTGAAGTCTTTTCTCAAAACTTCCAGGGCCCTTTGGAGAAACTGCTGCATTGTGTTGCCTTTTTTCATCTACAAATAACACACATAAATGTATATTAAATGTTAACAACACAAACATTCTTTTAGTGAATTATTTTGTTTGTTCAATTTGCACACGCCACACAGTAACAACAATGTAACACATTTTGGGCGTATCATGTTAGTACATTTGATAACCTGCATTTACCTTGACAGTTTTTCGATGCCCCGAGCCATCCCAGTAGCTGAAAGTGATTTCAATTTCTTCACCTAAAAAGAAACGGAGAACAGGTTTGTAGTATGCTGATTTTGGCTGATGGTTGCATGAGAATTTATGAACTACTTCATAACTAGACAAGTCAAGTTAAATTAGGAATAAGTCTAGATTCAGTTGCACCCTTGGCCAGGTTCACTGATATCAAACAAAACATTATATCCATAACAGCACTTTGTGAGCAGCATAACTTACTTTTGATCTTCTCTTGTTTTCCTTCCCACTCCTGCCTGAGTTCCTCTCTTAAACGATTTTCTTCTTCCTGAAACACACATTTAACCCACACACACACACACACACACACACACATCTTATTCACAAGCTTTTTGGTACATTTTCCCAAAATCAACAGTCAAATGCTTGTAACTACTAAATAGAAAGTGGGGGCTTAAAAACTCTTCAAATGTATTTAACAAAAAAATTACAGCATCTGTGGCATGATGTGATTACAAAATAAATATATGTTTTATTTTTGAGGCAGTTGATACACACATACATAGCGTGATCATAACTGTCAAGATCATCAAATTATTTCTTTTTTTATATTCAGTGTGTTTAACTTTTGATAACAATCCAAAGCTGTGGGTATAAGCTCTTTATTAGACTCACTGACACATATGACATACATAGGTCTTATACCCACAGTACAAATGCAAACAAAACTTTGTGACAAATTATAGGTAATCAGACCTAATGATCTTGATATTCACCACATCTCAGAGGAAACTGCCTGGAAATGAGCCAAAGAATGCAAACAAACAAAACTATCATTCTTGTGGCAGTTAACATTGGTACACGGCTTTGTGATAAAGCTCAGAATGATGTTTCAGTGTGTGCGGACACCTGAGAAACGTCTCTGCAAAAACAGCATACTTTTATTGGAAGTTTAGCCTAGAGGAGGCTCGTGTTAAACCAACAGTCTTGTATAACTGCATTCAGATCCTTCAAAAGAGGTCTTTAGGACAATCACTCCACACTCTTTGACACGGAGAGCAAATGCAATTATTTTAGACAGGTTTTTTTTGTTGGCTTCTCTAATCTATTTGTTAAATATAAACTAGACATACATACAGAGCCTCAAGAGCAGGATGTTTACCTCTCGGTCCCTGTCTGGCAGGAAACTGGTGTCCACATCTGGGTTCTTCCCTAGTTTTTTCTTCTTTACAGGTATGTCTGTTAAACACAAGGGTACAACTTTCAAAAGTTATTAGTGTAAAGAATAAAAATATTTAAAAAAAGACTTAAAATTACATCATACAGTGGGGAAAAATGTATTCGATCCCCTGCTGATTTTGTACATTTGCCCACTGACAAAGAAACTATCAGTCTATAATTTGAATGGTAGGTTTATTTAAACAGTGAGAGACAGAACAACAACAAAAATATAGAAAAACTCATTAAAAAGAAGTTATAAATTGATTGCATTTTAATGAGTCAAAGAAGTATTTGACCACTTCACAAAACATGACTTAGTACTTGCTGGCAATCACAGAGGTCAGACGTTTCTTGTAGTTGGTCTCCAGGTTTACACACATCTCAGGAGGGATTTTGACCCACTCCTCTTTGCAGATCCTCTCTAAGTCATTAAGATTTCGAGGCCGACGTTTGGCAACTCGAACCTTCAGCTCCCTCCACAGATTGTCTATGGGATTGAGGTCTGGAGACTGTCTAGGCCACTGCAGGACCTTAATGTGCTTCTTCTTGAGCCACTCCTTTGTTGCCTTGTCTGTGTGTTTTGGGTCATGCTGGACCACGGCCCATTTTCAATGCCCTGGCTGGGTTTAACGCCCATCCATCATCCCTTTGATGCGGTGCAGTTGTCCTGTCCCCTTAGCAGAAAAACACCTCCAAAGCATAATGTTTCCACATCCATGTTTGATGGTGGGGATGGTGTTCTTGGGGTCATAGGTCCTCCTCCAAACAAGGCGAGTTGAGTTGATGCCAAAGAGCTGGATTTTGGTCTCATCTGACCACAACACTTTCACCCAGTTCTCCACTGAATCATTGGCAAACTTAAGACGGGCCTGTACATGTGCTTTCTTGAGCAGGGGGACCTTGCGGGAGCAGCAGGATTTCAGTCCGTAGCGTAGTGTGTTACCAATTGTTGTCTTGGTGACTATGGTCCCAGCTGCCTTGAGATCATTGACAAGATCCTCCCGTGTAGTTCTGGGCTGATTCCTCACCGTTCTCATGATCATTGAAACTCCACGAAGTGAGATCTTGCATGGAGCCCCAGTCTAAGGGAGATTGACAGTTATTTTGTGTTTCTTCAATTTGCGAATAAACGCACCAACTGTTGTCCCCTTCTCACCAAGTTGCTTGGCTTGTGGTCCATTCCAGCCTTGTGTAGGTCAGCAATCTTGTCCCTGACATCCTTGGACAGCTCTTTGGTCTTGGTCATAGTGGAGAGTTTGGAATCTAATTGATTGCTTCTGTGGACAGATGTCTTTTAATCAGGTAACAAACTAAGACTCCCTTTAAGAGAGTGCTCCTAATCTCAGCTCCTTACCTGTATAAAAGACACCTGGGAGCCAGAAATCTTGCTGATTGATAGGGGATCAAATACGTATTTGACTCAATAAAATGCAAATCAATTTATAACTTTTTAGAAATGTGTTTTTCTTTTTTGTTGTTATTCTGTCTTTCACAGTTCAAATAAACCTAATAAACCTATTCAAATTATAGACTGATCATTTCTTTGTCATTGGGCAAATGTACAAAATCAGCAGGGGATCAAATAATCTTTTCCCCCACTGTATGTGTTGATTCTGCCATGGAATAAGTGATAAAATCACTTTTACATATTGGCTGCACAACTTTAAAATACTGGTTAGGGTCGGGATTAAGAATAGAAGAGTCATTAGCAGGGCTGAATATGCAGACCTTTTCACAATTTTTGTGCTGGTTTTAGGGTAAACTAAGCAGGATGCATTTAAACGTGGTATGGGACGTGGACGCCTGCACTTATTGATAGCTTACTGAAACATTTATTAGAAAGTGTAACAATTTTGTAGACAGCTGTTCCACTTCTGTGGAAAACTGCAAAGTAAAATGTCATACAAATCTCCTCCTCAGTTTCCTCTTCCTCCTCCTCCTCCTCCTCTTCTTCTTCTTCATCTTCTCCTTCATCTGGATTGAAGGATAAACTGGCAATCTTCCTTTTCTGCTCTTCCTTTCTTTTCTTCTCCTTCTGTTTCTCAAGCTTCCTACAAGAACAGACCAAACACGAAGCTTTAAGATCTAACCTTATACAGATTTTAAAGGAAAAAGAAACAAAATAGCAGGATGGTGGCAGGATTTAATGCAAGAATATTATAATCTTCAAAGGCAGTTAAATTACTTAATCTAACTTGACATAAAATGTATCTGGGTCTGCCAAATTACAAGCATAATTACTGTACCAGGCAGTGCTGCTAAAACAAACTGAGACATGGCTAATGGAAAACACAGACAAGCTGACTGAACATCTGTCAACAGCCCCGGACTTCACTACATTGTGTAGATTACCACAGTGACAATATTGCAATAGGTAATTGGATGACAGCTACTTCAAAAAATATGGAATAAGGTATGGTCACCATTGTAATTCGCTCATCTTAATTCTGCTATATCCAGTAGAAATACAAAAAAAAAACATTTTTACTTGCTAAATTTGCCACAGGATTTAAAAAGTGCTAAAACTATGGGCTTAACTTTATATATCAATTAAATAGCAAAAAGCAGAGTTTAAATGAATGAAAACCGCTTACAGCTGTAGCTCTTTCGACTGCTCCTTCTTGGCAAGCTGTTTCTCTCGTTCTTTGACCAGAGCTTCCTGCCTCGCTTTCATGTCATTCAGTGTCACCAGACCTGCAGAGAACAACAACATCCTTCACTCATACCGTGATTTAATATAGGGTTCATTTGGCTTTTCTCTCTCTCAGTCATCTCAAGAACAAAAAGAGTCCCAATTTACAAGAATTCATTAAAATTAAGTTTATTGGATTAAATTAAATACATCCAAAGGAGGATGTGCATTATGACTTGGGTTGCCAAATTCAGATGGGGCGTTTAATACAATTCAAGCATGTTGCAGTGTTATGATGACAATATAATGATAATCAAATGACAGCTCTAGTCATAACAAGAATGTCTAACATTTTCTGATCAACTACAAGCAGCCTCACTAAGATAAAACTCACCACAGAAGCGTGTCAGATCCAGAAGTCATTGCATTTCTAATATTCACTTACCGACAGTGCTGGACTTGAGCTCCTGCTCCACAGCGTCATAATGAGCGGAGAACTTTTTATCAATGTTGGATTTCACCATATTGTCCTGGAAAGGAAAAGGTTAAGGTCAGTTAGGGGAGATGTTATACATAAAGTATAAGGTTTTTCGATGGACTTGGGCAGCATGTGAAGATTGTTTTATTGATACGTTTAATGAACAGCACTCAAATCATCAGCGACCATTACATAAAGCTTACAGATCAGCAGTTGAAATACAGTAGACCTAAAAGAGTTCATAATGTTTTATTTCAAAGTTGCTTACAAGGGACATTTGAAATGTGTCTTAAGAGTAAAAACTGTATGATTTAATGAATTAGTATTTAAATATTTTTGTTTATTATTTATTGCTATCATAAATTACGGTGTATACTACTTGGAACCACTATCTTTACAAAACAAATGCATTTGTGAACGCATATGACTACAATTTTACAAGAAAATGGTTTTACTATAGTCTTTCTTTGTTTTTGAAGAAATGTGTGAATATGTATGCTCAGTGTTGATGTATCTTCTACATGCACTTTTTAAAAATGTGATTTTAAACAAGAAACTTTAGTTATATTTACCATGGTAACGAGGAGCCAATCATGTTTGAATCTATATTACCTTAATTCATATACTACAACACTGATGAAGTTATCATAACGTGATAATGATAAAATGATACAATTATCACGTGACTTTATGCGGTCTAGAATGGGCAAGAGAAATAACAATCACGTGTTAAATCAAGAATATAATATCATATTTAATGGTTAAACTTTACATGGCATTACATTTTTGAGGGAAACCTACAGCTATGCAGGAATGTGGTCAGCGGGTTGAATAGCCCGTGTGTTTATATGTTGTGTTGTGTTTGTTATTATGGCGCACTTGCCTCTGCTATCTTCTGTTTGAGATGCTCGAGCTGTTCTCGCTCTCTTTCTCTCTTCTTCCTGAGCTGCATCGCTCTCCCCGCTTCACTTGCCGCTCCTTTATACTGCGCCATTGCTCCTCTTTTACAAGGAATTTAGAAAAGAAATAAAAACAATGGAAAATGCGAAACAACTACCGAGTTCAGTCAATAAACAAACGAGAATCCTCTCGACTGAAGCAGGCGGTTGTGGGTAATTACCGTGGTACTGCTTCCGGTTGATGCACGAAATAACTTCATTCCAAAGTAAAGGTCTTCCCAGTTTCTTCCCCCCAAACAAATAATTGCATTATTATGGTTTTATGATTATGGCATTTTAAATACATTTCTTAATTTTTAATGTGCAAATCACTTAAAACCCGTATATTTATTTATTTTACATAGACAATGAGCATTAATTAAGACAAGAGGTATATTTCCGGAAATATAGTATGTTATTATTTTTTTTCTTTTTATACAATTATACTATTTAATTATAAAAATTAAGTTTAAAAAAATTAATCAGATAAACTTCCAGAAATGCTACTCGTGATGAACATGAGGAGACTTTTACTGAACAAAGGCCCTCTGGTAGCAACTCTGAAATCGATTCGCATCCCTGGATTGAGTGAGGGGTGATTTGGATGGAGATGAAGGCGGTGGTGTTCTGTCCCGGGCTTATGTTTCTATTTGCGTGGCTTTCTCCAAGTCAAGCCCTTTACTTCCATATTGGAGAGACGGAGAAGAAATGTTTTATTGAAGAAATACCCGACGAAACCATGGTGATCGGTACGTCCATTGTCAAATCGGCTCTCTGCGATCGGTTAGCTTTGTCGGCTAGTTGATTCATTTACCAGTAGGGTAATTCACCGATTGTCTCATTTAAAACACTTGATTTGAAGACTGCTAATGTAGAATCCGATTTCAGTATGTATGTGCTTATCTGCGTCCATCTGTCCAAATAAAGAAGAGCTTTTATTAGATCAGCATGATGAAGGATGTGGCAGGTGCAGCATCCTGCTTCTGTTCCTGAGATACAGGTGCAACCAGTTCCATCCCGCCAGCAGCTACAGCCTGCATTTACAGGAGCATTAATAACACTTATGTTCACAGGAGACAATGCATGTGCATCTGTATTATAATGCAATGGCAATCAGATTAATGTTATTATAAATATGTTTGTACATTTAAAAGGAATATTTTACTCACTCACACCACTCCATCAATTAATGACTTGTCAAGTAAAAAAAATGTTTTACCTATTCCTTTAATGGCACTTTTGCAAATGCGGGTAATAGTGTTGGGCTTTATTGGTGTCTTATTTTAGGGAGCTACAGAACACAGCTGTGGGACAAACAGGCTGGCTCTTTTCTCCCATCCACCCCTGGTTTAGGCATGCATGTGGAAATCAACGATCCTAATGCCAAGGTAGCTTTCTATTTTCTACAAACTTTCAATTACTCTACAAACCGTGTTTACAGTATAACAGTTAATAGGGTTATCTTTGGCAATTATATATTTGGGCACTATACACTTCTGTGAAGTAGTCATCTCA
Source organism: Gymnocypris eckloni scoliostomus (assembly GCA_027564155.1). Taxonomy (NCBI): domain Eukaryota; kingdom Metazoa; phylum Chordata; class Actinopteri; order Cypriniformes; family Cyprinidae; genus Gymnocypris; species Gymnocypris eckloni. The sequence continues at coordinate 48,342,244 of CM050412.1, forward strand.
TTGTCTCGGTGTTCTTCAGATCATCCTGTCCCGTCAGTACGGCTCAGATGGCCGGTTCACCTTCACGTCCCACACACCAGGCGAGCATCAGATCTGCCTCCACTCCAACTCCACCAAGATGGGGCTGTTTGCTGGGGGAAAACTGGTATGACTAAAAACCATGATAGTGCAAATAAATGTAGAGAACACAATAAGTTTCATAAGGCTCAGGTGTTTTCATATTTTTAAGTTTTTGAAATGTATTATTTATCAGTATAGTAATTTTGTAGATGATAAAAACAATGGCAGTATCTAGTTCAATATAATACAGTAGGCCTGGACGTGAACATAAACATGTGAAACCTGTCCTACAGAGAGTTCACTTAGAAATTCAGGTTGGTGAACACACCAACAACTATCCGGAGATCGCTGCTAAAGACAAACTGTCCGAGCTGCAGCTGAGGGCCCGACAGCTCCTGGACCAGGTGGAACAGATCCAGAAAGAGCAGAACTACCAGCGGGTGAGATTCAGCTGCAGAAACAAGTTTTAGGTTACGGTGCAGTGAGGTGGTGTTGGCTGACGCTCCAACTTAAGCCATTTACACTTCAATTTGCTGAAAGCAGGCACCTGCTCAGGATGCTTAACATTTTTGGCATCCGTCTTGTCAATATTAGTACTGTATCCAGTGGGTTATTATAGTTAACTAAACCTAAAATATATATTCAAAGGAAATAAAAGATAACAGTTCTTATTTTCATTTAGTTGAACTTGATGTACTAAAACAATTAAAACTACAACTGAAATAAAAATTAATATAAACTATATGGATATATACAAATGTATATATTATTTACAATACAAATGTATATATAACTGTACATAACTAATAAAAACAGCAGAATTAATCTCTTTAAATACTATTACAATGAAAAGGGAAAATATAAACTAAGACCATATTTTTATTTATTTAAAATAGAATATAAATATTTCTTATTTACATTTACTTGAACCTGATATACAAGAAAAAACCTAAAACTGAAATAAAAATGAATATACAATACTATTAAAACTTTAAATAAAATGAAAATATAAACTAAGACTATAAAAAATGTTACTTAAAATATAATACATATTTTCAAAAAATAAGCATTTATTTGTATTTAGTTTGATTTGATGTACAAAAAAAATGCATTTTACAAAACGAATAATTTCGTTTACTAAAACAATGTGAAAATATAAAAAGTTACAAATAAACTAATACAAGTATTTCAATGTTACTAAAATACCACTGCCATCTAGTTGTCAATGTTATATCCTCAAGTATCAGTGTGGGGTGTATTGTGCTCACAGTGATTCTCCCCCCCACAGTACCGTGAGGAGCGTTTCCGTATGACGAGCGAGAGCACGAACCAGCGAGTTCTGTGGTGGTCTATCGCTCAGACCATCATCCTCATCATCACAGGAATCTGGCAAATGAGACATCTCAAGAGCTTCTTTGAGGCCAAAAAGCTGGTGTGAAGATCAGACAGAATTACAGAGACAATAACTTAACACTCGTGTGTTGCTGAATGAACAACATTCATTGCCGTTATGGTTTTCAAGCATGGAAATACTCTTCTTTTTTTTTTTTTTGATTCGGTACTATATCTTGAGCAGATAAATTCAGACACAATTATCATAAACAGGCAGAATATTAACAATGCTTAATTCTGCTGTATGACTAATATAACCCTTTATCATCTAGAACAGGGTTGTTTAACTCAGTTCCTGGAGGGGTGCAGCCTTGCAGAGTTTAATTCCAACCCTGCTCCAACACACAAACCATGGGGTTTTCAATTGAGCTGAAGGACTTGATTATATGGATCTTAGGGTTGGAGATAAACTCTGCAGGGCTGTGGCCCTCCAGGAACTGAATGTAACACCCCTGATCTAGAACGTTGTCATTTTACTCAAATGCGTGATAGGAATAGGTTACACCTTTAAAGTGATGATCATTACGGGTGCATTGAAACTACTGTTGTTAAATGTGAAGAATCAAGCCAGCTAATCATTTTAGCATTTCTCAATGTTTTTAATATGTATATAATGAGGTATTTTGACAAATGTGTGGCTTTGTTTTCCTTTTGTCTGTCTCGGGCTCTTAAATAGGTTTGATGTTCATGATTTTGAGGGGACATGATTCAAGCTATTCGAGTATAGCTAGCATAGTAGCTGTTTAGACCAAAACAAAATACATATTTTAAGAATTTTCTTAGTTGGTGGTTTACAAAATATGATTTTTGTTGTTGTTTTCAATTCTGTTTCGTGCGTCATTAACTGCATTAACCATGTTTAAACATACAGGAATGTCTGTAATAAAAATCCTCCATATAATGTGACAATTTGAAGGTAACTTCTTGGTTAACAGCTGTTTTCTCAATTGTTAATCAATCTTTGTAATAACCGGTTCATCAATGTGCATGCAGAACTGTACACTTGGTACTCAGTCTTTACATTGTTTGACACATTCATAAACACCGTCTTAGTTTCTGTGTCTAGTTTCGTTGTTTCTGGAATTAAAAGTTTTACATTTACAAATGTTCTGTCTTCATGAATGAGCAGCATCATGTACTTAAAACATCAGTGCAAAAAACTGACACATTTCAAATCATTAAAAACAGTTTCTCCAAAACTATTTTCTACATTGATAATACAAAATGTTTCTTATGCACAAAATCAGCATATTATAATGATTTCTGCATAGACAAGAGAGGAACAAAAGTTTTTACCAAATAAATGCAGCCTTGGTGAGCATGAGACCAATTACTTTGTATATCATTATATATTCATTTAAAAAAATATGAAATACTAAAGTCGACCACTGCATTTATACATGCCACACAAACCATTTTATTTTCTATTGTTTTATTGTTCAACTTAAATCAATTAAATATTTATGTACAACTATCTATTGTAAAGATACAAGATGTTATTTGACACAGATTGAAAAAGAAAAAAGATGTTAATTTCTGTTTTGGCTTTTCACAACCGACCACAAACAGTAAACATTAGTTTGGCACAATACTATATTAATCCAAAATATGAAGTGATTGCCTCTAAACAAGCTTCTAAGTATCAGGACAATCTCTCTCTTGCATAGTAAAAGGCCTCAGACCCTCAGCTTTTCCAAAACGCCATAAAACAGTTCGTATCTTCACCAATTTCATTTCAAAGTTCTGTACTGAACCCAATGTGACTGTTCAGTGTTCAACACCAGTGTTTAGGGTGATATGAAATACTGCATGCATTACATGACACCACACACACACACACACAGCAGTCCCGAAATATCTCACTGACACAGCAACAAATGGATACTGAAGTAATACTATAAATATGCTATTTATATATCTTTTACATTTATGATTTTGAACAAAATACATGGACACACTAAAATATACCTACACACTTCTAGGAACAAAAACGATACATTTTAATTAGATGTTAAAATGGGTCACTACTACCTAATCCAACAGAAAAGACTAATTATACCTCACAACTACGATTGGCACAACGAAACCGAGTATGTGCTGACCCTGTATCAGTTCAAAATAATCGCAAAACCAAGCTAAAGTTATTTACAGAGGGCTGGAGGACACTTCTGGAGAGCGTTGACTATAAAAACCCCTTCAGGAAGTAAATTTAGTATTCGAGTTATTAAATCACACTTCATTCTAGTTCTTTCGCCACAGAGGACCAGGTCAGCAGCAGTAGTTAAGATATATTAAAGGCCCTTGACTGGTGAATGGTGAGCCTAGTCATTGGGAAGAAGCCCAAGAGGTCCCACATTTAGTTCAGAAACCTTTTTCCCCCATCATTCACTGCTCGGTGACCGTGAGTCTGTCCATTTTTCTGGTTGCTTCCTCACAGACGACCTTTGGCTTTCTCTCCGGACTGGGGTTCGGGGTGTTGGGGTTTTCTCGGGTGCCGAAAATAGTGCTACCGACACGTATGTTTGTAGAGCCAACCTCGATCTAATTGGAGAAATTAAACAAAATCTACTTTCCAAATAAAAGAGAGCACAATTAAAGAGTATACTGAAATGAAGCAACACTTACCGCATGTTCAAAGTCAGTAGACATGCCCATGCTGAGCTCAACCTGCTCTACGGAGATCTTCAGACTTTCACAGACTTCCTCACGATGTTTCAACAGCATCTAGACACCACATCAATTCATTTACATACTTGCATTTCACATGCTATGTTACCATCCTTTCAGCGTGGAAGTGAGCTTAAATAATGGTTTCTTCAAAATTATTAAACAGCAAAACTGTTGTCAACATTGATAATAACAAGAAATGTTTCTTGAACACCAAATCGTCATTAGAATGACTTCTAAAAGAACATATGACACTGAATTCTGGTGTAATGATGCTAAAAATACAGCTTTGCCATCACAGAAATAAATATTATTTTTAAAAACTAATTCAATGAATACAAATGCATCCTTACGGAGCATAAAACACTTCAGAAAATGTTGTAAATATTTCAGAGGCTTCACATATGCAGGGTCAGCTGATCGGACGCACCTGGAAATCGGGGTTGGGGCCGTCGCTGAGATCGTAACCGTAACGGCCAATCGTCATGAGCCCCGCTAAGTCAAGAGCAGGACACTGAGACATGATGTGTTTTACCATGTTTACAGTCTCATCAGGAGGCAGGCCATGTTTACCTGATGAAACATGTCCAAGAGAGACGATCATGCTGAGGTTTCAGAAAAACAGTCACCTGATACACTGAGAAAAGATTGCATAACGCTTAACTGTTTTTGTTAGACATGTGCCCACCGTGACATTCACATTCTGTCTGAAAGTGAATCAAACAACATCTGAACCTTTGACATGGGCTTTTGTAACAAAATCACATAACGCATCTGAAACCAGTATGATGCTCCCAACTGTGAATCTCCACAATTCACAAACATCTAATAAACTACAAAGCATCGCAAGTGATGTCGTAACAATACAAGCATGTAAGGATCCAGCTGTAGTGCATTTAAGGACATTTCATTTGTGCAGTTCTGTTGACTAATGTCTCATTAGAAGTTAAAATTGTTTTTTGCGACGACTGTTGTTTTAATAATGTGTATGAAAGTAAGGCAAGTTGTGGCATTGAAAAATAGGCTTGAGCAATGAACTTTGTAAGACTTGACTCTCCAAATCACATAAAAGTCTTGATTTTAATTCTTGAAAGATTACATATGTGTATTTGTATAGTTTGTAAACTTTTCAGAGCTGATGTTTACAGGACATACACAATTATTCATGTGCAGGACACTCACTTTCCTCTCCGCTGGTGTTGATCTGAACCATAATCTTTAACCGCTGTGTGTTTGCAGCTCTCATTTTTTGCCAAGAGCTGTTGACTTTTTCAGCCAGTTTCACAGAGTCGATCGTCTCTACCATATACAGCTTTGGGACACCTATGATTAATTCAGAATAAAACAGAAATAATGAAGCCCTAAACTATTAATGTCTGACATCACTGTAGTCACTGTGAATGATACTAGCATTTAAAGTCAAGCTAAATGTAAAACTGCTTTGCTCACCCAGGAGTTTGTTGACATTATTCTTTTGCAGATGACCGATGAAATGCCATTTTATATCAGGACACGATGAGACAACCTACAAAGATGTATAACATAAATCAAGACTTTTGATCAAAAACAGCTAAACAAATGCATGTGAATTTGTCTGACTTCATACCAGGGGATGGGAAGCTTTCTCAACAAGTTCAGTTACCTGCGGAAAAAGGGGATATTTAATATGAAATACGTGGCCAAGCTTCAAAACATGCTTATTTATTTACTCACATAATTCTCTCCAAAGTTTCGTTGTCCATGTTTGTAAGCTTCCACCACCATCTCTGGTGGTTTAGTCTTACTAACTGCAACCAGACGAGGGGATATACATGGTAACGTCTGCAAGAGAAGAGTACAATACTGTCACTAAGCTTTTATTGCTTAGTGTTTATGAGCGATGTTGGAAATAAACTTTTTCTTAATACAATATTTGCCCCACTAGAATTGATTCTGGGGTGTATTGTTTGCAATAGTATTGTAAAATGTTAAAATATTTAATGTTAAATATTATTACTTAATATACAGTATATACAACATATACACTACAGTGGGGGTCAAAATTAATAGAACAATAGTATTTTCACCAGCTAAAAAAGGTTTTAAGTCAGTTATTCTATCTTTTGTTGTAGTGTGTTGGTATGAAAGATCAGTTTATATTTACAAACATTAATTTAGCCATTAATTGTAGTAATCCAGTGAGATTGTTGTCTGATAACAGCCAGAGCTCCACACAGATCTGATCATCATCAGTCTGTCTGGAATGACATGAAGAAACTGAGACAGACTAAATCCAGAAGAACTGAGAAACGTCTCCAAGACGCTTCAAGAAACCTACCTGCAAAGCTCCTGAGAAACTCTGCTTAAGTGCACCGAGGGCAAAAACTGCTATAAATACAAAGTATGCTTACACCAGATGTTGATTAAATTAATAAAAAAGTTAATTGGTAAAAATATTTATGACATTTTTACAGCATCCTCATTTTACAGCATTTTTACACAAGTGTCTAAAACTTTTAACAGTACTGTAGCTTTGCAGGAAGATTTCTTGAAGCGTCTTGGAGACGTTTCTCAGTTCTTCTGGATTTAGTCTCAGTTTCTTCATGTCATTCCAGACAGACTGATGATGATCAGATCAGATATCGGTGTTATCAGACAAAAAAAACTCACTGGATTATTACAATTAATGGCTAAATGAATGTTTAGAAATGTAAACTGATATTTCATACTGACACTACAGCAAAAGACAGAAATAACGGACTTAAAACCATTTTTTAACTGGTGAAAATACTAATTTTCTATTAATTTTGGCCCCCACTGTACACACAAGAACAGATCCGTGATTAAGCATATGATTTACTTTAACCACTATTCAACTTCAAATCCTCACGTGGCAATGTATTTGCTATTTGTGAACGCAGTGAAATGTAAGGGCTTAATGTAATCTCGGAGTTTGAAGTGCTTGTCATGCAGATTTCATTTGCTGGAGCGTGACTGCTGAGAATCGGATATATCATGGAACATGAATCATTCACACAACGTCCTTCTCCTGGAGTAGAAGTTCTCACGCTATTCAAATTTAATATCGTCATTCTGAATACCTTTCAACACTTTTATAAATTAGTTGTATCACACAAAAACACTAGTTATTATTAACCAGCTGTCACTCATCCCTTGTCACCACATGGAGCTCGCGCGTGTGTAAAGGTTGAACAGATTACATAACCCTGCCATAACAACACGGTGAGCACAAGCAGATAGTTTGTTTTTAGCGTATTTTAAAAGCACATTGTTGTTTCGAATCTTACTCAAAGAAAGCGATGGAAACTAACCTTCGGGCGCCGGGAAACCGCTTGATTCACCCGGTCCACCACCGCCTGCACTTTCTTCCCAACCTCCTCCGACATCACTACTCTCCACATAGCCTCAGTGAACGTGCATATATTACCCGCGTGACGTCACGGGCAAATCCGGTCAACTTCCGACAAAATAAAAGTCTCGCCTTATTTAAAGAAGATTGCTTGCATCTTACATACGCTTAGTAAATAAAATACCATCACAAGACACAGGAATGAAAAGTAAAGTATACTGGCAGCATAAAAAAATTCAAATAAACAAAAATAATGTAATTTTATACAGCATTTATTTTCTTAGACCAAGACATTTTTTTAATCATATCCTGTCCTCTTATCATCAGATACAGTAAAACATATCTAACAATGCTAGATTAGACAAGGAATAATTGTACATTTGGGTTTATCAGGCAAATTTTAGAGTTGAACAAAATTTGACTCTTTGAACTCTCCTGTCAAGATTATAGATTTGCATCCAATGCATACAGCTACCAAGACGATGAAAATGTTGAGACAATTTGAATGTTAAATCAAATATTAATGATAAACAAATGATTGGCTTTGGATAAAAGCGTCTGCTAAATACATATATGTAAATGTAATGAAAAGTGAATTACAAAAAGACTTTATGGATTACTTAGTCCATTTATTCACAAAAATGTATGACTTGTGTACACAAATTTCTACAGACAGTGAAAAATAAAACAAGGAAGGTGTTTATAAAACAATCTTTTTAACACAATCTAGGATTTCTGCTTTAATATTAAGTCTTTGTTGTAAACAGACGTGAGAAATCCTTTTTTTTCATATTTGCTAAAGAAAAGAAAAGCAGGAAAAGAAAGTGGGCATCATCCTCATACTCGTTCAAGAGCCTCCAACATGATTATACTGTTTCCTCTGATCACCTGAAGAGACAAACAGAAAACAAGAGCATTCATCATTGCACAGAATAAAACATCACATCAGTCTCTCAAAATAAATGTGAAGGTAAGAAATCAGCAAATCCTGATGGAAATGTGAGAAGTGAACATCTATATAACAATCACTATAACTTAAATATAACAATAGAACTAAACCCTGAACATAGTGCATTTCTATATGATACTAGTGTCAGCTATTTATGTTTCACTGTGAGTTATGAAATGTTTGATACTAGAATGTGGTATTAAGTACTGACCACCATCCCAATGGTGTTCATTTGTCCTCCAGCACCCAGTTCTATACTTTCATCAACGACCATATTCATGAAGGGATCAAATCCACGCAAGATGCCCTGAACATGGCGGCCACCATTGAGCTTAACTGAAAGTGTGCATGAAAACAACATATTTATAGAAGAAACGCACAAAAATGATATTTTAACAGCCTATAACAGTGAGTTATCGGAGTTACAACATCCATTGGATAACTGGTTATTTATTTGCATTCAAGATTACAATCACTTACTGTTGAATTTAAATGTAGACTATATTTGGGAGGTTTCCAAATTTCATATAACGTTACTCCTATTTTTCTGGATAAAATGTTGTGAGAGAATCCAGCATTATACTCACGTGAAAGCTTCTTGTCCATAAACCTAAACGGCAAGAATAAAACAGGTACTGTATTACTGGACCAAACACTTCAACCTAATTCATATGAATGTGTAACAAAAATCAAATGAATAGCATGTGAGTGTCTGCGTTAAAACTGAATAATATTATGTAATGGTGGAATAAATGCAGACAAACCGGCTAACGTTAGCGAAGTAGAATAACGCGAAGCTCAAATTTATCGCATTTCTAACAGACTTACGATCACAATCAACAAAAGGCTTGAAAACTTACTTTTTCAGCTCGGGTGGGTGTGCTTTGCTCATGTTTATTTCGTTAAATCAAATAGTTTTGTAAAACAAAAACGTTTGATACACGTTTCAAACAATGTATGAAGCGTGGCGGAAGTGGCGTAACGTTACTAGCTCGCGGGATTTTCTGTATCAGTCACCGTGTGCAATATCGCCCCCTACTTTAGCGGAAGATGCACTTCAACACATGTAATTTGCATTTACGTATTTATGCATTTGCAAGACGCTTTTATCCAAAGCGACTTACTTTCAGGCTATACATTTTTTGTCAGTATGGGTGCTCCCTGGGAATTGAACCCACAACATTATGCGCTGTTAACGCAATGCTCTACCACTGAGCCACGTCACAGGAATGTCGATTGTCTTGAGGAGAAACAAAATATTCTACCTCAACTTTTAATGCCATATTTGGGCTGCTGGTGTGATTTTTAAAAGCGACAAAATAACTACGAAAACGACAAAACTCTTTAATCAATTTATTCGAAAACAATGTCAATGTAATGCATAACATGAGGTAAATTTTCTGACAAACATTATTCAAAGAAGGAAAAAACCCATCACATATCTTGGGACAAAGCAGGGGCCTGTACCATGAAGCTGAATTAGCTGGCTAGCCAGGTGAGTTTCAGTTTAGTTTGCACTAATCCTGGGTTTTAGGTACCATGAAAGTGGGCTCATTGCCATGGTAACTTACAGTTAACCTGCTTGGGGGACAGGTTATGTTCTGGATAAGAGAACTCAAACTGAAATTGGACCAATCAGATGCGAACAAAATGAAACGTGTCTGATGCAAAAAAATAATAATAACTCCCCCAGTTTCTCTTCCTACAAATTAAAGGTCACTATAAATTGCCTTAAAATACAACAAAATGATCTGGCTTTAATAATTACAATTTACATATGATTTATATTATTATTTATTCATTAAACAAGTACTTTTAGTTTAACAAATATCAAAGCATGTATATTAAATGAATATTAATATATACAGATCATATGTAATATAAGTGGTAGAATCGATAGATAACACTTTACAAGCCTCTACGGACATGGACAAGTACTTCAGTGTAAACGGGTTTAAATTCCTCATATTCTTTAATCTCTTAACCTTTAACAAAAGAGTTTCGAATCTCGCCGTCTCTCACGCGAGAAGTGAATTACACTTGCTCGGCGTTGTGATTGGCTGTTCACCACTGATGTCACACATTAATATGCATGTGCTCAACAAACTCAGGATCAAACTTAAAGCCCGAGTTGACGAGGAAATTTGATGATCAGCATCATGGTACCAACAAAGCCAGATTGGAGTGGTTTGTTTTTTTTCAACTTGAAACGAATCCTGTAACTCTGAATTTGTTTATCTACCATCATGGCACAGGCCCCAGGTGATACAGGAGGTAGCCACAATTAAACACACCCAGACAGTAATGTAGAGAACTACATTTAAAATGCCTCTAGTCTATATTCTTACTAAAAGATTTGGGGGAAAAATATGGTTATATTTGCACCACATCATTTATAATTCGAGTCATACAGTGAATAGTATACAGTGTTCAAAGACAAACAAATAGTCAGTGCAAAAAATAGAGTTGAAATACCACTGCAGCCTATTTTGTGTTAGAAAGAGAAAATATTAGAAGTGTTACATAAAACATCAGAAACAAATGCAGATTATTAAAGATTAAGAACCCCTGATATACAAACTAAACAATAAAATGGACTTGTTCTGTTACCCGAGATACCTAATCTGAGGTCTCATATCTACACATAATTCATTCATCCAGTCTAGTAAGAAAGTTATGAAATTATACTTGCAATATTTGGTCAGCTAGCATAACATATAATGTATATAAGGCATGCTACTATCTGTAAAGCTTCTACAACTTTAGAAGAATAAAAGCTTTCTTTGTTTCATTTAGGTTACGAAATACAAACAGAAATTTAATGTTAGTAAAATGCTAAATAATAAAAACAAGCTGAAACACTTCAGTAGCCGAATCTAGATCTAAAGATATTATATCCTCCAACTTGACAGACAGCAAGCAGCAACACATACATTTAGCTGCTTTTGTGTTTCAGTAAGGCACTGGCCATCTAACAGAAGTAATGTGTGTATGTCAAAATATTAAATTCATATTCTCACAGTAACATATGGATATGACTTCTACATCTGTATAGGGGTACGAAGAACATCGATCCTGAAGCAGAACTATGCTGAGTTGAAGTGGTTTTAATTAGGTACCCATATCTGACAAAATGCAATTGGCTTGTCGATATTATCAAAGGCCTCTATTATTTGTCTGGAAGTTTGGCTCAGATTCGTGGGAGTGAGTACAACATACCTCATGAACCACAGAAATCAAAACCTGTAAAATACTGATAATGTTTAGACAGCTTACCAAAACCAAAAATGCCTGATGAATGTCATTCCTGATAGCCTGAACATCTGCAGACTGATTTCCCTGCCCTTAAAGGGACAGTTCGCCCAAAAATGTAAACCCTGTCATCATTTACTCACCCTTATAAGTATGACATGAATGACAGTTTATGTGGAACATGTAAGATGGTATTTTGAAAAATGTTTGTAACCGTTTTAGTTGAAATTGACTTCCATTAAATGGACAAATATATAATGGAAGTCAATGGGAATCAAAACATTTCGGTTATCAAGTTTTCAAAACAATCATCTTTCGTGTTCCACAACATTAGGGTGAGTAGATGATGACAGATTTCATTTTTAAAGTAATAGTTCATCAAATAATTTCAATTCCATAATTATTTATTCATAAAAACCTATTGCATACACAAAAATGTAAAGAATATTAGCTTTTTTAGAAGCACGTTTAAGGTGTTTTTGTCTAAATGTATGCAATGGTTCTTTAAAAAAAGGATGTTCTGTAAGAAAAAATTATACCAGTTAACATGATGAGAATATAATGCTGAGAATTTAATTTTTTTTGAGTGAACAACTTAAAAAAAATGGAAGCTCTTTCAATCATCTCTGAATTCATCTTCATTTTCACGTATCAGATGTTTCTTGCAGTGCTCCAGAAAAGTGTTCAGGGTTATGAACGCCTCGGCACATAGCACACAGTGATAGACTTTCTTTTCACAATCTTCTGGAATCTCAGCGAGGGGAATCCCACCTGTACACACACTACAACACCTGCACGTGTCGGCTGGTTGATCGCGTTCCTCAGGGACTTCCTCAGGGAATTCCTCATGGACTTTCTCATGGACATGCAGCTTAGCTTTGGAGCTAAAGACCTGGTCACATGATGTACAAGGATACTCGGCATCCTCGTCTTCATCACTATCATCCTCCATATCCGTTTCCTCTTCCTTTGTTTCCATCAAAACAGGTAGATTTTTGGTCCTAGGTCTACCTCTTGGTCTTTTTTCTTGGGAAGGTCTGAGCTCCTTAGCTGCCTTTGGGTGGAGCCCAGCTGCGTTAGCACCGGACGATTTGCCACTCATTTTGAGGTGGGTCTGATGATGAGAGCTGTAGTGTCTAAAATGCGCCCGACGCGTCAGATGGTGCAGGAACTCTTTTCCACAATGGAGGCATGGATATGTTTCACATTTCCGCCTTTGCCTGGTGGTCTTCAAAGAGGTTCGTTGCAGTTTCCTCACCTTTATCTCCCGCTGGTGTTCCTCTTTCCTGTGCTGATGAAGCAGTGATGTCTTCGGAAATGATTTTTCACAGGAACGGCATGGAAACGACGTACTTGACATGAGAACTTTCTTCCTCCTCTTCAATGTGTTTACAATGACAACGGTTTTCTTCTCTGTGTTGCTTTTCACGTCCACATGGGAAAAGCGCATGTGGCAATGAAGTCCAGCAGGAGAACGGCACTTTTTGTGACACAAAGAGCATGTGGTAAGAGATGAGTTGGCGCTTTGAGGATATGGAGGCAAGGAGGCATTTGAAGCTGGAGGAGGATTGAGAGTCTTGGCGGGCTGACAGCCTCCGGCCTGCTGGTGGTGCAGCAGCTCTTGCTTGTGGCTGAAGGCTTGTCCACATGGAGCGCAAGCATAGGGGCTATTGTCAAGATAGAAGGGATCTTCTGATGATTCAGTCCCACAGGAAGGGCAAGAACCACCCCTCTGAGGTTTCCCCATGCATGTCTGGCACATGGATGAGACGGGAGAACATTTGTGTAGCTGCAAACTAGAGAGCAAAGCAAATTTTTCCCCACAATGTTGACAGCAATGGAGCTTTTGCAGCGTGTGCTCTCTTTTCGTGTGACGCTCGAGACTCTTCAGGTCGGAGAACTTTTGTCCGCAGTCTTTGCAGATGGAGGAAGACGGTTGTGTTTTTGGTTTGTACTCCATGCAGGTGATCAGTTGAGCCAGTTTGGAAAAGGTGTCTGACATGGGTCTAGCCCTAGTGGGGATCTGGTCACCTTTTGCTCCATTCCAACAATGTACAGAATCCATATTCCTATAAGGAAATAAAAAAAAGTAAATCAAATTGATCCCATTTAATTATAAATTCAAAAATTACTTTTAATGTAACGTTGTATTGCGCGCGCGCGCACGCACACATACATACAAATAAAAGCTTTTTAATAGAACAAGTTTACCTAATTAACCAGGCGAAAATAATAAAGGTATAAATAATGAAACAAATTGAAATTATTGGCTATAAAAAGACACCGACCACATGCAGCATTGCTGTAGCACTGACACAGGAAGAGTTGTCTAACGTTAACGTTAGTTGATATGCAACCGACGAACAAACTTACCCGCTCGAGGACTTTGTATCACACAAAATAGGTTTCTCGCACATCTGTGTAGACATTACAGCAGGTGTTTTCAGGTTCATAAATGCAAAACGCGAGAAATTGTTAAGTTAAACGCACACGGACTTTCACTTCAACGTCCACGCGCTTCTACTAAACTTAACGTAAGGCGGTTTGAAGAACCACAATTCCTAGCATCCCCTTCTTCTTCTCCCTCTTCTTCTTCTTCTTCTTCTTCTTCTTCTTTTGTGTTTAATGGCGATTGGCAACTTAAGCTTACGGTGCATTTCCGCCACCTACTGGGATGGAGTGTGAGGCCTTGATGAAGGAAAATATTAAATACTATATTTTAAAACAAATCCTAAATTATTCTAATCAAATCTGTATCTCTCAATTATTTTAGAAGAAAATCATAAACCCTTAAATGTTTCTGTGAATTCTAAAATACATTCTTTACTGAAATGTAATTAATTTCCATGTCTCTTAGTTTTTCAACAAGCTGCTTTCTTTGTCTATTATATGTCTCCCAATGTAATGCACATGTTCAACTGTTTCTGTTATACAACAATAATTGCAGAAATCTGACTCACTTTTTCTTATTATATGCAATGAATAATAAAGGTTCAAGTGCCCTATACGGATCCTGGTTATAACAGTATCTTCCCATATACCTTTCTTTCAATCCCCACTTTATATTTGAATTATAAATAGGTGTCTCCCTTTTGACTCATACATTTTGCCACATACTCCCAACTGCTGTTTTAATAATACCTTTTACTTCTGCTCTAAAGGAATTTCTATGTCAATCTCTTCTTTTCTCAATGCTGATTTAGCCAGCTTATCCACCTCCTCGTTCCCTTCTACACCTATGAGCAGGTCTCCATAAAAACTCTAACCATACCTCTGTTTGATTTACTCTAATTCTGTAAAAGTTCATAGAGTATATCCTGTCTAGATGCTGATTTCCCACTATTTAAACTGCTCAATACGGAGTATGAGTCTGAACAAACTATTACACTTAGGATTAATTTATTCCACCCACTGCATAGCCATTAGAACTGCCATAATTTCTGTTGTGAATACAGATACATGGTTAGATAACCTCTCAACAGTGCTATATTTCAAATAGACTGTATGGCTGCTGCTGTATACCCACAATATGGGTTTTATTTACCCATCTGTGTATATTTGAATACTAGTGAAATAGTTTTGTTTCAAATAATGATCCACTATTTCTTTACATCTTTCATTTTCAGTTATTTTAAAATACAACTGGAGATCTACCATTGGCATTTTGAAGAGCCAGGGGCGGTATTATTGGTATTGCTACCGTTGACCATCATCCCCTACGCGTTCACTACGTAAATAAACGTGAGTATAAAATGTAATTAAAATCATATGAACATGTAAGGCTGATTTATTATCAGCTGATTAAAAAATATCGGGAAAGACAGCCTTATAACAATTTAGACGTTTCATTTTAAATTTATTAAGTGTTTATATTAAGGGACAATAAAACAGTGTTGTTGTTAACTAAAACGAAAAACTATGTTTTTGTTAATCAAAATAAAGCGGAAATAAACACAATAAAATATTAAATATTAGATAAAAAAACTAAGTACTAAAACTGAAAAATAATACATGACCAAAACACAAACCAAATTACTAAAACGTAAACTAAAATTAATCAAATTAACACATACAATATGCTAATCTTTTTATGACAGATACGAGCGTAAGTAGTAGACTTTTATTATGAAATGTGCCCAACTGCACAACATCTACCCCTAGTGAGGTGGAGTGAAATGACTCCCTTTTTACTGGGATTATTAATATCTCTTCATTATTGTCATTGGTTTTTATGCACCCATATCATTAATTACCATGATTCATATAAAAAGCGGAAGTTTAAACATGAAATCATAATGATTGTGTCCCTTATATAACATTCTATCCTCCTCCGGCCCAGCTGGCGGCAGCTGCACGGTGCCACATCAGAACAGTGCGTCCCGCACACCGGCAGCTTATGAAGGATTCACCGGTTTAACCTCAATCGGGTTCAGCGGAGTCGCCAGGGAAAGGGCTATTGTTTCAGTAGAGGATTTCTAGAAGTCGAAATATGATACTTGCACCGCAAGGATTTAACGCACAGCGGGGGTTTGAAAACTGAAAGACAGCCGACCCGTAGAGCTGAGAGCAAGCTAGCTTATTACTGTGTATCGTGTTATGCAAGATTAATCGTCATCATTTGATACACTTTGAATAGGTTAAGCTCTGTTTTTGATGGCCGTGTCAGGAGGCGCCCGGCGGATCCCGATGGGTGTGCGGACATTCAGCGAGTTTCTGGAGATAGCGACGGTCGGACCGTGTCGCTCCAGCAGCCCGTATAAATGCAGGGAGAGGATCCAGCACTGGCCCATCAGGTAAAACCCCGCGTTTACATCTCAGCAGCCCGCTTGGAATAGTGCAATATATGATGTAAACATACAAATGTTAAATAGATTATATGAGGGGCTGCTACTGAATACTGAATGACAATATTGAACAAATATTGGAACAAAGCGAGCTGGAGAATCCTAAACAAGCACCATAGTTTCTCCTAAAATACCATAGTTACAACGATTGTTATTGAAATATTGTGGGATGTCTGTACAAAAAGCTTATTAAAATACATATGTATTTTAATAGTGACAATATAGAAGCAATTTTATTTTAATAACGGTATGTGTAGCCTAAAATGACATCTGATATTATTATAATCTAAAACTCTATTACTGTTTATTAAGAGATACTCGATATAGAATCTAAAATAGAGGAATGTTAATTAAAATCAAATAAATAAAAGAATGCTAATGCATTTGAATGTTTTGAGATATAGTCAAGATATTGAATCAAGAATGGAAAGGAAGATAAATGAAATTAGAATGCATGAAAATAATAGAAATGTAAGCAAAAATCATTTTAAATAAATAACAGTTATGTATATGATAACATAGAATTTTATAGTAAATTCTGTAATAAACCCTATAACCATAAACCTCCTGACAAGTGTTAAGAAATGGATAAAACGTTTGATTATCAGTTATTCTACATGCATTTATAAAATGTAGTTTCAGAAATACCAGAATTATTACAGTTCTTGTTACAATAAAACACTGTGAGATCTTAACATAGGCACAGCTGTCATAAAAAAAATTAAGTAAATAAAATGACAGAAAGATTCTGGCAGCTTTTTATACTTATACTAGTATACTAATTAAGATTTTTACAGTAGTAACAAGAATCAAGAAGGAATAACTGGCTGCGGGGGAAGATTCTTAAATTGATTAAAATGACTGTAAATCACATATATTTTGACGCATGGCTTATGTGAATATGCTTGATACCATGGTAATACCATCTCTTTTGGACATGTACCATGGTAATTTCTTGGCAATTTCACAATATACGAATATACTAATCCTTCAGTACCATGGTATGACTGTACAAGCATTGCAGAGCGTTCCTGTATGCATTGTATTTAGTGTTTTCTGTATGCCAGGCACCTGTCCTCCTGTGGGATCTTGATGACCCGTCATCCTCGCCCTCTCTGTCTCTCTGAGGTGGATTTGACTCCCACTCATCACAGGAGATCTTTCATCAGCTTCACCAATAAGAGAAAAGAGTATTCAGAGAGGAGAATACTAGGGTAAGCTGACTAACTAATGCTAGGGTGGGTTACGATTGACCCAGAACAATGACCTCTTCATTTGACCTCATCCTCTTCTTCTTTTGACCTCATCCTTCCCCACGGAGGATGAAGGCAAGTAATAAATGAACAGAGCTGTATTGATCTAGTGGAGGTGGAGCAGCTGGAAACAAAGACCTAAAACAGGGACATAAATACTGAACCATTAATGAATGAATACATAGTAGTATCTACCAATAGAAATGAAGTAAAGTAGAAAAAAATCACATTTATATCTTTTTGTATTGGGCAAAATAGCAGTATCTGTATGTATTAGTGTATTTTACTGCAGTGTAATTTCTGGTATTATTTATTTACTATTATATTTGTTTAAATGAGCTTTTATTGTTATATTTAATTCAGTTTTTCTATTTAGCTCTAATTTAATTTCAGTATTAGCTTAAGTAGTACTTAACTTTAAACTTTTATTTTATTTCAGTTGCTGATTTTCATTTCTTAAGTTTATGATGTTTGTTTTTCATCTAATATTTATATTCTGTTATTTCGGCTCTATTTCAAATGACAAAAATGATTCTAAATGGATTTAGTCGACAATAACAACACCATTTTATTGTCCATCTCTGAAAGTATTTGTAAAAGTTTACCTGTATTTTGGTGGTTAGGTTCTCAATGCTAGAGATGTATGATGTGGTAGCCAATGTGGATGACTACAAACTCTTCGTACCGTGGTGTAAGAAGTCCCAGACCATCATGAAACGAGCCGGTCATGCCAAAGCTCAGCTGGAGGTGGGCTTCCCTCCGGTTGTTGAGCGATACACTTCAATGATAAGCCACGTCCGTCCACATCTGGTCAAAGTAAGCCTTCTGTGCACTCTACAACTTCACCATTACTGAAATAAAAGGAAACACATTTAGTAAATAATTATATTTCCCATTTCAGGCAGTGTGTTCGGACGGCAAACTCTTCAATCATTTAGAGACGATATGGCGGTTTAGTCCCGGTATTCCTGGCTATCCTCGCACATGCACTGTAGACTTCTCTGTAAGTACCGTTTACAAACTTTTGCTTGCAGTTTGCTAAGCCCCACCCCCTTGGTTACTGTTGCTAGGTCTGACAAGCTTATAGAAAGTAAAAGAGAGTTCTGCACAATTTCAACAATCGCGACATGCATTCATTTTAATCAGACAAAACCAAAAACACATCAGACATTGGTGGACAGCAGTGTTATTTTAGTTTACTGTAGGATTCAATAATATAAAACAACTAATTCTAAATATTTAAAATTGTTATTTTAGTTTTTTTTTGTCAGATTATTATTAAATATGCGAATTTAGCTTTTGTTCTCAGTATTACAAGTTTTAGTGATTTTTGTTGTTGTTGTGTTTTCTTCTTGGGTTTATATATATTTTTTAAATGGTCTGTTTAGCTTTTATTTGATTTTATTGCCGTTTAAGTTTTTGTAGGTTTTATTAGTCAATAGTTGTTGGTTTTTAAATGTCTATTTAGCTTTTATTCAAAATTGTTGTATTTCACCTTAAACTGTGTACATTTGCAACTAACTGAAATAAAATAAGTTTAAACTTTTAGTATTTAATTTTATTTCACTTAACGTTTTTTTTTTCAATTCATGTTATTAAAGCTGGACAACAATTAATCGCGTCCAAAATAAAAGTTTTTGTGTACATAACACACATGCATGTATATATTTATGAAAAATATATGTCTATATATTAAATATATTATACATTATATGAATATAAATATATACAAGTAAATACTTTCAAAATATATACTGTGTGTATCTTTATATAAACATAATAAATATACACAGAGAGTACACACACATATATTATATAAACAATAACTTTTATTTTGGATGCGGATTGTTGCCCAGCAAATAAATTAATAAATAAATAAATATATGTATATATAGTTTTTGTTAGGAAGTAAACTCTGGATGTTTTTGTTTTTCCTCAGATCTCGTTCGAGTTCCGTTCATTGCTGCATTCGCAGCTGGCGACTGTGTTTTTCGACGAGGTGGTGAAGCAGATGGTGGTGGCGTTTGAGCGGCAAGCGGGCAAACTCTACGGACCCGAGACGAGGATACCCCGCGAGCTCATGTTCCACGAGGTCCATCAAACGTGAGGTGCACCTTCACACGGGACTGGAACTCGCAAAACTCTTTAGACGGTTATCACATGACAAATCAGATCACTAGATTACATCGGGATGGTACGATAGATACCATTTTCTTTTAGAAAAATATTTCAGTTCATTTGAGGTACTGCACCTTAAACGTGTTTTTTTTTTTGCTTTTTGACTGTGAATGAAGATTTATTGATTATTGCAGTTCTGACAGGTAAGATTGGAAAGTTGAGTTGACGTTTCACTACGGTTTCATCTGGTTTACTCATTCAGTCCTGCAGTGGGTTTATTGGGGCCAAATCTGACTTATTACTGAAGCTGAAAGGAATATTTTAGGTGAAATCTGTCGCACGCTGTTGATTACCACACTAAATGGTTTCGATTTGTACCTCAGCTTTTTAAAACAAACAATAAAACATGTTCAGCACAACCATTGTTTACTCTCTCCTTGCATATGTGCAGCTGTTTAATTTTTTATGGTTTCAAGTCGATATTATTTTCTGTGGTAATCAACAGAATGCAAAAGGCACAGATTAACCCACAATATTCTATCTAAAATGAATCTATATACAACTAGATTGGAATTCAAATTGCTTGAATTTATTCACGCTCCGTGTCCTACTTGACTTTCACACTGCACTGAATTTAGTATTCATCTCAAGATAACTTTTACAACACAACTGTAAATATAATAGGAATTATTCTGTTAGTGATGTCAAACATTTCTCACCTAAATATTTATCCTCATAGACAACGAAAAACTTTGTTTATAGAAGTAGTGTATTGTAAAGAAGGAATTACAAATTGTATTTAGCATGCTTTTGCTTTCTTTGGATGCAAACTCACTCAGGGCTTTAGAGAAATACAGATGCAGCCTGTTCCTCCCTAACAGTGATCCCAGTGTGTGCCTGTTCATGTAGTCTGTGCCATTTCTGATTTGTTGCTACATTAATGTTTAAACTGTATTTGTGTATTGTTTGTGATTTCTTTAAAAGCTACAGTTTGAGCTGGCGAAGCTTCGAATACAAGTATAGTGGACATTTATTTTATGGGATTTTATTTTTAGCCATTTCAATGCCTCATCTAAGTGCTCATGGCATTTATAAATGACTTCAAATAACAATGTCCATTGATAATTTATTTGTGTATCAAACACCTGTCTTCCGTGGAAATATTGTCACCATTAGTAGATTTTTAGGATTTATCATATAAAGAGCTTGTTAGATGTCTGTTAAGTGAATGTTTGGTTAAAGAACTGAATAAGAACCAAAGAGATGAGCAGTGCTTCATAAGAGCAAGAGCACTGGTTTAGGAACAAATTCTCTCTGAAATGAATGTTGTCTGTAAACCTCAATTCTCTGTCAACAGGCCTGTCGTCAGTGTTATTATCTTGCACAAGCATTTCTTTTAATTAGAGAATCTATAAAGTTATTTCCAAACAAATTTTAGCGTCTGTCTGTTTTACTTGAACTGCTCAAGATTCATTAGGACGCTTTTCTGCCTTGAATTATGATGTATTTTATCTTGATGTGCACCATTTGGTCAATGGTTTCTTACCTCAGAGTGGTAGTTTTATGATTGCTAACCAGCTGGGTTACACTAGAATCCATGGTGAGGAGATACATGAGTACTTGTGGAAACGTAACAGTGGTGCAGTAGCAGGGAACATGATACAAAGTGAAACCGGCAGTGGAGGCTGAGGAAATCTGAGGAAGGTGGTGGTATCTGGGTCATGTATTTATAACAGTGAGAGAGTTTCTTATTCATGCTTTCCTGACATGATCTTTTCCATTCAGATGTTTACATAAAATTGATCCATTAAAGAAGAATGACCATACTTAGATCTGGAGACAATACATGCTAGCCCTAATTTGAGCAATAACCATGTTTGCATGCACATCATTTCCAGAATAAAAATTATAATTGATATTCACTCAACACATCTTGTCAAACCTGTATTTATTATTTTCTTCTATGGAACATAAAATGTATTTTAAGAAATGTATCAGTGTTTTCTTTTTATTCCAATGAAGAGTTTAGTATTATTTATAGATCGTTATAATATTTATATAACAATTTGAATTTCTTATTACATATTAATTATAAAGCAATATACCAACTACTCTCCTAAAATCAAAGGTTTGAGTTTTTTCAGCGATGACTGAAGTCTTCTGCAAAGAACCTTTCAGTGAACAGTTCTTAAAATAAATATAGAAACTCTAAAGAAACTTTTGTGCATTGACAAGGTTTCATGGATGCTAAAGGAGACCACTTCATGAAACCACGGATGCCAATAAAGAACATTTATTTTTAAGAGTGAACTCTTGTTTTTGTTTCTACCAGAATTTTGGTTCGGGTTAATAAGTTTACATTGACATTTACATTATGGACAGCTGAATATTAGAATATGACCAAATTTGGTTAACATCAGAGTAATCTAGTGCAGTCACTGATTGAAAGTTTCATGCAGAAAAAAAGAAAATACCTCAAGCGTTTGTTAAAAACATTTATTGGTTTTCCTTTGTCAAGTTTTCCCATTTTTACTTTTTGTTCGCCTTAGCTTCTTTTGCCCCAATCAATCCAGACTCACCCCCCCCCCCATTTCCCCTGGTGAATCCGGCTTCAACCAATCATATTCACATTCCTCGTTATTTAAATGAACCCGACATCACATAAACCAATCACGTACATCATGATGAAAACAGTCACACTGGAAGAGGGCACAGCAAACCAGTCAATTCTTCTCATGCTATCAGATAAGGGGGAGAGTGCCATCGAGTTAATGGAGTGCTTATGGACCAACTATCTAATAGCTGCTAGATTATCCCAAACAACAACCTGAGAGCAGGATCCGTGTGCGTCACAGCAGTACATGTAAAAGTCATGTATTAAATTATATTAAAGGTATAGTTTACTTAAAATAAAGGGTTAAGCGAGTCATTACAGATAAGTGCTTTGACTAACAGGGATGGTGAAACAGTGTTTTGATATGCAATTCATACATTCAAGCTATATTTACATGAATAAATAAAACCACAACTTATGTATACCTACTCAAAATGATAGCTTTTCTCTTTATAAAAGACATCATTCTTCAAAACACTGGGGGGGAAAAGACACTAAAACTCGAAACAGGTAAAAAGTAGCAGATTTTGAGCGCTCTTGCATGACGCCACAAATTCGACTTGCTCTCATGTTGGTAAACGAAACGCCTGTGACTACAATAACTTGTGTGAATAACAAATCAAAGCCAATATGTCCACTGATGTATGAAATAAAGAGGGCACCTCACGTGCTTCCAAACAACAGACAGGAAGATGATTGGTTGAAGTCAGAGAGCAATACGAGAGATAACTTAAAGGGGCAGTATCCTTTTAAACAAATGTACAAGCTTCCCAAGTTGAACTGAACTCAGAATCAATTCAATTGAGCGAGGACTGTATTGCCATCATGGAGTGCTCTTACAAGGAGAAACTAGAGGGACATCTAGTCAAACTGTGTCGAATTATCCCAGAGCAGTTGATTTCCTCACAAATAGAGGCTCAAGTGAACATCTGGCCACAGGAGAGTAAAAATACAAGACTAAAACTGATAGAATTGGTGTGAAAGCTAAGGATAAAGGATGCGTTTATATATAAGGTGAACTAACTATTCTGAACTAGTATTTAATAGTCATTATTAGTTTAAGGAGAGAGGTGATTTCTGGAAAGACATATCGCTCACTGCTGTGTTCTTGGACAATAAAGCCTTCTGCATCAATCCACCTCACTACATCCAGAGCGGTGTCGAACGGTTGGGAAAAAATCTGCAGGAAAACTTAAACGGAGCTATAGCAAGCAGTGACTAGGTAATGCGTCTACACATTTCTCATGAAAAAGTAGCTTTAAATGTGCATTTTGGGCTTTCTACTAAACTTGTAAATGGGATGTATAATCTTGCTGTGATATCAATAACAAAGGCCCTTTTTAGATGAAATTTAAAAGTGTACTGTCTCTTTAAATCCCTTAGCTCGGGGACTTTTTACTAATAGATTAAGCGCTTCCCCTTCCTGTCTCCACTCTTTAGCCATGGTCTCTAGCCTGATTTGGCCCCAACCAGAGCCATGAGTCCGTCCGTGCTCATGGACTTGGGACGCTCCAGAGGGAAGCCGAGCGCTCTGCTCCACACCAGCTGAGAGAGAACGCCCAAAGCTCGGGATACACCAAACAACACCGTGTAATAGTTCATCTCAGTCATGCCGTAATACTGCAAAACACAAGAGTACAAACAGATGACGAACAGAGTAAGCAGAACAATTAAGTAAACTTTATGAATAGAAAAGGGGAGAAAAGGAAAGAAACTAATGTGATTAGTGCAACCAAATATTCAATTTAAATAAAGGTTTAAATACAATTTGATTAATAATATATTATTACATAAAACAATATTTTACACCAGATTTTATATTTAAATTATATTTAATTGTTTATATAAATATTACACAAAACATTAAATTGATAAATATTATACATTTAGATATATACACAGAGAATGAGTATAAATTAACAAAAAGCACACAAGATATTTTAGGTGCACTAGACAAAAACAACACGCGTCTGCGCTAAAACACCGGTTGGTTTCTAGTAACTTACTTGCAACAGGACTCCGCTGTGTGCATCTACATTGGGCCAGGGGTTCTTGGCCTTGCCCTGCTCCAGAAGCACGTTGGGTACGATCTTGTAGAGTTGAGCTACCAGCTTGAACATGGGGTCATTGGGAAGGTGCTTGAGGGCAAACTCACGCTGACAGGTATAGCGAGGATCAGTCTTCCTCAGAACAGCGTGGCCATATCCTGGGACCACCTGAATAATTACACAAGAGAGAACGAACATAATCATCCATCGTATTGTGATCAATCTGCATTGAGATTGAGTTGATGTATTTCCTATTGAGTTGGGATATGGCAAAAGCACTCACTCTGCCGGATTTGAGTGTGTTCCAAATGTAATCTCTCATTTTCTCATCAGACACTTCACCACCGAGCTCCTTCTGCAGGGCTGTCAGCCACACAAGCACCTCCTACAGGACAGAGGAGGAAATGAAGGAAATGCAAAGCTGGTTAGTATTTCATAACCATTTGCCCTGAGCAACGCTAAGCACATTAAGGCTCAAACCTGATTGGCCAGTCCGTGCAGGGGTCCAGCCAAGCCATTCATAGCAGCGCTGAAGGAGAGGTAGGGGTCAGACAGGGCACTGCCTACCAGGTGACTAGTGTGCGCGCTGACGTTTCCACCCTCATGGTCACTGGAAAGGAAGGTTACAAAAAAAATAAGGTTACAGTCGAAGGACACTGAAATAGATAAGACTGGTAAACTAACACAACCGCAAGAGGGCAGACTTTATTCACTAATCAAAAACAGTTATTCCTCTCCTTTCTTTCTTAAAAGATGTACACTAGCAGATGTACACTTGTTTTCTCTTAATGACTAAACAAAATCTGCACAGTCTACAGCCACTGATCAAAGGGAGACAGAAAGACATAAATAAACCATCAAGCACCACACAATCATTTTTTTAAATTAAAGTGCATTATGTTTGAAAGTTTAGCATTATTAACTATCAAGGGAGAATTGCTGGTAACCATTTGGGTAATTTATTTTGACAATACATATAGAAAATGTTGTAATAAAAATGGAAAATGATTTAAGGGGGAATCATATTTGATATATAAAAAAACATTAAAACTCTCTAGTCCTAAATAAAAGGACTTAAATTGCATCAATTTAATAAGCAATAAAAGTGATAACCGGCTTCGATATCACAGATCTCATTGGTTCAAAGTCCCAGTCCACATATCTGTATATTAAACGTCAAATAACCAACGATTATCTTGATAAATCTGTCAATTATTTATTAATCCACAGCTTGATCAATGGTAGCTGCAGCCCTAGAATATCACTAGACACTGTTAACTTGTGAAGCTGGGTTTAGCATGGGAAGCAGATTGTTTGCATTTAAGTTTACACCAATGCTCTTCACTTCCTTTTTTGGTTCAGAAAGTAGCAGTTAGCCAGTGTGCATTATTGCACTTGTGGCCTGAAAGATCCAGTTTGATAACAAACATCAGATGCATTCAGGTCTCCCAGCAGGGCTGGAAACAAGCTTCACTAGTGTGCTTTTCTCCCTGAGGCTGAGGTTAATATCTTGACTCTTCATAGAGAAGAGAGATATTCTGAGGGCAATCACAAAGGTTAAAAGTCCAAACCGATCTCATTCCTAACGACTGCCTCGAATGATCCAGTGGAGGAGGAGTTTGAGATGAACGAGTCAGCGAGTTTGTAGGTCATCACCTGTGGATGGTGAGGTAGAGCCTCATGAGTTCTGTGAACTGTGAATCGCTGTAACCCAGCATGTTGGCGAAGTTGTGCGACCAGTCCAGGTTGGAGTCGATGGCGCCGATGCTGCTTCCTTCACGGTACAAATTACGGTAGATCTTAGCAGCCACACAGGGGAGCTTGGCAATCAAGTCCATGGAGTCCTCGTACACAAACTGCACAGAGATGGCATGAAGTCTTGTGAATGACTTACTCACTTTACATAGCAAATACATATCTTAGTCAGGAGTTTTTTAGTCGTAGTATTTATCGTTACACACCTCAACTTTAACGTTTCTAGCACAAATATTTTCAGTGACTCACCTCCCAGTACTTGGCCTTGTTAACTCCTTCAGAGTATGCCCGAGCGAAACTGCTCTCGCTGTTCAGAGCCGTGACGGCGGCGCTGAACTGAGACATGGGGTGCAGATTGGTGGGGAAGTTGTCCAGCATGGTGACCACGTGAGAGGGAAGGGCCGCACGCTTAGCCCACTCCTTAGACAACCATTTCACCTAAAAATAAATTACAAATACAAAATATTTTTGTGGCATGTTACTTTGAGTACAGC
This sequence comes from Gymnocypris eckloni scoliostomus, assembly GCA_027564155.1. Taxonomy (NCBI): domain Eukaryota; kingdom Metazoa; phylum Chordata; class Actinopteri; order Cypriniformes; family Cyprinidae; genus Gymnocypris; species Gymnocypris eckloni. The sequence goes on from CM050412.1 coordinate 48,369,039, forward strand.
TACTATGACTGCCATCTGTAATGAAAATGTCCTCAGGGGAGAAAATCTATTTCTTAAAAGTCTTTGTTTTATTCAACAGATATTTTTGTTTATGGTTGCCTGTTCAGGGCCACAATTTGATTAACATCCCAACGAGACAATGTAAAGGTCAATCTCAAAGCAATCAATATATTGCCTATAACAAGTCACAGCTATACACAGATGACAATCTTGAAAATCATAACAACTGCTAGAAAAGATAAACAACAACACTTTTTCTAAGCAGCTTTATAGATGCATTTTCTTTCTAAACTGATAGATTTTACATCGTTTCACTTATATGAGAGGAACTGCAATATCTATATACACATGATTTGTATCTTTGACCTCTTGTTACTTTGCCATAGAATAGGAAAAAGAAGAGAAATTGAATCAATTGAAAGGTTGCACGCTGGATTCAAACTCACTTTTCTCACATAAGCGCCACTGTTCAAAGGTTTAAAGCTCTTAAATGCTAGGTTACTAGGACAACTGCATCAGAGCACATGCTCTAAATTCTAGGCACTCTGGGTTTCTTTAATGAGTAAGAATGCAGTGAATATGAATATATCCTCACCTGCTCCTCATTGGGCACCTGTCCTGTGACCAGCAGCCAGAACAGACCCTCTGGCAGCGGCTCATCTCCGCCAGGAGCCTTGGGCAACAGCTGCTGACACTCTGGAATGCTGTAACCACGGAAACGGATGCCCTACAGCAATCGATAAACAGGGATGGCATCAGTGTGTTTCATTGAATAAAATAAACACTGCAGCTTCGAACTCTGAGAGGGTTCAGGGGTTAGAGGGATAACTACTGACACCAATGTATATTTATCCAAGGCACTGTGGTACCACTTTCTATTTTTAGCTTACAGCAGCATACTATTGTGCAAATGACAAGCTTCTATGACTCTGTAAACATTCATCATGCATTCAAGTTTCACAACTTAAATTGTGTATTTGATATGTCAAGGCTAGAATGTGCAGACTGGTGCCTCAATATTATGAAAGACAGGACCTTTTAGTCTATTTTGACTTTGAAATTGATTAATTATTACTAACTATAAATAGTATATGGCAAAAATAATAAATGAATTATTATTAAAATATTATATGAGTTTATTAGTTAAAGACCATTTTAAGGATTTTGTTACCTGTATAACATTGTGAGAAACCAAAAAAAATGTATTTCGAATGATTGTATAAATAATCCATTCTCACCTCATCGGGGTCGAGCACAGAGGTCTCATACACTAAACCCTTCATGCCTCTCATTCCTCCATAAACCTGTCAAAAACAAAAACAGCATTCAAACATGATTAAAATACCTATGTCAGCACCTTTTTCTAAACTACAACCAGCCCTCCGTCTCAGTGGCCTCTAGTTCTAGTGTATTATAATGCTCCTCTGGAGCAGTATAATCTACAGTATAAAATAACTGGCAGGGAGACAAACCCAAATGACTCAGCTGAAACAACGGGCATGAGAGCAGTAGCACTCACACCACAGCTTGAGGGTCCTTGACAAAACCGCCATCCAATCAGAGGGCAAAAACTATTACGGTGTTTGTGGTGGTTTGCAGCACTACATCATATGAGATCAGACTGGTCAGACATGTTAGGCAACATCGCTTGTGACATCAGTCGGATGACTTGTAACCTAGATGAGATCACTAGGTGGATATCCTACATTTAAGCCTGTGATTTCCAACATAGTGTACTTAAGGTAGGGAAAAAAAATATTTACAATAACCCGGAGCTTTTTAATGTATAGCCTAAAGTGATGACAGACAAAAGCAGTCGCAGTGAATGCAGTGATGTTTCTCTCACCATGTCCACTGTGATCTGACCAATTGTGGTTTTGCCATGCTGCTGTTTGAAGTTCTTGATCCTGCTCTGTTCTTTAGGGATGAGGTCTGCCAGGACGTCTTTCAAATTCTGCATAAGGAAAAAAAGGTCAGCTTTAAGTTAGATCAGGCACAAACAGATTTAACAACTAGTGGTTTTTGAGGTTTAAAATAATTAGCCCCACATGTGACTCAACCTTCCCATCAAAAGCAAGCCTGTGATCGAATCTCTGTAATGTAATTAAAATCTAAAGCCTGGTCCTGGCTGTGATCATTCATCCAGGATATCTAAAGTGATGCAGATACGTACCGTGGATGAGCTGACATTTCTGGCAGCCACAACGACACATGCTGCATTCTGGAAGAGAAAGAAAAACAACACCTTTGATGAAAGATGCAATGCAGAGGAAGCTGTTCATCATAACAACCTGGGCTAGCAGTCAGATTTCACTGCAGAAGGCCTGCTGACAGCTGCAAGGGAGGTGACTTTGGTTGCACAATGCATCAGTTGCTGATTTCTTTGTATTCAAATACAAGCTTCTTATTACAAGTTTCTACTGGATCAAATATTTTCAACAGGCTCTGAGGTCAAAAGCCCAGAAAACACAGATACAGTGAATGCTACATGTAGTATAACAAAACCTTTAAGGCATTTTTCCAATCATAATTAGACTGGGGCATTTTTGGCAATTTCTCATTTCGATCATCGATAGGTTTCAAAAACGATTAATCGAGTACTCGGAGGGCGGGCCGTGTGCGGGGGGGGCGGGGCATGGCTGTATTGGAGATACAAATATCTGAAGATTGTTATGATAATGAATGTTAAAAATGAAAACATGTCTATGAAAATATGATTGGATGTTAGATTATGATGCAGCAATTTTATTAAAAAAGAAGCATCTAAAAAATAGCTGCCTGAGATGACGCTGACTTTATGCCAGTAAACTGAAACCCGTTCTATGACACTTCCTATGATATTAATCAGATAACTTGGATGCATAACAAACTTAACATTACAACTGGTATCTGCACATGCCAGTGAACTTTAATTTACATGCGCGCGCACGAGAGAGAGAGAAATTTACAAATCGCCTGCATGTTTTCGAAGCCATTGTACGAAAACTATTTTAATTAAAGTATGCCTACTGTTGAACAAATATGACGAAAAACATCACTGCTGCATTTTTTGAAAAAGACACATCTAAAAGCAATATCACCGTCTCAAATAACTCCTTCAATATCGGGCATTGCATGAGCATGAAACTAATCACTGGTAATATGCAGCGCATTCAACATGTAAATGTTAATATCCCCGTGCATCCTGTATTAGTTTATTCAGATACATCTAAAAAAAATTGAATATGGAGAAAAAGGTAATTTATTCTTGTAACTTATTTCAAAAAGTGAAACTTTGATATATTTTAGATTCATTACATGTAAAGTAAAACACTTCAAAAGTTGTTTTTGTTTTAATTTTGATGATTAGAGCTTACAGCTAATGAAAGTCAAAAATCAGTATCTCAAAATATTAGAATATTCATATTTGAGTTTCAATAAATGACCATCCATACAGTATAAATTGTGGGTATCTCTTGTTCTTTGAAACCACAATAATGAGGAACACTGCTGACTTGGCAATGGTCCAAAAGACGATCATTGACACCCTCCACAAAGAGAGTAAGTCACAGAGGATCATTACTGAAAGGGGGGGCTGTTCAAGGAGTGCTGTATCAAAGCATATTAAATGCAAAGTTGACTGGAAGGAAGAAATTGGGCAGGAAAATGTGCACAAGCAACAGGGATGACTGCAAGCTTGAGAATACTGTCAAGAAAAGCCGATTCAAACACTTGGGAGAGCTTCACAAGGAGTAGACGGAAGCTGGAGTCAGTGCATCAAGAGTTACCGGCTCAAGACATCTTCAGGAAAAGGGCTACAAAGCCACTTCTGAAACAGAAACATTGTCAGAAGAATCTTACCTGGGCTAAAGAGAAAAAGAACTGGACTGTTGCTCAGTGGTCCAAAGTCCTCTTTTCATATGGAAGTAAAGTTTGCATTTCATTTGGAAATCAAGGTCCCAGAGTCTGGAGGAAGAGTGGAAAGGCACAGAATCCATGTTGCTTGAAGTCCAGTGTGAAGTTTCCACAGTCAGTTTCATTATCGCAGATGAATCACCTTTGATAATGAACGCGATATTGCGTAGTTTGTCAGTGAACTACGGCTCTGTGTATTAAACTGCATGCCGATGCAAGCTAAACAATCAGAGCTCAGGGTGCCGCCCAAAGTGCTGCTGTAACCAATCAGATTTTTTTTCCACGATCATCGTTTTAATGATCGATCATCGCTATCACGGCCGAGTAGTACACGAGTGCTGTTGCACATCGCTAATCATAATGTTTTACAACTTGTTTATTAGCTGCTATTTTTATTTTAGAGAGTTACAGCATATTTATTGCACAGACAAGACTGCTAGAGCAAGTGTCTTGAACTATTACCACTGTGCCATTCATCATTACTGCCTTATTTGGGGTTCAATACAATTTAATTATAGCAAACATACACAATGACAATATTTCATGGGAACATAAAAGGAGCTCAGGAACACCAGAGCACAATGAATTCTTTAGAGACAGGTGTACGGATCCAACTGCTAATTCTATTACAGAATTGCTTCAGGAAGAGTTATGAGTTTATCCGCGTAGCCCGACCCTTTCCTACACCAAGACATCCTTCACTTCTATATATAGCTTTAGATTAAGAGCCATGTCTGATTGACTCACAGCAGGACCAGATTGAAACTGCCACTGCAGAATGACTCAAGCACGGACGTAAAGCAGGGTCAGAATCGAAAGACATGTCTGGAGATAAAAAGAGGGCTTGTTTACAGCATTCAGCAGCTGGTTGAGGAGGACTACCAAAATGTTGGTAGTAATTTTCTATTCTATTTTGTCTTTCATATGTAAAACAAACAAACAAACAAAAACTAAAATCACAAATGCATTCCAGGCTTACTTTCACCTTAAGTGTCAGACTAAAGGCTGGTTTATACTTCTGCGTCAGACCTATGCCGGCTATGCATCAGTTTTAATTTATACTTCTACATCGTTGTCTGCGTCGACGCGCAGAACACATGCGGACCGCTAGTCTGCAGTGTCCAAGGGGATGTTACTGGTCTAACCTGCAGTACCACAACAAACACCAAAGAAGCGGCTCATTGGAGAAGCATTATAGCAGTGATGGCCGCAAATAAATATCAAAACATTATTTAAAACTACAAAAAGGAGACAACAACAGAATAGGAGAAGATGGTATTCTTTCAATCTGCACAAGGACTTGTACCACAGCAGATCAACATTGTTTGTCGTAGACAGCTGTATAAAGCCATGTAGTAAGTTATAATAAATTATAAGACACTTGTTATTTGCTTTGTTTTATTTTAAATGAGAAGATGTAACATTAAAATATATTAAAGTGCACATAAACACACAGAACTCAAGTAGACATGGAAGGAGGGGTTCTAGCAGATCAATCACAGTGCTTGCGGTCCGCATAGAACTGACGCAGTGTTCGATTTTTGGAGAGGTGCACGTAGGGTACAGCGTAGGTTACGGCGCAGGCCTGTGCGTCTCTGCGTAGGTTCAACGCAGAAGTATAAATCAGCCTTAAGACTGGACGACTGAGCTGGATTACACAGGGAATAATTGCACCTTCCTGTACAAGAGCCAATGCTTCCTCCACCATGGGCCTCCTGACCGCCATGTGGGTCAGTGCTCTGACACCAGATACATGTCCCTCTACCCTAAATCTGAAGATTTCACTGACACAACAACATACAGTAGCTGTGAAACAAGAAAAATGCTCATTTATGGAGCAGGCCCATATTGTTGTTGAAAAGTAACTGCTAGTCTCTGACCTTCCTGCAAGTCTACGGCCGTGTAATCTGTGGGAAAGGTGAGGCTACTGGCAGCTGTTAGCTTGAACCCGGTGTGAGCGCAGAGGAGGGCGATTACATAGGCCTCTGTAGTAGCTGAATACTTCCAGACAGGTCAAAAGCAATACACTTCACATAAACTATAGGTAAATGTGTAACAGAACATATAATAACAATTTCTAATAAATGTTTAGACTTGCATAATTTGTGTAGGATTGTAGAGGGGTTTTTTTCACAGAAAAGATCCAAATCCATCCCAAATCCATCCTTCCGAAAGATCCAAATATGCATGATTAATCGAAATTAAATTGCAAAGGTGATAAATTGCGATTAGACAGAAGCTGAGATTGTCATGCGTATCTTGTCAGTGAAGCACGGTTCTGTGATCAGTAGTATATCTCCATCCAAAGGCCAGAGGGCGCTCTCGTGCTGAAACTCCAAATACACCCCGCACTAGAAATCCAGGAAATGACCATCACTGCTTTCATTGATTAAACATGACTAATAAACACACGGCTACAACAATATATGGTTTATCGGAGTTTGTCTTTTTATAATTTGTATTTTGATAAAATACTGTATATACAGTGGGGCAAAAAAGTATTTAGTCAGCCACCAATTGTGCAAGTTCTCCCACTTAAAAAGATGAGAGAGGCCTGTAATTTTCATCATAGGTATACCTCAACTATGAGAGACAAAATAAGAAAAAGAAATCCAGAAAAGCACATTGTAGGATTTTTAAAGAATTTATTTGCAAATTATGGTGGAAAATAAGTATTTGGTCAATAACAAAATTTAATCTCGATACTTTGTTATATTCCCTTTGTTGGCAATGACAGAGGTCAAACGTTTTCTGTAAGTCTTCACAAGGTTTTCACACACTGTTGCTGGTATTTTGGCCCATTCCTCCATGCAGATCTCCTCTAGAGCAGTGATGTTTTGGGACTTTCAACTCCTCCAAAGATTTTCTATGGGTTGAGATCGGTTGAGATCTAGACTGGTAGGCATTATTCCAGGACCTTGAAATGCTAAAGCCACTGTCGATGGGCGTGTGTTTGGGATCATTGTCAGTTGAAAGACCCAGCCACGTGGTCACTTCAATGCCCTTGCATGATAGAATGCGATTTTAAGCCTTGTTTGTTTAAATACATGTAAGCAATTCAAAAATTCTTTCCTTTACACAGATCAGTTGTGTTCTGTTCTGTGTGAACAGCCCCAAAGCATGATGTTTCCACCCCATGCTTCACAGTAGGTATGGTGCCTGGATGCAAATACAGCATTCTTGTCAAACTACCCCTCTTGACAAGTAACTTTAGCAATAATTCATCTATATTGAATTTATATACTGAAGTACAGATGCACAGATTTATTTTAGATCATCCAAATGCTCTCTAGCAAGCTGTCGGCACGGGCCTGGACACATGTACATAGTGTGTAACACATACACACACACACTATAGTTTGAGTAACCATGCTAGAGCGCAGTGTGTTACTGATGGTAGCTTTGTTACTTTGGTCCCAGCTCTCTGCAGGTCATTATATTGCGAGAGGTTCTGGGATTGTTGCTCACAGTTCTTGTCCCAAACAACTCAAAATAGATAAAGCCAGATCGAGGGAGATTATCAGTGGTCTTGTATGTCTTCTCCATTTTCTAATAATTGCTCGTTGATTTCTTCACCAAGCTGCTTACCTATTGCAGATTCAGTCTTCCCAGCCTGGTGCAGGTCTACAATTTTGTTTCTGGTGTCCTTTGACACTGGTTGGTCTTATAGTGGAGTTTATGACTGTTTGATTGTGGACAGGTGTCTTTTATACTGATAACGTTCAAACAGATGCCATTAATACAGGTAATGAGTGGAGGATAGAGGAGCCTCTTAAAGAAGAGTATACAGGTCTGTAATTTTCACTTTAACTTGCTTGGCAATTTGTAGGTGACATTACTTATTTTCCACCATAATTTGACTAAATTCTTAAAATAATGTGATTATTTATTTTTTTCTTATTTTGTCTCTCATGGTTGAGGTATACGCTATGATTTAAAATTACAAAAACTTGAATTTTTTAAGTGGGAGAATTGCACAATGTTCTGACTAAAACTTTTTAATAAAGATAAGGAAACAAAATGCTAATGACACAGCCTTTGCTATTAAAACCATGAAATATTGCATGCCTTAAGCCACATCATCTCACAGAGAGAGATTTATTTCAGAGAGAGAGAGAGAGAGAGAGAGAGAGAGAGAGAGAGAGAGAGAGAGAGAGAGAGAGAGAGAGAGAGAGACTACAGGACTCAGAACCGTAGTTCATTGACAAGATGCAAAACCGCGGATCTATACATGCTCTCCATCTGAACAATTGAGTTCACCGAACTAATTACTGAACAACACTCCGTCTTCTTCCCGAGCATGTGAATTGTTCATTTAATATATTTATATATATGAAATAGGTTATTGTTATGAAGACAGACGTTAAAATTAATGTTCACATAATTAAATCGTCATTCAGGCATTCACAATGTTTTAGAAGAAATATGTTTTAAGAATGATCTTCTGTTTACAAGGCAAACAGAAATGTCAAACAGCAAATTTACTTTTTTTATTGAAGCTACGATGTATGCTAGGGCTGGGCGATATGAGCAAAAATTCATATCTCTTAATTTTTTGGCTGATTTGCGATGCAGTATATATCTCTGTATTTTTTATTTGGATTAAATAAACAAATAAAGTGAATGTAAACATGTAGGCATATATTATGTGCAAAAAAGGTTAAAAACACGTAACATTCTAACATTGTAATCTAAAAACAATACTTTTAAAGCAGAAGTTAAATTTACTAAACTAAAAATGAAATAAAAAGCACAGACTTGAGTAAAAAGGCTATTTTAATTACCCAATTACAGTCACTTTACAGTTAGTGCTATCATACAAATACACTTACTTGTAGGTTTAACATTCTACAAAAGTCATTTATATGTTCCAACTACAAATATTTCAGCAAAATGTATATTTTAGTCAGAGTTATTGCGCTCCTATTTCATTGCGCTCTGTCTGTTTGACGCGCGGCAGCACGCGTTCTGAATTAAGTCTGTGATGTTAACGGAGACTCGCAAAGCAGAAGCTCATGCACTCCTGACAGCAAAATGGACATTTTCCATGGCTTTCTAACATTTACAGATGGAGAATATACACATGTGAAAAGTTATTCATTTAGGAAAACAGCAAACAGCACATAGCTCAAAACACAAATCTGTCAGCGGCACATGCAGCCTTTCTGTCAGAGCATCTGACAGGGCGAGCGCGAGTCGCTTTAAAATGAAACTATAAACTATTGGCTACTATATCTTATGAGTTTGTATAGCCCTCCATATAAAGCTTGTCAAATGTTTAGTGTATTATGCACATTCTCTGCAGAAGTTCAGTCTGTGTCCTCCTCCCTATAGATATTTGTTAGCTAGTTTCAAACTCGATATTAACGGTATTGCTTCATACCGTATAGCTAATAAAAATATAGCGATATAACTCGTAAAACTCGATATATCACCCAGCCCTACTGTATGCTATATAATGGTGACCTTCAAGATAACACCATCACAAAGGTTGCAGAGCATAGAGAACAGGCACAGGATATTAGCCAGCCAGCAACCTTAGACCATTCTATGACCTTTGACTCAGTTCAATTATACAGAGCCTGCCTATATGCAGAATAGACTAAGGTGTTAGCAGGGGTCACTAAAAATACTTTATAAAGGAATTTCTGGAAAGACAAAGGACATGTTGTCAGCTTTCTTTAGGCAAAAAAACAGAAAAGACTGACAGGTAATGCTCTAATAACTCCTCTGCACTTGGTTTAGACAAACACGTTGTTTTTTTCGATACTCAAAGCAGATGACAGGTGGACAGCTGTGTCAGACAGGTCAGACACGCTTGTCCACCATCTGAATGCCTGAAGAGGAACAGCTCTTTATAGTATCACCACTGCAGAAAAATCCATTCACATATACAAGCAAATCTCTGCAGTGTCATTTAAACCTACAAACTTGAGTGTGCACAGTATTCACAATGCAGACAACTGATCAGAGGACTGAAAACAGTCCAACATATTACCAAGAAATAATGAAAATTACTTAAGGAATTACAATACAAAAATGCACCTCCGCCACCCATATGAACCGTCAATCAGCAGATGACATAAGTGTCATACACAGCAGAAAAAAAGCAGAGAAACTCTTATTGGTGTACAAAAGTCATCTAGGGTGTGAATGGAGTATTAACCCTGGATGACAAGGGCACAGTAACCTATTTTATGATAAAGTAATTCAGACGCAAGGCATTGGTTTTATCTCTCTAGCAACAACAATGAAAGACTGTCATCTAATGAGAGCACAACGGACACAGTATATGTATAGGATTCCGGTTTCTAAAGATCACACATGCCCTTTGACACACCCTCCACTCATTTTTGCTAAACGCAAATCACAAACTAGTCAGATGTTAAACGTCATCAGTCACACACATTGCTCAAGGCATTTCAGATCAAGGAACAAGGAGCATTCATTCAAAAAACATTTAAGATGGGAGATGCTTTAAATTTGAGGATGATGGCAAGCCGTTTAGACATATTCCTTCACAGAAAAGGAATTCTTGAGATCAACAACAATTAAATTTTTACTAGTGACAATGTTCATTTCTGATATCTGAAAATGTTCTTCTCATATCAACAACTGGGAGTGTAATTTCTGATATCAATAATGTATTTCTTGATATCAACTATTTAATTCTTGATATCAACATTTTACATCGTCACTGGTGACAATTAAATTGTTGGTATCAAGAATTACATTGTTTATATCAAGAATCAAATTATTAATATCAAGAATAGGCATTTTTACGAGTAAGAATTGTATTTCTGATATGTGAAATTGGCATTTCAACAAGAAATGAATTATTGATATCAACAATAGATTTTGAATGGTAGCCTATGGTGACATTTAACTAGTGAAAATACAATTACAGATATCAACAATTTAATTCTTCATATCAAGAATTAGCATTTTAACTAGTGGAAATTGAATTGTTGATATCAAGATTTAATATCCTGTAAAGGAATAAAAGTAAAATCGGCTTGCCATAGGGTGACCACATTTAAACCCTACAGAAAACCCATGATGTATATACGCTGAATAAACACTATTCAGCCCTATTATGGTGTATTACAGTGATCTAGCACCTTTACAAACTATTGAAGCCTGGTCATTAATAAATTAATGACAACTCTGAAGGTCAAATCAGCCACAGAGAAAAACTAAAATACTGATGTGTCAGACTAAACAGGTGCAGATTCCAGATGTCAAAGTGACTGGTCAAATTTAGTATCATTGTAACAAATGAAAACTGGTAAAAATGTTCGCTGCCCTGAGAAAGGACGTCAACTCGTATGAATATTATGAACCATAATATAACCATATATTTCTTTGTAAGGTATCTTTGAACAGCTCAATGACACCATTTTAAAGCTAAAACATAACTTTATATTGGCTGTGTCTGGAAAAAAAAACATTCTCTACTTTGACAACATGTTTGGGGTGCATTTTGAAAGTTCAACCCCAATTTTGAACGTTTGACAATATTTTGACCGCCTATGTTGTTTAAAATTGCTATCCAGGTTGTCAGTTAACTAGGTTTTGAAAAAAACGTAAAAACTTAAAACCTTAGGTAAAGAAGGAGGCATATAAACAATGTTTTTCAAGCATGAAGTTCTTAATACAAATGTTCGATATGGTTTATTAATACGAAATATGCCATACTGGCTGTCTATTACTAAGGTAATCTATGCTAAGCTAAGCTAAGCTAACCGGTAGCAGCCTGTGTTTTCTTCAGTCGAGTTAAAATAAAACTTTCCTACCTTTGAACCGAGGAGCCTTGGGGCTAGTCTGCTGATAGAGAGGAAGGACATTGTTTTTGTATGTGTATATAAATATTACAAATGCTTCTTTATCGACCCCTGCTTGAAGGTGCCCCTCTTGATTCCGTGCTCGCAGTGAAGGTTGAAAAACCGAACCGACTCGGGCCCTGTTGTAGGCGCGGTTTGGGTCAGATAGGGCCTGGTGAGGAACAGCGTATGCGCGTTCTGATTGGTTGAGGGTGACAAAATTAATTTTGATTGGTGAATCGTCTCATTGCATTTTGATTTGATTGGTTCAAGAATGGAATGTACATAAATTATTCAGACGTTTCGGCTGTAGGCTGTTCTTTAAACTGCCTGACTAGAAATAGAATGACAGATATCTCGAGTAAAGTCACATGCGTTTTTAGGCACCTTGACATTTTCGCAAAAAGAAATGCATTTCCAAATTATAATTGTATAATGATTTCATGCTTTTTAATAAAGGTTTGAATTATGCCGCTTCATTGTCAATATCAAATAGCCTGATCATGTGAATTGTTCCTTTGGCTGTTTAAGTATGCGCAATTGCGCATTGTCCTGAAATTACTTGAGATGCATATAAACAAAGATTTCAGACTTTATTGGAAAATGGTCATTAAATACAAATATATAGATACAGAGGCTCAAGGACGTTCATTGCAGACTTCATGCTGCCTGTAACATGGTCATGGCTCTGGCAGGAAGGATTTTCTTGGACATACAGCACAACAGAACATTCTGGGATATGTAGCTTGCTTAATTGCATCACAATGTCAACTCACAAAACTTACAAGGTTTCTACATACACATTTCAGCAATACATGAAGGTCACAAAAAATAAATAACTATTTGGTTGGTGAATGAGAAAGTTGAAGGCAGGTGGGACAGCTTGTGTTCTAAATTTTATACTAGCCTACTTATAATTCATAATTGTCATTTTGTCCAAATTGTTTTCTCATGAGCTTCATGGTGTTTATAAAATGTCACTATGTCTTGATCTGGTGAACTTCACCTGCATATACTGAGGTACACCATTCAAAACTGTGGGGACGGTAAGAATTGTATGCTCACCAAGGCTGCATTTACTCAGTCAAATATGCAGTAAACACAGTGATATTGTAAAATATTATTGCAATTTAAAATACATTTTAATATATTTTCAAAAAATATAATTTATTCCTGTGATGGCAAAGTCAATTTTTCAGCTGCTTCAGTGTCACATGATGCTTCGGAAATCATTCTAGTATCAATAAATATATATCTATCTTTTACCAATGTTGTACTGCTTTTTTGTGGAATTACTGGTGGAAAGTTAATAAGAAGCAGCATTTATTTTAATATATATATTTTTTTGTAACAAAGTCTTAACTGTCACTTTGTTCACTTTAATGTCTCCTTGCTAAATAAAGTATTCATTTCTTTAAAAAATTGCTTACCGACCCCAAGTTTTTGAATGATAGTTTATATGTAAAAGCATATATGCAAATACATGCCTTTTTTCACATTGTCTATAAAAGTATTCTGATTTTACCAACTTAGTAACCAAAATGTATCATGGTTACAGACTTTTTTCAAAAATATAAATTAACAAAAGCCTTCATAAAGAATCTTACAGATAAATATAAAGATGTACTAAATTCACAAACTGCCACATTCAAAACTAACATAAATCAGCACTGAAATGTTTGGTCACAGAGTAATTGGCACATTTGATCTGTAAACATGAAATTTGCATATGCATGACAGGTAAAATATAGTTCCTCTCTGTGTGAAACTGCACACAGCAGGGCTCAACGTTTATAAAGAGATATGATGTATGCTGAAGACCTTATGAGACTTCTGTAAACAGCAGCATGCAGCGTGAGTCGTTGATTTTGTACTCTTACAGAAGGACAGCCGTGTACTTACACCGCAATACTTTGGAGATGTTCAAAACTTGCTGTGTGTGCACACTGTGTGCTTTGTGTTAACACACTGTATGCAAATTCAACTTTTTTCACAAATTACTATTGTGTTTGGCACAGAGATGATGAAAGAATCAGAATATACAGCACCATGCAGCCGGTTTGTCATGCATATAAAGAGCCAGGTTCAAATTACACTTTGCAGTTTACATTCAATCAAGTCTTCCACAGTATAGGGTAGTGATAGATCAGATCTCTGGTCTTGTTGAGATTATCAGCCAATAACAATGTCCATAAGGCTGATTAACAGATGTGCTAGTTTTGCTGTCTATGAATAAGAAATAGTCTCTGTTTCCATTTTTTTTGTGAATTTTATATAAATATTGTGTAGAATGGGCATTAATTTCATGTCAGCGTTTTCATTTGTGTTCCATATTTCTGCAGCACTATTTTATCCACACTTATTTCTAGATATCAGGTTCAGTGTTATTTAGCATTATTTATATACTATGGAATTTATTAATATTTAAAATTAGCAATTTTGACATTGTTAAATATTTATGTTTTGCTTTAATCTATTATTAGTAATTTTAAAACTTCAACTTTTATTATTATTTCCGTTAGTAGCCAAGGCAACATTTCTAATTTAAATTCAAGTTTTGTATGTAGCCTAATATTTCTGTTTTATTTTAATCCAACTAACACATTTTTTAATAGTTTTAGTAAACACTAACACTGAATCTGTAAACCACAGTTTTCCTCATCTTTGAACACAGGATGGCGCTGCAACATCAAGACTGATCAACATGCATCGTTTACCCATTTTACACATAATCTGATTTAAGATGTTGATTGCATTGGGTCCTTTAGACATTATACTGTGTTTGATTTCCTTGAAAACTGTATGAACCACAGCAGTTGTGTTTCATCTTCCTGGACGCTCAGGAAACATTGACGGTTGCAGTCTGAACAAAAACAAACGAACAAAAAAACATCCCAAAATTGAGTTTGAAGGAAATAGCTGGTGAATTTGGTGAAATAAAGTTAGACACCAGAACTGGGCACCTCTGAAGACCGAGAGCGGACACAGTGGAAGAGATCACTCTTCCTCTTCGTCGTCCTCCTCTTCCTCCTCTGTGTTGAGGAAGGGGTCGTATTTCAGGCAGTTTTGGAGGTAGTGAAGGAGTGTGCGGTGCAGGTGTTGGTTGCTCCGCTCTTCTCTTAAGCAGTGGCCTTCGTCTGGATACAGCTGAAGGGTGTAGTTGGCTTCTACCTTCACCAGACGACTCAACAACTCAGCGCTGTGTTGGAAATGTACTCGCGCTGAACACACAAAGGTAAAACATGTCTGTAAATCCACAAATGATGTATGTGAAGGATTTATAATAATGAAACTAACCATCTGCAGTCCCGTGTATGAGGAGGAAGTTTTCGTTTTTTAACTTGTGAATGTCATCCAACAAAGATGCAGCCTGCAAAGAAACAACATATTGGCATCTCAGTCACAAAATATAGAAGATTGTTTCTGAATGTAAAGCAAAAACGTAGTAGCACATTTTGTTTCTCATAAATGCTATTTTACTTCTCCCAAATGTGACCTTTTATCCAATAATGTCTTTGTTTCTCATAACTGTAACTTTAAATGTCAAAATATGACTTAAAATCTCATAATTGAGACTCTTGTAACTGTAATTTTGTCACGGGACATCAAATCTCAGTTGTGACTGTATCTCAACGTAACTTTATATCTGTTTCTTGAAACTGGAACTTTGTCACAGGGTAACATCCCAATGACTTTATATTTCAAAATAACATATTTGTTTCTTTTAACTATAACATTATACACTGTAATTGTGTTACAATTGTGATTTTGTCACAAAACTAACTTTTCTTTATTCTAACTGTAACAATGTAAAGTTACAATTGTACAATTTTACAATTTGACTTTACAGGTCACAGCTATGACTGTTTCTCATAACTAGCTTTATTACAATGACTTTAAATCTAAAAGTTCTAACTTTATATTTAATATTGTAACTGCGATACAAATGTGCCTTTGTGTCTTGTCTGTAACTGTCACAATGTGATTTATTTTATATTATTGCCATTTTACCTTTTAAACTGTTTTAAACTTAATGCTTGATAATGAATGAAAAGGTTGATGCAAAAGGTCTACCATGTACGAATGCTCCTCTTTAGCTGGAAAGCCTAGATATCTCTCTGAGAAAGCAGCACCTGAAAAACAAAGTTGAATCCATTTTAACACATACATGTGAAAATAAACTTATCTTGTGAAACATTTATCAAATGGATATGCTTACAAAAATCTATTTCCAGGATACTTTAATATATACCATGGGACTGAATGATTACCATATCACATACCATGGTATTCTGAAGCACTTCAAAGAAAGTCCAAAAATATTGTTCTGCAACAGTGTATGGAGCTAGAACTCACTATAGAGCTTGAAGTCTGTGATGGGAGCCATGACAGCGGAACATTTGAACATCTGATCGGCTGCCGTCAACATCTTCAAACCTAAATAGCCACCGAATCCCTGTGAGGACAAAAGAAGGCTGATGTCAGAGCTCTGCAACTGAAGACTAAATTCAAAGTACATATCCTAAGAGAGAATATGATGCAAGTCTACAAAGGGATTCGTTTGCTAAGAAGATGTGTATAAAAGTGATAGGCCACAAGAGGCAGAGCATTAAATCCATTTCACCACATTTAAGTTCTTATTTGAAATGATGCAATGCATAAACCCTCCTTAGCCACTGCAAAAATGCTATTTAATGCAAAACTTTGTGTTTTTTTAGACACCAGTGTTCAATAAACAATAAACAAAGTTCTGAGGTTGTTATTTAATGGTATATGCATTCAGTTCACATTATTTCAATTTATTTTTTAAAGAATTGTGTTTAACAATGGAATTACTGATGAAAAAATGGAATTACTGACAGACCTGTGACGACGACACATCCCTCCCAGATGCACTCAACCACTTTTATTCACGGTTTGAAATGCAGAACGACACATCTGCACAAAAACTGCCCACACCTCCCAATGACCAGGCACTCTGTCTTGTCTCCAGCCGATGTAAGACAGACCCTATCTAGGATTAACCCACGCAAGGCTGCGGGTCCTGACAACATACCTGGCCGCGTACTGAAAGACTGTGCTAAACAGCTGACAGATGTCCTAACAGATATCTTCAACACCTCGCTGAGCCAGGCAGTCATCCCCACATGTCTCAAATCCACGACAATCATACTGGTACCAAAAAAATCACCTGTGTCCTTTCTAAATGACTACCGTCCCATAGCACTGACTCCAATCATAATGAAGTGCTTTGAGAGGCTAGTCATGCACAACATCAAAACCAACATCCCCAACACACTCGATCCGCTCCAGTTTGCATACCGCCCAAACCGCTCTATGGATGATGCAATTTCCTCCACCCTCCACCTGGCTCTTACCCACCTAGAAAATAAAGACTCATATGTTAGAATGCTGTTCATCGACTTCAGCTCAGTATTCAACACAATAATCCCACAACAGCTCATCAATAAATTAAACCTGCTGGGCCTCAACAATTCCCTTTGCAATTGGATCCTGGACTTTTTAACCGGAAGACCTCAGTCAGTTCGGGTCGGCCACAACACCTCGAGCACTACCACACTGAGCACAGGTGCCCCACAAGGCAGTGTGCTCAACCCGCTGCTCTTCACGCTGCTGACCCACGACTGCACTGCCAAGTTCAGCTCCAACCACATCATCAAGTTTGCCGATGACACATCAGTGGTAGGTCTCATCAGCAACAACGATGAAACGCACTACAGAGAAGAAGTGGCACAGCTGGCTGAATGGTGTGGCGCAAACAACCTGTCTCTCAATGTGGAGAAGACAAAGGAGGTTGTGATGGACTTCAGGAGAAACCCCGTTGACCACCACCCACTGACCATCGACACCTCGACTGTGGAGAGAGTCAGCAGCGCTAAATTCCTGGGGTGCACATCACAGAGGACCTCACCTGGACTACCAACACCAAGTCTATCTCCAAGAAGGCACAACAGCGCCTACACTTTCTCCGCCGGCTGAAAAGAGCAAGCCTCCCTCCACCCATCCTCACCACCTTCTACAGGGGTACCATTGAGAGCGTGCTGACCAGCTGCATCACTGTCTGGTACGGAAACTGTTGTGCAGCAGACCGCATAAGACCCTCCAGCGGACAGTGAACACCGCTGCAAAAATTGTTGTATATCTGTATTTATGTAGCACCGTGGTCCTGTGAGGCACGACATCTCGTCCCACTATATGTCCACACATGTAGCGGAATGACAATAAAGCTCAACTTGACTTGACTTGACTTGAAACTACATTACCCATGTTGCTGTGAAGAAAGTTCCACCAATCAGATTTGCAGCAAGCAAACTGGATTGTAGTTCTTACATGCAGAGTTTTGTACATTTTTCTTTTTGGTCCAATTTCAAATATTCTTCTGCTTCAAATAAAAGTTTTGTTATGTTTTGATTCACTTTGTTGCTGACAGGTTTGGTTGAGGGCTTATAACGCCCTAATGAAGGCTTTTAAAATCCCTATGGGAAAAATGAATGGGGAAAAAATACTTCCACAACCAACCCCAATGGAAAAAGTGGGTGGATACAGCTGCGCTTATTAGCAGCCAAACTGTAGGCAGTTTACAGTTTCCAACTTGCATAAATCAGCTATTTATTCAAATGTGACTCATCCAATCAGACGTTATAGCTTGAACTCTTAATTTTCAGAATATATATTTTACCTTTCCATAAACAGCTATTCTTCTCCCATCAATGTACGGCAACTGCATCAACCATCTGCAACGAAATGTGAATTTCAGGTGGCATTTAGGAGTTATGATAAATGACTGGTTTTTACAAGCAGCCAACGTATTAACTCCTCAGAGACATAAACATTGCTTTTTTGCCTTGAGCAAGAAGTAGGTCAAATTAAATTATCTAAGCGTCTGCTTCAGAGCATAAAGCATTTCCTAATCAGATATTTTGCGTGCAAAATGACTTTTCTATTATAGGTATTATTCTTAATAACTGGAATGAGAGAATGACTCACTCCACCACTCCAAGCTTGTCTTTAATGCGTAGGGAACCCAGCTTGCGAGGGTCCAGGGTGCTGCTTTTCTGTCCCTGTGAGACTCGGCTTCTGCTGTCGATCCAGGCCAGTGCCACTCCGTGCAGGCTGGATAACACCTCCGGCCAGCCCAGGGCAAACTCCTCAGTTACCGACTGCCTCCCGGGAATACTGTCACTTCAGTTTCAGAGAAAGGGTGGATGGAGGTGTTGACACATAATGTCACATGGCAGATTAAAAAGACATCAGCACACTGATCTTCATTCTGTGAATGTGTTCGCACTTGCTGAACACTTCTTGCATCTCAATCGAGCTTGTTCATATTGCTTATTAATAACGGAGCATTCATAAATCATGCCTAACCAACTACGACGAGGGAGAGGAAAGTCTTCACTTGATTCGCATGTCCACGAGGAGATACTACTGCTTGCAAGGCAGGAAAATAAGTTTTAGGCAAGTGTAAGTTTTAGACTTTGGTTTGGTGTACATGTGAAATTCTGAGCTGATCTGTCACTGTCAGGACACTCAGCACGCATCTGCCTTATTACTATAGTTTATACGGCCTACTATTTTTTAATTTTTTATTTAAGCAGTAGGCATCAGTTCACCATGCTACATTCTTGTCACATGACCTTCTAATGCTGCATTGATTCAGCAAGCATCGGTTTCATTTTTCTTTCAATTTCGTGTCATATTTAAAAGTTTAATCAAATTATTAGAAAAAATAAGATAAATAAGTGAAATGTCATAACTAATATTACTTCTGGTTTATCAAACACTTTGGAAAGTGCATTGCATTGTGGGATACAGAATGTAAGTTTTATACATGCAAGAAAGACACCGATCACAATTCAGTATGCAAATATTTCATCAAGAGGAGCTGAATTATGGTTATTATGGTTTAAAAAAAACATAATAATGTTTAAGGAATGTAATTACTATGGAAGCTCCTTTCCACCTCAGAATAAACAAAAAGGGTTTACAAATCTCAAAATTTGAAATAGTCCCTAATTTATTTCTCACATTTGTCACTTTATGGCTCACAAATTTAAATCATACAACTGCATCGTTTATATCTCAGTGTGACTTTATACACTAACATGCAAAAGTAGGGATCAGTAATATTTTTATTTATTTATTGTTTATTTTTTATTTTAAGACACTCATACTTTTTTTTTTTTTGGGGGGGGGGGCATATTTGCTTTTTATGCAGTTCTTTTAAACGTTCTAGCCATCACAGAATCATGAAAAAACGTCAAATGTTCCCACAAAAATATCAAGCACCACAACTTTTTTCAATATTGTTAAGAATAAATATTTCTTGAGCAGAAAATGTGATACTTTATTTGTCATTTCTACGTGTCACATAGAAAGGAAATTGTGTATCAGCATATTAGAATGATTTCTGTGGGATCATGTGACACTGAAGACTGGAGTTTTAATAACATTTTACAATGTTTTACAGCATTTTTTGATCAAGTAAAAGCAGCCTTGATAAGATTAAGATTTACAAAACTTAAACCTTTGAGTGTCTCACACAATGTGGCCTTATATATACATTTCATCTCATAATTCCCTCTAGTCTCATTTGTACTCTAATTCAGAAATGTGTTTCCATACAATACAACGCTGCTTTACTAACAGTATCATACTGTGAGGGGAGACACTTACATGATAATAAGGAGAGGGTGCAGGTTTCCCTCGTACCCAGGAGGCAGGGACATCTTCAGATCTAGATCTGTAATTATTCACAAAGGCCGTTAAAACAGAACAAACGGCCGTTTCTGCTGTATCATACTGCAAGGAATGCTAGGTACCATCTCATCAATATTATAAGCACTGGCTAATCAGCTCCCATGAGCCTGCTGGCTTTAACAAACTCACAGTAATACACACACATGCACAAACAAACACAGTCAGGGGACCTGATACAGTACATGTGCAATTTATATACACAGATGTCCACACATGCAAACCTCTCATTACACATCACACTGGCAAAAACACACGCTACAATAGGCTTCCCCCAAATGAACCACTAATGGTACAGCTGTGAGGATCCAATTAGCAAAACCGAAACAATTATCTGATTGATTCTTAAATCTAGTTGGCTTTGTAAAAGGTTGAGATCAATTAATGCTGAAAGGAGGAATGTAATCAGTTACTTAAGAAATCGTTTTACCGCTGTTGTCGGAGGAAAGCGTCTGGAAAACTGTCTCCGAGAGCCTCTTGGTTTCCAGAGACAGAGCGAGGAGGCTGTTGTCTTCCACCACTGTGTATCCTGCAAGAGCAGAACACAGATTTATACAAGTTTTGGCATAAAACCAGAATAGTTCACCACCTTGGAGTGTTTAAATATTAACACTGTGAAATAATGAATCTAGCAAGATAATACAATTCAAGCGGATACACAGAAGCAGTTTTTGATGTTTTAGAGAACACTCTCACTACAACAAACTCTGAAAATACACACTGGGGTGCTTTCACTCTAAACTATATTCTATTTTTTCTCAGAATCATATTGGTAATTAAAGTTAAGTGAATAAAGTAGTGCTTAGGTGTTGCTATTTGATCATTAAGGTGTTCTGTGTAGTTTCTGATATTAGTCTTTAGATATGGTTCTCTCAGTATGTACTACAGTTCAAAAGTTTAGGGTCGGTTTGATTTTTTTATTTAAATAAGTTTCTTATGCTCACCAAGGCTGCATTTATTTGATCAAAAATACAGTAAGAACAGTAATATTGTGAAATATTATTACAATTGTAAATAACTATTTTCTATTTAAGTATGTTTTGAAATGTAATTTATTCCTGTCATTGTAAAGCTGAATGTTCAGCATCATTACTCCAGTCTTCAGTGTCACATGATCCTTCAGAAATCATTATAATATACTGATTTGCTGCTCAAGAATCATTTATCAATATCACTGTTGAAAACAGCTGTGCGGAATATTTATTTATTTATTTATTTGAGGAATAAAATAAATATTTTTTGACGCAATTGTATTAGCAATTAAAATCTATTTTTTTCCTGTTATACAGCCACAAACGCCTCTAAATAACAGTTTGTAATGAGAATTGTTTTTATTCTACTTACTGGAAGGGTCACTTGTGCTGTGAATGGTTACCTTTGGGACACCTGGGCCTGCAGAATATGACAGAGATGAGAAACAGAGATGAGGATGTCTTTTTTCATCAGTCTAAGTGTGTCAGCATGTGTGTATGAGATACAGTGATCTTACCCAAGCAATAGAGGGTGAAGTATGTCTGATTGGGACTGAAGTCTGCTTTGAAGAAGCTGCATCGCTCAAACAGGTTGCATGTCAGACACTGGCGATGAAACACTCCTCCGAGCTCCACGCTAGGAAACAAGCAAGCATTTCATTATTACACAATTCATCATCAATGCTAATGCTAACAATGACAATCAAACTTTAAATCCACCCTTTTTGTTTTTCTTTCCAAACCAATCTGACTTTATTCTGACCACATATAGTGATCAGGATTGTCAAATGAGATTTACTGTAACACCTAAGCTTAAAACGAAACCTTTTAGCTCTTGAGAGCCCACTGTCTAAAAAAGTATGAACATTCATTTATTACATTTTGTATTTAACAAAAGAAAGTCAGAAAGAACAACATGAGAATAAGTTATAGAATAAAGCCAGTCATAATGAATGTCATGTTTTTTTTTTTTTTACACTAACATTCAACATTTTTAGAAGTCAGTAAGATTTTGTACGGTTCAGTAATTTATTGAAAATTTCATTTATTTGATTAAAAATACAGATTATAAAAAAACAATATTGTGAAAAATTAGCATTTAAATTATTTCAAAATACAATTTTGTCATGTAATGGCAAATCTGAATTTTCAGCATCATAACTCCAGTCTTTAGTGTCACATTATCCTTCCGAAATCATTCTAATATGCTGACTTGGTGATCAAGAAACATTATTATTATCAATGTTGTAAACAGCTGCACTGCTTAAAATTCAGTGGAAACCATGAAACATGTTCAAAAGACAGCATTTATTTTAAAAAACAATTGTAACATTATAAATGTCTTTACTGTCATTTTGATCAAATTAATCCATCCTTGCTGGACAAAAATGAATTTATTTAAATAAATAAACAATAGCACAATAGCATATATGCTATATAGCCTATATTTTTTATTCCAGTGCAATAATACAGATACGTGTGCTGAGCTGGTTTTCCATTATCCACTTCCATAAGCCCAATGCCGGACCTTTGCACTTTCACAATATTGCTCAGATAATCGCAATAAAATCTATGAGAACTTGTGGCCCACAGAGAGCAAGCGAGAGTCTTAAAGCATTAATCAAAGGTTAGAGAACACCTTTTAAATCGTTGTGAGGCACAGCACCTCCCCCTCCACCCGTCTCCGTTTCAACCTTCTCTCTCTCTCTCTAAGCTGCTCTTCCTTAAATGAATTAGCTTCTTGCCTGGAGCTCACTAGAGGGGAAAAAAGTCCATTGGCTTTTCACAAATGTCCCCGAAACACATCTCAGATGTAAAGACTGGAAAGATTGAATTGATTACAACACAAGTCGTCGATGAACATACGTACTCAGAAACTGGAACGTCAATGCGGATGCAGAATATCAACATGTAATGAATCAACAAACATATTGAGAAAATGAAATACAACACAACAGTGCAAATGCTGTCAGATTGATTTAGATGCAAATGCACAGCATGAGAGGCGTTGCAGTGATGATAAAATACTCAATTACAGCTTCAAAGTCGTATCGGTTTGGGACAGAACCCACCTGTATAAGTGTCTGCTCTGCCGCGACTCCTCCGTACTCAGAAAATAGCTACAGGGGAAAGACACATTAAGAAAATCTGAAAAGGTTTTAGAGTTCGGAGTTACTAGTCATTTATCTTCTTATAATAGAGTCTACTTCCACATACGACCTGCATACTAAGTAGGTTTGTAGCGGTTACACGTGAAAAGTAGAGAAGTCAGTGATGTGCATTCATTTCTGTCAGTGGGCTACCAGATTAATTGTAAGTCATTGATTTGCGGGCCTAAACTTTGGTTTGAGCTATAGATCTGACTACTTATAAATATTCATGCATTGGAAAGATGAGACATAATTCTTTTCTGTAAAGCCATGACTTCTGAGATGGTTATTCAAGAGGGTTTGTTTTATGCGAATGCAATAAGAGAACAAAGCCAGAGAGAAAATGACAGAGTCATTACAGCCTTTTCAACATTAAATTACTGTATTCATTTTAATTAAGTGCCATCTTTGCTGATTCGGTGGGCTAAATGGGATTGTTAGACGTAAATAATTCAATAATTACTCATATTAGGTAGTTCGGTTGACTGTGAGATGCTTTACGACACATTATTGAGGCTTTCAAGATGAAACGGTTTGCTCATAAAATTCAATCTTTCATACATTTTATCGTTTTCCTCGTCAAGGGCGCACAGTGAGGTCACATCCCAGTTCCCTGATGTTAGAAAGCGAGGAGAAACAGAAGGAGTGGAAGTCTGAAGAAAAGAAAGAGAGAGAAAAAGCTTATCAGAGGAGGCAAGTTATAATGGAAAGCAGCGGACAGGAAGATAAGAAAACAATACATTTAAGTGTCAGATTGTTAATGATTTAAAGAAAGAAAGACTGCAAATAAAAAACATAAAAGGTTATAATGAATACATTAATATTATAATATTTATATACAAATAATACATATTATTACTAAGAAATATTATATATTTAATATTTCTTAGTAATAATATTATTAGTATAATATATATATATATATATATATATATATATATATAATTTAGTATATTAAATAATATATAATTTAGTATTATTATATAATAATATATTTTAATAATAATTAGATACATTTATATAGTGCTTTTCTGGGTACTCAAAGCGCTTTACATAGAAGGGGAATCTCCTCAACCACCACCAGTGTGCAGCATCCACCTGGATGATGCGACGGCAGCCATATTGCGCCAGAACTCCCTCCACACACCAGTTTACTGGTGGAGAGAGAGTGATGAAGCCAATCAGTGTATGGGGATGATTAGGAGGCCACTATGGTCAGAGGCCAATGGGAGAATTTGACCAGGATGCCGAGGTCAGACCTCTACTCTGTTCGAAAGACATCCTGGGATTTTTAATGACCACAGAGTCAGATAAAGCTTTTATGAGGTTTAAAGAGAATGTGGGTAATAATTGCAAGTAGTGCACAGAAAGATAAGGGGATAAAAAAGATTTAAGTGTCAGAGTGTGACACCTGACTTAAATAATTTTTTAACAAGTTCTAAATATATATATTTAATATTTTTATATATATTTACGATATAGATATATTTATTTAAATTTGTATTATACATTTATTTCATAATGATATTTCCCCCCATTTTAAATTCTTATCATCCAATGAAAGGTTAGATATTTTAATAAAATATCAAAAGGATTAACAATTCAGATTAATTTTCACAGCTTTCTTTGATAATATTTACCAAGGGTGCCAATATTTTTGGCCATGACTGTATATGCTTTAGTATTTTATTATTAGAGATTTGTTTATCTCTTATTTAGGAACATAAGAACACGTGACACATGTTACTTCAAGTTCATGATATACATGTGTAGATGACTTTAAATAAACATACATCTAAATTAAGAGCCAGTGCACCTGAAAACCTAACTATTTATTAAAATCAAAAGTATAACATTTCAATAAAGAGAAAGACTTTACAATGTAATGGGAGAAACACTTTACAATACACAGGAGTTCAACATCGCCCCCACACATCCACAAAAAGTCATATATACGCTGGGTACTTCAGGTTTCTAATCACGAAGTTTATGAGGGCATCTAATTTCATTGTGCATAACGTGAGTATGGAATTATTCCACCCACAGACCTGAGCGGGGAGGCTGGCGATGTGGAGAAACTCCCCACGGGCCCCTTGCTTGGCAGGCAGGATGAGGTAAAACAGGGAACCATCTGCCGTGAACAACGGCTCCTCCTGCAGGACAAGCCACCATCAATACACTTTTCCTCCAACAGATCAACGAGAGACAACACCGTTTTGATGCAATTCATTTCTGGCCAAGGTGGATGCAGCTTTTAGAAACCAAGGAACGCAGCCTGAGAATTGATTACATGCCTCCCTGGAGAGAGTGAGAGAGAGAGAGAGAGAGAGAGAGAGAGAGAGAGAGAGAGAGAGAGAGAGAGAGAGAGAGAGAGAGAGGCTGAACATACCTGCCGCTGGTTGTTGTGCCAGAAGTCCATCGCCATTTGGTGCCTCTGAAGATTAAAGATGTTTTAAAAGGATTAGACATGTCATATTTTATAAGTAAAATATGTGCTTGAATCATTTGTTCTCTTCTGCTTGCCAGGGAGAGTTGTACATCATAACAAACTCCACGGCTAACGCAGAGTTTCAGTCAATCCATCATTCTCATTGGCATCACATTAAGGAAGTGCATGTTTCATTTCTATCTGCAGTTTAGATGTGCTGTCAGGAAAATCTAGAGTTCCACATCAATGCCATTAGGCTGTTCCAAGTGAACTTTGCGATTTCAAGTTTTCCTTTCTCTTCGGAGTGTTACAAGCTGTTTGTGCATAGATAAGATCCATGAAGTTGCAAAGACTAAAATCTCAAACCCAAAGAGATATTCTTTATAGAAGTTAAAACTAGACCACGCCCTCCTAAAACAGCTCATTTAAATACGCCCCCACATGTCTATGTCATGGTGTGGGGAGATTAGCAAAACACAGCTGAATGTATATGCAAAGAAAGGGGCGTGATTTTTATTCTCGCTGTAGTATTGTTGCTGCGGTCTGCAGCATGTCCTGGAGACGCTGTTTCGGTGTGAAACTACTTTGTTTGCTTACTGTTCTTTTAATCAAATACATGCAGCATTGGTGAGCATTTTTAAAAAACAATAGGCCTAACCCTAAGCCCAAACTTTTCAACAGTAGTGTATATATATCATATTTTGTATATGATATTACATATAAAAATGTTATTGATTAAAATTGGTATACATTTCAATATTAAGTAATTTGCAGGGATAATTTTTGTTTTTAGATTAGGCAAAAAGACTTGTGGCGTTGATAGAATCATCTATCATCCCTTAACAAACATAAAAGTGCATAGTCTTGAGAGGTTTATACATTATTGTTAAAAATCAATTTCTCTATGGAGAAAATGAATTGGATTTTTCCTTTCAGAACCTGACACTTGCACTCAGTTGTGTATTTCAGCACAGCTCCCAATGCTTCCAATTATAAAACACTGTTGACAGATTTGTCAACACACAGAGTGTAGAAATCAAGGACACACGCAGACGCTCCTGCACACATGAAATCAGTCACTCACAAGCACATACATGAAAAGGGAGTGACCTTTAGGCACTAAAACAGGCTGCACATTAAACCTGAGGCTTAGAAGTAAAGCTGAGCTAGTCTTTCACGCCTCCAGAAGGAAATTAGGCTGAGCCGGCAGAAGAGGAGTAAGAGATTCTCTGCATGTTCTGAGCAGAATAAGGAATGAGAGCCCAATCGATGAACACTTTTCTGGTAAAGATACCCAGTGTGGGCTGCAGCGGATGAGCTGGTTACCCCTCACCTCTGAGCAGGCTCCTGTCGTAGCCTCACACACACACAGCTCAGACTGGTTCTGGACGCGGTTCAACCAGCGCACAGTCAGACGCGTGCTGCTTATCCAGCTCACCATAGAGATGTAGCTATCTCTGGAGAAAGAGAATGAGAGAGTACAGTGCATTCAGAATCACTACTTTGATTATTTATTAAGATACTATCTTGCAAATGAAAATTTAAATAGGATTTTAGACCTTTTCCTACAGGGTTATTATAGTTAACTAAATCTATAACAGTATCTCAATTATGCTAAAATAACACTGCTCTCCTAGATTTTACTTTACATGCATTCCAAAATTGATAATATATATAAAATATTTAATTTATAATACAACAGCATTTTAAAATGTAAAAATGTATTATTTTATCTAACATGTATGTGTGCAACAGAACTGTTTTATAAGGATAGTTCATGAATACATAAACAGAAATTCCTTTTTTCGGTCAACTACAGTACCATTTAAAAAGGATAGTCCACAAAAACATGTAAATTATGATGACTTACTAACACCCAAAATCTTTTTTTATTTTGAAGTGCATTTGAAGAGCTCTTTTCCAAAACGCTATAAATCCATTTTAATAGTTTTCATGAAAATGACATTTTTTTACCTAGACCCATACATTTTGTTAATATTCAATTTATCCTGTTAAAATGGTCTGTTGGCTCAGTCTGAACATGGTAAACAATGATTGTTAAATCAAACAACAATATTGTCGATTATAAATGCAAAGTTTTTTTTTTTTTTTTTCAAAACGCTACAAATCCATCCTTTTTTTTATGTTTGTCTTAAAAAAAATGACATATGACATCAGGGACTCATACTATAAACCAATCGCACGAGCCTTGTGTTGATGTAACCCCCCCGGGTCCGCACCATCACACCGAACGGGTCTCGAACCCGGGTTTCCGGTGCGGGATGCAGGCGCCCTAACAAGGAACACCAAAGGCTACAGCCTCTAGCGTCAATCGGTTAAACACCACCTTTACTGGTATACACATCTGTTACATTGACATCCCACAGTGGGTATTAACGTGCCACCTGAGAACCTTCTTTTTTGTTGTTTTTTGTGATTTTCTTTGTCCAGTCTGCGTTTTCTACCCCCAGGTGTAGGTCTCACTGGCTCATCCAGGCCATCAAAAGTGTTATTAGAGTTTAAAGCACTCATTTTGAAGACTGAGCACAAACAAACGCTTCAAAGCGTCGTCATGTTAGATTGCATCGAACAAATTCTGATTGGTCGAGAGGATATATCGCATTTAGGCTAAAAACAGGTTCGGCGCTTATAGCGGTTTGGAAAAGAACTGCATCTTGCAGTACATTTTAAACAAGGAAATATAGCGATTTGGCATGAAACATTGATGGAGCAGTGAATAGGTTCAGTACACAGCAAAATGGCATGACAAACTCATTTTTTTATTATTTGGCGTTTATCGCGTTTTGGAAAAGAGCTCTTCATTTGTTTTTGGTCCCATTGCCTTCCACAGTATGGACAAAAATGGGACCCAAAACTATTTGGTTACCAATTCTTCAAAATGAAGAGGACATAAGGGTGAATATATTTTTGGATGGAGAGTATTTTGATGTTAGCTTAGAAACATGCAAAGTGAAGATATATTGATATATTATAAATAGGCTTAGAACACAATTTCAAGACTTTTTAAACAAATATGTTGTCCCCGTGTAAGCACTTTAATGTTTCCCGTCTAAATTTCCAAACCAATGTTTAGTTGGTTATATTCCTTATTACTATTTACATTTAGTCACCTATCAAACCCTTTTATCCAAATCAACTTGCAATGAGGAACATTACAACCAATAGTACAGCCTTGCTTTATGTTTGTTAACACATTAAGATGTTTAATGCTGCTATTTTGGCCAAGTTTCTGTAGCAAAATGAGACTTTAAGCTCAAGGGACTAACCTTGTAAAATAAAGTTTTAATTAAATCACGCTCTGGGGATGATTTTTCACCAGGAGGAACGCAAAAGCCGATTACAATCAAGGACAAAAACCAGCCTGAAAGCTATGCCTATAGTGAAGATTCATTGTCCAGCAGGACAAAGTCTCAAAGCACTCAGCAAAACAATGAAGAATGGCTTAAATACAGAAGGTTGGTATTCTGGAGCGGCACAGCCTGAGCCCAGACTTGAATCCAATTGAAAATCAGCAGTAAGACCTGAAATTGCTGTCCACCGGCATTCTCCATCTAATCTGGCAGAGCAGAAGCATATTTGCGCTGAAGAATGGCCAATAATTCTACAATCTAAATGCAGAAAGCCCACGCCGACAAACCCAGGATGATGCAGGCTGTACGTTTTGCTAAGGAACCATGTGCAAGGTATTAAAGGGGGTTGGGGAAAACATTAAAAAAAAATCATAAAAAATGTAATATTAACTACAATACTTTATCATTGCAAATGCAATAAAATCTTCACTGAGTAACATCAAACCCAGTCTCAATAATCTATTGCACAATGTTGCCTCAGAGCAGCAACCCCGTTTTCTTCAGTTTGCTAATGCATGATGCATTTAAAACGCCAATAAAAGGCTTAATAATGAAGGAATTACTTTGATTAAACAACAAAAATCTTTATTTTTGTCGCACTACATCCATTTTGAAGACTTATTCTAGCATTATGCACAGATTACGATGCTCATAAAAGCATCTGTTCATATTGTTCATCCATTAAAAACATAACTCGCATTTGTTAGAGACCAAACGTGATTTTAAAACATTCAGAGTCAAAAATGATTTGCATTTCATGAATTGCGTAAACGTGTGTATTGTGTAAACAGTGAAATGTATACGAATCATTTGCAATGTTTTTAACATTATAAAAGTTTTTGCTTAATAATACATGCAATAGGCATTTCGCCATGTTTTTAGAAGGATATCAAAAATGAAAACCTCTATATCCATAGCCTGTGCACGGCATCTGCGTAATTGTGGACACACAATAATTAAAGATCAACTTCACCTGCTGGTGTGGGAGTCTGGAGGAATCATCTCTAATGTGTGTGCTGGACCATATAAATTCACCACAAACAGACTGGCTGATGGGATTCTGGACCCCGCCTGTACAGAGCAAACTATTTTAACATCATCAAATCAAAGACGAAATGCTCTTGCAGTCTATAAATAGCGCATATATTTGCATGAATGATTCGATATAAACTTTTACTGTGATATTGTATTCATTTTGAGGTTATTTCATCTTGTAAAGCAATGCATGTCCACTCTTCTTACCTTCGGATATGGGTAGAGGACATTAGAAGGGTAGATCCCGCCCAGGAAGTGATGTATCTCCATAAAAGGAGTTGCTGAGTTGTTAATAGACAGATATGCCAGGCGCGCGCCGTCTTTTGCCCACCAGAACGCAGGGTATTTCAGCAGTATCTCCTCTAAATTTTAATAAGGTAAGACAGAAATGTAATTTTGATGAGGCTAATTAACCCATACGTAGACTACACTGATTATCATAAATCTCATTTACCTATCTCATTGTGTATTTATGAGACCAAATGAGTTAATAATCTCTTCGTGAATTTTTAAAGGTCTTCAAGGGGTTGTCAAATTTGTCTCAAAGACAAATCAAATTAAGGCGACTCATTAAAGCGATGGACTGCAGTGAGAGTGTTTTGAAGGGGACAACACGCCCGAGATCACTGACCCTCATAAGTCCAATCAGACAGGCCATTAACCACCATCCCGTTTCTGCCCGTGACTGTCAGACGCAGCGCTTTGCTAGAAACATCTGGCTTGTAGTAGATGTCATTTTCAAAGACATAGACCTGGAGTCAACAAAGAGACACCGCCAGCATTAATATAGAGAGATGAAGCCATAATATTACAAATCTATGGAATATTCAAAAGATTAAGAGGGCTGCGTGCATATAAGCAATGAAAATGACAGCTTGATAATGATTTTAATGCTATGGCAAATAATTGTCTGAAGAAATAAAAAAATAAATCAAGAAAATCAGTCTAAAAGTGATTTTAGCCATCGAAACATTATATCCAGTATGAAAATGGATATTAATCTTGAGATTTGTTATGCACAATTTAAAACATTTTTTATAATTACATAGTAGGCTACATACACACTAATAATTAAAAGAAAACGAATATCATCCAATGACCTACGACTGATCAAGTCTGATCAAGTCATTAATAAAATTACAAAAATCTAAATAAGAAATTATTTTAAATAATATAAAATATCATTTTATTTCATTTGCTGTAACTAAATTAATGAAGTTTGAAATGTTTATCATTAAATAATGCCAGCTGTTTTACATACAATTTTTAAGTGGGCAGTCTGGCTTATTATCATAAAAAAAAATCATTGCTTGAAATAAAATAAGCATTAAGTCATTCAATTTTAAGTCATACTACTAAAATACCTACAACTAAATATACAAAAACTTAATAAAAAAATAATATGTATATATGTTTAAAAAAAAACACCAACAAAAATGGCAAAAAGATACCTAAAATTAAAATGAAAACTGAAAACATATTTAAAAAATCTAACTCCAAATATTAACAAAAATGACAATAGTATATCAATGACACTAAAATAACAGGGCAGTATTCAGTATAGTATTCTATTCCGAACACAAACTCGCTGTAGATAAATAGACAAAGATGGACGGTGTGTTCATCCTCACCAACTGGTTCCCTTGAGGTCCCCATGCTGCATACTGAAGCACAGATGTATCCTCCTCTGATGGGGTGAGGTCTGTAATCTCCCTAAGATGAGTACACAAAACACACGCACCAAGATTGAACAAGAATGAACTGTTACTTCACACGCATTTGAAGCACTGCACACGGTACGAACTCATCAGGTTCTGGGTCATTTTTAGAGTGCTTGAAAGGGCTTGTAAAAACAGCACGATGCAGATGCTGAGTTAATACACAATGAGAGTGAAGTATACAGAGAGGCAGGGGTCTGGTCATGCAATGAAGCCACAGTTAAGGCTAAATGATCAGAAAATTCTGCCAAAAACAAGCAAATGGGCTTCAAGACATTTGTTAGTTTCACTGCTGTTTCACAACCACAAGCAAAAATCTCAGGCTTTTATCAACAAACAGAACATGGCAAATCCCGTCAGGGCATTCATAAACTGAAGGTTAGTGTACAAATATTTAATCCAGCAGACACCTGTCAACTCCAGAACAAATAGTACCTCTCCATACTTTTAAATATGCAATGCCTGATGATAACGTTGGATAAAGCACAAATGCTAAGGGACGTCTGGACTGGTTTTTGGTTGTGCACATGCCCAGTGCAGGCCATGCAGAGAGGGACCTCCGTCTCTACCTACCCGCTGGCCACTGTGAAGATTGCAAAGGATGCTGTGAAGGACTGTGAGAATACCTGGAAAGGGGCAGAGGACACGGTAGATCCCTAAATTGTACACAAACACATGTGTATGTTTGTAATTGCATACTACTACAGAACGCTTTCTGTAGTATACGCTCTTAAAAATAAAGGTTCCAAATGGGTGTTTTGGCAGTGATGCCATAGAAGAACCATTTTTGGTTCCCAAAAGAACCTTTCAGTAAACAGTTCCTAAAGGAACCATTTTGTAGAACATTTAAAACATCTAAAGAACTTTTTTCTAATATAAAGAACCTTTTCTGCATTTGAAAGGTTCCATGGATGTTCAAGGTTCTTCATAAAACCATTGATGCCAATAAAGAAACTTTATTTTAAAGTCTTTGTTTATTTTTAAAGTATTTTTAAAGTCTTCACATTTACAGTATGCATTTGAAATTTCAGGATTTCTTACTTAACTTGTCGAATTGTGCATTATAAAGGTCATTGCACATTGCACAAGTCCGAAATTTTCATCCAAATTTGTTCACAGGTTAAACCTCACATTGTGTCAATCAAATGTACACACTGCTTCCAAAACTTTCGTCCGTCATAAGAAAAATCGGACCAGGTTTGATTTTCTGCGTTTTCACATCCGTAACAATCATTTTGATAGCAAAGGATGAAAAATGTTTTATTTAAAAAAGAAGCCTGTATCCTTCTATCATACCAATTTAAACAATATTCTGTGTATACTGTGTAGTATGCAGTATGCTTGAATTCCATTCTGAACAAAGCACGCGCTCACATTCAGTTTGCACCGCTCATGATCTCTTTCATTCTCTCACTGCATGACAACACAACTGTGGATTCTGGTTAATGGTTCATTTCAATTTCAATTTCAAGCTTCATTCAGCCGATTCATCTGACGAGCACCGTGAACAAAAGAAACAATTCTTTAGAAAACGTTTGAATTTATTCCACAATAAGAAGCTGGAAGGGATAGGGGAAGGCATGACCCTTATTAGAACAGTACATCACATGTATGGAGTCATATGACAGAATGATAGCGGGATATCGAGCAGCGTGATCATTGGGGTCAATGTCCCTCAACAAAAAAAAACTGCTTGTGTAACATCCACATATCAGCTTGAAACCTCTCCACTGGATTAGCCCGCCAAAGATGACCTAAATCAATAGAAGTGTCCTTTGGGCCTCTAAGGACAATTGTGCCTTCCGTCAATAAGACAGGATGGTATATTACAATGCATTTGGACATATGAAGATATACTGATCAGTTAGGTCTGTAGTGATTCGGTTAAATGAGATGTCTTGATTGCTGCAGCATCAGAACAGAACGCAGTGTGACGACAAGCTTCAAACTGCACTCGTTTCCCAAAAGTCTAATAGGATTGAAAGTCATGCTATGCACTGCATACTAAAAACAGAACAGCCGACTGTCTGCTACTCTCTGGCAGTTAAACAATTAATTCATAAGGATGAATGTTTGAGGTCTGTAAGATATTGTTTTTGAAAGAAATTCATACTTTTATTCAGCAAGGACACATTAAATGTATCAAAAGGATGCATTAAATATCACAGTTAAAAAAATATTATATTTCAAATAAATCCTGTTCTTTTAAACTTTCAATTTATCAAAGAATCCTGGTAAAAAGCAGCATGACTGTTTTCAATATTGATAACAACAACGAAAAATGTTTATTGAGCACCAAATCTGCATATTAAAATGATTTATGAAGATTATGAGACACTGGAGACTGCTTAAAAATGTATATTTGCCATCACAGGAATAAATTATATTTTAACATATATTAAAATAGAAAACAGTTATTTTAAATTGTAATAATATTTCAAAATATTATTTTATTTATTTTATTTTTAAACAAAATCCACTTTGGTGATCATAAGAGACTTCTTTCAAATATATTTCAATCTCACCGTCCCCAAGTTTTTGAACAGTATTGCATCTCAATATTAAAAAGTCAGACACAAGATTGTGTGGCAGATGAAAGTTGCGATCTCAAAAGTGTCTAGTTCTGAGTTTTAGCACTTTTTTTCTGAGCATGTGTGTGTGTTGATTATAGGAAAAAAAGAGTGTGGTTTCCTGCTGTGAGTCATAAATCCTCTTTTTGCAAGGATTAACAAAATGAATATCGATAAGGTAAACAGTGGAAGAAATATTGCTAAGGTGGGAATCTGCATCATTGTGACACTGGCATAGTAATCGCACTAATTTGCTCAATAACACTGAGCGCGGTACTGATGCCCACACAATTCTCAGAGCCAAAAGTGCAAGATCTGCCCTAGTTTGCCTTCCCGCCTGCCTTTTCCCATTCCTTCTGTTCTCTGTTCTCGCTGACTGTAAAATCTTTTGATTCGTGTTCATCACAACACGTCCTCCTCTGCGCTTTCAGTCTCAGCTTGCCCTGGTTCACAAAATGCATACCTCTTCATTTCTGAATCTCTGTGGATGCTTTAGCTTTATTGTTATAACTTTGACTTCCTTCCTCCTTGGCTGTGACTTAAAAGTGAAAGTCCTCCCAAAAACATGAAATATCTGTCATGGTTTACTCAGCCTGATCCGGAATCCGAATGACTCGCTTCTCACAGTTTCTTCCAGCTGCTTTTTCTATGCAGCAACAATAACTGAAGCTGTCAAGGTTTGAGTAAAGATATACAAAAATCACGATGTTGATGTTCATTTTTTCTTACATCTTCTCATAGTTGCATTTAGTAGATTAGACCTTACTGATAATATAGTATACATTTTACAACAATACAAGCAATCAAGCAGTTAAGATTTGCTCTACACTATATATATATATACATATATACACACACACACATATATATATATATATATATATACTTTGCAATATATATTGCTTTACATAAGTGTAATGAATATCTGCAGGTAAAGTAGAATGTATTACATAATATATCACTGGATGATAAAAGAAGCAGATGTCATATATGACTTTGCAAAGAGTTTTGAAGTCTTAAACAGCTTAAACAGACCAAAATTGACAATGTTATTTGCTGATATTTTCCCCTCCAGTGAGCCGTTAACCACTGTGACATTGAGTCAGTGAGAACTTGAGAATCGAATCAATCTGATTCATAAATGTGTCATTCATCTTTGTTTCCCAAAAAGCATCATAGTGTGCATTGGTGGCAACAGTTTTGATGATCTACTGCTTTTAGGAAACCAAGCTAGTTTAGTGAACCAGATCAACCAATTCATCTCATTCAAAAGCCATTCTCAAATCAGATATTACTGTTTCTTACGAATGAGCCAAGATTCAGGTGGCAAGGTATCAATGTGTTTAGTGAATAATGACGTTTGGTCTGTTTCTTACACAAAAGCTATCATGGGATTTCAGATGACTTGGAATAAAGAGTATGAGTCATGTGAAATATTTCTGTGATGCTTTTGCGTCCTTTTAGAAGTTTAAAAGCCTTCTTTTGTGTTCTACAGAAGAAAGAAAGCCATACAGGTTTGGAATGACATGTGGGTGAGTAAATGATGACAGATATCTTGTCTTTGGCTGAATGATCCTTTTACATTTTACTTTTCCTATATCTCAGTGTCTCTGTATCTTTTGGTTTGACTCAGATTATTCCTCATGCTGTCTTTGCCAATTTCAATTTCACTCTTTCAATACACATTTCGCCTTCACCTTTTTCTTTACAACATTCGCCTTCCTACCTTCCCTTCCTACCGTCCCTTTTTTTTCCCTCCCTTGCAATTTCACTATACTATTCTGGTGTCCCTTTTATATTTCCCTATCTCCCTATTTCCATATCTCCTAGTTTCCTTTCCAATCTCTCCACACACATTCACACATCCCCTTCATCCCGTCTCTATGATTGATTTCGATTGGACAGCGTGATCTGAGGGCGACTGCAGATCACATCCTTTTTATCATCGTCTTCTTCAGACGCCGACCCCCCCCCCCAACCCCGTGTGATTTCTGTGCTGCTCTCAGTTCAGTTACTTGAGCCGCAAACTGCCTCAGTCAGCACATAATCTCTAGAGATAGTGGAGGGGGGGCAGAGATAAAGAAAGAGAGACAGTGATTGTGACTAGAAGAGGTGGAGAACTACCAGAGAAATCCTGTTTCCCTGCAGATGTGACCAGCACACAGATTGGCATCATTTATGCTGTAAGACAGGAACCAATATCAAAAGAAAGAAATGAAAATTTCCTGTTTTAGGACCATTACAACTTTTTGCATTTTGACCTTTTTTTCATGACAGTTCAGCATATTTTTTCCCAATTCTCAAGCAAAGCAAAGCAAAAAAATATTTTATTATAATATGTATTATTTAAATAGTCAGTTATTGCTTTATATAAAATGTCGTTGTAGCATTTGTTTAATTGTATTACACCTTTTTCACTGTTATAAAGCATTGAGAGTAACAGTCAGTACATTTATATGTTGCTACAGTGGGGTATTGCATAGCTAAAGTCTACAGAATTAAACACACATGCATGTCACTAAGTGTTTACCTGACATTTTAAAAAGATGAATTATTGTTTTAGTCCAAATTAAGCTCCATGTTAACTTACTTAGTGTCTAAACCAGCAGCACATCACAATTTGCTTCCATTATATGAAACGTCATGCTGAAAAAATCCCAATAATACAGGCAATGAGGGGAGGGGAGCATATGCTGTTTCAAGTTTTTGTATTCTATCACACAATAGTGTGTGACTTCATGACAGTATTAATAAAGCACAACTCCCTCACACCTTCAGCACTCATTCATCCCTATAGAAAAGCTTTACTACACTGAACGTCACTCCAACTCTAGCAATACCAGAACATTTTGAATGCTTTTGGATCCGAAATGATTGACTTGGTCTCTTGAGACCAGAGTATGAATTCCCAGAAGTCTCTATTTTGTAAATATGGGCCTTGGAAGAGGTTAAATTAGTTTATTTTGCTTTGGCTACAGTAGGTGATTCTAGTGATGACAACAACCACGCATGTCACTTCTGCAGACTGCGTCATACTCTGTGAGATAAAGTCTCACTCTTTTCATAGCTTTTGCCGGCTCTGAAACACTTGCATGTTATATATCTTTATTATGATTATTTCAGGAGGCTTGTCACAAGTCCATTGTTTTTGAATGTCGGAGCTACTTCTATATTTTCACACTTAAAATAATAATTTGGTATTGCTCTTGTAACATTGTCCTCTTTTATGCTAAGAAATAATTCACCTGGCAGTTCTCTCCCAAGTGTTTCCACTGATACCAGCATTAAGTCTGAGTATGATTCAGTGCGCTAAATAACACTTTTAATTGTCAGGAAATTACTTGTCTTTAAAAGTTTTGGTTCAATATGCTTACCTGTTGATCAAAAATAGCATTAAACATATACACCTATTTAAATGTTGTTATTCATTTTAAGGAGGGTGTCCTTATTTTTGCAACATAACATTTGATCACTTTGATAAGAAAATCTTATTTTTCATAATCATTTTGACATTCTTCTCTGGTGATTGATCAAGCCGGCTTGTTGGAACATTATATCTCCAAAGAAACATAACATGTCATCTAAGTAAAGAGTTTTAGAGGGGGTGTACTCATTTATGCTGTGCACTGTGTATATACTGTATATATATATATATATATATATGTATAATAAATGCCTAAAAAAAGAATTATATCTAAATATATTATAACATTTTATTTGTACTGCTCTTTAATTGGGGCTGCTTAATTTAATTTAAATTAAATAAATAAATAAATACGATGCATCATTGTACACATTTTTTAAATAAGGTAGTGCTTGATTGTCACAAAATTAATGTCACTGCAAACAATCAATACGAGGATTTAGATTTAAAATATGCATTACTTGATTATTTTTTATTATTTTGGGAT
Source organism: Gymnocypris eckloni scoliostomus (assembly GCA_027564155.1). Classification (NCBI taxonomy): domain Eukaryota; kingdom Metazoa; phylum Chordata; class Actinopteri; order Cypriniformes; family Cyprinidae; genus Gymnocypris; species Gymnocypris eckloni. The sequence goes on from CM050412.1 coordinate 48,407,688, forward strand.
GAAATGTCATTCACTAGATTGCACCACATAACATTTCGAGACAAATACACAATACAGAGCCTATTTTAATCAGAAACAAAATGCAATATTCACAAGCGACGTAGAGAGAGAGAGAGAGAGAGAGAGAGAGAGAGAGAGAGAGAGAGAGAGAGAGAGAGAGAGAGAGAGAGAGAGAGAGAGAGAGAGAGAGAGAGAGAGAGAGAGAGAGAGCGAGTGCAATTCAGGAGAGCGAGAATAGAGATTGTACTGTCAGTGTTTTCACTCATTGCCTGTTTTTTCTCTATTACTCATGTCTACGCCCTGTTTCATCGTCCTCCTTTAAGAAGAGAGAACACCACTGCAGAGATGATTATTTTCTGAAGAGGAGGTTCGTTCGGCAGGGGGATAAGAACTACAGATTGCTGTGGTTGCTCAGACAAACAGCCTACAAGTTGTTTATTTTCAGCCTGTTACTAAAGCTTACTGTAATCACAAAGACTTGCCCCAGTGTGATGTTCATTACAATTCAGTACCAAGCAGCTCCTCTCCTCTGTTTCCACCTCTCCCACTGCCTGTCTGTCTCCCTCCTTCTTTCTTTCTGTACACCCCAGCTCCTCTGTGTTAGAATATTCTGTTCCTTCCACGTTTGCTGTTGATCGTAGCAGCATTCAGTGTTGAACATGCTGCAGAAATTATGAACGATGTAAGTGGTCTCTCTTGGCTGTCTAGAAAGATTTTGCCCAGTCCAGTAGATAACATTTACATTTACATTTAGTAATTTAGCAGACGCTTTTATCCAAAGCGATCTACAATAGGGGAATACATAATGTGATTCATCTTGAAGAGGCAAACAGACAGAGGAAGTGCTCGTAACACCAAGTCTTAGGTATTGTTCAAATAAGTACAAGCTAGAAAGGGAAGGAGATAAAGATATAGAGAAAGATGAAGTGTTTTTTTTTGTTATGTTTTTTTTAATTTTGGATGAAGTCAAATAGTGTTGAAAGAGATGAGTTTTCAGTTGTTGCTTGAAGATTGACAGGGATCCAGCAGTCCGGATGGGGATGGGAAGATCATTCCACCGGCCAGGAACGGTGAAAGAGAATGTTCTGGAGAGTGATTTTGAGCCTCTCTGTGATGGTACCACGAGGCGTCGCTCACTAGCAGATCTCAGACTTCTGGAGGGGGTGTAAATTCGTAATAGTGACTGGAAGTAGTGGGTGCTGAGCCTGTGGTTGTTCTATATGCAAGCATCAGTGTCTTGAACTGGATGCAAGCTGCAACTGGTAGCCAGTGCAAGGACACAAAGAGAGGTGTGACATGTGCTCTTTTGGGCTCATTGAAGACCAGTCGTGCCGCTGCATTCTGAATCATTTGTAAAGGTTTGATTGTGTTTGATGGAAGTTCATTCAGAAGAGCATTGCAGTAGTCCAGTCTAGAAATGACAAGGGCCTGGACAAGAAGTTGTGCAGCATGCTCTGTCAGAAAGGGCCTGATCTTTCTGATGTTGTGTAGTGCAAACCTGCAAGATCAAGCAGTCTTTGCAATGTGCTCTTTGAAGGTCAGCTGGTCATCGAAGATTATACCAAGATTTCTGACCGAAGCTGATGGGGTAATTGTTGATGAACCTAACTGAATCGTGAAGTCATGCTGTAGAGTTGGAGTTGCAGGGAAGACAAGAAGCTCAGTCTTTGCCAGGTTGAGCTGTAGATGGTGTTCTTTCATCCAAGCCGAGATGTCCGCCAGGCAGCTTGAGATCCGTGCAGCTACCGTTGGATCATCTAGTCGAAATGAGAGATAGAGCTGTGTGTCATCAGCGTAGCAATGGTAGGAGAAACCATGTGTCTGTATGATGGGACCCAGTGATGTAGTGTATGTGGAGAAGAGGAGGGGTCTAATAACCGAGCCCTTGGGAAACCCCAGTGACCAATTGATGTGCTTTGGATACCTCCCCTCCCCAGGCCACATTGAAAGACCGACCAGTGAGATAGGATTCCAGCGGAGTGGAGTCCCAGTGATGTCCAGTGATGAGAGGGTGGACAGGAGGATCTGATGATTAACAGTGTCAAAAGCAGCAGATAGATCCAGCAGAATGGACCGAAAGGCAAAGAATTCCAAAAATAGCTCAGATTGGCAGCATTTTAGGTACCTGAGAAATAAATGTGTCACTCAAATACGCAAAGCAAAATCTGATTTTTATGTAAATGAAATATGTGATAGTTCAGTTAATCCCTCTAAATTTTGGAAAGTTATAAAATCACTGTCTTCTGACTCTAGGGATACTGTCATGCCAAATATATTGAAGTTGAATGATACAATTATTACAGACAGGAAAAGTATGCAAGATTCCCTAAACCAGCACTTTATATCTTCTGGGTTTTTGTTTGAGCATACAACACAACAACAGAGGAGACAAGAGGACTGCTCTCTATCTAGGGAAAATGTACCTATCGATTTTGATTTTGTTCCTATTGCAATACAGGAGGTATACGATGCTCTTAGAAGGTTAAATACCAAGAAATCCTCTGGTCCGGATGGGTTGGATCCATACTTTTTTTTAAATATTGCTGCTGAACATATTGCAGAACCTTTGACACACATTTTCAACTTGACTATTGAAACTGGATTAATACCTAGTGTATTGAAGTCAGCATATGTCACTCCTTTATTAAAGGGTGGAGACCAATCAAATCCAAATAATTATAGGCCAATATCTAAGCTATCTGCTTTAGCCAAGGTCTTGGAAGGGCTTATAAGTGACCAGTTGAAAGACTATTTAGAAACAAAAAACATTTGAAATGATTTGCAGTCGGGTTTTCGTAAAAAACATAGCACTGTCACTGCCACTATGAAAGTGTTAAATGATTTCATTAGTGTTATTGATTCTAAGGAATATTGTGTTGTGTTGTTTTTAGATCTTTCAAAGGCATTTGACACAGTTGACCACTATGTCCTGGCTCAGAGATTGGTGGATATTGGAATGTCTCCAAAAGCTGTCAAATGGTTTAGCAACTATTTGAGTGGCCGAACACAAAGTGTTCAGGTTGATGGTGTGTCCTCAAACTCATTACTTATACAAAATGGTGTCCCCCAGGGGTCCATTTTGGGTCCCATTTTATTTAATATCTATATAAATGATTTGTGTCAGAATGTAACAAAAGCAAAGTGTCTACCGCAGATGACACCGTTTTGTATAGTTCTGCCTCATCCTTAACAAGTGCCTTAGAAGATCTGCAATCTGCTTTTAACTTTATTCAGAAGAATCTTCATAAAATGAGACTTGTTTTAAACTCAGACAAAACCAAAATGATGTGTTTTTCTAAATCAAGGAAAGCAGACGATGCTTGTCAAATTGTTACACTAGATGAGAAAGTAATTGAACGAGTATCAGTCTATAAATATCTTGGTTTCCTTTTAGAAGAAAGTTTGTCTTTCAAGCAGCATATAGAGTGTTTAACAAAAAAACTTAGAGTAAAGTTGGGCTTTTATTATAGAAACAAAGGCTGTTTCTCTTTTAGTGTGAGAAAAACACTTATACAAGCAACATTTCTGTCAATGCTGGATTACGGTGATATTTTATACATGCATGCAAATCAATCTTCGTTGAAAATGCTGGATTCAGTATATCATGCATCATTAAGATTTGTAACTAAGTCTAGTTTTCGTACTCATCATTGTAGCTTGTATGAGAGTGTTGGTTGGCTGTCTTTGCACAATCACAGGCTAGAGCACTGGTATATTTTTCTTTTTAAGGCTATACTGTACAAATTGCCTTCTTATCTATGTTCTCTTCTGACTCTTAAAGTCACTACCAGCAAATGTAATCTTGATCATATGGGCAAATCATGTATGACATTCCACCTAACGAGAACTGTCTTTGGTGAAAGTGCTTTTAAAGTTTTTGCACCTTTATCTTGGTATAAATTGCAGAATCATCTAAAATTGGACTATTTACCAACATTGACACAGTTTAAAATTAGGATAAAGGACTATCTGAGTACTAAATGCACATGTGCTATTACTGAGCTTTGCTGGTAATTATGTTGAGATGATGTTGAATTGCCAACTGTCTCTTTTTGTTAAATGTTGTTGTGTTGTTCTTGTTACTGTATATGTTTTTGTTGTTTTTTTTAATATGGAACTTTATTCTGCTGTCTTGGCCAGGACTCCCTTGAAAAAGAGATTTTGAATCTCAATGGGATTATTTCCTGGTAAAATAAAGGTAAAAAAAAAAAAAATGAGGACGGAGATAAAAGACGTAGTTCTCTCTCCTAACAATGCGCGTACACAAATGCATGTACAATCAATATATGTACAGTATCGGTCTAATTTACATCCAAGTAAAATCCAATGTTCTTATTTTAGGGCTAGGGTTAGTCTATTTATAGTAAATAAATAAATAAACTAAATCGAAGTAGGATTTACTCAGAAACACAGAGTAAATTGCTAGTAAATTTCACAAATAATTACATAAAAATGTCAAGTAATACACTGACTTAAATGTGAGATTGAAGTAGAAAGACTAAAATCTTTTCTATTTACAACTTTGACCCTATTCAAAAACGCATAAGATTATTGAGATATTAAAGTAGCATTTCTGGGATATTTCCAACTGGGATATAATTCTGTGTGGTGATAGAAACAATAAAGAAAGCAATAAATAAATCATCTTTTTCTCTAATTGACAGCTAACGTGGACATGAGACGATGTTTTTTCTGTTCATATTACTCACATGTTGGATATTATAAGCCATCAGGATGAACTTCTTATCAGCTGAAACCTGGAACCTCATTGAATTCAGATCCTAAAACAGAATCCAAAAAAGAACACCTTAAAATAATAAATTGGGTTCAAAACAAGTTAAGCTCTATCATACATCTCTATAGCATGCAATCAGTTACCACAGACAACTATTTTCACCGTCTGTCAGTTTCTAAACAATAATCCAAATTTCTTAATTGTTTCAATTAGTTAAATAATTACACTATTTGGGGCTCATCTATTTTATGTATATTCACATTTATCTTGGTGCAGTGTCTGACTCCATAGACTTCCATTGTATTATATTATGATATTATATTAAATTATTTGAGACTTCTATATTTTCTGTTTTAACATTTATCTAGGTGAAATGCCTCACTCTACAGACTTCCGTTTTAAATCTATTAACACAAATACAATTAGTATTTATTTTAGAAGCATTTCTGTGGGAATCAGCATGGCATTGATCTCAACTTGTATTCTTCCCTCTAAAAACCCATCAGCTACAAACCATAAATGCAGTAAGTGCATTGTGGGTAGATGCCGTTGGAGCATAAAGCCAACGTGACAAGTGTAACAGTGTTGACAGAGTGGGGAGGAGAAGTATCTGCCATCTCAACAACATTTCATTGAGCATCTGAGGCAATGACCCATATATGTTTCTCAGTGTCACCCAGCCGCAGCGTTCAAAGGGTGGCCCTGCTGAAACAGTCTCTTTGAAGACGCATGCTACGGGATCAACTGGGGAGAAGCGCAGAAAATGGGAATAAAAGACAGAGCATTAACTGTCAAGCCTCTAAAACCGAAAAGCTATCTGCTCTTTCTCTTTGCTCATTTTTAAGCATTCTGATTCTTTCTTCAAAGACGTTCAGCTACCAGTCCATACCCTCTCTCTTTCTACAGAGTGACCCATTTGTCAGGTTCCATGAGAACAGAGCTAATGGAGTTATACGTCTTGTCCTGCTCACATGCCTCAAGGGGGCTGTAATTCTCCAGAGAGCTGCTTTACACTGGTGGTTTGGGATGAGAAGAAGACTGTATGTGTGTGTTGGCATGGCCTTTATTTACTATGTTGCTGTGTTTTATGTGAGTGCATACATGTGTACGTATCCACTCACCAGGGTGCTGTTGTCCAATAGTGTGGTAGTTAGATTGGTGCTGAGACTGTGGATTAAAACGTGACCCTCCCGTGTGCAAAGTGACACCTCGTTCTCTGTAAATCACACAGATCAACATTCAGTAGCTGACCTGCATCTAACTAGCATATTTTGAATAGGCACTAAGATAAGCACTTTCTAATCGTCAAAGAAAAAAAAGTATAGTTTTCAAAAAATATTAAACAGGACAACCATTTTTGTGCATATGTTTCTTAAGGGCCAAATCATATATTAAAATGATTCCTGATGGATCATGTGACACTTAAGACTGAAGTAATGGCTTCTAAAATTCAGCAAAAAAAAATAGATGTGTTATTTAAACTATAATAATAATTCACAATATTACTATTTTACTGTATTTTTTGCAGTCTTAGTGAGCATAAGAGACTTTTCTAAAACATACAAATATATATTACTGACCCCACATTTTGAATGGTATTGCTTTCAATAAAATCACCCTGTAATTACAACTTACTTATATAAATATTACTTTATAATAACCTTACTTACAATAAGTCAAACTGCATATGAAAATGGGGCAGACGTATGTATTTTAAAATCAAAATATTACACACTTCATCTTTACACTGAAATACTGCGAAGGCATCTTTGGCATCTCATTCCTTTCAATTTTACTACAAGTAAAGTCAAAAGTGAACCAACACAAACACAAACAAAGGTGTTGTGGGCAATATAAGCCCAAAAACATCCACGGATGAACACTTTAAACTTGAGGTAGTATACCGTTCAGGAACTCTAAGAATAATAGTATCAATATATTAGAAATTGGGATGCAGTAACTCAAATGTTGCTTGCTATATAATAAAAACTGAATGTGAATTGAAATGCAGCCTGAACGAATGCCATAAATCAAATATTTTAGAATAATACTGCATTTCAAGAAAATGATATGTTGCACTGCAGGAGCCTAAATGTCCACGAGCATCAAATCAATGAACTTCAACCATTCCATTAAACCCTGTTTGTACAATAGAAGTGTTCACCATTTAGCCACGTCGCACATGGGTCATGAACTCTGAAATCCTCGTTCTCCAGGTTCTCCAGAGTGAGACGAGACAGCAGCCGGAGGTGAGACTCGTCTGAAATACAAGATCAAGCAGTCAGTTAAAGACAACCACAACTCCTGAGGAAATATAGTGTCTGTAACAAGAATGTACAGGATTATTTCACAAAATATAAATCTTGATGCTAATGATGCAATGCAGAAGGCTGTCAAAAATGTACTTAAAGCCTTTTTGTATAATGCATTACAAAGGGTTATTAAAGGGTACAATGCATTATAATTATTTATAATATGAATTGTAGTACATTATATCTTGTCGTAAATGATTATAACAGGATTTAAAATGCATAGTGTAACAAGTGTTATAATATAATAACTGAGGTTACAATTATTCTTGAGATTGTACAATGCATTATAAGGTGCTTTATAAGGCATACTGTAATTAATGCAATAAAACTACTTTTATAATGCATTATACATACAAGTGTTCCAAAAACTGAATTGAATTCAGTGTTTCTGAAAGTGTTTCCACAGGTTTTTTGAGATGCACTCAGTTTTTTCTTCCTTAATAAAATTGCTATTATATTTAAACTATATATTGAATTTACAATAAAGTTAGCAGCCAATAGGTTTTATTTACTGAATATGAAAAAAAATAACACATGATTGTTTAATGTTCTGTTATGTTGGGATCTAGATGAGCTTCTGTTATGTTGGAGACTCGCCAAGTGCCAAAAGAGGGTGAAACTTGGCTTTGGCCATTTTTACCCAACTCAAAATATAACAAAAACTCTTATATATCCCAACATAACAGCACAAACAAGTCTGCCTTTTCTCATCTTGCTCAAAAATGAATAAAATAATTACTTCATTTCATCATTTACTCTCTCTATCCAGTCTTCCCCAAAGCGTACTGGGAAATATAAAGGCTCAGTGAACAAAAAACTAACAAAAATTGTGAAGGTAATCGGATTAAGCAAATGTCAGATTAAAGCAAAAAAAAAAAATATATATATATATATATATTTATATTACATTCATAATCAAAAATACAAAAAGACAAGCAGAAACAAAGCAAGAAACACTCAAAAATGATATATGTGTTTCTTGCTTTGTTTCTGCTTGTCTTTTTGTATTTTGGATTATGAATGGATGTCTTCTATATGAGCTCTCTGGCGCTCACATAAACCCTCTATAATCTTCTGTTGTTTTCATATTTCTCTTTCTTCACTTATTGTAGCTTCTCTTTCTTTATCTTTGCTTTCTATTTGATTCAATTAATAATCATTTACTCCTCCAATCTCCGTCTTACCAGGTGTGAGCAGAAAAATTGAGAGGGTGACCAGAGACATGACCCCCAAGATGACCACCATGGCGATCCCAATTCCCTTCCAATTCCGAGGAGGTCCTCCCGAGCTGCCATGGTCCTGCTCAAAAAACAAAAATAACTACGTTAACTTTTCCCCCCTCGTACACATAATCTCTGCACCGCTGAGGGAGGATGTATTAGTGCTGCCTCATTTGCACGGCCTCAGAGCAGGGATTTCATGAGAGACTTGTGTATCAGTGCAGCAACCCTCCAGGGGAGAACGAAAGGACCTCACTCTGACAAAAATCTGTCATTTAGAGCGTTCCTTCATAAAACCAGCAAGAAAAGAATTCCTCGAGTGAAAAATGAGAAGCTAATTGAGTCTCATATTTCTGTCGTGTCTTAATTTCCACCGAATGGTGCCTCATTTCACCTATAACAGCTTTATGTACATGAAAGTCTGTGTGGGGTTTCATTTTCTGCTATGCGGGGAGGCGAGGATGGTGTTTCAGGGCTTGGAAGCATGCAGTGATGCGTTCTCGATTGTTTTTCGAAGCTGAATTCACTTCAACAAAGCCGAACGGATAAGACAAATGAGAGTTCTCTTACGAAACAGTATATTAGATGTGTTTTCAGCTCCCAGAATGCCTCTGTGACAGCCAAGGTTGAAGAAAAAAGCTATAGCGGTGTATCTGACAGGAAGGTTGGGACGATTACGAGCCCATCAGTCATAATCAGGAACAATAAACAGCTACTTCAAGGCTAGTGGAAAATCACTACTGGTGACAGAGAGAGGGGACCGTGGAGTAAGTGTTTACTCATTGACTGTCCATAAAACTTAGTCTTCATTATCTCTGTGTCTTATGTTTGTGGTTTCAAAGGGAGAAGCAAAGCCACCGCTTCTTACCTTCCCTCAGGGGTAAAGGTGAATGAGAGATCTGTGTTAATAGAGGGGGTGGGAAAAAACTCATAACTTTACCAGCCAGCAGCCTGGCAAACTCCTTAACCTCAGCTGTCTCAGAACAAAAAGAGCACCACGAGAGCCGACTGCCTGCCATATCTCACCGAAACACCTTCTGACTGGCTGATAGCTCTGTATACACTATAGCAGTAGGTCGAAAAGCTGATGTGAATGTTTATTTTGCCTTTTATATCAAGCCCTGGTTATTTGTTTTTTCATGAAACCGAATTAAAGCTGCAAAATAATTAATTATGTATTATCACACAACGTTTTTACCTTGTAAAGCCAGATATATGAAATAATAGTTATATGTCTGACTTTGCAGTTGTTATTTATATGGCCATTTCTTTATTAATTCTGATAGTTTGTAAAGTAAATCAATAAGATCTTTATAATGCATATAAATACCAGTTGTCATTCTGTATGTCTATCAATAATATGCCTTGGTTTTATATTTAAATTGTTATGATTGAAGTCTGTTTTTCTAGTGCAAGTAAACATATATAATGGAATGCAATACAATGACGATTGAGAGAATTACTTGATTATTATCAATTATTTGATCAAAAGTAAAAACTATCAATTAGACAATCAAATGCATTTAGTAGACTAAGGTTTTTCATCAGATTTTGATCATGTTGATAATTTAGGGGCCTTAGAAATTTGAGTAGCAAATATGATAAAATAGGCTATAGGGTACAACAATTTGATAAATTAATAAAGTATAGTAAGTGAAACAACAAACATTATTCCATTTTACATATTTAAAACTGTAATATGAGTGTCATTTAACCTCATCACTTTTCATGTTTAATGCTTCTGGTTCATTCATCGCACTGGAAAGTGAAAGTCAAGTTGAGCACATTGCATTGTGGGATACAGTATTCAATGCAGTGTACTCTCTATATTGACAATTTTGGTTAAAAATGTACGTCATCTGAATGTCCTATGGCTGAATTCAGAAAAGCAGACCATGCTACTCTTACTATTTTAGTCATAATTGTATATGGTAAAAATGAGATTATGCTAGTATGCTCTTCAAATTCATACCATTTCACACACTTATTTGTTTAGTAGGCAGTTTTAGCGCACACTGTGCAGTATAAGCAGCACACATGTATTGTAGTATGTTTGGAAACCTGTTTGGTAACAATTATTAGAAGGCACAAATATAGTTTTCACAAACTTCAGTATTAAAGTGCTGACAATCATTAATATTTTCAAACATATACAAAAGTAAATTAGCAGGTCTGTTTCTGTGGCCTAAATTCACAGCTTCAGAAAGTCTAATTATAGGCTCTGAGTTCTTGGATGCCGTTCATTGTTGTGAAACAAAAAGATAACTTCAAAAGCTTCAGAGGTTGCCAGCATGGATTCTTGCCAAAGGCTCATTATTAATAGATCTTACTGGCTGCTCCACACAATTAAAACATCTGCTGATAGTGTTTGATAAATCTATCTGCTCTTGTGCAGCAGAAAAAAAAAAAAACTAAATTGGCCTCTTTTCAGATTCCACAAATCTATAATACTTGCACTTCAGAAAGTAATTCCCTTACATCAAGGAGATCCACAATCAGCTCAAGGCTGAACTTACTCATTATGTGAACCAATAATGGTCTCAAATCAGGGTAAAACACTGAAAAAATAATAAATGTCTTGTTTTCCTATAAAAATGCTCCGTTCAAAAGTTTGAAATCGTTGGGCTGTTTTATTTTTTATTTTAAAGAAATGTATTCTTTTATTCACCAAAGACGCATTTGATAAAGAGTGATTGCAAAACCGCATTTAAAAAGACTTGCAAAAGATAATCTTGAATTAAGCCTATTTTTCTTAACTGGAAAATTGTTTTACTTGTATTAAACATAAACGTGACATCATTTAGTGAGGTCTAATACAATTTGCACAGTTAGGTAGAAAAAAATCAACTGGAAAACTAGACAAATACTGATTAATCAGGTGTTGATTTTGCTTTATCAGCTTGTGACCCACTCACACTCCCCTATAAAGTTATGGTGGCAGCCACAACAACACAATTAATGTAATTTGTTCACACTGTTGAGTACAAGACTGACACTGTTTTCATTTCAAAGGTGTCTCTCTCATTACGGGCTGAGAGCCCAGTACTTTCTGTGTTAAAGCTTCATCAGCTCAGTTCCTGCAAGTCCCCTGAGCTCTGAAATTATACTACACTCCCAATTAGTATGACTGTTTTGGGAAACAGGGGAGAACCCTGCATTACAGATGAGAGAGTATCATCAGACTTGTGTGTTAATGCATGTTATATTGGGAGAGAATTCCCCGCCTGAGGGACGCAGTACTGTCTTAACCTCCAGATTAGTGATAGATATGACCAATTTTTATGACTACAGTTAATCACACCAATCACAACAAAAATCACAATAAATATATTAAAATTGCTGACGATTCAGCCAACACTACTACTAATTTTAATAAAATCAGATTGCATGAGTTACTGAATGAATGAATGAATGAATGAATGAATGAATGAATGAATGATGCATTTATATAGCGCTTTATTGTATTGTTGTACACCCAAAGCCCTTTACAATCATGTGGGGGGGTTTCTCCACTTGGATGATGTGACAGCTGCCACAGGACAACGGCGCCAGTGAGCTCACCACACACCAGCTACAGCTGGAGAGGAGAGAGAATCATTGAGCCAATCAAGTGGATAATATCTCTATATTATAGACAATGGTATTTAAAACCCCATATTCCAGATCAAGAGAGCCACTGTGAAAAGAGAGGTGACAAATAGAGCCATGAAGAAAAAGTGACAGAGGCTGGCCTTCAAAAAACCTGGCATTGCTGTCAAAGTGACACATTTTCGGCCGGGCAGAGTCCCAAGCAGACAGATTTCTCATTGTATTCCACTCAAGCGCTCAGTTCACAGAGCAGCGCCTCTCTAAAGCTGTCAGTCACATATATTGTGCCACTCCTGCAATGCAGAAAGCAAGGCTTTCACGTGGGCGGCAATCTCATCAGAGATGCTCCTGTGCTATAGGAGGGAAAGAAACATGTCTAGAGGTTCGACAATGTTCATCATGTTATAAAAATCTTAACGTACCAAACACCTCAGAACTAGCAGAGGAGATCGATACCAAGGGAAGTGAGGAGAACTCCAGCGGGAAATAATTAACATGAGAGCGGGGAGCTAATGTGAGCGTTCTGAGAGCAGTGTTGTCATGTGTGAAGATTTTCCTATAAACCAAAAACCTGGCTAGAAGGGCGACCTGTTTGGGATTAGAGGGCTTAAACGGGCCTGTAACAGATAGATTTATCAATGGGAGTTGGTGACATCGATATCTAATCAATATCAGCAAAATGAGATACAAACAAAACTGATGAAATGAAAACTAATTTCACATATATCAACTTTACCTACGTTTTATTTTTTACCTTGAAAAAATTAGTGTCAAAGAGCCATAGTTTTTCCACTTCCAAGTTACTTTTGTAAATTTGATGAGCGGGTTTCATTTGATGAACAAAATTCAGCGAAAAGGGAGGATTGATGTATATAAATGTATATAAAATGTATATAAAAATGATACATTATAACAACTTGAGAAAGTTATCCTTTAGCATTTTCATTCCAAGGCAGTAGGTCAGCTGGACTTTTAATACTGCGATTGTATATATTTATAGCAGACATTTCAGAATGAAAGTGAAAACTATCAATCTAAAGGACCAAACCATTACTCTTGTTCCTCGTATTCCTACAATTCTCTCAAAAGTACAAAAATACACAAAATACAATTTGAAGTACAACTGCATTTGTTCCTAAATAAATTATGATTTGAAAATAAATTCATGTGAAAAAATGTATTAATGTCACAAGAACATTATTAACAATGAATTGTTTATTTCCTATGATCTGGATTCTATGAGAAAACTATTTTAGAATGTGCTGATTTAAGTCCTATAATGTGATTCAAGCAAAGACTAAAAGGTATTACCAAATTCAGCAAATATAATATAGTTACATTTTGCCATGAGACTGTGGAATGATCAGAAAGAACATAAACTAATAATTTCAAATACCTAATCAAAACTGTTTTTAATCCTTATGTCAGTCGCTCAAAAGTACAAACTTAGCTACTGTCAGAACATTTGAAGTAAACACATACATCTCACTGATGTCTGAGTGTCTCACTTTACTGATGTTTGCCATTCCAGCTGGAAAACATTAAATGAAGCAACAGTGCCATTTTTCACTCTGCTCTCTAGGGATTCTGGCCGCTTCCATGGGGACAGAGTAATTCATAAATGAGACTCATGGGAACCTCTGAACTACAGTGTTTGGCCATGATGAAAAATCACTTTGAGCCAAATCACTGAGCTAATAAGATGTATTTGAGCTTTGCATAATTCTGGAACATATGGTGGAGTCCTGTTCAGCAAACCTGAAGGCAGTCTTTCAAAACCCAGAGGGCAAACAAATGATCCAATAAATATCAGCTACAACTGGTAAATGGATGCATATTAAACTAATATTGATAAATTCATTACATTGAAGCCACGCCATGTCTAATTGTGATGACTGATGCTGACTGAATGGATGGAAACATAGCCGATATCCATAAAATGTGCCCTCAAATGTGTTAATCTGTCAATGTGTTAGCTATTGATAAACGAGGAGCCTGGAGCATTAAATTGTTGAATGTCTTTAAAATAGTTAGACAAACACCATACTGAATGAAACATAGCCTACTGAATGATAGCAAGCATTGAACACAAATGGTTTGTTTTGCTGTACAAAGCTGTTTCAATTAGAAAACATCTCCATGGGCAAAGGATAAAATGTCCATTCACTTTACTGACAGCAACTCTTTCTTCTTCTTAGGATGATTTTTTCAAACAACCCACATTAAGACAGACATAATTTAATCAACTCCAGCACCACACTGACATAATTGCTGTTGTTATGCCTAACATCTCTCTCTCACACACACACACACACACACACACACACACACACACACACACACACACACACAATTCGAACCCCACCTTTACCAGAAGTTACAGAAAAGAAAACTGCGGCACAGATTTGAACAGTTGTAGCCTATTGTGGAGCTTCTATAGACCATATGTAGGTTCGACCCATTTTCGCTGCATTTGTTGTATTCTTTCTTCCATTTGCATTTCACCGTGTGAAGGTATGTCGTACGAATTTGTTATCACATCCTGTTCGAACATTACAATGTACCTTAACCTTTGTTAACCCTACAATAAGCAAATCCACTTCACCAGCTAATTACTCTTTTAGAGATAGAGCTACTGCAAAAACGGAAGTTCAAAGACAGAGTTGAAGATGGCTGCACAATTGTTTTCACATAAGGTCTTGCAAAATCCCGATTCATTCACCTGCGTGGAGAAAGTGAACAGGTGGTAGCTAAAATAAACCGGAATCCATATCCCAGGAACACCAGAAACTTAATTACGCAAGACGTTTCTCGGACGGAGCTTTCACATGATATTTATATTTTTTTACATTTTATTTTTACATTTGTTAAATTTGTTAGTGTGCACTTTCTCATGCATGCGCAAAAATGTCTAATGTCTACATTTTTTAAAGATGAAGTGCCCTAAAACAAATTCTGCACTACTAGTGCTACCAAACGTAAATAAGAATAAATGACTGTTTTCAAAGAAGTTTAATTTAGGCTACATTGACTGGCCAGTGTTAATTATAGCGAAAACTAAACTAATACCTTTTTGTAAAAAAAAAAAAAACACTTTTAGAAATGCTATATAGCCTAACTGGAAAAAGCTAAACTAAAATAATTCTCCTATGAATCCAAAAATTAAAAATGCCTATAATTTAGTTTTTAGTTAGAGAGAGAGATTGTAGCCTATTATGGTTTTCAACAAGACTGAAACTAAAACTCAAAACATTAATAATCTTGTTGACAGATAATCCCAATTAACCGTAAATAATTACAATAAATGTCATAAAGTAAAACCTGAAAAGGATAATGGAAATAAATAAACAAATAAATACAAAACAAAAAAATTAAAAGGACAAAATAAATACAATTAAAAACATAACAGCCCTAGACAGATAGTACCAACTAGAAGCCAAAAAAGTAAACTAAATATAACAGTCAATGAAAATTACATTACATTCCTTATTCCTAGAACAATGAAATACTGAGAATAAATAAACAAACATGCATAACTTTATAATTCAGATCTTAACCCTGCAGACAGACAGTGTTGTGGGGAATCAACCAAAGTTGTCTTAGCCTTGAAGAGGAGAAAGTATTTTTTCAAAAACATTACACACTTCACTTTTAATAGCATTAAAAACAAGATCAAACTGAAACATTCTGTCTAACAGTGTACTACCAACAAAACAGACCAGGCAGCTGTATAGTCATAATGACCTGCTCTTGATGTGAGTTCAACACATTGGTGCCAGACATATGGTGAACTCCATATGCTCAGCTTCCGTGACGTTATCCAACCCGAAAACACTATTCTAGGACAGCGTACAAACTGTAACCCCCCATGTGCACCTTCGTGACACCAGCAAATGTAGCGCAACACGATTCCTCCTGTAAATCTCATTCTTTAAATATTGAATTCTATCATTTTTTCATATTTTTAATCCCTGCTATTGATATCGAGTTGCACTATGTTGCTATGGCACTCTTTTATACAGCTCCCGCAGAAGCTGTCTCTGGCCGGATGGGAAGGATGTCAGAACACGAGGAGGTGGAGAAAAGGCAACTACGGACCTTTCATTACCCATCCACAGAGCAGCTCTGGTCCAGAGTCATGACAGTGTCGGCAGTGTCACCTCTGTGTGCTCCCATAGCTCCCGTCAGTAAGTCTACCGCCCTCCTTCACTATTCAAACAGCCCACAGGTCCTGAGCTTCACAAAGGACCCCGTGGAAGGAGCACGACCGCCCCCGCAAACCCTCATTCTAGCTACAGACAGGAAAACATCTCAGAGTTGGTGTTCAGCATGCCATCGACTGAATCTTACATGTCAAATATGACTATGAGTAAACAAAGATGACACATTTATGAGCTAATGTGTCTTGAAGTCTCTAAAACATTTACAGAGGATGAAATGGAATGAAAAACATGATAAAATACGCAGATGATATTGTACAAAAAATATGTAAAACCTCAATAATACAATATATATAAACAAAAACACTTAGAATAATTCAGTTATTTTTACATATTTGAAAATAAGTCTCTTATGTTGGCCAATGTGGCATTAATTTGATTACAAATACAGTTAAATCCATAATATTGTGAAATATTATTATATAATTGAAAATAACTGTTTTCTATTGTAATATATTTTAGAATATAATTTATTCTTGCGATAGCAATGCAACATTTTCAGCATATTACTCCAGTCTTCAGTGTCACATGATCCTTTAAAAATCAATTCTGCTGATTTGCTGCTTAATTATTAGAAATTATTATTGGTGCTCAATTATTAATGTTAGTTCTCATTATGATCGATGTTGAATGCATTCTTACTGTGACTTTTAATCAATGTCCTTGTTGAGTTCAACTATTTGTTTATAGTTTATCCCAAACATTTGAATGGCAGTGTATCATGGTTTCTGCATTCCATGTATGTATATTATAAATTCTAATATACATTTGATATGTTTTCATTCTATTTTCTCTTATTTATTTGAGAGTGAAATATTACATCAGGGCTTGATTTTATACATTGATTGGATGGCAAAAAGTGTGCGTTACCTTATCAGTTCAAATGCAAATTTGCTAAAACAATAGCCTAACTAAACATTGTCCATAATTAAAGTCTGTGCATATTAAGCTGAAAATAAATTCTCACAAGAATGAGAATTTTAACATTGAAAAAAATGACAAACTTCACCTTTAAGTAAATGTCATTCTTTTTACCCAGTGATTGCTTATGTAATTATGTAATTTCAACACTATAATGTAGAGTGTGACCCAGTCATCATTAGACAATTCAATGATTTAGAGAGCAAGCAAGCGTTGTTCTGTGTGACAGGGTTCTACATTTTGCCTTTACTGTAGTAATGGGAGGAAGCTAATTCCCACAATTCATTTTGAAAGATGTCACAGCAGGCAAATTGTCTGACTAATCACTGCGATTTAAATACCAACCGCTGAATACAAATATAAATGGGCTTGAGATGCTTTCTAATAAAGTCACATTTGCACATTTGTTGTGCAATACAATGTGCTCTTACAAGTGTTTATATATATATATATATATATACATACAGAATAGTGTGAATGTATATACATATATATAAACATAGATCATAATAATCATATACATTTAGTGGCAATGTTGTTGTGTTGCCATTGAGGAAAACTAATTTCATTTGCTGATGAATAATTACATCTTATATGTTCCTTCTCAAGGAAAAAACGCACAGTCAGATACACTGTAAAAAAAAAAACGTAAACATTTGAAGGAAAACCAGCTTCAGCAGATTTTTCTGTTCTCTCAACTTATTTTTGTAGGAAATTATTTTTGTTGTATAAACTTAAAACAACAAGTTGAGAAAACTCAAAAATCTGCTCAAGCTGGTTTTCCTGAACAAAATATCTTATATAGTGTAGTATTATAACTACTAATAAGACAAATTATAAATGATAAAATATGATTTTATTATATGCAATAATGAAAATAATGGTATAATAATAATATATATAATAATAAAATATATACAATTTATAGACCAGTTATGCATAATAGTTAAGTAATCTATATCAAATAAGATATTAAAAATAAAATTAAAGTTAACCAATATCGGACAATCTCTTAGGTATAGATTGGCTCGTGGAAATTAATGGAGCACATGTATCTGCATTGAATGAAAAAGCACAAAAGTAAAAGCTTTGATGAATATAAAGTGCTGCCGTCAGCATAACAGAGAATGTTTGGCGATGAATCATTTACAGCTCTCAGGCAATACTGTCTAAGAAAAATGACTCATATTTAAATGGCATCTGGATTTATTACAATGAGGAGACACTAGGCCTTACTCACAAAGATATTAGACATAGAATGCTTTATTAAGGATCTTTCACGCAAACAGAAATCCCGCTCAATCATGATCAGTCTCGGAGTAACTGTCAGGACGTGCTCAGAGTATCTGTTTAAAGCGGATAGCACAAAGTCAGCTGGAGTCATGGTTTTCCTCTCACGGTAATGAGATGCATTGTTTTTACTGAGGTTTAGGATATTAAATATTACCATGATCAGAAACGAATATGCATTGTGAATAAATAACATCTAACTGGAGGTGTTTGCACTGTCATATTCTTTCACAGATATACTCTCCCTCTGAGCAAACTTTTCACACCTTACAGAAAACTGCTAAGGCCTCGCTCAGAAAAAAAAGCTCAAACAATGATCACTGTTTGAAAATGCAAAGAGGAACCGCACTAAATAATCTCCTGCCAACTCCAGCTATTTGATCCAGAACCAACTGAACAGTGAACGCGTGCAGTGAAACAGCTCCTCATGAATAGAGCCATTACAGAGGAAAGGCTGGAAAGGGTGATATGCAGCTCAAATCGATGACACAGTACAGTTACATAGTTAATGAGCTTCCTGCACGGCTTTGTTCACGTTAACATTTGAAGCAGGTGACAAAGTGGTCGCTGTCTCAGGAGACCTTACCTGTCAATAATCTGAGAGGAAAAGATACAGTTCTAAATACAATTTCCTCATATGTATCTCTGACGAATAACAGTTTCCAAATGGATCAATGGATTTCTGCTCAGATAACATTTTAATATTATTTGATGGATTAGATTTTTAAATTTTTTGGAGCTCATGCTAAAAAAGTAGTTGCCTGCAGGATATGTGGTTGCCAAAGTGTTCCGAGTGCTTTTTAACAACATGCTATCTTCATATCATATTAAATGATATATATGATATGATACGATATGGTATGATATGATATATGAAGATATTTTACACTTTTTATTTTTCATTAATATATATTTTATACATTATATTTTTATATTATATATTATGTTATACTTTGTAAATAATGTAAATTATTGGGACAGTAGCTCAGGGCAGGCTTGGACTGGGTTGCTTCACCAGAATGAGCTTGAACAAAGCTGACCCAAAGGATTGGCGCAGCATGATACATTGAACCTCCATATTTAGGGGATGGGGAGACCCAGCTGCACATTATGTGGAAAGCAAGCCAACCTTGAACATGTCCTCTCAGCATGCCATTCAAGTTTGGCAGATGGGAAATTCCAGTGGCGTTATGATAAGATCCTGTCTCAGTTGGCGGATGGTGTGGAATAGGCAAGAAAGAAGGTTAAACAACTGCCAGATGGGCACCACTTTATCCAGTTGGTCAGGACAGGAGAGAGCATTACGGCAGGACAGAGGAGTCGAGGGGTCCTGGCCTCAGCAAATGATTGGGAGATGCGGGCAGACCTGAAGAAGCAGCTCAAAGGAGATAGCACACACTAGCCTCAGACCGGATATTGTTCTTAACAGTACCCTGGGAAGAAAGGATGGAGTAGGCCCATGAGCGCAAGCTCAAGAAATATCAAGGCCTTATCCTCAAGAGTCAGCAAAATGGATGGAAGGCCTGGAATTTACCAGTAGAGGTCGGCTGCAGGGTTTTGCTGGGCAGTCACTCTGGAGAACCCTTGGGCTACTGGGGATTAAAGGGATGGCCAGGAAACGGCTGGTAGGCAAGGTCACCGAACATGCAGAAAGACCGTCTCATTGGATCTGGATACAGCGGGAGGTGCGGTGCATGGCAGAGGCAACCTGTTGAAGAACGAACAATGACACAGAATTGGGTGGTGGTCAGCAGGAGTAGATCCAGGATGCTGAATCTGCTGTCGAGCCCTCTGGAGGGTTAGCCGGCTGTAACCACCAACTCTACAGTTGAGAGAGGTAGCCAATCCTTGATCTGGTGCTTGAAACGAGGAGAGAATGAGAGGAAAGCGGTGCCACTGGCTCACAGTTGGTGCAGTGCCGAGTACCTGTAAAGCTGGGCCAGTTGCGATTGTCCCATCATATTTTGCAATAATTACTATATTACATTATTGTAAATAGTTATTTAATATTCCATCTAAAGCAAAATGTAGTCTTTCTTTTGCCAGAAGGTTCAATTCAATGCACTGAATGAGACAGATCTGTAGAGCTTTTCTTGCTGAGGTAAGCATAAGTTGCTCTGACATGAGCAGAGTAAATTCAATCCTTCCCATCGTGGATAAAATCATTTCCTGTCACTCAACATTCAGATGATGAACCTTCATTTTAAAGTCGCACTCAAGGTCGTTTTTTCCTCATTAGAAATGTTTTACAATCCATACGTTTTGTAAATATGTTTGAAAGCATATCACCGACCTATAAAACTTGTATTTCAAATCATGCAAAGCTAAGATCACATGTCTAGCCAAATATTATTCACTCTATCACAGTAATCACCCTGTTATATTGATCACTTTAACCTGTGAAATAAATTATTCGTGGCTAAGAACATCATTAAGTGAAAACACTAAGGAAATTAAAAACTAAATATTGAAAATGTCTCTTTAATTGAAAATCGTGTGTAATGTTCAATATTGTCTGCAAACTAATTGCACATTGAATTTCATCAGTGCAGCAGTTATGTAAAACAACTAATTACAGGAATGGTGCAGAATATTAGTTTTCAGGTGTGAAGAGGGAAATAATGCAAAAGACACTATTTACTCTGAGTGCTTCTTATCTGCTCGAAACAGCTGTATTCACAGTCCCACTCACTCCATAAAGACAATAATAACTAGATTCATAGAATTTGCACACTGACATTTTCTATAATATCTTGTGTTTGGCATAGCATTGACAATCATACAGTTGGTGTTGCTTTTTCTATTGCTTTTCATTCGCAAACACAAACACAGAATCAACAATATCATTTAGTCCCGGTGACATTTGTGACATGTCAGCACTTCTCTGGCCGTTTATCGTTGCTCAGAATATGCAAATGAGCTGGAGACTACAAAGAGAGGGAGTGATTAGATTATGTTTCCTTTAAAGATGCATCATATGAGTCATCTCGTCACATAGAGGAGAAACGCTGCTCCTTCACACTGCCTAAAACTCAAACAACCTTCTAGAAAAGGCTCTTACATAAACACTTCAGAAATGAGTGCCATTCGCTAGGTGATCGTGCTTATCAGTGCAGCATGAATTACTATACGCTGACCAGGAGCAATGATATTCTGGAGATTGTGTTTCCTGCCAAGGAGTGTATTTGAAAGAGACGTGAAATCCATATTTATATGGGAGAAATGTATCAAAGAACAGGGGAACAATTATATTTCACCCTAAATTCAAAGGAAAATGAAGAAAATATAACTTGTTTGCATTTTGCATTTGACGTTTTTCACAACAATTAAGCACCATTGTCATTACCATAGTGCAAAAATAATACTATTTTATTTAAAATATGTTTGTGTCAACTTTATTGTGCATTTAAGGACAATATGTTATGCTGCTGTTATCATATTATTTTAATGTATTATTCTAATCATGTAGCAAATAGTACTTTTACTGCACTTTGTTATTATTCCTGTTATTTCGGCAAATACATCTAAAGTCTTACACATTCACAATAAAAAATGATTGCTATGTTGAAATATATGGATATATGGAAATATATATAATGTATTGCTTATTGTATTCCTCAATTGGTCACTTTGGATAAAAGCGTCTCTAAATGAATAAATGTAAATGTAATATTATGGAAATATTTGTCACACTAACTCTAATTTAATAATTACATTTGTATTACAGTAATATTTTTGGCCTTAATTTAGCTTAATTATGACATTTTGCTTAACTCACAATTACTCTGTAACATCTTAGTCACATGACAACAAAATGGCTTCTTTTATGTTGGTTTGCAAACACTTTGATTTGGCAGACTAATTTAAAATATATAAATTATATATATAAATATTTTTTTATATTTTAAAATTAACATTTTGCCAACCTACCATTCATTTTTTAAGCTGTTTCATTTTTTTAAGCTTAAGAAGGCTTTTTATAATATACAGTATAAGCTATAGCCTATATAACACCTCTGAACAGTTACAAACTCTAGGCTATTTATTGTTTTAACACTTACAAATCATGTAAAACATTACTTGTAAACATTTAAGTCCTATTCGAGTCATTTTGTATTTTGAATAATAAAGATCCGGAGAGTGTTCGTCCCGTCATTGACTCTCATCCAGATATTTTGCAGGATGGATAAAGAGTCTCATTAGGGTTTCTCACAGATTATCGAGTCTTTTCCAATATTAAAGCACGAGACAATCGTCCAGAGCTCTTGCCATCTCATCACTTCAAAGCAGCTGTCAGAACAACACAAATACCCGTATATAAGTTAAAAACGACAAGCTGATATTAAGTTATTTGGAAACCCCCTACTTCATTAATCAGCGAGTCACTGGAAAGCACTGCAGTAGTAACGTTAACTGGTTACGGAGCGAAGCAGATGGAGGGACACGGACAGCTCCTCTTAAAGTATGAATGAAAACTGATGCAAATCCATGCGAGCAACACCTGTGCTAAAAAGCACGCGTGTAAATGTACTTGGACGGGTACATGAGTTGAAACAAGCCTAGATACAGTTCAGAAACAGAATATGAAAGAGAATAGTGGTCGCGTGCCGTGCATGGATTTGTATTCTCTCGCACGTGCACGCGCTGCTTTGCTGCGGCTCTCGTTCACACAGATGTGTAAAATATACAGCATCAAACCCGTTTTATCGTTAGTCCGCATTTAGTCTTTGCTCATGAAAAACATAAAACATGCTGTTTAGCTTCGTTTACCAGCTCTGTTGTCATGTTCTGCTGTGTGGTGGCAATCATGTTTGCAGGATTCAGCACAGATCCAGCTCCTAATGCAGTGCACTGCTCTTCCAGCACTTCAAAGCCTTGTTTGAGTTCGTGCTGCAAGTTGCTCTACACACCCCACTGGCGGACCCCTTTCATAGGATGGTGTAAAGTTGGCCATCCATCTCTCTCTCTCCCTCTCTCTCTCTCTCTCCCTCTCTCTCTCTATCTCCTCTCTCTCTCCCTATCTCTCTCTCTCTCTCTCTCTCTCTCTCTCTCTCTCTCTCTCTCTCTCTCTCTCTCTCCCTCTCTCTTCTCCTGCAGTTACAGTGTCAGAGCCTATTGACCAACTGGATATTAATCAAGACAACACGCTGCTTCTGCCTTCTGCCCCTTTTTCTAATTTGTCTGAGGCATCAGTCACATTGTACATGCTTGATTAACAGTGAGCTGAGATAGATAGATAGATAGATAGATAGATAGATAGATAGATAGATAGATAGATAGATAGATAGATAGATAGATAGATAGATAGATAGATAGATAGATAGATAGATAGATAGATAGATTGGCATAAATATACAAAATAGGCATAAATAATAAATTATGCATCTACAGAAATGAAATATTAATAAATCAATGTATTTACCTAATTAATTTATGTCTGGCCCACTTAAATTACCAGCATCATCCTCATGTGAGGGACTCTTATCCTAAAATTGAAAAGGCATTATGTATATAAAGACCCACTTTATACTGTGAAAATATTATATGGGTAAATGTTTATTTTTGAAAATGCTTTCTAAAACGATATAGGATACCGTTAGAAGCATTGTTTATATAGATATACAAAATTGTAATTTATTGTAAAATATATATATAGCTTTTTTCAATATTTTTGTTTATTTTAGTCAAATTAATTAATTTAGTTAAATCTTTTTTTATCTATTCATTATCTATAATTATCTATATTATTACAATGCTGTTCTATGATTTTTTTCATGGACCTCTCATGACTATTTAGTACGTAATTATATACATATTTTGAAATTGTTGAGTGAATGTAAACCCCAAAGACAACAAGCAGTACAGCAGACGCACCGCCTGTGTACGTATGCGTCGACGCGCATACGTCAACACGCCCCGCTCGCGTTGATTGGCTAGCGGGTAAATTTGAAACGCAACTTCTCTAGATGCTAACGTTAACAACATATCCGGGTAAACCTGATTGAACAAACCGGTGCGGTGCTGTTTTTCCTGGGAAAAATCTCTTTATAAATTATAATTTTGAATCACATTGTTTCACACACAAGGCTGGGCGTCTACACGAATCCGTAAGTTGAAATATCTGGTGACATACTTTAATGTATTAGTGTTTGTTTGTAGTGTTTGTTCCTAATGACGAGTCGCCCCAAGCTAAGTTAACGTTAGTGTTTTACTGTAACGTTATTTCCATTGTTCATCATTGATCATATCGTGATTTAAATACGGGAGACGTTGTGTTATCTAGAATTTTAGCCTCTTAATCCCAGCAAAAAACTAGTTTGATACTATATTTATAAGCAATATTGTGGTTTAGCATTATTGTTTTAGTACACCTTTTAGGCACTTTTACTTAAGTTTTTTGTACTGCTACTATTATTATGTTTTAAGATACATATTAATATTCCTTATTTGGCCACGCCCACCCTCCCCACACATTAAGCATGACTAAAAGCCACACCGAGTCCAGACACTGGCATGTATAGTCTCGAGATATTAACAGTAATCATATACATCTTCAAATAATATAACGATGTAACTAGAAGTAAAATAAATCTACCTTATATGAAATGGTATGTTACACACTTTCTGCAATACAGGAGGACATGGAGACTGCTGTGATCAATCTTCACAGCCTTTTTGAAAACCTGCGGGCACAAGCTGATGTTCTCAATGATAGCATTGAGCCCCGTAAGTACTTGTTGTGGTTTGAAAATGTAAAATAAAGTACATACACACACTCAATATTCATTGCCATTCTTTGTCTTTGTCAGAGTTCATTCAGATGGCGTTGAACTTTGAGGGCAGCCGTCGTAAATGGCTGAGACTCGAGCAGGATCTGAATGCGTGTAAGGAGGTGCTCACCAAGGCTGAGACGGAGCGAGGAGCTCTGGAGGTCAAGCTCAAACATGCCCGCAACCAAGTAGATGTGGAGATCCGTCGGAGACAGAAAGCTGAGGCTGACTGTGCAAAACTGGTTTGTAGGCTTTTTTTAATGTTCTTGTGCTTTAGTCCTGTTTTCTGAATTTAGGTTAAAACCAGATGTTCTCTTGCACTGCAGGACCGTCAGATCCAGCTCATCCGGGAGCTGCTGGTGTCTGAAGGCTCCTATAACAGCATCCAGTTAAATGAGGAGCAGCGCTCTGCTCTGGCCTTTCTGAACGCCCGTTCCCAGAATCCTGCAAACCTCAACACTAGCCGACGGTAAGAGAATGAACATGGTCAAGTTCATTTTACTAATGCAGTATGATGTATGTATGAGAAAACCTGGTTATTTTTAAGAAATCTTTCAGGATTTGATTGGAATCATAAAACATTAGACCAGGGTTTTTCAATCTTTTAGATGCCACGGATAACCCAAATATGAACATCTTTTGTAAGGGGAACCATTGTAAAATTGAACAGACATCTATATAGTTTATTTTGTATACTGTAAAAAGTTAATGCTATAATTAAATTATGCTATTAAAAATAATAGTTAGCATATTTATTTATTATAGTTGTGTATTGTTTTATGTACTTTTTTTGTATCTTATTTTTTTATTTAATTTTTTTAAGCCTCTTTAATGGACTATATCTTATTCATAAGGAGATAATTATTACATGACGTCATAAAAGACAAAAGAGCTGGTTTTCACGATTGAATTATTTCTTACTGCTGTAACTTGTCTTACCTTCATTTTGTTTTCCCACACACTCTTCTAGACTGACCACCATTGATGAATCCGGCTCCATCTTGTCAGACATCAGTTATGATAAAACTGATGATTCTTTGGTATGTCTTTCCCTTGAATATTAAAAACAATATTCTTATATGTATTCCTGTCTCAAACCTGACAGGGAGGTCGTGAAACAAACATTTTTATTTTGTTAGACTGTCTCATCTTTTATTGATTGAGTTATTGCAGTAATTCATTTTTAAATGAACTTTTCTTTGAAAAAAGGACTGGGACTCTTCTGCAATAAGGACCGTTCGTCTCAAGAAACGGCAAAAGAGAGTAAGCTTGCCAACAAAGCCGTATTTAATTAAATTCCCTCCTAATTTCAATCAATATCTGATCATTTAATCTGTCTCAATGCAGCGCTCCTCCCGAAACCACACAGACGGGCCCCCAGCTGCTTCCAAGAGGTCCCGTTCCACCGGCCGTACCTCTGAGAAAGTAAGAGCGGGTTACATAAGCACAAGAATGACTCTTCAGTTTAAAGGCTCCCTGCTGGGCTTTGCTTTAGTCACCACTCCTTAGAACCCATAGGAGTGTGAATATTGGACGGTTCTGTCTTCTCTTGACATTGTGAGAGCAACAAGCTATTCCCTGGTTGATTATGATGTCTGTACGCTGTTAATGTCCAGTTAATACCGCCATATTTTAGTTGAATGTGAAATTGTTTGACAATTAATTCGAGTCACGTTTTCTCAGGGTAATGAGTCTCTGGTGGCTAAGACCACCGTGACGGTGCCCGGGAACGGCGGACCCATTGAAGCTGTCACCACAGTGGAGGCTGTTCCTTACTGGACCCGGAGCCGCCGAAAAACTGGTATGCCCACTTCACTAAATGTATTATTGTAATTCGTGAGGGCGCACAGAGCGAGAGAATGTTTGCATGAGTCATTGATTATGCGATTTTCTTATTGACTGAATAATAATGTGCAGCTCCACAGTGAGTCATGATATTTGGTTGCAGTATCATACAAATGCATTGTTTTATCGAACAGGGTCAAAGATTAATGTTTTTAATAATTTAATATGTGGTTTGTAGGACTCTGGGGTGTGTTAAATTGACCACTTGTTGAGTCTTCAGCCTGGTACTCTTTATATATATTTTGTGAGAGGGCTGCCTGTTTTGTATGAGATGTTTTTCCTGATCATTTCTCACACCCCGAGCCTATTGCATTTCTGTTTAAGTATTCTGCAGTAGTGAGCAGTGCTTCTCTCTGCTTTGTTCTTCAGCTGCTGTGGAGTGGGACACAGCTGACACCGACTCTGTTCAGTCTATGGATGTGTTCAAGCAGCCCAGTCAGCCCAATGGAGAGATCAAGGCAGGGCCCAGCACTCCCCAGGGCAACGGAGGTGTCCGCCTGCATGAGTTTGTCTCCAAAACGGTATGATGCGCTGTTGCATAAAAAAAACTTCGCTCTCTTTTCCTTAACCTCTCACTGTCTGACTAGAATTTGATCTGAACAATGCCTAGAAATTTGTATTACAAGCACTTCCTGTGTCTGTTTGCCTCTTTATAATGTATCGCTTATTGTATTCCTCAATTGTAAGTCGCTTTGGATTAAAGTGTCTGCTAAATTAGTAAATGTAATCTTACTAATCTCTCAAATCAATGCAATGTTAGTTCCATTTATAACTTGATTGGGTTCATGAGGGAAATATCGCTGAATGAAAAGCTAATATTAAATGTCAAGTTTTAAACCATTTAAACGCTTGCTAAAAAGATAATTCACAAATATTTAATTGATTTGCCTGCATCTGACCATTAACCGACATTAGTGAACTCTTAAATTATTTAATCTCTTAAATCTAAAGTCACAAAAAGGAAGTAGTGACGGATCTTTCTTCAGTGTTGTGGTGTACACACCAAGTAAAGTTATCACACCATTTACAGTCAGTGTAAGTATCTGTTTTTAACCCTCACGGCTCATGTCTGCTCGGGTCTTGTGATTTTTTTTTTTTTTCTTCTTAGGTGATCAAGCCAGAGTCTTGTGTAGCATGTGGTAAGAGGATCAAATTTGGGAAGATCTCTCTAAAGTGCAGGGACTGCCGTGTGGTGGCCCACCCCGAGTGCCGTGAGCGCTGCCCTCTTCCCTGCATTCCAAACATGACTGGGACGCCAGTAAAATTCGAGGAGGTGACACATCTTTATCCTCCAACTTGAGTATAAGCATACCTTATTCACTGATTGCTTCTGGTGATTTACATTTTTTTCCACTAGGGCATCCTAGCAAATTATGTGTCCACCTCCTCTCCCATGATTCCTTCGCTGGTGGTGCACTGCGTTAATGAGATTGAGCAGAGAGGCCTGCATGAGGTAAGTCAATAAAGATGCTGAAATCTTTAATACTAGACCAGTCCTGGATAAAACCTGCATATTGCTTTGATAGACTGGTCTGTACCGAGTGTCTGGCTCTGATCGAGTGGTCAAGGACCTGAAAGAGAAGTTCCTGCGTGGGAAGACCGTTCCCTTGCTCAGCAAGGTGGAAGATATCCATGCCATCGCTGGTCTACTCAAGGACTTCCTGAGGAACCTCAAAGAACCTCTGCTGACCTTCCGCCTCAACCGAGCCTTCATGGATGCTGCTGGTTAGTGTCTGTCTGAATGTACACCACTCTTCAAAAGTCTGGGGTTGGTTAGATATATTAGCCAATGCTGCATTTACAGTATTTGATCAAAGCTACAGTAATATTGTGGAAAAGTATTACTATTTAAACGAACTTTTCTATTTTAATGTTAGTCTTCAGTGTCACATGATCCTTCAGAAATCATTCTAATATCTAATTTGGTGTTGTAGAAACATTTACTTTTTATCAATGTTTAAAATAATTGTGCTACTTTTTTTTTTTAAACATGATACATTGACATGGGATTCTTTGAATGGAAAGTTGAAAAGAGCAGCATTCATTTGGAAATAGAGGTCTTGTAACATTATGAAAGTAAATTCATGTTTTTCTCTCTCTCTCTCATATAGAACTGTCCGATGATGATAACAGCATCGCCTTGATGTATCAGAACATCAGTGATCTTCCACAGCCCAACAGAGACACTCTGGCCTTCCTCGTCATCCATTTGCAGAGGTAAACGGATTCTACTGTCTGCTTTATTGCTGGTGCCACTTCAGCCCACTTGTTAACACTAATTATTAAAACCAAATGCGTTTCTTACCAGATTACACTTTGTGACACTAAAGGAATATTTCAGGTTTAAAGCATCTTGAGCAGTTTATTAAAAACATCATTGCCTTAAGGGGTTGTTGTACTGGAGGGTGTAAGAGTCTAATTGTTTATTTAAGTATTACCAAAAACTTAGCTTGATGGTTATACTCTTGAAATGGTGTTACAGTTGTGTATTTATAATTTATTTGTGGTGCTGTAGACATCAGCATCTATACAACAGTTAAACTGTATTTAAGCTGTATCTGACTGGCATTAAAAATTGCTTTAACATTCCTCAACAAAAAAAACATCAATAATAATAATATTATTACACAATTCTTTCCAGATTTGAATGCATCATAGCTAATAAAGGAACTATGTTGCAGACATTTACCGATCAATACAAGTGATTGTTATGTGTTTATGCATTCAAAAAAGCTGTCTGGATATTTAATGAGAAAAACATTTAATCACATATCGTTTTTATGTTAATTTGTGTTTTTCAGTTTAGTAATATTGTTCATCTTAATTTTGAGCAACATTCTTGGATATTAAAACCCGGCACTGGTCTAGGGCGGTTGTTTTTAGGCTGTGAAATGTATGTATGAGACCATTTATATCAAAGTATTATTTCCATCATGTGCAGGGTGGCCCAGAGCAAAGATACAAGGATGGACATAACCAATCTGGCTCGGGTATTTGGGCCCACAATTTTGGGTCATGCCGTGCCTGACCCAGATCCAATGACTATCCTGCAGGACACAAAACGACAGCCTAAAGTAAGCGATCTTAAATGGGGTCTGGGCTGTGCAAAAGTGTACCTTATTACTTTTTGATGTTTTTACCAAGCTTTTTTCCCCTCTCTCTCTTTCACAGGTGGTTGAGCGTCTCTTGAGTCTGCCTGTGGAGTACTGGAGTCGTTTATGTTCAGCAACAACAACCAGGGTCGAAGTGATCACATGATCATCGAGAACTCTAATGTCCATGCGACTCCTGATCAGAAAAGTATAATTTTCATAGTCAAGCACTTAAAAAAAAAAAAATCACTGAATTCAGATCACGTATTTTTTCTTTTTCTTTCTATAACATGCTTTTTTTTGGTCCTGTAGCAAGTATGTTTGGGCCCATTACGACTCCTGACCAGCTGATGAGCAAGACCCCATCTTCCAGCTCTCTCTCCCAGCGCATGAAGAACGCAACTCTCAATGCAATCACTCCAAAGTATGTTTGAATCCGATCTCGTTCTACCAATGTTGTTTGAGTAGAAGTGAACTAACCATTATGAACATCCATCAGGTTTTCTAGCAGAGCAGAGCTGCAGTCAACGTCACTCGCCAGGGGCAATTCTTCGCCTCTCCTCTCCTGAAGTAGCCCTGAAGCTCCTCAAGGCTAAGAGTTTTTCTTTTCTTTGGGAAACAGCTGCAATATTACATAATCCTACTTGCATATTATGTCTGATTTGTACATCAGTTTGAACCATATTAACGCTACTCTTTTTTTTTCGTCAAGTTTTCTAGTAACATTTGTATTTTAGTCACTTTTAAATGTTTTAATGTACTGTTAACATTCTCACAACCAAAGCTGATATAAGGACTTCCATCAGTCACTGAATCCTCTATTAACAGAATCTGCATCAGTTTGGGAGTTCTTTATCAAGAAACCCAAACTTGGTTGTAGCATCTAGAACAAAAAAGGTTATGCTGTATGCAAGATTTGTATATTGCTTGTATATAGTGTTTTGCATGGAACGACAAGCTAAATCTCAATCTCTTAGAGGGTTCAAGGCTGCAGTGACTATCAGGTTTTTCTATGTAAAGTGTAATCTGTGTTTTTAAACAGTCAATCTTAGATTTTACAGCCAGTAGGTTTAATACAGAATTTAAGATGATGCTGCTGATGTTAAATTTGTTTAAATTATCCATTTGGTGTTTGAGATACACTGTGCTTTTGAACCGTTTAAGATTTGTGCATAGAGAGGTTCAAGACAAGAAAATTGAGAAGTCTATGCAATTTGTATGCAAAAACACTTGCTTGTTTTGATTGGGCATTTTGTCTTTCAGCTTCATAATTGCTTTTGATCATAAATGAACATGGCCAGAATTCTTTTAGACTTTCACTGTGGCATTGATTTATGTCTTTATGCAGTTTTGTCTCAATTTATTGAGTTTTATACCATATTTAAAGTAGAAAAAAAGTGTGCTCTCTGGGAGAATTGACTTTTTTGAAGGATCTAATGTATCTCGTTAAATTTATGAAAGATTATACTGATTGGACACTCTTTACCATATACAATTAGTCATTTTCCTTTCAGTGGTGCAATGTTTTCTGGACCAGTAGTTGTGCAGCACTGAACTATCAAGCTTTCATTGTTTTACAAGGGCAATTGTTCACTGTGTTGAACATTGAAGTTGATTTATCAACTCAGTTGCTTTCCAGTTTGAGTGGTGTGATATTTTGTAAGACTTGTGCTGTTTGTAAAATACATTCATTTATTGCAAGTCCTTTGTGTCTGTCTTTTAACACATTGCATTGGGGTTTAGAGTGAAGTGGAGAGGCTTAAATGTTCACATTTAAAATACAATACAAAAGCACTGAGACTTTTGATAGATCTCTTAAAGAAAGTCCTTATGGGTTACAACTGCAAAGTAGCTAAGTGTACTGAAGAATACTGAAGAGTATAATGAAGAACTATAACCAGGAACAAGGACATCTGTGTTGATTGTTTTTTTATTTACTCAAAAATGTCAATTTGGATCAAATCAGTTACTCACCCTCAAGTCAGCTAAGATGTAGATTATTATTTGTTTTTCAGAACAGATTTTGAGAAATTTAGCATAAACTTGCTCACCAGTGGTTCTTTTGCAGTGAATGGGTGCCATCAGAATAAGAGTCTAAACAGCTGATAAAAACAGCTCCAGTCCAACAATTTAACATCATAAGTCGCTTTGGATAAAAGCTACTGCAAAATGACTAAATGTAAACTTTGTAAAGTAAAAAGCTTTCGCTGGTGAAAGAGTCCTCATATCTGAATCAGGAGTGAAATATGCAGTGATCAAGCACGGTTTACAAGTGAAAACCGTTAATGTGTCAGTGAATTTTGATGTGATGGACTATTTCACTGGAGGAAGCATTATTTTGGATTATAGCCAGAAGCGTTTGTTTAAAGTTAAAACACTTTAACAATGGATTTGTTTCTTACAGACAAGCAGTTTTTTGCTTCACAGGCATTAATTGATTGACTGGAGTATTGTGATGTTTTTATCAGCTGTTTGGACTCATTCTGATGGCACCCATTCACTGCAGAGTATTAATTGTTGAGCAGTGATGTAATGTTACATTTCTCCTAATCTGTTCTACAGAAAAAAACGCTACATCTTGGATGGCCCGAGGATGAGTAAATATTCAGCAAATTTTCATTTTTGGCTTTTCACTAAACTACTACAATATTGTGTCTATCTATCCAGACTTTCACATGTCCATTTGTCAGCATGAGCAATTACTGCAAGTTCTGTAAATATGCTTCATTCTCCTTTAAACTTGGGGAAGGGCCATAGGAGTGGAGTGTTCTTGATGTAGTTCTGGAAAGAAGGATCTGAGCCCCACTTCTTCATAGCTTGATTCTCAAGGATGGGGATCCCACTAACATGTCTCAGTAAGAACCAGACAAAGAGAGGAGAAAGTGCACTGAGGTACTGAGGTCCACGCATGACAGAGGAAGCGGACAGGAACAGCCCTGACCATTGCAGGATCTCCCCCAGATAGTTTGGGTGTCTGCTGTATGCCCACAGTCCATGATGAATAAACTTTCCCTGTGAACACAAGTAGGCTTATATGATTATGCCTAAAATATCATATGCAAATTAATAAGCACTCAGGTCAGGATTTCTTAAAGCTAAATTCAAAATGTTTAATTAAAGGGGAAGTGTGTAACTTCTGCATCACTTCCCCTGTCTGCCGTTGGTTGGACAACAGAGCCCCGCCTCAAACAAACACTTCCGGTTAAACCAAAGAACCCGTTTCAGGCTGGTTAGGAGTTCAAACAAACATACTAACAAATGGTTCACATATTTCTGTTTAACCCATGTGAAAAAATATTCAGTTCTCTAATATTCCTAAAAAGGTATAACATAAAATTAATTGTTATAAAATGGTCAATAACAATCAGAACAGCCAGTTTGATCCAGTGCATTATCTATTAGAGCACAGGTCTTATAAAATTGATGCTATTATGTTAAAATATCTCTTTTATGATACAAGTTATATGACTTAATTTGTTTTTCACAACCGAGTTGAACTTGAACTTATCAAGTTACTATTATCAGTGTAAGTTATTACTCACAGTGTTATCTGGATCACTCTTAAAATTCCACTTCTGCTGGTCGGCAATGGCCTGTGTAGCAAAACCCAACCCCCAAATTCCCCAGCCGATGTAGTCACGTGGGCCAAGGGGCTCATCTCTTTTCTCACTGTTTAGTATTAGGGTGGGCAACAGGGTAACAAAGACCCACACAGCTAGAAAAAAATCACAAACAAGTTTCATTTTAATCTTGATGGCAGCCTTTTATTCAGGGTTTAGTAAAGTTACTTTCCTTGGTGTTCTTAGTGTAGAATAGAAGTGAGATATATGAGATAAATGCCTTATTCCTTCATTCATATGATCATTATGTGACGGAATAGAACAGTATAGAATAAGTAAAAAAGAATAGATGCTTCTACTTATGTGATTCATAATATATAACATAAAATATAATAAGTTTGTTTTCTGTGACACTCTTTTAGAACGATGTACAAAGACTGAACACAAATGGCCTACTATCACCATTAATTAACCATAACCATGCAAATAATCAATGGCAGTATTTGAAATACCTTGCATGCTCCAGTACACAAAGAATGTCCCAGGGCTGTCTCTGACATTGTTAAATCTCCGGTCTTGTCCTTCCTTTAGGATTCTAAGAAAGAGAAATGTCCCGAGCCTGCAGGACAAGGCTCAATCCGTTACTTATTGACTTATTAACCAGACCTTAATGGACACATTAATACAACATGAAGCTGGACTGACTTCACTTTTATTAATGCTGTTAAAACCACAATAAATAGACCTGTCTTTTACTTTATTGATCACTTTTACTATCTATCTTACCTCAGACCCCAGGCAGTGACAAGCCCAGTTTGTACGTTCTGTCTAAAGTGGCCATTTCCACCCCATGTACGACTCAGATGAGCAAGCAATATGAAGGTACCAGATCCTACAAAACAACAAAATGAATTAGTAGTTAAACTGATAAGACATTCAATGTCCTGCCAGATATGGGCAGAGCAGTCAGTCACCTGTATCCGTCCATTTTAAAAGTGAGGCGTGTTCACTGAATATTTTACCAGTGAACCTAAAGACAATTGGTAGCAAAGTTCAAGGATTCTCAAGAGCACACTTCTCGGAGAGAAAGAAAGAGGGAATAGTGCTCAGGGACCAGGGGTTGAAAGACTGAAATGATTGGATAATATTTGTACTCCTCTGACAGGTGAGTAGAAGCTATTTATATGAAGAAATAAGACTTGAATTACATGGATTAATCCTCAAATCTTTATAATTCTCATATTTTCAAGTCCGCAAGTTGTGATTACTTTCTACTTGCCATGAATAAGTTGCTAATCAATATAGCTGTTAAAATTAATATATACATTGTTAAACTGTTAATGTATAAGCTGTTTTGAAATTGTGTTATAGTGTATTTTAACATCTGTACAGATGTTTCGTTTAGATATAATTTAGTTTCGAGGTTTGTGCAAATCTATTTATACAGATTAACATGGCATATAGTTTTGCTCATTTAATAATTTGTATTTAAGATCATATCCAAGTTTTACAGTCGTTCTTTTTCCCAGCAGTTTTTGACAAGTCCCGCCTCTATCTGCGGGATTGACAGTGACGTATCGAAAGTTTGGCCAATTATACGACGGCTACTCTAGATAAATTGATCTGATTGGTTGAAAGGCCGAGTTGTCGAAATACGGATACTGTAATCGTTTAGGATTATGCCTTGTGGGTGTAGACGTATATGTATAGTGGTTTCACAACACGTTATTGTAGTTAGATAACCATTGTCTCGTAAGGCAGTTTCATAACAACATTTTTCACGTTACAAAAAGTAATAAAACAAGCTGCATGAGTTGCAACAAAACAACTGCAATGTTTCAAGGCGAAAAACATTTTCACGTGTGCATACTGCATAAACAGTTACAAATCCGACGAAAGCAACAGAGAAAATATTACTATATCAGTATCGTGCGACTACGCCTTTTGGATAAATCATTTACCTGCCAAGTCGTAAAACTTTTCCGTTTTGAAAGCAGACGCTAGTGCCCACCCGACCCACTGAATGGCCAGGTCTGTGACCGCACACTTGGCCAAGGTGCTTCCCATGATCATGTTCAGCAGGTCCTGAAGAAGCAGCGATGCGTTCATTCCATAAACCAGAGCAAAGTTCTTAACATCCACATTTGTGAGGAAGAGGAGTGGCCAGTGCTGCTTCTGTATGTACTGTGGCTTATGGGAAATGTAGTTTGGAAATATCTGTAATGCTTTTTATGTCTAGCTGCTCATATATATATATATATATAAAGAATGTACAAAACCAGTGTGACCCATAATAGAAATGTAAATAATAGAATAAATGATACATTTTACTTCCACTTATTTCTATCAGAAAAAATTGAAAGAGAGGCAAAATGGAACACAATAAGTTGAATATGCATTATCTGATATAGAATAGAACATTAGAGAATAGGTGCAAAGTTCAAAGTTCTTACATTTATTTATATACTGTTTCAATTTTTGCGATATAGATTGTTTGGAAGCAGCTTCTCAGAAATAAATAGGAAAATAATGTTAATGTTGTAAAATTCATACATTTTTCAATTGCAGCTGAAGTGCAGCCCTACAGAAAGCAACATTGTCATTATTCAGCTCAATTCAGTTCTATGTTGATTCATAATATAATATATAACTAGCATCACTGTGACCCTGCATAGGATACATGGTTTGAATAACGGATGAATAGTGCACTTTAATGAAGTGCACTATAATATACTAATTTCAACATTCTCCACAAGTGGGCACTTACATAACTCACTATAAATATGACTCCGGGGCCGCACAATGCTTAAGTCATGACCTGGAACGATAAGAACTTTATGACTGTGGAAGAAGGTGTGTTTGGACAGAATACAGACATATGTAAAGCCTCCAGTCAACCGTCATTTGCTTTAAAAATGTCCTTTTATTTTCCAAGGCTGGCCAGGTAATTTGAGTGTCTAACAAAACATTATTCAAGAAGAAATCAAGAGAAGAACATGGCAGAGAGCAAGGTCAGCATCAGCTCAAAAGGAGGGAGCAATGTTCTTGCTAAACGGATGCAGAAACAATTCAATAGGGCACAGGAGAAGGTACGTGGCTGGAATCATAAAACACAATGTTGAGAGCGTCAGTATGATTTCCAAAGATTTCCTGTTTGAGAGCACAGACACTTTAGTGTTATTTTATTCAATAATCAATCCAGTCACATGACATGGGAGTAGCTGACACAAGTTGCTTTATCTACTTCACCGACAAGAGTCAATGTACACAAGCAGCTTCTCTGCTTAACAGTCTCCTTTATTGCCACAATTGTATTTTATCTGACTACCAAGGCATTTACTTTTCTATCTTCACCTACTGAATCTGTTTAAAGCAGTGGTGTCCAATCCTGTTCCTGGAAACCTCAGCTCCAACCCTGATTAAACAGAACTGAACTTAATTTAATTATCAGGAGCACTATAAGTATGTTTAGGCACGGTTAGATCTGAAGATCTGCAGGAACAGGACGGGACACCCCTGGTTTAAGCCCTTCATTTTATAATCTCAAACTGTCTATTGGAGAAGTCAGCTGAATAGTTCTATCTCCAACCATGTAACGAAGCTTTTTCTTCGCCAGTGTGTGCTTATCAAACTGTTAAGGCTGAGGTGTAACATTCATTGCAGTGCTGTCAGTATAGTCTGAGAATCCCCTTGTCATGGCTGTCAGGTATGTAATATGTGATGCCTTTGCAGGTGTTGCAGAGGATCGGCAAATCTGAGGAGACCAAAGATGAGCACTTTGAGCAGTGTGTGATGAATATCCAATGCCAGCAGGTACATCTGCTATGGTAAACAAAGTAACTGCTTTGAAGATCAAAAGATTGCCTAATGCGTTCTTGTGATCTCCTTTCCAGAGCGATGGATACAGAATATACAAGGACCTTAAAGCGTACCTCAACGCTGTCACAGGTTGGCTCTTTACTATAGACTCATAATGGAGATCAGCGTCTTGTGAACTGGATTACTGACAGGCCTTATTTTTCCTGTATGTTTAACAGTAATGAGGGACGCCTCAGGTCGACTGTTTCAGTCCTTGTTTGATGCCTATGATGATAAGTGGGATGGCGCAGAGGATCTTGGGGCAGTTGTGGAGGTTAGTCTCAGAGACCACTGTAAGAATATATACAAAAACAGAAAAGGTCATTTTATGTCAGGACATTATACTTTAAGTTTTCATTTGATTTATGTGTAAAACACTTGTTGTGAATATCTAAACAGATTTTCTTTAATGATAAAAGTACATTGGGCCAATTTGAAAGACTTTTCTTAGAGTGTAGGGCAGTCTGTGATGAAAGTTACACTTTAAAATCCAAATGCGTGATCATCAGCAAAATTTCACAGGCAAAGTATGTTCATTGTAGATTTGTCAATAGCGATGATATACTGTATATATGTATACACACACACGTTTGTTTCTGTAAATTGTGGGGACTTTCCATGGACTTCTATTACTTTTATACTGACCACACTTTTTTCTATTACAAGTACACACACACACACACACACACATAAATTATAATTACCTATATTAGTACAAATGTGTCTGTCTGTGTTCCAAAGGGAGAAGCGCTTCTGTGGAAAGATTATGAGGACAAGCTGCGTGATCAGGCATTAATCACAGTGGAGTCTTACATGAGCCAGTTTCCAGATGTCAGGGTAACAACGGCTGCCTCACATACTGGAGAATGCACCTTGCACAAGGCTTTCAATCATATTTTAGAATGTAGTTTGTAAACAACATTTTTCATGATTCAGGAAAAGGTGGCCAAGCGAAACAGAAAACTTGTAGACTATGATTCTGCTCGCCATCACCTGACAGGGCTGCAGAATGCTAAAAAGAAGGATGATATCAAAATTGGAAAGGTATTATATGATAAGCTTCAGAATATTCTGCCTGACATAGAGAAGCACTCACTCAGTAAGTTTGTTCATAGGTTTACTGATAAGTTACAACCTCCCAAGCATGTTCTATTCTACCAAACATGACATTGACACAATTCAGATTTAATGAAGATCAAATGTATAGGACTTTCCCTGGTGCTGTTGTTTTTATAGGCAGAGGACGAGATGAATGCATCCAAGGTGATATTTGAGGACATGAACAGGGAGATGAAGATGGAACTGCCTCTTCTATTTGACAGGTGATTTTTTGTCCTTTTTTATAGTACACAGATGGTTTGAATCTCAATGTCCATTACCTTAATTCATTTCTATTTGTTCTGTAGTCGCATTGGATGCTATGTCACAGTCTTCCAAGCCATTTGCAACCTCAGAGACATCTTCTACAAGGAGCTTACCAAGGTAAACCAAACTATTTAAATGAAATACTTGGAAAAGTGACTCCTCTGCAACTACCTGAGGTAATTTGTCTGTTTTGGCCTCAAGAACAATGAGGTTCTACAGACTGTGATGAAAGAGCTGAGCACCCAGTATCCAGACAACAGCTTTGTTGTGACGAACTTCAACCGGTATAAGGCTTTATAGTCTGTTCTTCCATGTATTTTTAAGTGAAATATCAGTAGTATTATACTTTATTTTACCAAATTATTATTTTTGTTTTCCCTTTAAGTGCTGGTTCCTTGAAGAGAAGGTCATTTAGAGACCCGTTGTCCCCTAGATCACTTAAAAGCTTTTCTGATTTCCACAAGAGTTACAAACCCAGGGGATCTCTAAGGTAAAATCATCATTCAGTTTCTCTCCTTGCCTTGTAGATTTAACATTTGGGAACTAATGCCATCTGCTGGTGAATCTGCAGGATTAATAATATAAAGACATAAAAAGTGTTGCCATTTATGGTTCAAGCAATGAGTTACACAAACATTTTAAACCAATACCCAAAAGTCTAAAATCATACAACATTACTAGAAGTTGTATGTTTATTTGTTTAATACAATCTATTTGGCCAAAATAATAATAATGTTTCTTATATATCCTATAGCTTCAAGCTAACATATTTCTCTGTATATTGTCTATTACAGGAGAGACAACTCTTCCAGTTTTAGGTCTGACAGATTAACATATGAGACATACAGCCCTAAGCAGACCAGCCCTCAACCTCTTTATGACAACGTCTCTGGTGCCAAAGATGCCAAAGGCAGCCCTACAAGATTAGATTATCTTACAGAGGAAGGTACCTCACCCCATGAGCCACCACTGGATAACACCAGCTCCTCTGAAGATAAACCAGTGGAGGAAGACAAGAAAGCCAAAAAGAAGGAGTCCTTGCAGGCCTCAGATCAAGAGACGCCAAACGAGGAGGAGTCTTCTGAGGAGGACAGCGATGAGAGTGAAATGAAACCTAACTCAAAGATCACTGAAAGCTCCAAGATCAAAGATCAAAAGTCACCTGAGAAGGTGGAGGACGGTGGCCCTTCAGGTGTGGAGAATGGAATAGCTCACGACATTAAATCAGATATGGAGCAACCTGAGGCTTCAAACAATGTGAGTTCTGTAAAGGTGTAAACATTATAAAATACATAAGTGCATATGAGAGAGAGAGAGAGAGAGAGAGAGAGAGAGAGAGAGAGAGACTTAAAAACATTCACTACTATTTGTCATTACACTTAAAAGTTTGAAATAATTAAGATTTTTTATGTTTTACAGTCTTATAACTCACTAAGGTTGCATTTATTTGATGAAAAATACAGTAAAACATTAATATTGTAAAAAAAAAAGTTGCATTAAAAAAATGTTTCCAGTTTCAATATATTTTCAAATGTAATTTATTCCTGTCATGGCAAAGCTGAATTTTCAGCATCATTGCTCCAGTCTTCAGTGTCAACATGATCCTTCATACATCATTACAATCTGCTGATTTGGTGTTCAAGAAACATTTCTTATCACAGTCAACGTTGAAATCATTTGCACTGCTTAATATTTTTGTGGAAACACTGTTAAATATATTTTTAGGATTCTTTGATGAATAGAAAGTTCAAAAAACACAATTTATTTGAAAATGAAATCTGTTGTAACCGAAACATATAAACAACTTTTCATTTGCAGTCTGGCAAATAAATGAGCATGTAGCTCATAGATACTCAAACCTGTCTCGAGAGATCCACTTTCCTGCAGAGTTTAGCTCTAACCCTGATCAAACACACCTGAGCATGCTAATCAATGTCTTCAGGATCATTAGAAAATCACAGGAAGGTGAGTTTGATCAGGGTTGGAGCTGAACTCTGCCGAAAGTGGATCTCGCGAGACAGGTTTGAGTATCGCTGATGTAGGTATTTATAGACATTCCTTTTAACGATCCCTACCAATTCTTACCATAATTCCTACTGTTTGAAAACTATATTAGATAGTATACAGCAGGGGTTCCCAAACATGCTCCTGGAGCCTCTCCAACACTGCATGTTTTCATGTCTCCTTTATCAATCACACCTGATTCAACTCATCAGCTCATTAGTGAGCTGCCTCATTAAATGAGACATG
This sequence comes from Gymnocypris eckloni scoliostomus, assembly GCA_027564155.1. Lineage (NCBI taxonomy): Eukaryota > Metazoa > Chordata > Actinopteri > Cypriniformes > Cyprinidae > Gymnocypris > Gymnocypris eckloni. The sequence goes on from CM050412.1 coordinate 48,448,714, forward strand.
CAAAATGTTCAGTGTTGGAGAGGCTCCAGGAACCCCTGGTATACTGCAGTGTTCAGTAGGCTAGTATTTCATTCTGTTCATTCTTAAAGAAACCTAAATCTAACTCAGAACAAGGTGTAATTTGTGTTTGTTTGACCTGTTTCAAGGGTCTTACCAAGGGTGATCATCCATCAGGAGAGGTGAAGTAGGGAGCGTCAACAGAGGCCCCTAAATAGCAGACAAAAGGTCAGCATAATTTGAGAGCGCTTCCAACTCGCACTCATGTTGTGCTCATGGGTTTCATTTAATCCACTATGAGTAGATGGCTTGATGTGTTTTTCATTTAAATCTCATATCTGTTTACAGAAAGACGCACCGTTTATTGGCAGTACACTGGAATCGGACTTAACCGAGGATGTAAAATGCTGTACTCGTATACTCTTTCATGCTTGATCTTTTAAGATGTTTTTTTCAGAGAAATATTTAAATTCTGGGTTTTAATTCAAGAACAGTTTCTTTTAGAATATAATCACTTTCATGGATTGTCTTTTATACTATATGTGGTGGTCTTCCTCAAGGATTTTTATGTTTTTAGATCCATAACTCAATAGCCTATATGATATACATATATCTAATTGATCAAATGAACAAATGTTTATAATGTAGGCTACTTGACAATCATCCATTAAAAAAATTACTTGCCACTCAGTTGCCTATTGTTTTTTTTTTTCGTCACCCACTTAAGCAATTCAACTAATGGTCCAAATCACCTTTCTTTTTTCAGAGGTTAGTCTAGCATGCTTTTAGGGTGATGGTTGTTGGTTAATATTAGTCATTTCGTGAAACGCGACCATTGTTGTATTCTTTGCGGGAGCGGGCCGGGCAGAAGGAAACGCTCGTGAACGCGCCTAAGATCCGCAAAGGAGAATCACTCTTTCAGAGAATCGACTCTTTCGAACCGTTCTTTGTTCCAAATAAGGATACAATTATTATTTGCGTCATGACGCAATTACGTCTTCTGGCCACAATGAAACGTCCTAATAATAGCAAATGTAGTTTATTTATTTTTCTATTGCATTTTATTTGATTTAATATGCCCCCGTTCAGTTTGTTGAGCTATGATATAGCTCATAAACAAAGTAATTTAATAACTAAAAAAATGTTATATATTTTTTGTGCGTTTACATTAGGCCTAAACTAATTTTTACATGTTTTATTAAAATAGTACAAATAAATGAATACAATAAGGAACTCTGGTTATGTTTGTAAGTACGTTGATAAAACTGCCATACATTTCAAGTTATAAACCTTTTTCCAGTGCTTTTCAACATCCAGGTTTATCATGACAACGGTTGTGCTTGAATAAATCGTTTAGGGTTATTGACTCTCAAACCGCTCAGAATTCAGTCCTATTCGTGAATAGGATTAGATTGTTTAGACTGGAATTGTGAATCAGTTCGTTCAACTGATTCACTTAAAAGATCCGAATCAAGTAAACGATTCCTTCACAAATCGGACATCATCGCGCCCTCAGACGGTGTTGTGGATGAGCTTTTGGTGGCTACATACTGTTCTGATTTGGCTTGAACACGCTGCTTACTTTTCATGATTTCTCGGTCTGAAGTTTGACTTTGATAATAGTGATCTGCATCTTCAACTAAAAGTAGTTTATCCGCGACTTTGACACTCAAACAGGTAAGTTTTTTTTGTTTTTGTTCCTGTTGTGCTGGAAGTGAATCTGTCGGCTTCAAATGGCTGATGATGAGTTTTACTGCTCTGTAAAGTGATCGTTAACAGTGTGAGAGGGGATTCCCGACTACTAGAGAACAAATCATATGAACGGAATCGTGAAGATGACAGTTTTAGGTTGTCCCTATTAACGTACAAACACAATCTCGCCGGTGTGTGTTTCTTTGAGTATTTGGCGACCCAGCACCTTTAGCTTTGTGTGTGGTGTAACGTTGCTTGGCTACATCACAATGAGAACAGTTTAAAGATGAGCTTTGTGTTTTAACCCCCACGATATTTGTAAGAAGGAAAGTTGATTCAGTTTAGGAAGTGAGACACATGACTGCTGCCACAGCATTTTATTTATAACTGTAACGTTATGTATGGGTCAATAGACGAAACGTGTGCGTTTGTGTCATAGACAGGTTTTGTGTATATTAACGTTATATACAAGTGGGCAAATGAGTTAAATAATAAAAAGCTAATGCAAACGGTTAATGTATATTAATATTGACATTTTCCCCTTACCAGAGCATAAAAAATGTTTTTCACCATGCCTTATCTGACCTGTCTCCACACTTGTGTATCCAACTTCGTCCCACTAGCATTTTATCCTATTATAAATAGTCGTTGTAATAATAACTCTGTATTATTCAAATTAAAAATAGTTTAAATATTAAAAATACTTAACGTTGTGTCCCCATGTTGGGAGCATAATTTAGCATTTTTAAAATAGTAATAAATAAAATGGTCATAATGACATTGTTATCCTTTCAACAGGTGAGGTTCCAAATATAATGTATTTTTTGTTGTATGCCTGTCAATCGCATTACTATGATTGTGTGTAATAAACCAAAATCAGCATTACATTTGCTTTTTAATATGAATTTTGAAGTGTAATTAATTTGAACATGATTAATGTCAATATAAAGTTTAAAACAGTTTAATTTCAAAATCAGCTTAATTGTGGTCTAAAATATATAAAGCATTACAGAAACAGTTGACCAGAAAATAAAAAAATAGCTGAGAATTTACTCCCTGTCAGTCCATCCAAGATGTTGATGAGGTTGTTGCAGTGAATGGGTGCCGTCAGAATGGAAGTCCAAACAGCTGATAAAAACATCACTAATCCACATGACTCCAATTAAAGTCTTGTAAATAAAAAAAGCTACATTGTAAGAAACAAATCCTTCAAAATGTCTTTAACATAAAATAAATAAAACTCCTCTACTTCTTGGATGGCCTGAGGGTGAGCAAATTGTCAGGAGATTTATTTGTTGTTGTTGAGTGAACTACACCATTGATTTAGCTTTACAAAGCAATGATGTACTATTATAATACAATTTATAATTGCACAATGTATCACATGGTTTAAAAAAATGACCATATCAGATTAGAAGTAGCACCCGTTTTATAGAATGACCCTTAACCTGTGATGTATAGCTGTAGAAATATTTTAAAAAGCACGTTTACATGAGTCTTTGAATAGTGCTTATCTTTTAAAAAGTCATAATGATATTTACCAAAAAAAAACATTTCCTATTCCTCCACACACACATAAGTGTCTCTCTCTTCAAACAACACCACTAGGCCTCAACAGGACACAGACTGTACAGGTTGAGTGATGCAGTACATCTGTCTCACATCCCAGTTATGTGTGTCCACATTTAGTTAATGTTTAAATGGAAGTTTACCTAACAAGTCCTCGTCTGTTACAGAAAGCACATAGTTGGAACTATAATTTTCATGTTGAAATGAGTCAACACTGTTTATTTTGCTCCATATAGGTGTCCGTTTTAATACAATGATGAATTTCACCATGACTAACATTACACCTACCGGTAAGTTCTACACCTTGTCTTTAAATATAAAGAGCAAACTGCTTGAGCATTATAAGTTTCCCTCACATGCTTCGGGTGTGTCACTCATATCAAACAATGGATCTGAACATTGTAATAGGCTAGTGTAACATAATCTTAGCACTAGCACTGTTTATTTTGCTTACTTAATACTTGTACACTAGTCTAACCTGACCTCATTTGGGTCTAGAAATGTTATATTGGAGGCGACGCTTAAGCATGAAATAAAATCTATGCACCGAGCCATGTTTCTCCTAATCTGATTACTCTTCAACAATGCTGAGCAGTTTGTAAATGGTTGTAATTCCACATTTAGTGCATGTCATCTTGACATACTGGTTTTGTGTCATCTTCAGTGGTGTTTTTTTCCCTCAGGGATAGATGTTGCATCAACAACTGCAGCCCCGCTGCAAACAGACACGACGGTCATTGGAGGTAATTGACTTCTACTGTATTACCTTATTGACCTGGACAATCCTAGAAAGCTTTGGTAGCGATAGGTACACCGTGTCATGATAATGTCACATATTACATACCTGACTCAAACCTCAAGCCTTTGGGTCAGTCGTCATGTTCAACTTCCAGTTTGCATCCAGATTTGGGCTTGTGATCAATTTTATATATCGTCATGTAAGATTTTCTTTTGAAAGACATCTCTTATGCTCATTGCTCACCAAGGCTGCATTTATTTAATCAAAAATAGTTATATTGTAAAATATTATTACCATGATTATTAAAACAACTGTTTTATATTTAAAAAGTAATTTATTCCTGCCATTGCAAAGCTGAATATTCACCAACCATTACTCCAGTCTTCAGTGTCACATAATCCTTCAGAAATCATTAATATGCTGATTTTGCCGAAACATTTCTTATTATAATCAATTTTGAAAACTACATAACATTATGAAAATCACGATAGACTTATTTTTCATAGTTCTTTGATGAATAGAAAGTTCAAAAACACAGCATTATGTTATGTCTTTGCGGTTACTTTTGTTAAAAACGTTTTAACTGTTGTGTTAGTCTATTTATTATATAACAATAATGTAATTATTTTGCTGATTTGTTTTGGCATTATCTGCCAGGTTGGATTGTGTAAGTAATACTTTATTAATTATATCAATTACATATATTCATATAAATTGTGTATTTGTTTAGAATGCCATATGAAACATGCACATGTTTGATTTCCAAATTAGGAAGACTTTATTTAAATCATGTGATGTTAATTATACTTATATCTTAATTCTAAAGCCTCTACTTTCATAATACCTTTATAATTTTTTTTAATATTTGTATTATATATCTTGTTTTTTTTAAAGTTAACACATTTTTTAATGGTTCCTTTTTTGTTTACTATTAGAAACAACTACCATTCATTAATCATTATAGTTATAGTAGACTGTCTTAATGTCTAATAACACTTTATTTTGATGGCTCATTAACATACATTATATTAACTGTAAATAAATATAAACTTAATCTACTAATACTCTTATGGAGTTAGTTGATGTGTAGTTAGAATGTCTAAAGGGGACGATCAATAACGTGTATTATCTAGATTGAATTTATTGCATATTTCTGTCTGTTTAAAAGGATTTCTCTTTTCTCTTTTAGTGGTCATTGCCCTGATCCTGCTGACCCTTGTTGTCTGTGGGTTCCTGCTGTACAGATACCTGTGCCACAGTAAGGGTGTTTACAGAACCGCAGGTGAGCCTGCTCCAGGAGTGGACCCTGACCAGGTCTACAATGACACCGTCACCGTAAACAAGAAGGAATACTTCATCTGAACTGCTTAGCATCAGGGGGATTTAACCCATGCACTGCTGCAGACATCTAAATCGTCTATGTGCAAGACTTCTGGGACAAACCACTAGTCTGTGCTGTATGAAAGAATGTTTAGTTGAAGGGATACAGGTGGAGTTTTATGTTGGGAGGATAAGCTAGAAGTAAAAAGTTGTTTATTCATGAGGTCAGTAAGCTCACCATCAGTTTTTGTATGGTAAAGTTACTGTCAGTTACTGGGACAATCTTCTTTTTTGCTGTCAAATTATGGCTTTGTATATAGTTTTTAGTTCACTTAACAAACTCTAAACTCGCTGCTTCAGCAGAAATTCCAAGTTCATATGCACTAGTTATCAACTAAGTATTTGAATTATTATCAGTTATTACTAGCATTCAAGTAGCTTAAGTGGCACTGCACCTCAATCAAACGGCAAACTTAGGAGGCACTGTACAAATTTGCTTTTATTCAATTATAAATCAAAATACAGTTAATTTATGGCTTTTCAATATGCCTTTGATCATTTTGCCTGGCTTTTTATTACTATTTGTATATTTATTGGCAGAAATCTTAGATTGAGTAGTTGGAAAGTCCACTGTTACAGTGCCTTGTAAAACATTTAAATGTATTTTACTTTTTTTTTTTATTGACACTTTATAATTCAAAATGTATTTGTTACATAGGCATACCGTAACAGTGCCAAATATAATACCTCTATTTGTAAAACATACACATGCTGATCATAATATCAGATGCATATATGATACTTGATATTTGTTGTGCAGTTGATGTTACTTATGAAAATGAATGTCATTTATGTATCCGATTCGGAGTAGTATTATTTTAATTAGGCTATCAATATGATACTGCAGTTATTGATTATAATACAATGTCAAATACAGGTCTCTAGCCAGTTGAAAATCGCTAGTAAAACCAAAAATAAGATTTAATTTGAAATGAATTCTGTGCTAATAGTTGTGTCGGTGCTAAAATGATATTTTGTAAGATATTTAACTTCCTTTAAGACTTTGGATTGAGTTTGATAAAAATATAAAGCATCATCTCCAAGATCTAGAGTCATTATTGCATTTGAATGAATGTGAATTAGTGACTTCTGACAAACATTTGTAATAACCTGGAGATAAACCTCCAAATATACCACCCAGCAGACAAAAAATATATAAACATGAACCACTGAAAGACATATCACAACAGATAGTCAAAATTCAAAATAGCTTTTATTCTAAATTTTGTTTTATACTTAAGGTTTAGTATAAAAAAAGTTAAGTGCACCACATTTTCACTAGAGACTATTTTGTCATGTAGCAAACTAGGAAGGACCTCGGTTCCTTGATGCTGCAGTGTGCATCATTCTAACCCATCACAATCTTTTTATATTATATATATAGAAAACAAATCAAAAGGGTTCCCTGAACTGTAGTGCCCACATAGACATATACCATCCGTGACTGTTATGGTATTGAGGCTCAAGATAAGCAGTGTATCCGCTACATTGCATACACAAACACACGGTGCCACATGCCATGATAAAATGCTGCGCTAAGTTGAAACGGATATTGAGCTCTGAAGGCTTTGCCCTCATGTTTTTTGCCTTGTTACTTTCCTAGCAAAGTAAGCATAAATGAAATGGGATTAAATAAGGAATGGCATGAAGTCAGGTTAGGAAACTACCAGGTCAGAAGCCTATGTCACAGAAAATGATAGAAATGGTGCTAAGGCAATGCCAGCATACCTGGCATGTTTTTATACATCATCAAAAAAACTTTATTTCCTTTACATGCAGAGAGAAATTCTACCTGAATGGTCTTTTTTATTCAAATGGGCAAAACCTTTAGAATGAACGGTACAGTAGTGTCGGATACCCAGTGATGCACCTGATACATGTAAAGCCTAAAATTAAGCCCGATTTGCCAGGCTAGCATAACATTTCCTATATTTAAAATTAAATCAGAAAACATATGGTATAATGACCAAAAATAATTTGACACCAGTGAATGTATGGAGAATAAACCTATGTAAGCATTTCGCCTATGTGCTATCTAGCAAAATAAGCAGCATTTTAGATTTACAGTCACGTCTAATACAGAGAACTGCTACAGAACTAAAGCGTGTAATGTGGAAGAGGAAATGGCTGCTTTCGAAGGTCACTGGGGAGTAGAAATGAAGATTTAGCAATTAAATACATTAGAAGCGCAAAAAGCGGCGGAGACAACTGCTGGTGAAACTCATGCATTCTGTGAGGTTTTCCTTTTTTGTCAGGTATTTTTCTAAATCACATTAGAGACTAGAGAGGAAAACTTTAATCCCTTGCGAAACATTTACACATCAACACCACAATTTCTCAGCCGTTGTATTTGCTGCTACGTATTACCACTGCTTTAAAAATCATCAACGCAGGAACGATTATAACTGACGCTATTCGTATTTAAAAGCATATGTACAAAAGAAATCAATTTCAGAATTGGTTGACAGTGCACACACAAATTAATCTTTTTTTCCTTTATTAAGAACAAAACTACTGAAAAGTGCATGCAGAAACATCAAGATGCAACTAGGAAACATTTATATATTTTGAAAACACAACCCCTAGAAAATGCAGTCACAGCAGTGATGTGCTCTGCCCGGAAAGCAATCACCATCATCTAAATATGATATGTTTATTTATTTCAGTATGAATCTGTGTGCAGATGTACTATGACAGAAGACTTACAAAAAGCGAAAAGCTTTAAATGCATTCTAGTCCAGATCTTTGGTACAAGAAGCTCCCCACACACAAAAAAAGAAAAAACCTTGATGTGCCAAATCATTTCAAATACTGAATTTAAGTTGTCTCTTGATTAAGCTTTGACCTCTGTAAACAACTTTACCTTTGTGGAAAATGCTAAAAGTTTGTGTAGACGCACATATAGCTGGAACACACATAACACACGCTAAACTAAGTGAAACTGCTATATGTACAGCTCTGGGTATCCGACATTGGAGGGAAAATATTGAGACAAAAATCCTACTTTTCTGAACCAGTTTAGTTAATCTTGTTCACTCTCTTTTTTTACTGCATCTAGGTTCATTCATATGAAAATTCCTTTGCTTTTAAATAATGGTGCAGTTTTGGCACCTGATAATATTTATGTAAGCTTGCCCAAAGGTACGATACGCCACCATTGTTTGAAGTTGTAAACACATCTTTCTCTTTGATTAAGAGTGCTTAAATCTGCATTTTACGTATCAGACAAGACCTTAATAATATGAATGAAAGGCGTAGTTAAGCATACTTTTCAAAGAGAAAGTTTCATGTGCATAGCTACTTTACACAGATGATCAAATTGACTCGGCAGTTCTCTTGGCATGATATCTGGCTCAAGACGACAACCAAAAACTAGAAAATATACTGTAAAATGGAGTTGTAAGAGCCAATAAAGGTAAAAATGGCCTGGTCTTCACCTTAAAAAGTTGTTTACACTCTAATTTAGCCAAACAATAATTATGGTAGATGACATATGATAACGCGCTTTTTAATTGTGAATATGCAATAATTGTGTTATACATTATGTAATTGCGATATAACACAATTAGATCAACAGCGGCGTATTGTACCTTGAGTAAGGGGCTCTAAAATATTACATTCCATTAGATTAAATCAGTATTGTGGCTTAGCCAAGCAGCCCCAAAGGAGGCAGGGGTGGGAGAACAGGTAAAGGGAACCAGGGAGAAGGAAGGAGGGCTTCGGTCCAGGCCCAGAGGGGTGCTCACTGTTACCAGATGGTGTAACCGCCGTTGGAGCCGCCCATGAAAAAGTTGCCCTTACGTTGGGTCATCATCACATTTGCACCTTGCATGGCTGCCATCTGAGCCGCGTTAGGGAGGTGTCCAGGAGGTGCAGGCTTGAATTTAAAGACGAATATGTACATTTAATGCATATTTCATCAGTTGCATTTTCAGGCAGATCTATGCCAAGAGTACATGTGAAGTAATAACTTAGTGCAACCTCCTACCTCTATTTACTTAAAATATTTTTCACAAAAACGTCTTACAGGTTGACAACATTTTTTTTCCATAGCACATAATTTTGCTCAAAAATTAAGGAAATAATCTAAAACAAAATCCTAAATAATTTCTTAATATTATTTTGACGCATGATTAAATGTACAGCTTAAATACCCAATACATCAAATGTTTTGTCCCATCTCGATGAATCAGATCAGATCGTCCAACATAAACTGGATTTGCTCAAAGGAATAATTAACCCAAAAATGAAAATTCACTTCCAGGCCATCCAAGATATATAGATAGTTTCTTCATTAGGAGAAATTTAGAATTTCATCACATCTCAGAATGAGAGTTCAATCAGCTGATAAAAGATCACAGTCCATCAATTAAAGTCTTGTGAAAAGTTGCATGTTTGTGGAAACAAATCCATCAAGATGTTTTGTGTCTGACAAAAATATGATAGTAATGCTTCCTCCAGCAAAAAAGTCCATCTCCTGTTGTCCTCTCACATCAAAATCCACAGAACTGGTTTTGGTTGTAAACTGTGCTTGATCTGTGCATATTTCTCTCCTGATTCAGACAAGACAGCCTTTTCACTGAGGCGTTATTAATAATTATGATGTCATATTTAGCTGGAAGCAAATATTTGAAGTAAAATATCTTAATGATGGATTTGTTTCTTACAAACGCACAGCTATTCACTTCAAAAGACTTTAATTTATGGACTGGATTATTGTGATGTTTTTATCCGCTGTTTTGCACTCATTCTGACGGCACCCATTCACTGGTGAGCAAGTGATATAAAGCTACATTTTTTCTAAATCTGTTCTGATGAAGATACAAACTCTTCTACATCTTGGATGGGGGGGTAGATTTTCACACAAATTTCACTTTTTTGGGTGAACTATTCCCTTAATTGTGGGTTGCTAAATGCATAGTACTTCCTGAATGTTTACTGGGAATACTCACAGGAATGGAATTGCTGGTGCCAGGCCCAAAGCGAGCTCCAGCATCGTATCCACCATCCACCATGACGGCGGAACCAGGGGGGTACATGGGCCCCATCTGATAATATGCCATTGGGACACTAGGGGCCATGGCCCCCATTGGCACACTTTGAGCATGCATGGGCATGTACATCTGAGTACCAGGGTAAGCTGAGGTCATTTGGGGCATTTGTCCAGGGGCTTGGGCCATATACCTGGGCTGATAAACCTGCGAAAGGGAAACATTTCAAAATTTGAAAACGTCAATTATTGTAAAGATTTTGTATGGAATTAACAAAATTTAAACATTTTTTTATTATTAGCTGCACTCAAAGCCATTTTAAAATGCAGTTAAACAAATCTGGCAAGCGCATAATAGCCTAAAGTTATAAGGCCTAATTAATAAAATTATGAGTTTTTATTAAGGTTTTAAAACTCATAAAATCACTGTAATGAACAGCCTCTTCTGACTTATTGCTTCATTTTTCTTTATTAATTGGTTATAAATATATCATCAGTTTCATGTTGGCTCAATGCTAAAATTGCCTTTGTCTGTCTGAGTAGTGGCACTTGCATCACAACAGATGATTCATGTTCTCAGAAGAATTTGTGCAGGAATCTTTAGCATGCAGTCTTGAGTAATGAAACATACATTTTTGAAAGTACTTCCAAAACAAGTTTTTGTTTTGTATACAGTACTAGATTAAAATGTGAAATTATAAAAAGACCAATTTAAATGCTTTAAGGAGATATTGTGCATTGACATACCAGAGAAAGAGTAATTAGTACTTGTTACCTCAGAGTATGGAGGAGGGGCATCTGGATATTGAGACACCTGAGGGACTTGCATGGCAGGTGGATACACGGGTGCTGTGCTCTGCTGAGGGTAAACAGCTTGTTGAGGATATGCACCTGCACAGAGAAGAAAACAAAGACAGGTAATGGTTTAAAATTAATATCACACAAAATCTTAAGTTGATTTACTGTAGCCAGCAATATTTTGGTTTTGTACTAAAGATATTGACCAAGAGAAACCATTCAGTGTTTTTTCTTAAACCAGAGTAGACAGGCTTAAAATGTGGATTACATTTTTTAAAATAAAATAAATTGCCAAAAGAATAAAAATAATTTGGAGCGACCCAGACATGTTATTAAAAGGTTTTGTGACATTGACAAAACAGAAATAATTATTGACAAATGACTTACTATAATAAATATGGACGTGGAAACGTATCACAAATGACATTAAGCCACACACAAAAACAAGAGACAAAAAGGCCAGTTTTCACTGACAGCTAAATTACAATAGAAAAATAAGACAAACGGTTCTTGAATAAATACCACACAGTATATTGATGAAACACATTTGAATTAGATTAATTAAATGATTAAACCGATGCGTCTCGCTTTCTTAATGAGGTCACCTTTCCGATCGCGTCATCGCGCTGTAGCAGCCAAGCTAACGCTAGTCACCCTTTAGCCGTTTTCAGTCGAAAACATTACCCAGTCCGCTAAAAAAAGACACTATCGCGTTAAACATTGCAGTGTCCGTCTGGAGAGAGTCGATGACAGATGTTTTTGGCACATCATCAATAAGAGTTCAGTATGTAAAATCGTTTGTTATGTAAGTCAGTTATGCTGGCTAACTATTGGTAGTTGCTAGGAAGCGGCTAAGCAAAATAGCAGAAGAGCGGACGGTGATCGTGTATTTACCTTTGTTGTTCATTGTTCTTCACTGTAGATAATGTTTTCTAGGGGACGAGAATTTCAACAGACCGAATTTATATGACAATAGATACACGGTTGACTCAAAGTTCCTCGTCTTTTCGACTCGTTACTTCCTTGTTTTCGTCGGAATACGCTTTGAGTATATTTGTGTTGGGAGGAGCTCCGTCACGCACGCGTCAGTTTTTGGACGCGACGCCCTGTTATAGAGAAACACGTGACTCTTTATCGCAAAAACGAAAGTCTCTGTAAGCCCCACTTTATCCTGTAAAAATAAACGTTATTGTATAGATGATAAAATGACAGAATATATACTGAATTTTTGCTATGCATGTGTAAAATATCTGTGTTTATACTTAGGGCAGGTTTCACAGTCGCAAAGGCAATACTTAATCAGTCAAAAGTTACACAATTATGTATTTTCTCAAGAGGTTTTCATGTCGGTTTCATATTTCTGTAATAAAACTACACTAGCAAATACGAAGACAAGGTAGAGTTTAAATACAATTTTGGACTGTGATTTCAGGTTAAGAGTACTTCTAATAAATAGGCTATCAGATCAGGGCAAGGTTTCACATGCCGCTCAATGTGTCACAATTTAATATTCCATTAATTAATTACAGTTTTCTGTAATGACAGGCTACTTCATTGTGACATCTTACCCCAAATACTATTTGCCCTACTATTACCGTTTGGTATGTTCTTTATATTCTGAATTATTTTTTGTATATTGGCATAAATATTTGATATTATTACTTGTATATTTTAACTAGTGCTGTCAAACTAATCGCATCCAAAATAAAAGTTTTTGTTTACATAATATATGTGAGTGTACTGTGTATATTTATATAGTAAGTATATATAAATACACACACATGCATGCTTGAATAGATTTTATACAAATATGTTAAATTTATATATTAAATACATTTATACATTATATAATTTACATAAATATAAATATATACATATAAATTAATGTATATATTTTCAAAATATGTGCTGTAAGTTTGTGTCTTTATATACATATATATATATATATATATATATATATATACCTAGTAAATATACACAGTACACACATGTATATTATGTAAACAAAAACTTTTATTTGGGATGCGATTAATCAAGATTAATCGGTTGACAGCACTAATTTTAACATTATTTTTTATATCAGCATGTAATATGAATTCCTGTCTACTCAAAGGATTAGATCGTATGGAACGATTCTGCACACTTAATGAACCTAAAGTAATATTACATAATTAGGCCCTGGGAAGTATGCCAAGCAGAGCAGGGGTTTCATTAAGATTGTTTAATTGAATTGCAGTATGCAACCCAATATATTACATATCAGACTTTGACTAGGAATGATGATCCAAAATTTGTTTTGCACCTATGTGACTAAATTAAATGTAATTTATGCATTTTTATGGCTAGGCCCACAGGCTCATTAGGAAGTATAAAGATGCATTCAGTACATGTAAAATGGAACTTCTCTGTATTGAGGCCTGTATACTGGATGTGAACCTAATTACAGATTCGTCTGTATTCAGCAATCCCAGTACTCCTTTGAGCTCCATGGCAATATGCTCTTAGTGCATGCAAATGGAAGTGTTTGCCAGCTGGCTTGGCAACAGAGGAAAGACACAATGTGTGTATAGAGACACGGTGTCTCTTTCAGTTCTTTTAAAAAATGGGAATATGCCTTGTAAATCACATATAAGAATATGCATCTGATTTTTAAAGTGTCCGAGAGAGAGCTTAAGGCGCTGCAACTTCAGAAAACGCATGCAAATAGAAAAAGCACCAGCAAAATCAAGAAAACATCTTCATCAATTTGACAACAAGCACTGCAAATACTAACAACGCAAACAAATAAAGAAACGCGCTGCAAATGTTTACAACACAACCAAATAAAACTATTTATTTGCAGAGCTTTTCTTTGGTTCGCTGTGTTGTGAGCATTTGCAGCGCATATGTTGTCAAATTGATGAAGTAGTTTTCTTAATTTGAAGGCTTTTTTTTTCTTTTTTGCAGTGCATTGAGCTCTCTCGGCCACCATAGATTTTCTTAAAAAAGGAAACGAGGAAAGAACATCTCATTTTGATCGCATTTAAGTGGTGTGTGTGACGCTTTCTCAAAAAACATGCAATGCAACAGATGCATTTGTCTGCGGTGCCCTAAAATGATCGTCTCTGGGGAACAATCAGAGGGAAAACTGTGCTTGAAGATTAAACTGCTTGGGCTGTAGCCAAACTTCCATTTCTTGATTTACATGTATTATTCCTCATTTGAAAGTCACTTTGGTTTAAAGCATTTGCTAAAGGAATACAGTTTTGTAAGTGCTAAGATGACATGTTTTAATAATTGCATTTAACGTTTTAATTGCCCCTTTTGTTCTGTTTATTAATATTTTACATGGAATCATAATATGCCTGTATGTTTTCATTTGTGTTAGTTAGACTTCAAGAGGTACAAAGACACAGAGGAATAAGGACATGAATATTAATATTTTTAATTCTTAAAAAATATATTTTGTTATTTTGAAGAAACATAGGAATAGTAATAGTAGTCATGATTACACTTATTATTTAATCATTTTTATAAGTAATAATAATAATAAATTGATGCCATTATTAATATTAGTGCATAACCTCCTAATGTAGCAATATTATAGTTGGATTCAAGGGTTTTAATAGTGCAGTGAACAACTTAATTGTCTGTTTTGTTCCGTTTATCTGTATATTTTAAATTTTTATCATGTATAAAATCAAATACATTATTTATTTTGAAAGTTAAAAACTACTTTAAAAACTGTATGAATAGAATACCATAAATATTCATATTTTAAATACTTATACTTTCTACTCACATCATCATTGTTTTTGAAAAACAATTTACAATATAGTACTAATATTAATAATGAGCATGAAGAATATTATTTTTATCGCCATTATTATATTATATTATTCAAATAATATTTTTATAAACAATAACAATTCATACAAAAAATAGATCTCTTTATTGATATTAGTCATTTTACTGTGAAACATAACCTCACACTGTAGCAAGTGTGATGTGCAGCTGTCTGATTCAAGTGCAGTGAACTGCAGGAACACTGTGTACTGTCTCTTTAAGACGGCCATCGCTCCCGTTCTGTCGAGCCAGCGCCATTTTTTCAATGCAAGACTCGGCCTGCATAAATTATGTTCATGACGTAGTGCAAAAGAGCAAATTTGTGTAAATATTTCGGCACTTTTCTTCAGATAAGGGTTTACCTTGGCTATTAAGGTGCACTTGCTTCACCGGCACGACAGTTAACGTAAAAAACGTCTTTAAACATTTAGTTAAAAAGAGGACCAGCGCTTTCCCGAGCCTCCTTATCAATGCAAATAGCTCTTTTGTGTGCATTCGTAGCGCGCGTCGGAAGCTGTGAGATGAATTTATAATGATGCATATTTAAAACAAACTGTGTCAAAGCTCGCCGAAGGAGGAGAAATAAAGAAAACATCCCACCTTTCAGCGGGTAAGTCGTGAATATGATCGCAGCTTGCACGTTATTTTTGCACAACGCAATACGAAGTCTCGGACTCGAAATGAGTTTTTGGTTAATATGCAATGGTCGTAATTAGCATAATTTATATATTTATGATAAAGAGAAAGGAAAAACATCAAATGCCGTCCCGAGTCGTGGCATATTGGCATGTGAGGATTGTGATCAGTAGAAGTGTGTGTCCCGTGAGGAGAGTTATTATTGCATTGTGAATGTGTTGGGAGGGCTGCACTAGTACCTCACAGGCCTGCTGCTTGATGTGAAAATGCGCAAAGCTTACATAATGCTCTATTGTTTTTAGGATAATTACACGCGCACATTTTTAATGCAAGACATTTATCTTAAATTGCACTTGCACACTGATGACATTAGAGCATTTTTACTTCGAAATAATGCTCCAAATACTTAAGAACTGTGATGACGTTCTTCCAGTTACCTGGATTTTAATATTCCCCTTTAATATAAAGTTCAAAATCTCGAGAGCGTGCGTCATAGACGTGACGTTACACACGTTATCACGTCATGATTATCTGCTCAGTGCTTGCAAAGGTTTACCATGGTCTTCGTAGTTCTGGCCAAAACACCATGGTAGATTTTATTACTGTAAAAGAACGATAGATGTAATGTTATTGAAACAATGCAGGACTGTCCTTTGTTTTTATTGTGACAGTGATATAGCAGAAACTTTACCATGGTGCACAAGGGTAAGGTTTGCTGCTAGTCACAATCATACTTCATATTTTAAATAAACTTGATATTTGTTTTGTTATAACCTTGTGAGACAGACAACTAAAGGTGAAGGACTCTATTGTAATGTGTTTTCTTTTCTTCTTTTTAGAAAACTATAAAAGGATCCTTGTTTGTAAATTATTTGTTTAATGCATTAATGCAACTAAACCACATAGTTAGCAGTTTCTACCTTAATAACTTAATATTTAAATAAAAATGTGTTTCTGATTAGAATGAGATGTTTGTTCTAATTAGTTGCACTAAATCACATATTTATTTTTTACCTTAATAACCTAATACTGCATTTTAAATCAAATTTTTTCTTCATACTGTGAAGTATTTCTAATCGAAATGGCATATTCATGTGATTTATTGCAAATAAATCTGATAAATATCCTATTTCAACCAGAAATACTTCTCAAAATGGAAGAAAATTGTAATAGTAACTTAATTTAGTGCAACTAAATCTGACTTTTATTTACTTTTATAACTTAATCTTTAAAACGATAATTGTCTTCCATATTGTGAAGTAATAATTTCTGGTTAAAATTAGATATTTGTCTGATTTAGCTGCACTAAATCACATACTTTTTTATTTTATCTTTTATTTTTTACCTTTTAAAATGAATTTAATTTGATTTTCTACCATACTGTAAAGTATTTCTTATTTAAATGGAATATTTAAATGTAGAAATGTAATTTCCTTTAAAGCTGCTTTGCAAAGATTGTATCGTGAAAAGCGCTATACAAATAAACTTGAATTGAATTAAATGGGGTCAACTTTATATCATGGTGTAGACAAGTGCTGTCAGGAATCCTGTCAAGAATCCTTATTGACCAGCTTCTTTGTCTCAGGTGGTACTGTGGAGCTTCAACCACTATGCAGAATCAGTGATCTCCTCCGAGCTTAGACTTCATCATGGACACTGAGGATCTCCCTGCACACAATGTGCCACTCACCATCAATGAACAGGTATTGCTGATTCAAGTCATAATTCCCATACGTTTCTCACTACTTGCATGAAGGGTTACCAAATCACAGATGTACCTTAACATTTCATCACTTGTCCAGCCTCATGCCCCAGCCCCACGTGTGTGAGTGTTCGGTCTACGTTCACAGCTCAAGCAATTATTTTCTGGTGGTGAGGTGTTTGCAGAAACCATTGCTTATGCCGGTTTTTGGGCAGACGCTTAATTCATGTGCTGTATTCATGTCACTTGTGTCCTTGTTGTGTTGGTTCTTTGTGTCCTAATGTGTGCTTGGCATCTCTGTTCTCTTTAGCCATTCATTGTCTGACTGCAGAAGTGTTTTCTCAGCTTTTAGGTTCCTGCACTTTGAAATTCCCAGCACAAGATGACCAGGTATGCACCTTCTCCTGCGTCTGTACTGCTCTCTGTCTGTGTTGCGCTGAGCTGAGCTTCCCTCTCTGCATGAGCCCTGCATTTGCTCCTGTGATGTTTCTCTGATCTTGACTGAAACACGATTGAGGAATGTTCTTAATAAAAATCAAACATTAGCTGAGTAAAAGCTTCAAAACTGCATCATGCTATATTATAATACACTACAATTTAAAAGTTGAATTTGTTTGATACAGCACAATTGTGAAGTAAGAAAATAACTTCTTTCTATTTTATCATATTTAAAAATTTGTGCTGTCAATTGATAATTTTGTTTTACTAATTAATCACATTTTCTTTCTAAAATTAATCGTGATTAATCCCACCTAACATTAAAGTTAAATATACTTTTATATTGCAAGAATTTCACATTCACATTAATTTCACAATATTTAAATTAATGTAGAAACAACATAAAGACAGTATATTTTTAATATTTGTCTAATGGCATATTTTTATATATGTTATACATGTTGAGTGTATGTGATTTTTTTTTTTATTATTTATATTATAAATTGTTTTGAAAATGTATTTTACATTTCTTTAATTCCTGAAAACTGTTTTAAATCTGGGAACAAAATTGCTTTGCGCACCTATAACAACCAAATAGTATATTTAAATTATATTTAATTTATTTTATGTAATATATCACCCCACTCTAGTTGCAAACTTTTGCTCTTTTGCTCAGCAAATGTCACCAATAACTTAATAAAATGTCTGAAAGATCAGAATATACACACAGGTGTAAACTCCATAACAGATCATGGCCCATTTTCATCTTGTTAACACTGCCCCTCATTACCCCGAACAGAAGTGCATTTATAACCAGTTCCTAACGCCCCTTCTTCCAGGTCATTGTCATGTCAGGACAGGAGACCATCCGTGTGCTGGAGGTGGAGGTGGATACAGCCTTGTCCTCTTCAGGGGCTGATGGGAAGGTGGAGTCAGGGGGCGAGGAGGCTGCTGTTCATACCCTGGATGTAGCTGAGGAGGCTCCTTTGGATAGTCCAATAACCACAAGCACCACCACAGCTGGTGAGATTAATCAAATTGACTGATATAAATAGCCACATTAGTTTGGTATCATAGCAACCCAGTATACAAAGCCACCACCATCAAAAAGGCATTTATTGTCATCATTGTAATAAATGCATGGCTTGAAAGAGACACCACCATTGATCATGTCTCCTATGCATGGAAATATCAGGGCACATTTCTTTTTAAAGATTTCATAAAATCTACCTCTCTTTGCATGTAGTGTCTGTGGAGGTCTCAGCACCTGCAGTACAGACCGTGGTCTCCAAAGCCCCCATCAGTGTGTCTCTGGCCCAGCCACAGACCAGCGTGCCCATCACTGTCCAGGCCTGCCCACAGGTGAACTCCAGTTTCCTTTTTTGCCATTTAAAATATTAGGGGGCCAGTTTTAGCGTCATTTTTACATCAAGCTCTTGATCATTTCTGACTCTGGTCTTCATATCTGAATGTACTCAAGAATGTTCATATCATGACATTTCTAACTTTCTAAATGAACATTTACAAGTGATCCACTAAGCATTATGTTGTGCAAAAATCTTAATATTAAATAAATTATGTGTATGGTAGCGATCAAAATGGAGCAAATCATCTTTTGAAAGCATTTTTTGCTTTAAATTGCAGCTTTAAATAAAACTAGTTGATTATAATATTGATTTTATAGGTGGCGACTTAGTTACTTTAAAAAAAATGTTATTGAATAATTTAGTCAAGAGATTTGTTAAAAAAATGCTGATTCGTTCAGTAATGGAATAAGTAAAGTATTTATGAATAAGTGAAGTCATTGAATCATTCATTCAAACTTTTTTAATTTATTATTATTTATTCAAATGAATTAAAAAATAATAATTGAACGAGGCAATTCATATTTTGTCACAACCTCTAGTAAATTGCATGTTATTTTGATTAGTTCAGAATCATGGGGAAATCATGATCTCTATTTGATTATCAGGATTCTCAGTTTATCCAGAATCGTGCAGCTCTAGTGAGGGGTTCTTAGTTAAACACTTTTGACCTGAGTCAGCATGTGCATGGACACACACACAATCGTGGACACACTCTAGATTTACTCATCAGTAGAGGTCTAAACATTTCATCCATTGTTATTAAGGATGTCTGATCTCTGTTACCACAATCTAGATCTGTCTCTGTCAGAAAGAGATGCATTAATGAGAACACCAGTGAGCTATTTATGAAGGCTATATCTTTAACACCAAGCATTTCTGCAGACTCTGTTGATCCTGTCCTGGATTCATTCAACTCAAAAGTTTAGAATGTTATTGATGATATTTCCCCCGTGACAGTCTGCAAGAAGAATGGCAGACAGAAATTATTTTGGAGAAAATCAACAGCAGTTCAGAGTATGAAAAGACATTGCAGGAAAGCTGAGCGGATGTGGTGGAAGACGAAACTCGAAATTCACTATAGCATCTATAAAGACAGCCTTCATGCTTTCAATTTGGAACTAGCCACAGCTGGACAGAACTTCCTCTCAAACCTTATAAACAGTAACTTAAACAACACGCACTCTTTTTACTACTGTTGAGAGACTGACAAACCCCCCAAGTCAGATTCCCAGTGAAATGCTCTCCGACAGCAAATGCAATGAGTTTGCTTCCTTCTTTTCAGAAGATCAATAATATCAGAAAGGAGATTGGCACGAGGAAAAATACCTATAAATGTCAGAAAATTTGAAAAACTTTCTCCAAATAATTACATTTGTATGCCATTACCCTGCCAGGTCCTGACTCAGGATGGTTTGGCCTCTCTGATGACTGGCATGTTTGCCCAGCAAGGTTCTCTGGGTCAGCCCCTGTTCATTCCTCTGAGTATGGCCGGATCTGTGGGGGGTCAGGGGGGTCTGGCAGTGTTCACCTTACCCACCGCCACTGTCGCCACCCTCCCTGGTCTCACTGCAGCCAGCCCTGCCGGAGGACTGCTGAAGCTGCCATTCGCAGGACTGCAAGGTATGGTGCTCATGCTTAAAAAGTGCTTACATTAATTATGTTGCCATGGAATTCAATTTAAAATACATGGGTTAAGGGCAGCATTTTATGTTTATATTCAGGCCAGTCAACAGTGAAATTATTAGAAAAACTATTTGTTTTTGACTGTTACAACAATTTGTTTTTCTTTTCCAGCCGCTACTTTGTTGAACTCTGTCCAGACGCAGCTGCAGTCACCTGCGCAGACGTTCCTGCAGCAACAGGTGTCTACTCTACAGCCAATGCAGACCACACCAGCCACCACTGCGTCTGTTGTTCAGAAAGTGTCGGAGCCCAGTGCCTCGGTCGCAACACTTCAGACTGCAGGCCTGTCCATCAACCCTGCTATTGTGAGTAGAGAACACTTCTGTTGTGGATAGAAACATGTAATTGGGTTCAGTTGTATCATATGTGAGGAAAATTTGATTTTGAAATTGGAATGTGCAATATATTGAATGGACAAAAATAAATGAATTGGCTCGAATTGGATATTCAAGAGGTAGTTTCTTGAAGGCTGCTTTCATATAAACGATTCGTCTTATTTTAGCATTTATTTCATTTTTTTGTAGATGAAATAGTATAGATTTGTACTTTTTATAGATTTTCAATATTTATTTTAAACAACAAAGTAATCTATAGATAGGTTTGGCAAAAACAAAAAGGTCCAACTTCAAAACAAAGCACATTTAGTTTATTTATTTAGTTAGTCAAAATTTGAGTAAAGTTTTATGGCCAGATTTACTAAATGGCAAATTAGCATTATAGCGCAATTGCATAAATGCGCTGATGGGAGGGGAAAGTTCTGCGTGTAATTTTTACTGACAATGCTTACATTAAAGAACACAGAGCCAGATCATTTCCATAATGACCAGCTCAATCTATCAAGAGCAGCGCAAATTACCGGCTGCTTTAAGACATGCTTTTTTTGGCATTAAATACCAGTAATTTGACGAGTGCAAATGTTATTAAATCGTGTTGCATCATTCATTGTAATACTCTCCTCCCATAAATTTTGCGTCTGAAAAGGAAACTCTTACAAATGTATTTTTAATGTTCAGGTCAGGCGCAAAAATATCTGTGTCCACGCCTTTTCAGTGTTAATTCTTCACTCTGTGTAAATCCGGACAGTACTCTTTTAAAGCCTTAAGATGGTTTCCGCTGGCGCAAGCTGTTAGTAAATCTGGCCCTTAGTATTCCAGGGCTTGGTCACTTTAAATTATGATTGAATATTTCTGTTAAGATTTGTATAAATCTTATTTCTGAGGAGATTGATTATAGTTGCTATAGACACTAATAATAATAACCATATAATGAATTCAGTCTAATCTAATAATCAGGAGTGTTCTTCCCCTTCAGATTAATGCAGCTTCTCTGGGATCTCAGCCTCAGTTCATCAGCTCTCTCACTACAACTCCCATCTTCACCAATGCCATGTCTAATGTGGCAGGACTCACAAGTCAACTCATTACCAATGCACAGGGCCAGGTTAGTACTACATTTAAATGTATTTATTCATTTCATGGACACATTTTTCCTAAGGGAATTCCTTCTCACACTTTTTACACATCAGTCTCATTATTTTCATACTTGTGTTTCAGGTAATTGGAACTCTTCCCCTGCTGCTCAACCCTGCATCACTGGCTGGAGCTGCGGCAGCCTCTGCGTTACCTGCTCAAGGCCTGCAGGTCCAGACTGTCCCACAGCTGCTCCTCAACTCCCAGGGCCAGATCATTGCTACGATAGGAAACGGTCTAACAGCTGCTGCCCCGTCTGCTGCCTCCGGCCTCCCCAAAGCCACTTTGCCCCTGACACTCACCAGGACCAGCACACCGGTACTGAAGTGCCACCCACTGTGGTTCTGTAAACACACAAGAAACATTTTGTGCTGTCTGTGCACCGTTTTTGTACTTTTTTAAGGATAAATATATATTTTTGTGTATGCATAACACCTAAGAAGACCCTAGCAACTGCTTGGCATCCATCTAGCAATGTCCTATCATCCATTTAAAATGCTGTAGGATCATTGTAAAATATGTTTCCTAAGATGTATCCATGCATACATTTAACCCCAGTTTCTATCTGAAATGAACACTTGTAGCATTAAAATACCAACTTTTATTATGATTACAGGGCCATGTTATTAATTAATAAAGACTTATTGTCCCACTTAACCTTTCAGCGCCACTCAGTCAGCAGACATTTCATTTCTGAACTGGCATGATACATACAACAAACAGTGTAATACAATGTTGGATTCATATTCATCGGTTTCATATAAAACTGAACAAGCTTTTAACACCACTTACAGAATGTGAAATATTTGTTATATTATAATATTTGGTAATGGCCTGTGATTTCGTTCTCTAGGGTCCTGTTGGGAAAGTGGCTCCATCTAAAGTCATTATTGCTCCCCAGCCGCAAGTGGTTAAATCAGTCACATCCCTCACCTCAACCGGGGCCATCGCCTGTGGAGACATGCCTACCGTGGGGCAGCTTGTCAGCAGTAGGTTTACGTTTTTCTGGTACTTTACTGTTTATGTAATGTTTGCGCCTTTGCATTTACAACCTTCTTCAGTCACATAATTGAATAGGAGCAATTCTGTCAGGTGTTTAGTTCAGATTTCAGTTTTAAAGATTGATGTTTCAGTGACTCGTGCCTAGTTACTCATGTTGTTTATGATCTGGAGAGGATCCAGAAGTCCTAATTCAATTTTTGTTTTCATTAGAGCCACAGTCTGCTGTGAACGAAGAAGAGGCCATTAATCTGGAGGAGATCCGAGAGTTTGCCAAGAATTTTAAGATTCGACGGCTCTCTCTGGGGTTGACACAGACTCAAGTGGGTCAGGCTCTCACCGCTACGGAGGGTCCCGCCTACAGTCAGTCAGCCATCTGCAGGTTATTCACTTTTCTGACTTTCTTTACTTGTTCTATTCCCACTCCATTTAGATTGTGTAAATATTGCCATTAAAGGAAGAAAAATAACTAGTGACACATAAGGCTCTTCTTTGTATCCAATATTTTTGTAATGAACCATAGTTTATGCAAAGTTTTTTATTAGGGGTGTAATGGTACTTAAGAATTGACGGTTCAGTACATACCATGGTTTTGAAGTCACGGTCCTGTACTTTTTTTGTTAGTGTGAGGTGAGGGGGATACATTTCTGAACAGTCAACAAATTGTGGCTATAAAATATATTGTCTTTTAAATATAATTAGAATTACGTTTCTCAACTAATGTTGTGAATTATATTGCGAACCCTGTTGCATGCGCACTTAGCTTACAATTAACAATGGAGCCCAAACTATTACATTAAATAGATTTTTCTTTTGTTATAATAATCAATATTCAAATAAAATATTGTATGTGAACATGTAAATTGCAGTTTTAAGTAAAAATCTGATTATGAAAAATATAACCATTTAGACTGTGTCTGTCATAACTTGTTTTCATGGCATTTATTTTAACACACATTTAGACATTACTAACAAGTTAAGTAAAATAAAACGAACATATAGACTAAGGTAGTGCATATATTTAGACTTAATTTCTCGGGTGAACTAATGAGCTGTGGACATGTAATGAGCAATTATGTAGGACATGAGATGTTCATTTATGTTTATTTTATGCTAATTAGTAGTTTAGAGGAAGGGATGATCACTTCACCTCACTGCCGTTTAAATTGGTGCTGGGTAAAAAAAATAGATATCTTGATTTTAATCACTTCTCATTTTTACGAGATTATATTGATTCTTAAATCCCAAGAATTGATTAATCTAACCTGTTTTCAGTCAATCGCAATAAGCTTTGTGCTTTGTTACTTTTGATAGGAAACCTATTTTATGTCCATTTTATTACAGTATTCAAACAATAAATGCCGTTTTGGCACTGTTTAATGTGGAGTGACAGATTGCTGTAGCTCCTGAAGAGAAGAAACGTGAACGCACGTGATCTGATCGTCTCCTCCGCTTTAATACCAGTTTCAATAAACATGAATGAACATCCAAAGGTATGATAAAAGAAAGAATACTGCTTACAGAAACATATCCAGAATATGAACTATAAATATTTGTTTCTTACTGAAAGTAACTAAACACAAAGCTTATATCAATTATTGGACGGGATGCACTATATAATGTCTAGTGAATTTTTATTCATGCATCAACTGAAACAGCATAGCCTAAAATATCGATCTTGGGATTGAAGATCGTGAAGATATTGATTCATCAAAATGGAGATGTATAAAATGAGGAGTTTCAAATTAATTTAAAACAATGTTGTATTTGTTCAGTACACATGCTGAAAATGTCCAGTACAAATGTGTGTACTGTACCATCACACCCCTTGTATATATCAACCATCCATGTCCATTTAATGTCTCACATACACATATTACACTCCATTATCTTGTGTGCCTCTTGTTTCAAGATTTGAGAAGCTTGACATCACTCCTAAAAGTGCCCAGAAGCTGAAACCCGTGCTGGAGCGCTGGCTGGCAGAGGCTGAGATCTGGAATCAGAAAGGTCAGCAGAACTTGATGGAGTTTGTGGGCGGAGAACCCTCCAAGAAGCGCAAGCGGAGAACCAGTTTCACGCCGCAGGCCATCGATGTCCTCAACACTTACTTTGAGAAAAACTCCCTGCCCACTGGCCAAGAGATTACAGAGATGGCTAAGGAGCTGAATTACGACCGAGAGGTGGTTCGGGTCTGGTTTTGTAACCGCCGACAGACTCTGAAAAACACTAGCAAGATCAACGTGTTTCAGTCCCACTAGGGCTACGGTACGTCTCTTAGAGTACAACAGAAGAACTTTTTGGACGTTGATGTATTGGTGCTAGTTGCAAAAGGACTGAAATGACTGACTTGCTGTTGTGATGAAGTCAGCGGCACTCAAATTGTGTACGGTTCTAGAATAGTACCAAACATACTCTTTCTGTTGGTTTTTTGTTTCCGTTATGCTGCATGCAGAGTGACTTTTTGCCGCGCCACCACAATTTCTCAATGCAAAAATGGCTTCTGAACCATTTAAAATATGGATGAAGCTACGAAATCCTGTAGTTGCTGTTTTTTTAGATGAAAAGAAGCACTTCATTTAACATCAAAAAAGAAAAATGTTCTCCCTCATTTAGTGTTTTTTTTTTTTGCAACTAAAGTTGACCGTTAAAAATGGCTTTTTGCTTTAGCAATAACAGCTATGGCTTTTGACTACGTATAGTACATTTAGAAGGTTTTTTTAATCATTTAACAGATTTTTTGTCTTGTCTTTTGCTGTGAACTCAAAGATATGTTCATTGCCTGAGACCACAAAAAGGTATTTGTCATTTTAACCTTCCAAAAGGTCCATCTAAGAGGGCATATTTAGATCTTCTCTTTTCTTTTCAGTTTCCACGAGTAAAGTGGTTCCCCGTCTTTGTGCTCAAACGTAGATGTGTTTTGGTCAATGGACAATCATAGTACTCGGAGTCAGAAAGCATGCCCTGCTTTTATGTGGCTAAATCCAATTATTCCATTTCAGCTGTCATTGTAATTTCATATTCAGAGTTGTATGATTTCAACTGTTATGCCTATCTGTTGATTCAAATAGGAAACTAACTGTATCAAAGATTACAATGACTGATGCAGAATATGTCCTATGGATTTTACTGTGACTGTTTTTGCCATAATCAGTCTAGTAAAGCAGATCTTAATATCAGGAGATGCTATTGAAGTGAGACTTACATCTATATCTATATGGGACACTTAAGAAACAATCGATGTTGATCGATAAGCCGTCTAACAAGTGTTAAAGGATATTACTATTATAAATGCAATTCTTGATTTCTGAATTTAGATCGTGCTCTCATTTGTACTTTTTGCAGCAATATTCACAGGTCATTTGAAAATGTCCCCATTTAGTAAACCAGTCCAGACAGACGTGTGTTGTAACATGTTTCACATGTTTGTTCTAAGCATAAAGCTATATTGTTCTTATGGACCTTCGGTATTTATCTAATGGATTATCTTGATTGGTACAGTACCATACATTTACATTTTAATGCTGTCAAGAAGGAATGATATGAGACATAGTGTTTTAACTAATGGTTTACATAGACTAAACATGAAAAAGCAGCATCTGTTCAACAGTTTAATCTGCACAGAGCTTATCGATTTTAAAATGATGCATAAATGCATTTACAGATTATAAACAATTGTATGGTACTTCATTAACTATATTTATTTTGTATCAATTGTAATGTTTGGTATTAACTTGTTATTTGAATAAATTAACACTAAACAGACTTGTTGTGTTTGACTTGAAAATCCTGGTAAGTACCATTTGACGTCTTACCAGTTATGATTATATTCATTATTCTCAGACTACAAAGAAAGTTAACAAATTCATTCTCAGAACACATAAGTGACCCATATACATCAAAGTATGTGGATGGAGTTCATTTTAAATGACTGTCCTGACACCTTGAACGTAATATGTTGCAAAAAATGTTTTGTATTCTTTAGATTCTGGTTTTGGGTCTTTGGTTTTACAATTGCGACACTATTAGGGCCTTGACCACCATAATCAAAAAATCAATGTGGATTTTTCAAAATCAAATCATCCTAATGGTGTTTTTCTACGTGTTCAAACTTATATTTTCTAACAAATACATAGACCGAAAGCATGATGGTAAAGAGGACAGGGTTCCTACGCAGTTTGGAAAAGTATGGAATTTGATTTGAGTATTTTCCAGGTCTGGAAATGTATGAAAAATATTTGTGTTTCCTGATGTTTGACCCTATTTAGTTTAGTTTTTTTATAATAGAAAATGAAGAATTTAATGAAAATAAATTGAGGTGAGGTTTTATGGCATCTGTTTAGTGATTTGCAAATATGACTGAATGGTACTACCTCAAGAAAAGCTCAATTTTGAGTAGGTAGAGCTCTGTTAATTCATGTTCATCCATGCTCTCGTTTTATTCATCGTAAGATTGCAGTGCTGCACAAAGAAAATTGGTTTTATAAAAATAGAAATTGTAATGCATAAGCATGCAAATCCGCATGCACAAGTGAATAGTTTCTCGAGAGCAAAAAAACGTTTCTTGTATGTAAAAGTCTGTATTGTTTATTAACTTTTTATTTTAGGGACTGTATGTTGTCACTTTGAGAAAATCAATAAAAATATTTACAGATGACTGTACTATATACCAAATATAAAGCTGAAAATAATGCTCTATGAAATATTTATGTTTAATATGGTCTGAACGTCCACAGGTTTGGAAATTTGAGTCTGGAAAAGTATGGAATTTTGAAATGGAAGATGGGTAGGAACCCGGAGAGGATCAATCCATGGTTTTTCATGGTTTCTCTGGTCTTAAAATAGCACTGATAAACCTATTGTTACTATGCAAGATATAAAATAGTATTGCCATGGCAACTATATTTCACCAAATTACCATCATAACATGTATTTCCTTCCCTGAAATCATCATGCATATGATATCTTTAAACAGGTTAAGAAGCTTTCAGAATTCTTCAGTTGTTTTATTATTTGTATTTGATCTATTTGAACAGAGTAATGATTAATGTCATGTGACAGTTTTATTGTTGCAACAGCTGTGGTATTTTAACAGAAATTATAGTGACGCCAAACATTTGGGTACTTCTTTGTTTAGTGAATTTAATTAGTTTATTGAATGTATGAAGTCCATCTCAAATTCACACAGGGGTCCTGGCAGAGCAAATACAGGTTATAGTAATGACTATAAAGTGTCTTATTAATGTATCTTTAATTTGAATCTGCATCTGTAGTTTTATAATTTAATAACATAATTTCTGAAAAAAATCTAATGGTTCACACACTAACATCACAAACCATCAACTATGGTTTATTATTATTAACTATTAAAAGCATTACAATAATTAGGAATTATTATTATTATTAATCATTAAAAGCATAAAAAATGGTTTCCTGGACCTGTTGTGTGTTTCGGGACATATTCTGTTAGGATTTAGTCATCAATAAAAGGCAAACAATTAATAGTAGAGAGACCCACAGGGTGCACTGCAGTTTCCATCAAAACCAATAAGTTACCATAACCATTACAATCAGTAAAACCATTACAAATTCTGTGATGGTTCTATTTGCTTTTCTCAGTAGAGTTGTATTGTTTATTTATTGATAAACATACTTTTGTGTGTTTGTTATTAAATTATTAATTATTTCTTAAAAGTTTAATCGTGTTTCTTAATGATAAATGCCGCTTGTTATTGGCTCACGCGTAGAAATGTTCCATGTTTGGCTGTTTGTTGTCATGGGAAACAGGCAATGCCTCCATAGCGATTGAGGCCGCTAGTAGGCTACACTGTTCCAGCCGTAGTGAGGAAGACTACTGCGGATATTACGGCAAGAGTAGAAGAGATAAACAAACATGTAATTTTATACGTTAGACATTTTTCAACCAAAATCCATCCTATCTTCAACCTATACATTTTTTTCGATTTTTTATCAGCTTCGTTACTTTTTATAGCGACCGGGGAAATAAATTAATCTTCTTTCGAGCAAAACGAAGTTGTCTTGACGATGGGTGGAAAAATGGCGTGAAACGATGAGCTTTACCGCATTCTTTATCTGACTGCTGTCAGAGGTAATTTACACTCATATTATGCAATTTGTGATAAAACAAACACTTTATTTTAAACGATATCTGTTAAGTTTCTGCCCCAATTTGACTTGTGTAATGTAATAAATGTGTTTGTAATGTGTAGGTCTGTACATACTTCTGAATTTAAAGTCATTTTGAGGATTTGTGACGCAAATTTCTGTCCTTAACATCATATTTGATCTATTAATAATACTTAAGGTCTTTCTTAATGGCAAAACTATAAACGTATTTATAAACGTATTTTCCAGTTCGCACTTAATATGGTTTGTAATCCATGTTTTCCCCTCCTTTTTTAAGTGTCTGTGATCATCTCTAAACCCAAAGGGAGACTTGTCAGGACTGTGATTCATTTGCTCTTAAGTTCACTTGGATTCGACGTCTAAAGTCAAGTCATGGCTTGGGCTCTGAAACTACCTCTGTCCGATGAGGTGATTGAGTCTGGTCTGGTCCAGGACTTTGATGCCAGTCTGTCAGGGATCGGGCAAGAGCTTGGAGCTGGTGCTTACAGCATGAGGTCAGTTTGTGAACTAACTTGTTTAGAGATGTTTAGGTCATTTCAGATTATTGATCTGTTCTGAGACCTGTGGTGCTCGATAAATGCCATCTTTTGTTGAATTATAGCTCTTTAAAATACTGTATGTTCAGTTAATTCACGTTTTTGCCTTATTGAGACATGTTGTTTAATCTGTTTTACATGCTTTCTATGTCAATGCCAACGTCTTCTGCTGGGCTGTTTAGAATGAGCTGTTCATAATGAATGTGTTTTGGCACATTTTGTGTCTGACCTTCCAGAGATGTACCCTCTGTGTCTTGTATTCCCTTACATAACCGTTGTGCAGAAAATTAACCATTCAGAAAAGTACAGGTATGTTTGTGCCGATGTTATTATTGTGTGTAGGCTTCGATGGAGTGTTTTATGCAATATTTAGGGTTTCAAGTGGTTTTTAAACATGCTTTTAATTTACTGAAATGTTGAAGTTCTGTATGACAAGACTGCAGTCTGCATCTAATATTTTGTTCTGTTAGTTTATTGAACAAACATCTTTAAATGGATCAAGTAAAATGCATTCTCATGTTGATAGGCAGAGAGTCATTCTATATAGACTCATTAGTTGGTCTCCAGGTAACAAAATAGTTGTGTGTTATAAACCACATGTCCCAGTCCTGCTTTGCCATCTGTGATGATTTGTTCCCAGATGTTTGAGTAGCATTAGAAATGTGCCTTGTGAGCTCGTCTGAAATATCCCCGACGGTGTATTGTAAATCAAAAATGGTATAATCAAATCTATAATTGTTCACTTTTTTCTTTCTCTTGTTGTTTTGCAGTGATGTGCTAGCTCTCCCCATCTTTAAACAGGAGGAGTCTAATTTACCTCCGGAAAGTGACAACAAGATTCTTCCCTTCCAGTATGTACTGTGTGCCGCCACCTCTCCTGCTATCAAACTACACGATGAGACGCTCACCTACCTCAATCAAGGTCTGTTCAGCAACACTGGCTGAAGAACATCTGCAGTTTCCTAAGCTTTATATTAAACGTCAATATAAATCTATAAAACAATGGTATAGAAACAAGTTTTCAGGCAGGAAGTGGTTGTAAATTTCACAATTACAAAGAAGTTACGCATTGAATTACTCATGAATTTTTGAAGTAGACAAACTGAAATAGTATTTCTTGTAAAATGGGCTCCGATAATATGTTTTATTCATAACTTGTAATATACACTACACATGCATTATTCATGTTAATAGTTGATTAAAACAAACTAATTATGTTTAAACCGTTCGTGCTTCTGAAGACTTAAAAATACAAATATAAATATAAGAAAATATTTTTCTACAGAAAAATATAAATATTTATTTATTTATTACAAAGAAATTAATTATTTTGTTCAGCAAGGATGCATTAATTTGATCAAAACTGACAGTGAAGGCATTTATATTGTTGCAAAAGACTTCTATTTCAAATAAATTCATCAAATAATCTTGAAAATGAATGCAAGGTTTCCACAAAAACTTTTTGTCTTAACAGTGTCTGTCCAAATTCACTTTCAATGTATAGAAAATACTTTTTGATTTGATCTTATACATTCCCATTGATGCATGATAGCTTCCAAACTTCCATTATGATGCAATGTTTCTGTTCCATATTTTTTAAAGAAGGAAGCATTATAAGCAACATAACAATGTAAAAATGTTTTACTGGTATTTTTCCTCCATTGGCTGCAGGGCAGTCTTGTGAGATTCGAATGCTGGACAATCGTAAAATAGGGGAGCTTCCTGAGATCAATGGAAAAATGGTGAAGGTGAGGATTTGCTGGCTGTTCTTTCTCATCCCCCATAATTCATGCTTCCCACATACAGGATTATACTCGCATCAAGGCTGAATCACTTTAGCTGTTGAGAATCCTTTAAGTGTTCTGCTTAATCTTGCTGTTGTATATCTGAAGAGAGCTTGGTGAATCATATGTGCTTCTTCTGTTCTGACTATCCGTGGTTTATCTCTGCTGCTGTTCTTCTTCTGGTTACTCCCTGCAGAGCATCATCCGCGTCGTGTTTCACGATCGCCGCCTTCAGTACACTGAACACCAGCAGCTGGAGGGCTGGCGCTGGAACAGGCCAGGAGACAGAATCCTTGATTTAGGTAAATACTAACCCACTGCTGACAGAAAGTGTAAAAACCGGTAGTATAATAAAATGACTGTAAATAATTGCACTTAAAGATACATTTGCTACCAATATGTCAGTGTTGTGGAAATGCAGGACTCTGTTAGACATTAATAACTTGCTTGCACTGAAATCCTCAGATATCCCGATGTCTGTAGGGGTGGTTGATCCCAGGGCAAACCCTACACAGCTCAACACTGTGGAGTTCCTCTGGGACCCCTCGAAAAGGACCTCTGTGTTTATTCAGGTATCATAGACTGCTTTTGCTGACCTCAAGAACAACTTTCCCATACACTGTGAGTGGAGCCTTAAAAATCCCAAAATGAGGTTTCATGTTTGTGTATGTGTTTTTAATTTATCCACTGATACACACTCAATGTACATCGTCAATGACACTAGGAAGGATTTTGACTGTGCTAAAAGGATAGTTTATCCAAAAATGAATATTTTGTCAAAATGTACTCACCCTCATGTTATCACAAACCTGTATGACTTACTTTCTTTCTTTTTGTGGAACACCAAAGAAGATATTTTGAGGAATATTTCAACTGTTTTTGTCCAAAACAACTCAGGAATGCATTGACACAGACAGTTTTCAAATGTTTTATTTATTTATTTTTAAATATCATTCACTGTTACTTATTGTCCTATTTGTTTAGGTCCATTGTATAAGCACAGAGTTCACCATGCGTAAGCATGGAGGAGAGAAGGGAGTGCCATTCCGTGTTCAAATCGACACTTTCAAGGAGAACGAGGCCGGGGAGTATACGGAGCATCTGCACTCCGCCAGCTGCCAAGTCAAAGTTTTTAAGGTGTGCTGAGGCCTCCTCTGATAAACATTTACAATGTGCCAATGCAAGTTTCAATGCAAGTACTGTTCATTAGTGCAGCATAATGTTTGTGCAACCTTGCAAACTGAAACAAGATATTTGGAAATTAGATGCTAGTACAAGGTTTGTTTTGTGTTCAGCCTAAAGGTGCGGACAGAAAGCAGAAAACAGACAGAGAAAAAATGGAGAAACGAGCACCTCAGGAAAAGGAAAAATACCAGCCTTCATATGAAACCACCATTCTCACTGAGGTGTGTATCTGCTTCCTGGGAAAGCATTAGTTCCTCATGAATGGTTAAAAAAAACTATAATAGATTTGGATTTCTTTCTAATATTATAGATTTTTATTTAATATTTTTTATAATATAAAACATTTATACTTTAAAAAATAATATTTCTAACATTTTAATATTTAGTTTTTAATTGTTTTTTAATGTGTGATAATATTTGGTGTGCTGTGTATTTATTCAGTTCTCTCAATTGCCTGGAAAGCATGGGTTTTATATCAATATTTATGTTTAAATATTTAATTAGTCTGTTATCAAGTTAGATATTTGAATTTTTTTATGTTTTATTTAAATGTATTATATTATATTTAGACTATGTATTTGATTGTGATGATATTTGGTGTTTTGTATTCATCCAGTGCTCTCCGTGGCCTGAGATTACATATGTCAACAATTCTCCATCACCGGGTTTCAACAGCACACACAGCAGCTTTCCTGTGATTGAAGGGTAGGAAACATTCATCAACATTGTCTGAGCTTTATAATGCTAAAACTAAATAAAATATTGAAAAGGAAAATAGAGCAATTGATTATATTTCGATTAAAGACTATGCAAACATTTGTCTTCTTTGGAATCATGTTTACTTTCATCTAATGGCTTATGATTTTGTCTTGCAGAAATGGATCACCCAATCACCAGCCGGAGCCTGTGATAGAGTTAGCGGATGTGAGTGTTTCTGTCTTTATCTTCTTTCATATTTGAGATTCACTGCTCTCAGTAACATTCATTAAACGTTTCTAGTGACATTCTAGGATCAGCATCACTCTGTCCATACACATATGTGACCCTAGACCACAAAACCAGTCTTAAGTCGCTGGGGTATATTTGTAGCAATAGCCAAAAATACATTGTATGGGTCAAATTATATATATTTTTTCTTTTATGCCCAAAATCATTTGGATATTAAGTAAAGATCATGTTCCATGAAGATATTTAGTACATTTATTACCATAAATATATCAAAAGTATTTTTTGATTAGTAATATGCATTGCTAATATTCATTTGGACAATTTGAAAGGCGATTTTCTCAATATTTAGATTTGTTTGCACCTTCAGATTCCAGATATTCAAATAATTGTATGTCAGCCAAATATTGTCCGATCCTAACAAACCAAACATCAATGGAAAGCTTATTTATAGCTTATTAAATCAATTTAAAACACTTAACCTGGTTTTGTGGTCCAGAGTCACATGAGATATGAAATGCAAACTACAAGGTCAGACATGCTCTTTGATAGATCCATTCCAGTGTTCTCTTGTGTGTTACAACATTTATGCATTCTATATTTTCTTATTTGAACAATGTATTATGTTTGTACATGCAAGTTTATCTGTGTTCCATTTGAATGGGATTTAGTTTATAACTGATCTATGCTTAACTAGTTGAGCTGTATTGGAAATGGAATGGTCAAAAGCTACCCTTCAGTATAGTGTGTGTGTGTGTGTGTGTGTGTGTGTTAATGTCAGGAGAACTACAGTAGTTCATCTTATAAGACCTTTTGTTTCCATTCATATCGTTGCAGCTGCTGTAAAAAGCTTTTTTGTTGCTTTTGCATGTTCATTAGCACATTTAAGACTGTAGCTTTTTTGTTTTTGTTAGAACTAAACGATATAATATAGCATAGGGATTGGGGTGGCCAGTATGACCTGAATATTAGTTATTTATTTCTGCTGGAAATTAAACCAAAAATGTTTTGTTTTATATTTGTTTAATATAATTAATTAAATATTAATATATTTTAAAAATGTATCTACAGGTTGACACATTTCTGCTGTTACACAGTACATATATAGCCCTGCCCAGTCCTTATATATATATATATAAAAAATAATACATGTACTGTTCAAAAGTTTGGGCTAAGTTAGTTTTTAGTTTTTCACTGACCCCACACTTTTGAACAGCAGTGTGTAAATACAGGGACCAAATTAGATGTGAAAAGCCTTAAATCAACTTTTACAGGCTGATTTACAATGTCATTCAGTCTGGCACCTTTTCCTGTAACAAATCTTTCCTCATGCTTTTTATGATTATATGTTGATAGACTGATAGACATTTAACTCCAAACATTGTATTAATTTGCATTAGTTTATATGCTGATGTTATGTGAGGTTTTAGCCCATTGTTTGTTGTTTTCGTTTGTAACGTATAAGCCCCGTTAGTCACCACATGCTTCCTGATAACAAGATAATAATAATACTCGAGACAAATCTGAGATTTTAAAACTGAGAGACGTTCTGCCTTACAGTTGTCGTGCCACCTACTTACAAGAGACAGTGAAAGCAATCAGGTACATGAATTTATTTGCTCATTTGAATATGTTGAAATGTTGGTGTGCAAAGGTTTTATCAAATCTGTTTATGAACTCGGTTCAACTCGGGCTGGACAGTTTAAGGGGGAGTGTCTGACTTCAGTACAGGGACTGTTCAATGGAAAAACAGACTAATTATGATCAGTTTATGGTCAGTGTTCTAAGGCATATTTTGTACTTTCTCTTTGCCCCCGAACAAACAGAATCTGTTGCCTACGGCAACGCCACAGGAAGCACAGCAGTGGCTCCATAGAAACCGTTTTTCACCATTCTGCCGTCTCTTCACAAACTTCTCGGGTAAAGGGACGATCAGGCTTACATAAGTGTGCATCACCTTCCATACAGCTCTCACATCAGGCTTCTGCTCACTCAGCAACCATACAGTGCCCACCATTCCTTACATCACTCTCATTCAGTCGACACATGCTCTCCAATCTCATTCAAAATCTAAAATATCTCTTGATTTCATATTACCTTTTAGAATAGTATGAAAAGATCCTAGGTTAAGTGTGTTAACTATGTCACTCAGGGGCCGATCTGCTAAAACTGACCCGAGAAGATGTCATCCAGATCTGTGGACCTGCTGATGGTATTCGGTTATTTAATGCACTCAAAGGACGGTAAGAGAACTCAAATTAAAGCTATTAACATTAAATAAACATTAACTGACTTGAAAAATTTAAGTTTTAATAAGAGTTTTAACTCAAATTAATTGTTTCACTAAGGCTGCATTTATTAGATATAAAATGCAGTAAAAACTGTAATATTGTCAAATATTATTACAATTTAAAATAACAGCTTTGTTGTAATACATTTTAAATTATTTATTTGTATTTATTTATTTAGTCATTTAGCAGACGCTTTTATCCAAAGCGACTTACAAATGAGGACATTATAGAAGCAATCAAAACCAACAAAAGAGCAACAATATGCAAGTGCTATTATAAGTCCTGGTTAGCCTAGCGCAGTACACGTAGGAAGGTTTTCTTTTTTTAAGAAAACAAGTTAATAGAATATCGAAAAAATAACCCTAGCCTTAGTTTAACAAGAAAAGCTAGCAATTAGAGATTCATATGCAATTGATACAGGGTCAAATGTGTCTGTGTTTTTTTAAATAAAAAGAAGACAGATTAGATACAATTAAATTAGAATAGAGAGTGCTAGAGTTAGAGGGTCAAATAAAGATGGAAGAGATGTGTTTTAGCCGTTTCTTGAAGATGGGTTATAAATTATAATTTATTTCTGTGATATCAACGCTGAATTTTCAGCAGCCATTGCAGCAAGTTGTACTGCTTTATATTTTCAGGAAACCATGATTCATTACATTTTTGCTTTTATAAATATCCTTCTGTTCAGTTTCCATATTTAGCTTTTTCTTTTTGCTGTTGAGGTTTACATATGAACCAACATTTATACTGTGTATGTTTCTGTATAGGGTGGTCCGTCCAAGGCTCACCATCTATGTGTGCCAGGAGTCCCAACAGACTCGTGAACAGCACCAGAAACATGAGAACGGAGACGGGTCTAACAACACCTTCTTTGGTGAGTTTGACAACAAGTATATTAAGATCAAGCGCTATTACATTCGTGCTCAAAGTATTTGTAGAAATGAAATGTTAGGCTGTGATATTATTAGGTAATCATGTTTTCCTTAACTGCACGGCCTGGTTATGTCAGCAAAATAAAAAAGCTTTTTAGAGGTAGTAATGCTTTTTGTCTTTAGAAGAATGTGCACTTATGAATCATGTATAATAAGACCTAGGAGATGTGGTAAATGAGTTTTATTTTCCAGATTTGTGACCCTTGTATGCTGTTATTATTTTCATGTGTTTCCATTTTTCTGCAGTGGTTTGTTGGTTAAGGTCTCATGTTTCTTTACCCATCTTAGTGTATCATGCTATCTTTCTGGAGGAGTTAACCGCTGTGGAACTGACAGAAAAGTTGGCTCAGCTCTTCAACATCTCTCCACGCCAGATCAGTCAGATCTTCAAGCAGGGACCCACTGGTATCCATGTGTTAGTCAGTGATGAGGTGAGGGCTTCCACAGGCGTTCTTTTTCTTCAATGCTTAGGCCAGAGTTTCCCCAAATGGAGTTCGTAATGTCCAAGGGGTTCGTAGGGGAACTGCAGGAGGTTTGTGTGTTGATGAGAAGCTAATGATTAAATGGAATGTAAAATTTAAATAAACAAATTAGGCTATACAATTAATGAAAATACAATAGAAATCACAATATAACTTAGCGCAATTATCAAATTAAAGGCTACAATTTAAATAAGTATAGTCGTTTGTGCAGTGTGCAACTTGTTGCAAGTCTTGGTTCACTTAATTTATACATTTGCATAATTTCTGTTGATGGTTCACAGAATTCCACCAGTATTGCCCAAAATAAATGTTTAATATTGGAAATGTTAAAAGCTTCAAGAGTCTGAATGTTTGAAAGGGAAGTAGTAAGGGATAGTTTACTCATTAATTAAATTCTGTCATCATTTACTCATCCTAAAGTTGTTCCAAACCTGTTTGAGTTCCTTTTTTCTGTTGAACATAAAGAAGATATTTTGAAGAATATGGGTAACCAAACAGTTGATGACTTCCATGGTATAAGACAAAAAAATACCATGTGGGACCAACAGCTGTTGAAATTCATTCAGGTTTGGAACAACTTGAGGTCGAGTAAATGGCAACAGAATTTTCATTTTCTTTGGTGATCTATCCTTTTAAGACATAAATATTGGTAACTTGTGTAAAATAATTTTTCATTTTACAGTACAACTGTACTTTACAACCGTAATATATTGCTGTCTTTACTTTAATAAAGTTATAAAACTAATAATAATAATAAGAAGAAGAAAGACCCTGAAAGAGGTCTTAGTTGGTTTCAGCTGTAAGAGATATTGTCATATGAGATTAAATCATATAAATGTTAAGATTGCCATACATGAGAAAATAATTGTAGTTTTTTTTGGCTAAGTTGTGCAGCCCTATTTATTAATATTTTTAAAATAAAAAAAGTATTTACTGAAAAGGTTTATATGAAAATATTTGAAATGTTGTTTGACCATTGACCAATGAATAAATGTTATTTTTAAATATTTACTTAATCTTAGGGATTTCTTCAAGTAAATGTTATACATATAAGCAGTTCGGCTGACAAAAAAGTATAGGCACTTAACTTTCCTTGCACCAACCTGTGCTCACTATAAAAACATTCCCTTCACTTTACAAGTGTGGCAACGATCACTTTACTGTTGAAATTAGCTTGAACTTTGAAATTCTTCCTCTAACAAACCCATATGTTAAAGTTGTCCCTTTGGGCTCAGTCCCTAGAAGGCAGTAGTTTATTCGAGGACACAACATCGATGAGGCATGTTCCTGTGGCTCAGTGGTAAAGCATTGCGTTAGCAGCGCAAAAGGTTGTGGGTTAAATTCCCAGGAAACACACATACTGACAAAAAATGTTTAGCCTGAATGTACTGTAAGTCGCTTTAGATAAAAGTGTCTGATTAATGCAAAATGTAAATGCATGATAGTAATCCCAGGATTGTGACCCTCCATTTTCCTGTGCAACATTAACCCTATTGCTACTTAATAGAGGGCAATCATAAAGCTATTTTCACCCTTTGTTTGGACTGTTTGGTCTGAAGATGCATTGCAAGAGATGCGAGCCACTCGTCGAAGGCCATTTCTGAAGAGCTTGCAGAATTTGCTGCTGTGCTTGCAGTACGTCGCTCGTCATCAATCCATCATCGATAGCAGTTCATTTTCACAAATAAGAGCAGATTGCTTTCACACTCAATTGTACAACATACTGGAGTCCACATGGACTCTGTGCACCTGAGTTTGCAAACCCAAATGCATTGAAGTTTGTGCCAAAAGCTCAAGTGTGGAAAATAAGAGAGAGCACTTGATTTGATCAATTAGTATTTAGTCCTTAAACTTAGTCAGGCTAGACAGCATATTGAATTTAACGTGGCTGAAAACAAGGCTTTGAGGGATAGATTTACACTCTTTACAATGGCAGGCATTCTATAAAGGTCATAGTTCTTACAATTTTGCCAACTCTGTTTTCAAAACTGTTAGTTTTTGTCTACTGAAAGTAATTTTTCATAAAGGTATTTCATCAGCTGAAGAATTTTGTTAAACAACAGTACAATCCAACACGCAATACTTATGTCCCTCACAGCTTCATTTTCATTCCTCTCAAAAATTAAATACAATACTGTTTAATTAAATAGATTACATATCAGAATTGCATGATATTTGGATAATAGGGTTGGAAAATAAAAAGGCTTGGTGTGTAAAAATGAACCTTTTCAAAGGCAGATAAAGTTGTTATAACATGCAGAATAATCAAGGCCGTTTCACACTGAGCGCGATGCAAAGAAAGCGAATCTCAACGAATGGTGCTTTCACACAGAGTGCGAAAAAATGTATTTCCTTCTGCTAATTCATGCCTGCACATTAGGTGGCGCCGACCAACTATGCATTTTTCTTCAGATATATATCTCGTATATGGATTTAACATCGTCCACTGCTCAACAGCCTTAAATTAAGATAAATAAAGATTAGTTCTACATCGGAAACACAAGAATACATCTTGGAAGTACAATAAAGCTACACTTGAAAATGAATGTGATTATTTGTTTTTGCTTAAAATCCACATCATCGAGTGATCTTTAGATGTTTTTGATTTTATAATAGGCAGACATGCACTCTCTATTCAGTGGAGAATTAATAGAAATGATATTCTATATAAAGAATATGTGACAATAAATCTGTTCTCCGATAACAAGAACTCAGCATCCACTTTCTTCTCTTTTGGAAAACTCTTTTTTCTGTTTATTTACACTGGTTTTCACAACAACGCCAGCACTCTCTCTTTTGTGCAACAGCAGCTGGTCTGGGCATGTGATATAAGCTCAAATCTTGTTGGACGGCCCGTTTTGTCGCAGAGCAAAGTGGGAAGAATCAACACACAGGATGAAAAAAAAGAAAAGAAAATCCTCACATTTTTGAGCCACGAATGATCGCCCATGGTGTGACTAGCCCCATAGGGATCTATTGTTTTTATGCGAAAGCATCATCGCGCCAAACTTTCGCATTCAGTGTGAAAAAACCTTAAGACCAGGAACATGTATTAGGGCCGATAAACAGAAACAAGTCCCAAACCTGCATTTTTATCTTTCAATTTTCCAATGTATGTCTCGAAACTGAGATCTGATGCTGCTTATCACGACTTTAAGTAATATCTCTTATTCTTTATTTTTCCAACTTAATCTTCATTCTCATTCAAACAGATGATTCAGAACTTTCAAGATGAGGTGTGTTTTGTCCTGGACACGATGAAAGGTAAGAGCAAGCCAGTATTTTCGAAGTATTGACAAATTGAACCCACGTGTCTTTGTTTCCAGGGAACCTCTGATTTATAACTTGCACTCTTTCGATTGAATTTGCAGCTGAAACAAACGATGGCTATCACATCATTTTGAAGTGAAAACAAAGAATGAGGGGGAGTGAACAGGCCCCTTATGTTTTTCTTAAGATTCAACCCACAGCCCCTTCCCTGCACACTTCCTGGACCCTACCGAAGATCGTTGGCTTGGAGTCGATCATGGGAAAGGAAAAAAAGGCACCTGGCCCATTTTAAAACCTTTGCTGTTTTATCCATGGAGGGTGTGCTGTCTTTTCCCACCACTCTCCATTTACACACGCAAAACAAATGATAGAATTTCTATTTGACTGACTTTCTTTGCATCAATTTGCTTTAGCCAGAATTTTTTTTTATAATGTACTATGGCCTTACTGGCTCAAACAGCAAGAATTGGCTGGCGTTAAATACAGTATTATTTGGTGTTGTCTGCCCTCTGAGTATTTTAGCTGCATATGCTAGAGTCCCACGTGAAGTGCAGTCCACATGCCTCAAATAATGCAAGCTTTCTTAAAAACATAAGTAGAAGGTTATGTCACAGAGTTTCATGGTAGGCCCAGAGATTTCCAGGACACTTATGAATTCATGCTGAAGTTTATCGTCAGTTCTCTCACCTGTGAGGAAAAAGTAGGCAGTCCTGTTCTTATAATGTCCCCCTAACTTTTAGCAGTTGACGTGATCACAGATGTTGTGAGGGACAGAATGAATTCAATTTGCTCTATACTGCCACTATTATCAAGTTCAGTTTTTTGGTAGGTTCACGGCGAGCAGTGTGTCTAACGTGTTGCTGTGCGAATCATTTATGTTTTGTATAAGTTAATTGTTGATTTCTTAGGCCTTGTGGACGTGACTATGACTGTTGGGCATGAAATTAGGTTCTGTAGATTTGATCCCTGATGATTTTTCAGGTGTTCTTGCAAATGCACGTTATTTACAGGCAGGAGATGAATGGCAGCAGTGGGCATTATATATGTGCGTCTTTTTATTTAATTTTTTTTTACTTTGTGCTTAAAACCTCTCCCCCCTTTCATTTTCATTGTTGCATATACCAGAATACTTTTTAGAAATGTCAGACTTGCCAGAGCACTATTTTATGGTATAAAAGAGAGATCATGTTTTACTTTCTTTTAGTTTCATTTTGGATATGACCACTGATGTTATTGTAATCTTTCAGGTTGGGTAAAGGGGAAAAACCTTGCACTGTGTGAGAAATGGTAGCCATGCTAGATGCAGACTAGACCAAGATGGTAAAGACGTGAGGTATTGTCTGTTGTGACCCTTTACCGTGTCATTGCAATGATTAAAATGACTTACCGTGAAATTAGCTGTTTTGTTTGATATATTGTATTAACTTTTTTTTCTCATACAACCTTGTCAACAACCATTTTAAGAACTTTGAGCATTTATAATAATAATAATTAGTTACATTTATATAGTGCTTTTCTAGACACTCAAAGCGCTTTACATATAAGGGGGGAATCTCCTCAACCACCACCAGTGTGCAGCATCCACCTGGATGATCCGACGGCAGCCATATTGCGCCAGAACACCCACCACACACCAGCTTACTGGTGGAGAGGAGACAGAGAGATGCAGCCAATCTGTGTATGGGGATGATTAGGAGGCCATGATGGTCAGAGGCCAATGGGCGAATTTGGCCGGGGGAACACCCCTACTCTTTTTCAAAGGACATCCTGGTATTTTTTATAGACCACAGAGAGTCAGGACCTCGGTTTATCGTCTATTCTGAAAGAAGGTGCATGTTGACAGTATAGTGTCCCCATCACTATATTGGGGCGTTAGGACCCACAAAGACAACAGGGTGAGCAGCCCCTGCTGGCCAGCAACCTAGTTTTCCCAGGAGGTCTCCCAACCAGGTACTGACCCGGCTCAGCCCTGCTTAGCTTCGGTGTGCAACCAGTCTTGGGCTACATGGTGATATGGCTGCTAGCTTAATGGGGTGAAAATGCTTCGAAACGAATTTAAATTTCAGAAAAATGTATCAGGGTAACATTTCAATATAAATATATTTTGCATAAAGGAAATGAAAAGCATTTTTAAGACATCAGTATTTTTTCATTATTATTATGACTAAATAATAATGAATAACTGTGTGACTCCAGCGCGTTGTGAAATTTACTCACCTACATCTTTATATTCGTAATTGATTTTTAATTGTCGGTCTCTTGCTAATAGTGTGACTACAGTTTAAAATCAACCCCAGTTAGTTTCCATGGAAACCGAGCTATCAAAAAACAGAGGACTACAAATAGGACTAGCTAGCCTATCGTAAATGTCACAGATGGACGTTTGTGTGAGGAACAGTTGCCGTTTACTGCTTTACACGCCTTGATCCCAAATATAACCGCTCTGAAAAACAATATCCGTTTTCCTGTCGAGGAAGACAACGCTGCTCCCAATGCTAACAATAGACTCGTTAGAACTACATTTCCCGGCAGCCTCTACGCTGGCACTTCGATGACGTCACAATAAGTATATATGTGCCCCGTGCGGCATTCCTTCCTCTATTGTTACATTGTAACAAACCGGGGTAGAAGAGAGGCCCACAGGGTTCTCGGGCCGATAGATACTACACATCATTTTTGTTTTTTCTTTCCTTCGGGGTGGAAATATAACGTTGCGATTTGTCTAAACATAGCGCAGAACACAACCACCTATCCGGAGGAAAAACACCCCAAAGGCTCGGCTCTATTTGTTCTTTTTGAGTGCAGGCATTTTAAAGGATCACCTAAAGATTTTATCTGCACTTATTGGATGCATCTGTACCGGGATT
Source organism: Gymnocypris eckloni scoliostomus (assembly GCA_027564155.1). NCBI lineage: Eukaryota > Metazoa > Chordata > Actinopteri > Cypriniformes > Cyprinidae > Gymnocypris > Gymnocypris eckloni. The sequence goes on from CM050412.1 coordinate 48,492,434, forward strand.
TGTAATTTAATGAACAAGGTCTTTGTCTGCCTTCCTCTGCCCCGTTTTAATTTTAACAGAGCTTGACTGCAACGTTGAATGCTCGTATAGCCTTCTTGATGCACAAAACCCCCATTTGTAGTCTGTCAAGACTAATATTCATTGTTTACGTTGCTTAAATGTTCGGACATCACTATATCTTCGTGAATAAACTGCTATTTCCTTATTTGTCTGGCCATTTCGATGGGCTGAAGTCGCTTTTGTCTGTCATCTTGTAACCTTGTGGAAGTCTAAAGCTAAAATAGGTTGAAAATCCCCAAAGAAAAGAACCATCGAAATAAAGGAAGCACGAATCGAGCGTCAGCTTCGCCGGGTTAAAGGCTCTATTTCTGCCCAAGGTAAGCTTATGAGAAAGGTTTTGTGTTTCACTTCTGCCTGTCTTTTCCATGCAGCCCAGCCTACGAGGAAAAACGAGTTGATCAGTGGACCGGTTGCAACACAGCATACCATTTTCTGCTCTGTCATAAGACCCTCTGTATGTGTTTTCCAGTAAAGAATATAAAATCGTTGACCAGTCATATGTGATGTGTCATCCCAATCATACCGAGTCACATTGTGGCAAGCCTTTTTAACATTTAGGCATATTCCTTTAAAATAACTAGTGTCTAATTGTGTTTCACTAGCACTTATTTTACTAGTACTGTTTCATTACACACTCTTTCTCTGCTGCTAGCCATTAATCCCGTATTGGTAACAATTTTAGCAGTTGTGTTCTATAGAAATATGTTGTTAGGTGTTGGCTATTTACCCGTGACTAGTATTTTACTAGTTTTGTTGCTTGTACTTATTAATTAGGTGCTTTGTTATTAGTATCTGCAGCAGATTTGCTAGTACATATTTGTTAGACGTGCTAGTTTGAGACACTTTCACCTATACAAGTGACATTTATTTCACTAGTCACAATAGATTTTCGGGTAATGGCTAGTCAAAATGGTTACTTTTAGTGAAATAGTAAGATACAACTAGCAACAATTTGATCTAATGCTAACTAGATGCTACATATCTTATAAATAGTATTCAGTGCATAAAGTACCTAACTATTTGAATAATTATTACTATAAATACCATAATACATTACAATAAAATGTATGAATACCAATGACAGTAAAAATTTCATTAAAACACTAAACTATAGATTACTATAGAAATAAATGACAAATATTTGTAATTTGTTTCTTCACTATTATATCTTAAACAAGTACTGTTAATGTTAAAGTATATACTAGCCAGTTTATAGGAATAAATGATGCCATGGCCGATGCAGTCATGTTTTATAATAGTGTTCTTACTGTATGTACTTGTTTGTAGATGTACATTTTTGCTAAAATAATTATTTCTTGTAACATGGACACTATAGTGCAATGTGTGATTTCATAATATTCCACTTTGTGTATTGCTAGACCTCTTTAAATTCCCAGCTGCTGGCTGTGGATGGAAGTGGTGCATGGATGCATCTACAGAATGGGAATAGTGTTTGCATTTTAAGAAATTGCAACGTCACCTATGCAGAGTTTGTCGATGCTGGAAAAGAAAGACGTGATGTTTATGTGTCATTTGTGATGGGCTATTTCAGTGCAGACCAGTCAAACAGGCTGATGTGTAGTCAGATCTGTAAGGTGATTATTCACACTTTCTGTCCACCTCAAACAGGCCACAGGATGTGTGTCAGGAGATCTGGAAACATATTTCAAATTTAGTTGCATCCCTGTTTTTAAATGACCCGTGCTGCATTCAGAAACTATTCCTTCAGTCATTGGCATCATACGCTTATGCTATTGAAGATGGATTTACTTTTCTGCTATATTTTTATAAAGATGGAGCATCCCTGGATCATGTATGACATGGAAATTAATACCACTTATCTTCTTGCTGACATCTTTGGGATATGCAAACACGCTACTATCCTATGTATACCTCTGCATGATGTTCGTTTCTCACTTATTTAATGTGCATTGTGTTAAATTCTCTTTGAGGCCCATATCTAGTCCTGCCAGTTTTGCACGATAAAAGGGAGTGCTTTTAAAAGCCTCATACCACTTGCCAACGATCATAACTCACAAATCAAGGACTAATCTAAAACAGTGTTTTTAAAATTGATCTTACCCAGGATTAGTGCCAGGGAGTTGCATATCTGACTAGTTTTAGTACTTTATGTATTATGTGGCATCTATAAAGTAAGTCTCAGTTTGCAAAATGAATGCTTTTAAAATTAGGATTATTAGATTATGTCCAATCATGATTATACCATCTTGCTCAGATGTTTTGTTACCATTTATTTAGGTTTTATATACAGATAATCTACCTAAACACCTCAACCATTTTGGCTTGGGATGAGATCAGCAGGTTTGGTAGCATTGCAAAGCTTTCTGTTATCACTGCATGGATATTGTATTGCTTTACCATATGCATATATAGTATGTTAGAACGGATGCTTTTAAGACACTATATATTTTTTAAGACAACCAGTTTCACAGACAGGGCTTAGACTAAGCCAGGATTAGGTCATAGTTCAGAGTTTTTATTATTTTTATAAACATGCTTAGAAAAAAAACATTACTGGTGTGCGTTTTGAGACGAAACAAAGGCAATGATATATTTTAAGATCAGTCGGTGCAAGTTTATTTAATCTGAAACAGCTAAGACTTACATTTTAGTCTAGGACTAGGCTTAAGCCTTATCTGTGAAACCGGAGGTATGAGTGTACATGATGGTGTCCAATAGTAGTGTGACATGCTCTAAGTTTGGCTCGGAGGAGACATTTTGGCACACTTCACCGAGCGCACAGTAATTGGCAGACGTACTGCATTATTTGCTTGCAGCTTCTTGTACATCATCACATCATGTCTGTGCATTTTACTGCATCACCACGGCCACAGTAGCATTAATTATATAAGGAACACATGAAAGCGAGGTTGGTTTCACGGCAAGCAAAGATTGACTCTTTTCTTAGCATTTCTTGTTTCTATGGATACGGTTAATTCAAGAGCAGCACACTGTGTGTCAGACACGGATGCGTAAAGCAGCGTATACTCAATCCGGCATCTCTCTCATTTCATCATCCTGTTATTTTTCGCAGTTGTTTTTGATGTTTCATGGTCGTAACGCATTCTTTGCTGGCGATAGGTGATTGGCATGTATGTGGTTTGAATTTGAGGCTACCCGGCCTGATTATTGAATAAATTGATTATAAAAATGAATCAATAAGATATTCATATACTCAAGCTGAGTAAGGCTAATGCTATTTCCTTAGCATTCATTAGAGTTCATAAAACTAATCCAGTTTTTATGGATTTCACAAATCTGTTGGATTAAATCCATTAAGCTTTGAGTTTAATTGTCAGTCATAATTCATAAGCCATCTTTTTTTCTCCTTCACATGGAAAAAGCCGACCTTTCCTCAAAGCCACCGCCAAACTGTTCTCATTCAACCCAGCAAATAGCCACAGACTTTTAAAAAGAGTGTTTAATCATGAAGAAAATCAGGCATGGAGCCGCTCAAAGCAGTTGTATTACACAGTTCCCTCGGGCTAAGGAGGTGGTCTGATCAAACGTCCCGACTCGGCCTCGTGAGACCTCTCTGGTTTGACTGAAATGGTCTCGTCATTGGCTTGAAAAGGGCTTGTTTTTTGTAAGGTTTTAACGGGGTGAAAGAGACCCAAAACCTGGATGCAGTTTTTCCACGTCTATTGCTTTAAACCAGTTACCATGGTGATGTTTGCAGGCTTCATGATTTTTAAGCAGGACTTTCATGCTGGATGGAGAAAGTTAATGTCAAGGATTAGGCAGTAAAATTGGCGATATTGCATAAGTTTTCTGATGTGGCCTTTTTTGTTGCATTTTTATGTTATGTTTGGTCACTTAGACCTTCAGAATAAGGTATTTTCAGCACTGCAGCTGTTGATTAATCTATTACTGGCCAAGTTTCACATTGTTTTTCCTCTTAAGTGTTATTTTTATGTTTAATTTATTTTAATAAAACTTGAAATATTGTAACTTAATACTAAGATATTAGTATTAAGGGATTAGTAGAGGAATTAGTTTTGTTTTGAAAAGGTAATTGTTAATAATAATATTTTACAAAATGTCTCTATCTATCTATACATATCATATTTCGAACTATTGGCAATAAAGATATGCACCAAAGTGATTTCACAAAAATATTTGGAATCAGAAAATGTTTACTGTTCATTATCAGTGGATTTTGGAATAAGCTTTAGGTGGAATTACCAAAGTAAACATTTTTTTTTTTGTATACATCCAGTATTTTTGATTGTGTTTTATAACTTGTACGTGAAAGTGTGTTCAAAAGCGTTTCTTAAGTAAAAAGCTGCTCTTGGACAGATACATATCCTACTTGCCATGTACACTCTTGTCCTGATTGTTCATGTTTAAATTTTGCCAGCAGTAGTCCGTCAGTCTGTTGGACAAAGCATGTACCTATCTGTAATGCCTCCAGACGCAGTGTTTCCATGGAGACGGTGTCATCTCGTGGCCTGAAGCGCAGATTCGAGGAGGTGGACAGCGGCTCGCAGTGTTCCACACCCAAAGATTCGGATGATGACATCTCTAGCAGTGACAGCGCTGATAGCTGCGATAGTCTCAATGCTCCCTCCAGCTCTCTCACACGTAAGAACACACCATAAGTTTGTCTTTTAATTTCAACTTCCTGAAGTCTATGAAGGTTTATGAAGGTGCTCAAATAATTTCCCTTTGTTTTGTTCCTAGCCCCTGAGCTAATTCCACATATAACATTTGCACTACTGCAGCAGTTGCAAATCAGAACATTTCAGTGTTAAGTGTAACAACTGTTGTATTTGCCTAGTTTTACACATAGGTACACATTTACACATCTCCCTTTCAGAAATATACTATGAAGGTAGTCTGTGGACCATGCTAACCTTATTAGTTGGTTCTGCAATCGAGTTGGCAATTTTATTTTGTTTGTAAGAGCCACAAAACCCTCATTCATAGATGTTTCTGGAGCATCATTGCTTTAAAAAAAAATCTGATTTTAGGAGTAGGTCTAAAGTTATGGTTAGTATTATAGCAAACTATATTCTTATCAATTAATTTCCCAGAGATGCTAGTGATAGGTTATGGATAGGATCATATTAAGTTTTAGTTTTTTCTTTATGGAAATGTTGTTTAAAGACCAACAAAGGATGTTGTTTCAGGAACATGTCCTACTTGGGCATTGTGGATAATGGAGCAAACCTTGAGATAAAAAAACTTTTGGGATAAAGTGAGACTTCGTTTGAACCACAGTATTGTCATTTAAGGAGGCGTAGGTTGAGTACTAAAGCAATAGACCAAAACATTATTGTTTACGGTGTCTCCGTCTTGTTTCTGCAGCCCCCTCCATTCTTAGAAGACACAAAGCATCTTTAGGTCGTAAGCAAGTACGCTTTGATGCAGTTACAGTCTATTACTTCTCTAGAAGGCAGGGCTTCACCAGTGTGCCCAGTCAGGGTGGCAGCTCCCTGGGCATGGCGCGCCATCACTGTGCTATACGACATTACACCCTTGGCGAGTTTGCACGAGAACAAGAGATCAGCCACAAGCATGTGCTGCGTCAACACCTACGGCAAGAAAAGCTCAACGCTCGCAAGTTAAAGGTTAGTTGTGTGTCATGGATTCCGCTTTGCAGTAGGGTAGCCATTTTGTTTTGATTTTCAAATATATTTTACCTGACTTTTTCCAGCTGACAAGGAATGGAACTGTGGATTGTCCCGAATCAGAGTTGCTTACCCTGGATGACATATCCGATGAGGATCTGGATGTTGAGAGTGTAGAGGTGGACGATTGCTTCTTCTTGCAGCCTCTTCCAACCAAGAGGCGTCGGGCACTACTGAGGGCCTCGGGTATTGCCCGCATAGATGCCAGAGAAAAGACTGATCTGCGTGCCATACGCTTGTCCCGGGAGGAGTGCGGTTGTGATTGCCGCTTCTACTGTGACCCTCGGCACTGTGGCTGCAGCCAAGCTGGAATTAAGTGCCAGGTAGGGCACGTGGTATTCTTAAAAGTCAGTCTTATTAAGATGAGTCCAGTGGCCCAGGGGTGTCCCATCCTGCTCCTGAAGGGCCACCTTCCTGCAGAGTTTAGTTCTAGCAGACCTGCCTGGAAGTTTCTTGTAATTCTGAGGACCTTTAGTTGCTAGTTCAGGTGTGTTTACTTAGGACTGGAGCTAAACTATGCTGAAAGGTGGTGCTCCAGAACCAGGATAAGACACCCCTGAATTGGCCTATTAGGCTATTCAAATAAAATACATGCTCTTTCCCTTTTACCTTGTTCCAAAGGTGGATCGGATGTCCTTCCCATGTGGCTGCACCCGTGACGGTTGTGGTAATACAGCTGGTCGCATTGAGTTCAACCCTCTTCGTGTGCGTTCCCACTATCTTCACACTATCATGAAACTTGACCTGGAAAAGAGCACGCTGTTGAGTGTAAGGTCTGGAGAGGATTGTGGGGAAGAGAGAGAATTAGTCTCTTCTCCATCTCTGTCTCTTTCTCCCTTGGACTCGGATGTGGAGGTGGAAAGCCAAAGTGTTCAGGAGCTGCAAGAAGAGCAGTGCGACAGCCTGGAGCGTGAAAACGAAACAGCCGTGCTTCACCTACAGAGTGCGGAGGAACGAGAAAGGAGACTGGAACAAGAAGAGCAGCAGGTTGAGGAGGCGCAGACCACTGACCCGACCCTTTGCCTCCTGCAGGATGCCCTCACCAGCCAGACCGGAATGGAGGGCATGGAAGGTGTTGAGGGAGTCCTTCTAGAAGGGCCTTTTCCTGAAGGTGCTACCCTGCTGTGTATTACAGAGAACCATGCGGATGAACAGACCGAGCAGAGGCTGCTCAAAGACCCTGCTTCTGTCCTCTATTATCAGGTAGGTCATGTAGAGACAGCAGCCTTTGAGACGCTTCCTGCACAAGTAGAGGAGGTGGTGAGCGAAGGTGGGGATCCAGATATGGAGAGCGATCGGCAAAAACAAGATACCTGTGGGCAGGATTCGGTCAAGAGCTTGTCTGTCGAAGTAACTCCACCTCTCAAGGATGGGGACGAAGAACAACTTTGTCCAGAACAGGCCTCAAATGACGAGGAATGCCTCGAGACATGTCTGGCACTGGATGAAAAGGCAGTACAACTTCCTCCAGAAGTGTAGAGCCCATCACCTCTGCAGATGTTTTGCACAAGTTAGTCGTTAAATTCAAAGAAACCTACTCCACACAGTGCGATGTTACAAGACTGCATAATGTTATTAAATGTTAAAGAAACAAGTTACCTTCATGGGTTTGTATCCAATTTAGCTGGAGATAAGCATGTACTGTGTTTGAAGTAGGTTGTCCGTGGTAAAATAAGTTATTAAAAAGAAAAAAATTGAATAATTTATTTTAAAAAATGAAAAAGAAACAAGAAAAGCCGAGATCCTGATCTGACAACAAGTGTTTGTTTTTCCAGTATGGTATCAGTTTATTACTTGATACTAGTGGGAAAAAGTGGCCTTTATGTCGAGGAGCAAGCATTTTCAGGATTATCCAGTGGCTTTGTATGGCCTTTCCAGTTTGTAGAGTTTCTGATACTGTACCCCAACAACTATTGGCACTGTCAGGAGGGTATATGCTAACACTATGTTCATGTCTTGTCAGAATTACCACAATTATGAGAGGACAACTCTTAGCAGTTCATATATGCACTTTATATGACAATGCTCATAACGTCAAAATGTATCAATGCACAGCTTTGTTACTTATTGCAAAAAAAGGAAGGCCTTGAATGGTTTCTATTACTCAGAATCCTGTAATTATGGTAATTATTTCAGGGCGTGAATGCAACATTAGTAATATGCATATGGATAATGCTAACGCTAAGAAAGGGGGTTGATAATTTTAGAAGAGGGTGTTGTTTGTAGCATCCTTCCTGTGAATAGATCCAACAATCCTGGAAATACTTGGTTTTCATGTACTGTAAAAGTGTTTTGCTAAGAGCTAGCATGAAGATGAGTGAAAAAGCTGCTTGTTCTCTGTATGCACGTTGAAAACTTGATTCATTTAAACTTGCTGAGAGGGAATCAGCAGGATGAATGAATGTGCAAGCCATTTGCACAGCAGTTCTTTACGGATTTATCGTAGTCTTGACCTGACACCGTTTGAAGCTGTAGCCTACACCGTCCCAGTTCGTGGACGTTTATTTATTTATCACCAATTTGTATTGTTAGGACGAGGACAATGTGTGAGTATTGTCATCTACAATCATTAAGTTATGTTAATTTTGGGGTGTGTTTTCATTTTTCAAGAGTGAATGAGATACACATATATTGCACGTCAAGCCTTTAAAGATTACAGAAGACATTTTATGGGTTAATCTCACGAAAACACATCCAGGTCACATTTAAAAAAAAGGGGAAAAGAAATTGCATTTTACATAAATTAAGTAATATTTGTTCAATATTTTTAAAATGTACCACCATCAAAGGTGTGTGCTTGACACATTTTGTGAGATTGACCTGTAACAGTTAAAACTTTAAATCCAGTACTTAATATCCCAGGTGATCTTATATGTCATGTTGGCCTTTATGTATTGTATGACAAGGCAATGAAGACCTGAGGAGATAACATTTTGTAATTTTGCCTTTTTAGTTTATCACACTAGGTCAGTTTTAACCAGTCCTGATAGTTAAGCAACATTATAAGTCAACAGTGCACCTCTTTTTTAACATCTAAACCCTGTGAAGACCATCTTTCTTGCCTTTGTATCCTTACTGTTCTTCCCTGTTGCAGTTTTATAGTCCATCCTTCTCTCGTCCCTCGTTTTAGAATATTACATTTTTACTTAGATGCTTTGTTAAAGCTGTTTTATTTCACTTCTGTTAACATTATAAACGAAGTAATAATTTGAATGGTTACATGAAAAAAATTGTGTCTTCAAATATTATAATGAGTTTTGTGATGTTGCTAAATTATTTAAACGTAAGGAACCCAAGAAATTTGTCATTTTGCAGTGTGTGTGTGTGTGTGTGTGAATGTTTCCACGTGTGCCAGAAAGATTCATGCTGATTTGTCAGATGAACCAATGTTTGTGTTTGCAGTATGAGGTCATCATATTTCAAAAGGTGCTCTTATTTTAGTTTTTACATATTCATATTAACACTATATGTAGAGTCTATGTAGAGAGAGAGAAAAAAAGAAAAAAATCCACAGTTGGTTGTAAATGCAAATGTTGCTGTTATCTCTCTGCTCCCAAGTTTACTCACCCTTACAACACCCTTTAGTCTTGAGTAAAGGAGATGCTTCATTATGTGATTACATGAGCTAAAATGGAGCATGTGAGGCTAATCATGATTGCGCACTCTCATATGACTTAGCATTGTAAAGCTCCAAGCATTAAGTTTGATTAAGACCTAAATCTGCAATAATTAAGTGTTTTGCAAATGACCAATCAAACAAGAAGGATTTTCTTTTATATTGTTACTGTGTTTATAAAGTGTTTTTTTTCTTACTTTCTTTTTTGCCTTATTGTATGTTAGCATGTCTCTTCGTTTCAGTTTACTGAATGATCTTGATGTATTGGCTATGTGTGTTTTATGTAGGAAAAGTATGCCACCTCCACTCAAACTAGTTTTGTCTGTAGCAGTGTCTGAGCTAGAAACTGACATATCCTTAAATGGTGGACTAAGGGCCTTCTATTGACCAAAACATGGAAGAGAGTCAGTCTTGTTTGTAGTTCATTATTATTATACAAGTCCAGTGGTCTAAAAACTATTGGCTTTAAAAGGAGGCCCGAATGCCGCACATGCTAATGTACCTGTAGCTTAAACGCTAACGTTAAGTATCTTTTAGCCAAATATATTTTTGTTTTCCATGTCACCTCCTTTTTAATTACTCAGATTTGAGACCACTAAAGTAACTGAAAACCGACTTACATTATGCTTGTATGCGTTTGTTTGTGTGTATGTGTGTGTGTTAGAGGCGCTTCATTAATAAAGCTGAATGGAGTTTAATTCTACGCTGTAAGAGTGACTTATGCTAACTGTTGCCTACAGAGGAGACAAAACATACAACGTTTTATATGAAAATGTGAGTAAAATAAAATCTAAAATGAATAAAACAACTGTGTCCATCTTCAATGTGAGCTTGTTGAGTTGCATGAAATTATAACAGTATTCATGAGGGAATCAAAATGACCTTGAAATAGTAAATAGTAGCTGCTCTATTTAAAGATGTTTACCAATGCAAACAAGTGTCATTTGGTCAGTACTTGTCTTTTGAATACCTAGATATTGTGCTGAAAGATGCTCCACGCATTCTGTTTATCATTATTCACAGGCCTCCTAAATACTCTCCAGCCTTTGTTGAAGAGTTCACAGAACTGTTATCAATGATTTCCTCAGAGTTTGACTGTTTACTATTGCAGAAGATTTGAACATTCACATAGATAATGCAGAAATCAAAACTACAAAGAAATTATAACTGTTTTAAAAATGTTTGACCTGAGTCAGCATGTGCACGGACCCACACACAATCAAGGACACACTCTATATGTACTCATCATCAGTAGAGGTCTAAACATTTCATCCATTGTTATTAAGGATGTAGCATTATCTGATCACTTCTGTATTTTCTTTGATATATTGATCTCTGTAACCACTGAATCTAGATCTGTCTCTGTCAGAAAGAGATGCATTAATGAGAACACTAGTGAGCTATTTATGAAGGCTATATCTTTAACACCAAGCATTTCTGCAGACTCTGTTGATCCTGTCCTGGATTCATTCAACTCAAAAGTTTAGAATGTTATTGATGATATTTTCTCCATGAAAATCCGCAAGAAGAATGGCAGACAGAAATCATGTTGGAGAAAATCAACAGCAGTTCAGAGTATGAAAAGACAATGCAGAAAACCTGAGCGGATGTGGTGGAAGACGAAACTCGAAATTCACTATAGCATCTATAAAGACAGCCTTCATGAATTACCACTGTGTATGAAATGTGCTATGTAAATAAACTGGCCTTGCCTTGAAGCACAGGAATGGTCCGGTTCCAATACAAACTCAACCGACAGTGACAATCACAGAAAATAACTTTAAAAAAAACTTTAAAATGAAAATGTTCCAGTGTCGAAAGTATGAAACTGTCTAAAGTAACATATCTGTTAACTTGTGGTAGGGTAATATAAACTCATCTTCTTGTTTTACGGCGGATCGTACATTTATAAGTGCATTTTACCGCCACCTATCTCTCAAATGGATCATTGACACTCTATCTACAATCTGTCTACCTACCAAGTTACCAACCCACATTCATAAAAATCGTGTTTCCAAGTCATCCCTTACATCCTCTCCAAGCTCAGCCGTGATTTATTTACATATCATATGCTATGACTTGTAACATGTTTTAGGTAATTCAATTGTAATTATTTAGTAAAAACAATTATATTTTGATATAAAGTCAAGTAAATCTTTCTAAGAAGACCACATTAGTGGAACTTGACAGGTTTTGAGAGGAAACAGTTTGAGGGAACGAGTCACGTGATAAATGAAACTTTGCATTAACACAAAGCGTTCCGTTCCACTAGAGGGCGAAACTCCCGCATGAATGGAGCAGATCTCAGCAAGATCCTCCTGGCAAAAGTTTAGTTAGCCGGTTTACATCCAGGGAAACCCTGCAACCTTATGCTGCATGAGGGGATGACATGTTCTGTCTTGTTCACTGTTTGCCCTCGTTCTTTGATATTGCCCAAAGATAATCCATGGTAGTTCTGGGAAATGTATTTGTAGATGAAGATTATCTATCTATCTATGTGTCTATCTGTCTATGTGTCTATCTGTCTGTCTATATCTAATGAGGAAAAACGAGGCCTGCCAAGCCATCCCAAGATTCTCAGCACCTCATTGTTTGCAGTTATCTTCTGTTTATTCACAACCCAGATGCTGACTGTAAAACCAGCAGAAACCAGCCCGTCTCTCAGCTCAGCTTTCTCACTTTCAGTCATTTATCATTTTAATGTTCGCACGAGGCTGTTTTTGGTTCGAGAATATGAGTAATGCTGATAGCATTGCCGACATGCTGTGAAACCATACAGGGCTTTCAATAAACACATGAACGTCTCTAATGTTCCACACAGTTATTCAGAATGAAAGAGGAAGGGATGGTCTGAGGAAAGTTGCTGACATCCTGGTGAGGAATTGCTTCTAGGGCAAGACCAGGCCTATATCAACTTTCAGTGTGACTTGTGCATTTTTTATTTTAGCAAAGGGTGGATGGGGTATTAAGCCAGTGTCATTAATTATGCAAATTGAAGTTAAGTCTGTATTGTATCTGTTTTGGCAACCACTAATAAAACTGCAACCATCTTTTCTACATCACTTCTTGCCTTGCCTGGAGAACAATGACATTTCCCTGTATCCCCTGAATGGGAGGAAACAGCTGTGGGTACAGTGGCCAAATGCCTCTTTGTCTCAGGGGTGTCTGTATTCTCTTCCTGTATGCCTTAGCAGTGGAAAACATTGCCACACACAGCCTAAAATAATGCTGAAATGTTGTGTTGTCCTTTAGGATGTCCTCAGCCACTGCTATTTGCTTTTGACTTATGATTTTAATGCGTTTTTGCAAATCATACATCTAAGTAAAACACTGACTTGGTTTCATTCTGAAAGAATGCAATGGCAAATCTTTGATTATAACTATTTAATGAAGTTATTGTGCTTTTTAAAGCTTATTTTTTATTAATTTAAGTTCATTAATAGGCAACTGCCTATTAATGCAACTGCCTTTGTAACTCATATTTTTGCTGCATATATGACAGTAATATGTAAACACATAACAGGACCTGAGCAATAACCAAGAAGAGGAAAGGGAGATTTGTCAGTCATCCATCACTTCCTGACTTGGCTTCACCATTGTGTCGTGCTTCCAAAAGCCGGAAGAGCTGAAGGAATGCAGATAGAGTAAGAACCAATGACTGTGCAGTACAATGCAACGGTAAGGAAATGCCAAAGTGTTAACATGTATTTGCTGAATAACCAAACAGAATGATGTGAATAAGAACACTTGAACATTCAGTAGCAGGTTTGTTTAGATAAGACGAAGAATGTGTGAGGAACACAAATAATACTTTCAGTGGATTAACAACATCCTTTAATATGACGTGGCAGAAGTACAGGGGAAAATGACCCTTGACATTTTTTAATTCCTGTCTTTGGCTTTTTCCAATTTTTATTTAATCATTGCTATTTTTCTTAATTATATTAATGTGAGTTGTTTTATTTGTTTAAACTGATTGCTAAACAAGTCTTAAATATATTTTCACTTCCAGTTAATTTGACTGTCGACACTAGTATGCAAGGTACAAGGCAACCAGAAACGAAGACATCCAATCAGAATGTATTGTTTAGCGGAGCATTCATTTGGACCAATGAGATCTCACCATGGGCGTGGCCTCCCATCAGCAGTAACTATAATTCGAAGTTTGAATTTCAAACTGTTATTCAAATGACTGACTAAAATGCCAACAGACCCTTATAAAGTCTAATTTACATGACAAGGACCACAGTTACATCAAAATGGCAATTAACTAAAGCCAAACACCAAACATCAAATGTTTAAATCATCTGAATAGACTGTATTTCCGTGTGTCCCCCCCCCCCCGGGGGATATTTTATGTTGCAATTTGTATAGATATTAATAGGTTTATTGTGTATTTACAACATTTTCTGCTCTGTTCAGCACATTACGCACAGCAAAAATAGGCATAGACAAGCATGAGCTGCTTTCGCGGGCAATGTGAATGATATTGTGGCCGCCAAAATAAATGCACACTGCTTTTGTATGAGGTGTGAAACAGGCCTTATATTTCCATTTGTACATACTATTCAAATTTTCAATGAAAATGTTATACCACTTTAAGCCCTTGCTGTAACCTGGTCAATGAATTGAGCTTCATTGTTGTGAAGCCAAAAGAAAGACATTTTAACACTGAAGTGAAAGTTAATTAACTCAGGCAGTTCTTGGAAAGTTTCAAAACAGCTGGTTGTCTCTTACCATTTTGACTTGTTCTTTGAAGATTCAGTGCTAGGCTACTGTGTATATTTTTGCTATTAGTGTGACTTGACTAAACATAATTATAGATCACAACAAGTTCAGTGGCCACCAAAGCACTACTATGCTATTTAAAGGGTTTCATCAGCATGTATATCTAAAAAAGACCAGCTAATAAACAATGCTCTGTGATCACAGCCAGCTCACCATCATTAGAGCTTCACAACGTCTGATGAGCCACAATGATTCCCTTCATAACCACATAACCACTTATGAACAGAGGGAATTCTGTAATTCTTACAAAGAATGATAAAACAATCTCCCATTGACGCCATTGCACTCCAACATCCACACTCAGAAGAATAGATTTAACAGCTCCCTCTGGAACACACTGAATGGAGGAAAACGTCACATGTGAGGAGAGAAGGAAAGCTGTAAAAATGTGACTCAAGGAATGATGGAAAGGTACTTTTTGCCATTTTATGCACTTGTAAAATGAACGAGCAAGTTAAGAACTTGGCAAAAAAGAGGCTAGTTGACAAATGGAAAATAGTTTCTTGAAGAAAAAAACGTAATAGTAGGCTGAATGTCAATGCTGGTGATTGTTCTGTTTAGTTTGAAACTTTTCTACTGTTATGAATTTGTCCACAGAGCTCAAGTACAACATGACCAAGCCAATGTGACTTCATTATTATTATTAGTGTTTGCTAGAGTGCTATTTTAGTAATATTTATAAACTAGCATTTCTCAATATGTTGAATTAGCTTTTATAGTTTTTTAGTTTGTCTTAGTAATTTTATGTGCTTTTGTCATTTTTATTAGCTTTAGTTTTGTTTTCTAAAGATGTTTTTAGCATCAATTCATCTTTAGTTAATGTTTTTTATAAGTTTTGTTCTTCAATTTGTTTCTGTTAGTTGCCAAAGCAGCTATTCTACTTCTAATAAGTTTTGATCTAATTTTTCTATTTTATTTACCAAAAACGACATATATTTTTTTTAGTATAAGTAAACAACACAACACTGGCTAGAGCAAGAATCACCATTACAATTGATCTTACATTACTAAATATATTTTTAGTAAACTTAAGCACGTAACTATTCTCACACTGTAAGTAAGTGCAGACGTGAATGATAACTCAAATCATGCCACTTGTTGTGATGAGGTTATTGAGATGAGTTGCTTTTTTTCTCTCTAAGTGATCTAATTTATGATGACCTGGCAGACAATAAAACCAGAAAAAATACCACAGACATGCATCAACGAAGGTACTTAAGTGTACTACTATTACTAATATTTAGAAAATATGAATATTCAGACTTTTGCATTGGTTCTTTAACCAGACAATACCTAGTAACCGTCCCGAAAACCCTATAGCGACCACATATTAACATGTTAGCAACATCTCCGAACAAAACTATATTGAGATCGCTGGCAACCAGCTAACAATCTAGCAGCTGTGGATTTTGCACAAATTATCATATTTTTTCTTCGAAAATTATACAAGCTGAGCTCTGTCATAATTTTTGTTTATAGTCATGTCACACTATTATGTTGTCATTCCCTGATGATAGAAACATTCCTAAAAATGATAAACATTAATCAAAACTCAAGATTATTTTGGCTGAACAACTCAATAAGGTACATGCCGTTTTCCTTTCAGTGATTCTTGTGGAACTTAAAAAGTTTTCTTCACAGGTAACAGAAACAACTTCATGTTCTTGTTCCAATGAAGGAGGAATCAACACAAAGGCTGCCATGCCAGCTGAAGAAACAGTGGTGAGTGGAGACATTGCTGTTGGACACACAGTATTGTGCACTGAACTGTGCTAGTGACTCATTTTGAACGAGTAAACAGTTTAGCTTCTAACAACCATTTGTTCCTTGGTTTGTTTTATTGTTTCTTGTGGTTATAGCAACATATTAACTGTGGTAGATCAAAAATTGCTGAATGGCTGTTAGAACTTTCATTTCCTTGCAGCTTCTTAAATAGAATATAATTAAGTCACACATAGTGTCAAACCAAATTCTGTGTATATTTATTCAGAAATATTCCCTTAGCAAGCTAAGGCAGCTGTGAGAGGAAGTTGTGGTAAGTTACATTTCCTTTTCCAAAGAAGATTTCAGTTCTGTGAGAGCAGAAGAGGGGCTAGAAGCAGATATTGTCGTAATGTACTTCCTCATTTTGCAGGCAGAGGGAGATCTATGAGTCACACAGTGAAGATCCACCCATGTGATGTAAATTGTGGTTGACCTGGAGCACTGAACCCTCACATGTCACAATGGGAGTTTCTGTCACACTATTGACAAAAATATGCACGTCAAATCCCAACTTACCATTGATTATGTTACAGTATACATTTTAAAAGGGTCTTTGCCCTATATAGATGTTTGTGTGATGTAGCAGAGGTACTACTGAACCATACAGCTAGAACCATACGAAATCAATTATGTCAAACATTTGCAGGCGCACGGCCATCGTGCAGGAAAATAAGAGAGGAACTTAACAAAGGCTGAACATGACAACATAGTCAAGCTGTTCAGAAAACAGCTGCACATCAGCTGAAGAAACGTTTCTTAAAAAGAAAATTAGGTTTAGTGAAGAGTTTGTGTGAAAGGATAAATCTCACAAAAACTGAAAAACATCTCTGGGTCATATTTCATAAAAAAAAATATTATTGCAGGATCATTCAGTTCAAAATTAATTTAAAATTAAACCTATTTTTTTGTCAAATTCGAATGATTGTAATGCAATACGTCATATTATTTATATTTATAGTCTGATTTGATAATAATACAATTATTATTATAATTATATAATTGTATAACTAAGTTATTTTTTACTGTAATACAATAATACAACAAAGTCATATTTTTTATGAAATCTGATTTGATCTGATTCAGCAGATAATCTGATCATTAAATAACGTTACACATCCAAATACATTTACACTACATTTAACAGATGTTCTTATCCAAAGTGACTTAAACATGAGGAAAATAACAAGACAATGGTCATAGGAGTCAACAATATTTCATAGTAAAAAAATACTACGTTTATAAACAAGATTCACATGTTCACTATAACAGCATTAAAATGCATAAATAGGAGTTATCGTAAGTGCTGATCTTTATCTTGTTATATCACTCACTGCAAACTTAAAGTCTTACTCTTTTCACAGGGATTTGCCTGCTATGCTCCAAATGTGTAAATTCTTGTGTAAATCGTACCTTGCTGGGAAGAGGTCTTCTTTCTAACCATTTCTCACTGGTAGGAAAATGGCCTCACATATCCAGTTTCATCTTTATTCCCGGCCATCTCTTTCTTTGTAGTTTTTCATGAGTCTCCCATTGTTCTGACAACACTGATGTGTAAACACTCATGGTGCTGAAGTGCCTTTTGAAAACAATACGGCTGTAATCTCTTCCAAATATTTTTTACATTACCTAACAAATGACATCTTCATTTCCAAAGGAAAACAAAGTGCACAGTAAATTACATGTTAAAGGAGAATCTAACTCGCCCACTCACATTTTTCATGAAAAAGCTAATTATTTTATACATAATCCCTTTTTAAAGTGGCTCTCGTGAGACATATCATGGTCAACTCACTCTGCTCCCTAAACACAGAAGGGACGTGCTGACATCATGCAGATGAATGATGAGAGAGGTATGTAATTAGCTACAGTATGGTGGAAGTCATGCTCCGGGCCTTTTATGGTTTGCTAGAAGGAGACCTCAGGAGACACGACCAACAGCAACACTACCAGACTCTCCCGAGCTGTGTAAAGCTAACTGAAACATTATCAACATTATTTACTTTCTTAACCCAAAGTCCTGGTCATTATGTTGCTGTGAAATGACTTTTCCATGAGCTGACCTAAAATGTTAACATGTTATTGCAATAATTAACAATACATTTGAGTAAAAAAATAAAATAAACATTCTATGTATAAGGGATAGAAAATGATGTCATTAATTACTCACCCTCATGTCCTTCCAAACCCGTAAGACCTTTATTCATCTTCGGAACGCAAATTAAGATATTTTTGATGAAATCCGAGAGCTTTCTGTCCCTCCATAGACAGCAACGCAACTACCATGTTCAAGGCCCAGAAACATAGTAAGGGGATCATTCATTTTATGAAGCAACGAGAATACTTCTTGTGCACAACGAGGACAAAATTATTACTTTATTCAACAATTTCCTCTCTTCTGTGTCAGTCTTCATCATGCTTTGACGAGAGAACAACAATGTATGCGTGTGCATTCCATTGTGGTACTGTCTTGAATGTGCATTGAAGACTGACATTTTTAAATATAATCTTTATTTTTGTTTTCTTGTAGCTTCATAAAATTTATGTTGAAACAGTGATGTCACATGGACTATTTTAATGATGTAAAAATAAACTTTACGTATGGAAACCTACATAATTAGGTCTGACTTTGTTCTGGTAAGTAATACACACTTTTTAAAAATGTAAATAAATTATCATTAAATATAAAGAAGTATCATCCTACGTAAAAATGTGTCACATTAAAGAAGAAATGAGGAGAAGAAGAGGTTTCACATTAAAGAAGAGGTTTTGCATGCCGTTTCATTTTAACTTTAAAAACATATGAGATTATGATTCATTAGCTAAAGGCAAATAATTACAATTATGCTTTATTTTTTGGCAACAAAGTTGTAGAAACTCACTGAACTCACTGACCCATCCTGTGACCTTGTTTTTGGCAGAAACGTTGTGTCATGAGCATCGCATCTGTTACACTTCAAATTAGCTCAACACTCTTCTATTTACAGGACCTGAGTGCATCTGGGTGCTCAGGGGCCTCGTCTGACATGAATTGTGCATGGTGATGTCAGCCGAATACCGCGGTGTTTCAGAGTTTTGGGGGTGTGTGTGTGTGTGTGTGGGGTTCGCAGTGACATCATCTAATTAATGCTTTGCTATGAAATCATTTCAGTGCATGAAGAGCTTTGGATTGTGGGGTCACATAGAAAGGGAGTGCTGGGCGTTTGCACATTGGAGTGAGAGATATGGGTAAAGGGAATGCTGGGAAGGAGACTGTGGTGCCTGTTGGTCTGCTGATCTCGTCTTTAAACGTCTGTCATCATGCTGATGTCAGTCGATCAAGCCTTGATCATTCTGTAAGGGAGGAGAAGATGAATTAGGAGTGAGAATCTGTGGGTGGGGGGAAGCGTTCATGAGAAGATGTTATCGTGAGAAAGTGTGAGGGTAGATTTTATTTTCTCATGGGTTGCTAAAGACCTTCACACCATCAGGGTGAGTGTGCGGTCAGTTTGGGTGTAAAGGGTAGATGATTGTGGCTTGTCATTTCTGACTTTCATGTCTGACCACATGAGCTATTTATCTGACATGTGATACACTCTAGATTAGAAGGAGGGTTTTCAGTATCTCAAGGGTTGCTAGATACCGTTATTGAGTAATTTAAGATTTGAATGGATTGAAATCAACAACTAAGGGAGGTAAAGATGGACAGATGATGATACAGGCAGGGTAAGAGGTCACCACCGAGTCACACAAGAGCTGTTCAGTGATGAGAGATAATATACTCTGTTAAAGGATAACACATCCCAGTGTGTTCAATACCCAAATGCTATCCTTAAAGCTTAAACAGACAAAGAACTATTCAGATTAAAACTGAAAAGTGTACTTGGAACGAATATGATAATTTTATGTTCATGCACTATGCTGATGTAGTAACTGATTACCAACACAAAATCAGATTTGGTGAAATCCGACCACATGCAGTCACAGGAGAGGCGTTTAAGATCCCTGTTAATACCAGGTGTGAACAGCAGTCTGACTCTGTGGACCACTCAGATTATCAGAGACGGATGTTAATACCTGGGCTAAAATGACCACAGTGCAAGTTGCAGAGATACAGAACAGCAAGAGAAAGAGAGTTTGGGAGAGGGATGGAGAATAATTCACTACTAAATCACCCCACAAGAGGCGCATTCACTCTAGGCACATGAAATCATTGTTAACACAGAAGGATCATGCTGAGGGATGGGATATATAGAGGGGTGATTCAGGGTGAAGGGACTGTTTCCTGTGTGCCTCAGAGGGAGAAATCAAGCCCTCGGGGTCAAGAGAAACAAGAGGCTCAAGAGAAGGAAAACACTTGTTTTTTGGAGAGTAATAAGGAAGTGTTTTTTGTAAAATTGGAGATAGATACGGAGCACATTTCCTCTTTGCTACATTTCTCTTCATGACAACAGTTTCCTGGAATAAAAGAGAGATCATCTTTTATTTGGATATAATTGAATATTTGTTTTCCTTGCTAAGAATTAGTGTATAAAGTAAGAGCACAGGTTAATCTCTGTGTTGAATTGCCTTTGTTTTCTTGAGTTCACACTTGTTTTTCACACTCTCAAAGAGCTGCTCGTAAATTTAGCACCCTGGGTGGTGACAACAGACCTTCGTTGGTTTTCCCACAAGGACACCTGTTGTGTTTAGTTCGGCAGTGTTGAGTTTGCTGTGGGGTTCCTGTTTTGGAGTAAATGGATTGGGAGGAGAGGAACAGAGCTTTAATGGTAGAGGGTGGGTTATGATTGTTATATTATTGCAAACAAATAGGTATAGTTTACTATATAGCTAACTGAGAAAGCATACTTTGTGATTTGTACTATCAAACTTTACATGATATATAATATTTGTTTTCCATATTTTATTTTATATATTATATATTCCATATGTATACATTTATATCATAATTATATTTAAATTATATATTTATGTAATTTAAAATTATTTATCATGTTTATTTCTAAATATTATAATAATTATAATATGTAATTATAAATTACATATATGTAATTATTATATAATTTGTATATTGTTATTTAGTTGTGACCTATGTGACCTATCATTATGAAAATCTATCATGGAGGATGTCATTTTCATGTTATATGAAATATACATGATATCCTTCACTATTTCAAGATTCTCACCCAACTATGAAATTTCAGAACAACTTGTAGCTGTTGAAAATGATTGCTTTCGAAGTTTATGTTTCTTTAATTGAACTCCGAGAAGAGGAAATATCGTGTTAAACACGTTCAGATGTGAACAGATTTCCCGCTGAAGTCTGTACAACAGCCAGAGGAAAAGCAAAAAAGACAGACACTAGCAGGACAGCCACTGTTTCCGGTCTCTAATGTGTTGATTTGTCCAGCACCTCTCTGGTTCCATTACATCCCAGCAGGAGACACTAACCAGGTTACCGGTGGGAAAACAAGCCCAGTATGGGCCCGACAGGTGACGGTGGGTTCTGAGGGACGACTGGGTGTCATGATACTCTATGGCTTCTTCTGTAGGGATCCCCTGCCTGTAATTAATTACCATTTGCAATGAGCTCATAATGTTATTTATAGGGCCTCTCTGGGACAGGGGGCTTGCAGAGGGATCATGTTATGCTCTTTGAGAATAAAGGACATCTGGGCCGTATGCCTTGAGATTGTGCTGTGAAACATAATTTTACTACAACTATGATGAATGTTTGTAGCCATAGGAATGGAAATGGAGTATATTCCGAGCCAAAGCGTATTTATGAACCGTTTGTTTTGCAAAAGCATGTCAGTGTCCTTGGCTAACGTTTATAAACCAATGAGGCCATCCATCCTTCAATCTACTGTAAAAACATTCCTCAAATCCTCTAGAATTAAAACGCTCTGGTAATTACCAAAGAATCCACTCCGTTTTACGATCGTGGATAACCTCCCTTCATCGGTGCACATAAATCAGCGGACACCTAAATCGCCATATCAGCAAATGTTCTGCATGAGTAAGACCTCATCAGGATCGTTCTTAATTTAGTCATGGACCCTTATTTGTCTTGTAATGCTGTCCTGGTGAAGTTGTAAACCATAGATGGGTACAGAGTGGGGGATTGTGAGAGGCACGGCTGGAATTTAGGGTCAATATACCGCTGCTCACTGTGACATGATTTACTGCCGTCTTGGAAAGGGAGATTTAGGATAAAGCACCACCAGCCACCCAAACTCTTTTCTCTCATTTGCATTGCATTGCCCATCACCTGTGCCTGGCTGGCTGGACGGTTGACCCCCATACCTCTCAGAGAGATGTATCTCTCCCTGGGCTTCCTCTCAGCAGTGGGATTTCATGGTGCTAGGCTGCCCAGGGTAATCATTTATCTCGCTCTCCCAAACCAGGCCTGACCAAACGAATTCCTTAGGACTTCAGAGGAAGCGCTCGAATCGCAGGAGGTTTATGCTATATTCCCATGCTGGCCGGCTTCCAGAGGAACTGATAAAACAATTTCAATGGCAACCCAATCTCGCCTACACAGGATCCAGCTCAGAGGGAGCGACAGGAATGGCTTTTAACCACTATAAATTCTCTGCTGTAATTCGAGCCGGCTTGAGATGTTAGCTTTCAGATCTGATGCTTTCAGATGTTCCTGATTAGTTAGTGGCCTTCCACAGGTAACAGTACATTACGCATCTAGACCATCCAAAGCACATGTTCTTCTCTTTTCTGTCTAAATACAAGAAACTCAACCCCAAAGGAAAGGGGTGGATTCTTGACATGCATCAGAGGCGAAGTCCATTGAGATTTCTTGATAAATGCTGTTAAAGCTGCGAGACTTGGCATGCTGGGTGTTAAACAGTAAAGGAAAGATAACATGCATATAAAATTAACCTTGTTCGAAAGTGAAAGTGAAACTAAAATCTCCACATCCACACATATATACACAACCATGGCGTAAAAAAGCGAAGATGACACAACAGCATATTCAAGCAAAAGCCAGCACGGATAAGTTGTGTGAAATAAAGCAAAATCAACATTACTCACCCAAGAAACAACACAACCTCAGCATCCGATTCGAGCCCTTCACACTCCTTGAGTTCTCTCCACCGCTGGAAAACTGCTCCGATATTTACGCGGGTCCTACCTCTTGCCTGATCGTAACCCTTCTTGTTAACGCTTTGTTTCTCTGATATTTTCCTCTTTTTTTATCTACCATCTCTCTCTATCTATAGTCGATCTGCTAATATCCGTCAAGTGCACTCAATTAGAGCGCTACATTCTCTATATCAGTACAAGACACGCACACTTACTGCTGATTTGCTAAAAGTGTGTTTTGGGACTTGGTTAGATACTGTGGTCAAGAGCGTTTTTCTTAGTGCATGTTTAAGGAGCGGCGGGCTGGGCCACCACCAGGCCCGGCTCCAGAATCAAATAACTGAGGGTGCTTCTTAAATTAGTGATACACCCGTTACACATTCTCTTTCTTGCTGCTTGTTTCACTTCTGTTTTAGTTTTTATAACCAATTTTTACTATGTGCAAATTGTTGTTGTTTGTTAACGTGTTTCAGACAGTGTTCTTTTTTTAGGATTACTGATAAACTACTGCCGTTTAATTTGTTATCTATTTTAATTTTAGATAAATTATATATGAATTTATTATTCTTTATAGGTATTTTCTTTAGTTTTAGTTTTAATAAATTGTATTTATTTTAGTAACGTTACTTCAACATACTACATGGAAATGAAATAACACACATATATATATATGGGTGTTTGGCTTAGTGTCATGTTAGTATAACTTTTATACTCATACCCTTTGTTGTTTTAATATTTTGAAATGTTTTTAGCTTTATTTTTTGTTTTAATTTAAATGTTTAGTTTTGAAATGTTGTTGTATGCATTTGTCATTTTATTTAATTTCTCCATTTTCTTAAATGTGTATCTATAGTATTTATAGACTTAACTAATAGTTTTAGTTACTTTTTCTTATTTGTAAGTCGCTTTGGATAAAAGTGTCTGCTAAATGACTAAAAAGTAAAAGTAAAGAAAAAAGGATACAATGCTCAACACTGCAAAAACACGTTAAAATAGAAACCGATCTCCAGATCGCAAACCATAACGCGCTGGATAGTTCACCAAATCTGCAATAAAATGGCATTATACAGCTTTAACTGAGGGTGCTTTTTTTTAGGAAATGGATGATCTTTCTAATTTCCTTCCCATCCGTCTCCATCAACAGCTGAGGTGGCACAAAGCCTGAATAGTCCACACTTAATCTATAGATCCTCTATTTACAAGTTTTAATATGAGAAGTGGTGTTCTCACGCAGCCAATGATGGCAGGTGGAACTGGAACCTGATGTCACTGCACTGTGTTAAATTCAGTGTAAAAATGTTCAGTATAAATTTGTTAGACTGAGTATGAGCGGGAAAGTTATAAAGAAAACAGTTGCCAATGTTTAGTCTTCACGATGGATCCCGTCTCATAATCTTTGCCATGGTCTAAATTGTTTAACATAATTGGTTATGGATATAGTAGATGAAATGAAAGGCTAGAGGACATGCAGTAAGATGAGCACAGCACATACACACTCACCAGAAAATATGCACTCAAGTTCTGTCTTCTCGCAAGGCTTGAATTGAGGCATGTAGGGTTCATTTAATAAATCATTCCCTCAGGGTTTCCTCCAGTGCGTTCATCCCCTACTCCAGAGCTCCAGTCCTTCATGATGAGGGGTTTCCTGAGGAGTGAGAGGTCATAGGTTTCTCTTTAATGTATAGTCACACTCTTCCATGTTAGGTAAATCAAAAGTAACACTTTAAAAAAACAACAAAAGTGTTTTAGGAAGGGTCAGAAATTAACCAGTGCTCAAAGCAAAAATGTTGCTAAAAGTAACAAAAATGTCCTAGACATTAAAAAATATGGGAGTATGTTAAATAAACATGCATTTATTTCTATTTTAAAATAATCTGTCATTCTTGCAGCCTTGGTGAGCATAAGAGACTAAAATGACCAAAAATGACCAACCCCAAACTTTTCAACTATAATGTATAGTTCCGTCATGACAACTCTCAGGAAGGATTGTACAATCTTTATTAATGTAAATATAATGTGCATAGGTTTGGTCCTGGCGGACTAGATTTGCTACGCTGCTGCTGTGGAGCAAGTGTACTTGCTTCTGCTGAATGCTCAGATCATAAAATGAAAAGGAAACATGATGCTGCTGCTAGAGAGAAGAAGATCCCCATAGCAGATCTAGGCAGGTGGTGCTAGGGAGGCGGAGGGCTAATCGGAGGACACGCATAACGTGCAGACATAGCATTCATCCAATATATCTGGGTCATAGGTAAAAGGTAATGAGTGTATTAATATGATCGGGGATTCGCTTAATTAAATTAACCAATTAGCGCAAGTAGAGTTTCATGGCTGACCTATCCATTTAAAAAGTCCCACAAAGCCGCTTGCACGGTCCCTGGGGGCCTGGCTAGAGCTCCCCAGGCCGTCTCGCTGGCTCCTGAGGACTATCAGACTCGGCTATGCGATTCAGTTCGCCCGGCGTCCCCCCAAGTTCAGGGGCATTCGGTTCACCTCAGTGTTGAGCAAGGATGCCCCTGTCTTATGCGGCAGAAGTCGCGGTCCTACTGGCGAAGGACGCGATAGAGCCGGTCCCTCCAGCCGAGATGAAGTCAGGGTTCTACAGCCCCTACTTCATCGTACCCAAGAAAGGCGGTGGGTTACGACCAATCCTGGACCTGTGCGTTCTGAATCGGGCCCTTCACAAGCTCCTGCTCAGGATGTTGACGCAGAGACGCATCTTTCAATGCGTCCGTCCCCTCGATTGGTTTGCAGCAATCGACCTGAAGGACGCCTACTTCCATGTCTCGATCCTCCCTCGACACAGACCATTTCTCCGCTTTGCGTTCGAGGGGCGAGCATACCAGTACAAGGCCCTTCCTTCGGGCTATCCCTGTCGCCTCGTGTCTTCACCAAGGTCGAGAAGCCGCCCTTGTACCCGTTAAGGGAAGCAGGCATTCAGATCCTCAACTACCTCGACGACTGGCTCATCCTGGCCCAGTCTTGAGCACTGTTGTGCGAACACAGGGATATGGTGCTCAGTCACCTCAGCCGGTTGGGACTTCAGGTCAACCGGGAAAAGAGCAAACTCTCCCTATGCAGAGGATCTCTTTCTCGGCATGGAGTTGGACTCGGTCAACCTCACAGCACGTCTCGGAGGAGCGTGCTCAGTCAATGCTGAGATGCCTGGAGTCTCTTCAGCGCAAGAGGGCGGTTCCACTGAAACATTTTCAGAGGCTCCTGGGCATATGGCATCCTCAGCCGCTATCACGCCGCTCGGATTGCTTCATATGAGACCGCTTCAGCGTTGGCTTCACGACCGAGTCCCGAGATGGGCATGGCGCCACGGCACATACCGGGTCTCACTCACCCCGCCCTGCCGCCGCACCTTCAGCCCATGGTCGGACCTTGCTTTTCTTCGGGCAGGAGTTCCCCAGAGCAAGTATCCAGGCATGTTGTTGTGTCAACAGATGCTTCTGCCACGGGCTGGGGGCCATGTGCAACGGGCACGCAGCCGCGGGCTCTGGACAGGGCCCCAGCTGCAGTGGCATATCAATTGCCTCGAGTTGCTGGCAGTATGGCTTGCTCTGCGCCGCTTCAGATCACTGCTACGAGAAGCATATACTGGTCCGCTCGGACAACACTGCGACCGTTGCGTACATCAACCACCAAGGCGGTCACGCCCCGCCGCGCATGTCGCAACTCGCCCGCCATCTCCTCCTTTGGAGTCAGAAGCATCTGAGGTCGCCGCGCGCGTTCATGTCCCAGGCGAGCTCAATCGTGCAGCCGACGAGCTCTCACGCCAGCACGCCCTTCCGGGAGAATGGCGACTCCACCCCGAGGTACTCCAGCTGATTTGGAGACGCCGGGACGCTCAGGTAGACCTGTTTGCCTCCCGGACACGTCTCACTGCCAGTTGTTTTTCTCCCTGTCCGAGGGGACCTCGGTACAGATGCACTGGCATGCAGCTGGCCTCGGGCTTACGCAAATATGCTTCCCCAGTGAGCCTTCTCGCACAGATCCTGTGCAAGGTCAGGAGGACGAGGAGCAAGTCCTCTTGGTTGCGCCTTACTGGCCCAATCGGACGTGGTTCCCAGAACTGATGCTCCTCGCGACAGCCCCTCCTTGGCAAATTCCTCTGAGGAGGGATCTACTTTCTCAGAGAGGGGGCACCCTCTGGCACCCGCGCCCAGACTTGTGGAATCTCCACGTATGGTCCTTGGACGGGACGCGGAGGTTCTAAGTGGGCTACCTCCAGCGGTAGTAAACACTATCACTTCTGCCAGGGCCCTGTCTACGAGACAGGCCTACAGGCTGAAGTGGAACCTGTTCGTCGATTGGTGTTCTCCCCGCCGGGAGGACCCCGTAGATGCCCGATCGCAGTCGTGCTTTCTTTCCTGCAGGATGGGTTGGAGCGAAGGCTGTCTCCCTCCACCCTCAAAGTGTATGTTGCCGCTATTGCCGCACATCACGATGCAGTAGACGGTAAGTCTCTGGGGAAACACGACCTGGTCATCAGGTTCCTCAGAGGGGCAAGGAGGCTAAATCCTCCGCGCCCTCACCTGGTACCCTCTTGGGATCTCCCTCGGTCCTGTCGGCCTTGAGGGGGCCCCTTGAGCCTCTGCAGTCAGTAGAGCTTAAGTTTCTGTCTCTGAAGACAGTGCTCCTCGGCATTGGCCACAGTTAAGAGGGTAGGGGACCTGCAAGCATTTTCGGTCGACGACTGTGCCTAGAATTCGGGCCAGCTGACTCTCACGTTGTCCTGAGACCCCGGCCTGGATATGTGCCCAAAGTTCCCACCATGCCCTTCAGGGACCAGGTGGTGAACTTGCAAGCGCTGCCCCGGGAGGAGGCAGACCCAGCCATTGCTCTGCTCTGTCCCGTTCGTGCCTTGCGCATCTATGTGGACCGCACGCAGAGCTTCAGGACCTCAGACCAGCTTTTTGTCTGCTTCGGAGGACAGCAGAAGGAAGAGCTGTCTCCAAACAAAGACTCGCCCACTGGATAGTGGAGGCTATAGTCTTGGCCTATCAGGCCCGGGCGCCACCGTGCCCCTTGGTGTGAGAGCACACTCTACGAGAGGCGTTGCTTCCTCTTGGGCTCTGGCACGAGGCGCCTCAATAGCAGACATTTGTAAAGCTGCCGGCTGGGCGACACCTAATACGTTTGTAGGTTTTACAATCTCCGTATAGAGCCAGTGTCCTCCCGTGTACTTGTCTCGGATGGCCAGTAACACTGGAAACCCGCCGGTGTCAATCACGCTTGCTGCGCCATTCCCTCACGGACCGGATACGTGCGCCTTGTTGCTTCTCAGTTCAGTTCCCCACGGCGAACCCTGTTGAAGTTCCTCCCGCACCCTCGGCAGTCAGGTGTGGCGGAGCACCAGACGCCAGGTCCAGTACTCGTACGTTGCCCAAGGTCAACCCCTGTGCTGGGCTAGGTGCCCGTGTGTAGTGATTCCCCTTTGGTGATCCCACATGTGTATTCTTCCACGGTACGACTCCCCCAGGTGGAGCCCGTGTCTTCCCTGGCAGAAACCTTCTGCCCACTCTGCTGTGTAGCTACCTCACCCCAGGCGGGCTGAGTCTACCTCAGAGACTCCCGTATGTAGTACTGCCCTCGGCCAGTCCATATGTGTAATCTCCACATGATACCTCCTTATGCGGATGTGGCCGTAGCGCTTCCCTACTTGGGGCACGCTTTCCCAGTGTTATTCTACCCACTGAGCGGAACAGCAGTGGCGGTTATCTCTGCCTAAACCCTGTCCTATCTTCCATCCCAACTGGTGTGGGGGGACTTGCCGGCTTCTGCAGAGCACTGGAGGGGGTCAGCAATAGTGGCGTTTTCAAGGGATCCCATTAGTCAGTCACTCTGACGTTACGTCAACGTGACTGACTGATAGGGAACGCCTCGTTATTGCGCGTAACCCCGCTTCCCTGAAGGAGGGAACGGAGACGTAACGTCCCCGCCGCCATAGTTGCTGTACCACCGCTGTACGGCCGGGCACACAGTCTCGGCTCCTCAGCGAAAACTGATGTGCGCTTTGCACGCGCTCTCCTTTATACCCGCACCGCTGGGCGGAGTGCGCGGTGGCGAACACGCACGCCAACCGTCATTGGCTTGTTTTGTTAACACTGAAGGTGATTGGGCTCTCCGGCGAGATCCCATTAGTCAGTCACTCTGACGTTACGCCTCCGTTCCTCCTTCAGGAACGGGGTTACGCAAGTAACCGAGACGTTCTCAGTGTTCAGGTTTGACTGTAGTAATAATAATAATAAAAAAACTGACGCTTTAAATCAACATTTTAACCCCAAAAATCTAAACCTTTACAAAAAATTCTTTGAAATTGTCAAATTGGGCAAATTGGGTTACATTGATTTTACCACTGGGGGGGTGTTACCGGTAACTGGCCTTAACCATCTTGAGAGTACTGACTTTTAAAGGCTCCAAAAAGTCATGCTGGTATTATGAGGGCGGATTGCCTCACTGTCTCTACCCAGCATGGATGCTCTCTGGGTGGACTAGATGTGTGGAAATCACTGGTTTGGTGATAGGTGGAGCCTATCCCTATAATGATAAGCTGAGGAATTTCAATAATGAAAAGTAATTAAATATTAAAAAACTCAAGAAAAGACTTCAAAGCCTACAGTGGCATTTAAGGAATGTTGATTGAAATGGTCACAGCATTAAATTCATATAAACAGCTGGAAGTAACAATGGCAGATGTTTTATGTAAATTCTGGTAATTAAGTGAAAATGTTGAGTACATTTACGCAGTAAGCCTCTTGTCCAGTCTAGAGAAACTATTTGAAGCATTATTTCAAGTATAAAATGGGTGAGCATTGAAATAATTCAGTTTGTATATTGTTTTGCTTTAATTTCGTCTCAGCAAGGATCCAAATAACAGTAATTCTGAGCTAAATTAAAAAGGAAAGTTAATGGTAAAACTTCCAATCTGTGACTGTTTGAAAAATCCCAGAACATTTCTTGGAAAACAAATGGACGACTTTAAGAATTTATGCTATTGTTATTTTTTTCCTAATATTTTTACACCAAACAAACAGCATTGTTTGCATCCATAAGAGTTTTAAAATAATAATTGATTGTTTTTATTGAAATGGACGCAAAACTTCCCTTCTGAGCTCCAATGATCTGTGATGTTTCCATTGTGTAACCTTGGTCACCTAGACATGTTGAATGGCCTTTCAGGATACGATGAGGCCAAAAAGCTAGTATTCAGCAATTTATCTTTGGCAAGTGTCAGCTACGTTGAAAACATGTCCACTTCACTTAATATAGATCGCACTCTTTAATGCTCTGTCAAACTGTGATATGGTCCTCCTGAGGTCACCAGGCTTATGAACTCCACACTAGGGTCAGAACAGGTCAAAATATCATGCTTTACCATGTCCTGATCCTTATTTAAGTCTTGGTTTGATGACACATTACACAATACCGTGTTGATAAATTATGCTCAAAGGTCACCTTTTCTGTAGTGATGGATGATACCACTTTTTTTCTTTTTGACCCAATACTGAGTACTTTCAGTACTATCAGGGCCATTATTGATGCCTGATATTGTTTTTGTGATTTCTGACAATAAAATGAGCTATAATTATATTTGTTTGTTGCTGAAGAAACATTTCTTATTAATGCACTGATGATAAGAAATGTTTCCTTGACCACAAAGTCAGCAGAAAGACACTGTCTTAATTGAACTATAAATATAATGTGAGAACTCCAGACTTAAAGCTGAATTTATACTTCAGGATTGGTCCCCAGTCCCTCTGTGTTTCATATAGTGCTCTGATGATATAAAACATGACTGCTGTTTAGATTTTGTTATGGGATGTTAGTTTGCAAAAGCAATGAGGATGAGGACAGATACATAGAGTAATGTTGTAACTCTCTACCATACAGCACCTATGTTTATCTAATAGTATTTCCCAAAACATTCCAATAGGACTCCAGCCATTAGAAAGAAAACAGAACAAAAAGGAGGGGCATACTGAGAAAGACATATTTCCTCTACCCCTTCCTGCACTTTTTGTCAGTTTGCATGTTTTTGCATGAGAGCACAGATACATTTGTGATCTGCTCTAGCATGTGACCTTACCAAAGGACAGATTCAGATAACATCTAGGGCCTAGTCCCATCGTAACGCTTTGACCTTATGCTGTCCTCAGAAAACAAACAAGTTGTGGTGCACCATGACCTGCTCAGATACACAAAATCATACCATACACAACAGTCTTGACAGATTACAGAAGAGATCAGTATTACTTTTCATTACACAAAGACAACTTAGGTCACTTTGCATCCCACATATTTGACATTCAAAATAATTATTAGCTGTATTTAAACTATGATTTATTTTTTTGCCTATAACAGATTCTAAATTGTTGTCGCAAGGGTCAGATTTTGTACATTTTGTATTAATATGCTCACAGTTCTACACTCCTTTTCATAGCTGAAAGCAAATCAAGTCTCAATTATTTAATAATCAAATGTACAAAATGGGAGTAACTGTGGAATAATTTTAATGATGTTATTCCAATTATGTAAAATCTATGTTCTTTGCACAGAGGCCTGGTCATTGCTGCACCACGTCATTGCTTAATGAAAAAATGGTTAGAATAGAATAGAATTCCTGATACAAATTGTATCAAATTGATACAAATTGTATCAGGACCTTAATTCCTCTAAACCTCCTTAATTCCTGATACAAAATAAGCAGCGTTCGTACAGCGTAAATGCAATGTGGTTTTTATAAAGACTTGTTTATAAGACAGAACTGTTGCTGGTTGTGTGGGTGGAAATCATCTGAGTTTAAGGTGTTGTTGCATAATGAAAACATGGTTAATAGAGGTAAATTTATGTCGCTTTTAGTCTTTGTTGAAAAATTATAAAAACTTTGTCAAATAATTCAAGTTTTGTGTTTTCAAAGGCTGGTGTGTTTTCTGTCACCATTCTGTCAGATGGAATTTAGTTATCTTTGCAGGGGGGAGAGCTAGGGAAGAGAACTTATTGCCTAATTTTATGGGCATACACTTTGTCATAAAATGTTAGTTTTCCAAGGCACAGCCATGACTGAAGGGAATCTCCCAGGGATTTAAGTCTCACTGCACAGAAATACAAGCTAGGCCTCATTATATTAGACCTGGACATCCTCCAATGGATGTGAACATTTAAGCTGACATTCACACCCTCCCTGAAGTTGTGACATGGACTCTGGCATGCACATACTCTCACGTAAGAAAACTTTGTCTTTTAATTTACACAGACATTGCTCAGACTGATTTGGTCAGTGCTTCCTCATTACCACGTGACCTTAGGAGACATACTCAGACAGACAGCAAGCAGATCCTATCTCTCGTAGACACATACAAACTTTTTCTGCCTCGTTTTTCTCAAGACTCATTCCCAGGAGCAATATCCTCACAGTCATTGCTGTAGGAGACTCATCATCTGGATGAACATGTGGACACTGCATTATTCTGAGTATGTACGTGTGTGTGTGTGTGTGTGTGTGTGTGTGTGTGTGTGTGTGTGTGTGTGTGTGTGTGAGTAACAACCCGTTTCCTTCATTAATAGGAGTCTGTTTTGGCTCCATGAGGGGAGGTGGTGATAGCTTGGGCAGTAGGGTTGAAGCGTCACTCACTGCAAAGACTGTGGGAACTGTTTTTCTATTGATTCGGCCATTGTAGGGCAAGCCAAACTAGGTCTCGTGCCGACTCCCCAGATAAGGGTCTCATTAACTCAGCTGGAGACTCAGTGGAAACAAAATGACTCAGTTCAGGTTTACACAATGGAAAAGACATACCCACCCGAGCAGAGACGGGTTGGGGTTACGGTCCCTTCACAAAGAAAGGTGAAACAATGATTTGACTTAGCACACGCTCTTGGTCAAGCTTTAGCAGTGGGACAAAACTTCAACAACAGCAGGGACCTCTAATGGGGTAATTTAAGGATAATGTAGCAATCTATTTTAGCCATGGAGGCCCTGTTCCCCTACTCACCTATCCTCATGTCACCCCTCCGCTCCTTAATTCATATCAAAGAAACATGTGTTCAGGACACACCTGGAGAACAAAGCACACCTGTGGAATTCAACATCTTCACCTGCTGGGAGAGACTCGGGAGCAGCTACCTTCCAGTTCCCTTTCCAAAGATCTTTCCTGATACAAAATAAGCAGCGTTCGTACAAGCGTAAACGCAATGTGGTTTCTATAGACTTGTTTATAAGACAGAACTGTTGCTGGTTGTGTGGGTGGAAATCATCTGAGTTTAAGGTGTTGTTGTTATGCAAGCATAGCGATGGTCCTAACTACACCAAAAGTAAAGGACATGCAAGTTCTAAAAGATTCAACTTTGAGTGCTCAGAGCTTCTTATCAAAAGTGTAAGGAGGACATTTTAATATTTGAGAGGGTGGTTTTGTAAACCCATGTACAATGTGTTTTCAATCAAAAGCTCCTATTTCTCACTCTCTTATTCAGCAAGTTGTTGTAGTCTCAGTCTGTCTCCATCTAGCATGGTTTTCGTTCACTTTGTCTTATTTTTGCTTGCCTATCTAAAGATTTGATTTGCACCAAATTTGTTGTTTTAAATATTTTGGGAATCTACCTACCTTTTGTTTATATGTATATGTGTGAATGAGACTTGCATATAATTTCTTAGCTTCTCTAGGCAGAAAGTACATTCAAAGGTGTAGGATCCAATACAAATAAAAAGAAATCACAACAAGGTGACCTAATCCTCCCCACTCGTCCCGTTCTCCTAACCCTCCCCGCATTAATTCTGTAGCAGTCAGCGTTGACTGCACCACAACTGAGAGCGATGGAAGCAATTAAGGCCGTAGGAAAGCACGGGAACATTTTAAAAGACCAACCGCTCAAACGGTGGGATCAAAGCAACCCTGTCTTGATGCCTGCCAAACCATTGATCAACTGTTTGAGACTCTGTGACACATGTGAGATGGGAGGTGATGTGAACTTGAGCATGGATGAGAGGATAGATGGCTTTACTGTGGTGTGATCTGCTGTTTGGGTGGGGAAACATACATGCCAGATGATATTACAGATGATGGAAGAGCCCAAAGACTTGAATTTAAAGACCTGATGTAGATGTTAATGGGGAACAACTCTACTCTGAGCTGAACAGAACAAAGGTGTACCTAGGTCTAGTCGTTGCCTGGAGTGACATCAGTAAACCTGGCTGTCCACCAAGTTTATAAACACTCTCTCATTCAGATCTCCCCAAGTCCCTGAGTTCTTTTTGCAATGAGCTTTACGTCATGCATCGTATCTCTCTCTCTAAAATTCTTGCCTGAGTTGGCCACATCTTTTACAGTCTCCAATAATGCTCACGTCAGAATTGAGTACTCTGGGCCTTCCCAAAATCCCCAGCCTCGGCTCGGGTTCTACAGCCAGAACATGACAGGGTGAGTTAGCCATGAGTGTGTAAGCACTCCTCACAGATTCCAGCATAGCAACCAGCTTGCTTACACACCAAACTTCCAGCTCACTCACACGTTCCGTGCTCTGGCCAAGAGTCTAAATATTCTGTTGAGAAAAAGGGAGGGTGGTGTGTGACTGTAGGGGGCTGGAAGGCTTCGATTGGTAGATGGGATTGAGACAGGCAGGGGTCTGAGCAATGAGGGCTCTCGTGGCTGTGTGAACCGCCCCAAGGGGAGCTATGCCAAATTGTTAATGTAAGCCAGACCTCTGGCAAATGGGGAGCAGGACTTTTCACAGCAGAGGAAAAGAAATGAAGGATATACATAGAGGAGAGGAGAATAGTAATATGGGGTTCCTCTTGTTTGCCATGGCTATGTGGAAATCACATGCTACAAAAGGTCATGTGGCGTGAGATCTCTACCCTAAATTTATTTCTTTACCTCTTCCAGAGTTTCTCCAGACAACGTCACACTCTCTAGCTTACCTACTCTGTCATGGCTGGGAGGTCTGGAGAGTTGACCTCTTGGAAGGGAAATGTGAGGTTAGTGTGGTAAAAAAAAGGTAAGTGTGTCCACAGGACTGCCCAAAATGACTCATACTCGGAGGGCAAAGAACGGAAAGACATATCAGAGACAAGCATTGGGTGTGTGAATATTTCAAGCTGTAAATCATATGATTCATAATCACTCGTTTGTGACTCATATTTCCCAGGAACTTTCAGGGAATAGTACCCCCTCTCAATCTCTGAACTATTATGTAGTCAGCTGTCATAAGAGATATAAAGCACAGCATTCAACTTCCTAACAGCTTCATGTGATCCTGCTAGAATGGCTCCACTTACCCTGGCCTCTTATCAGAAGATCTGGCATCACTTTCCCTTTTCACTATTGAACTCATGTCAGAACAGACTCTACATTACCTCCTCTGGGAACCGTTGTATTAGCTTTTTTGGGGGTTATGACGCTACCACAGCATCACTTGATAGTAGTGGTCAGGAATGATACAGATAAGCTGAGAACTGTGTCTGTGTTCTGTTTTGAACCTCACACTCATCGCGGTCATCATTAAGTGCACTTTAATCAGCAGCCTAATAGCCAAAGCCTCGTTGAGAACACACATGGCCATACAAGGTGGTTGCTTGGTTGGTTTAGTATAAATAGTTAGATGTTAGTGAGTTTCCCTGATGAAGGACGACAAACTGATTCATAAAAGAATAGATGCCTCACATCCTGTAGTCACAAATTAAGATCTTATCTGTTTGCATGAGACTATTCATTTATAGGTTATGTTTAGCAATAAAAATATACAATGGTGATTCACACTATGGTAGATTACACACGGCACGCAGTGAGTTTACAATAATTTTTAAACAAACACTCATGAAATTGCACATGTAAACAGTCTTACAACATAAAAACCTGTTTTATAGTCTCTCAATGTTTACATGCTAAAAAGGAATGCAATATCTAAGACAAAAACAGCTTTCTTACCTAAGCAAATAATTTGAAGATATTTTGTACTGCCTTAAAATCTACTCTTGTTCTTGCTCAGTTTACATTAGCTGCTAATGGAACCCTTGTTACACATATAGGCCTCCGTTGGCCTAAAGCTACCGAGGAAGCCTGTCTCTTGTTCATGCCTTGTGCCATTACAATTCTCTATAAAAGGAAGGAATTAAAGTTTTAAGGTTTGACAAGGCATCATGTCTTCTCCTCCTGGTGCTCTCCCTATATGGTTTTGGGTTTATCTGTACCGGTGATGGATTCTCACTGACTACACGCAGGTCTTGTTTATTTCGATGCTCTGATGTTAAATAAACTTTAAGGGAGCATACTAGGTGACCTGGTGCTGCGTGAAAGCCCTGATGATTTCAACAGGTTTAGTATTCACAAGGGTTTTCAAACTGGGTATGCAGAAAATATAAGCCAAAATTAATTAAAGATTATTGTAATTAAATGAATGAATATCATTTGATCATTATAAGTAATTTGTATTAATATAATAAACAATATCAATTATAATTGTATTTATATAAAATAAAATTTCAAGTGGAGAATTAGGATGATTTGTTGAATTGATCAAATTAATATAGCAAACCATAATGCAGATCTATTGGTTGGATCACCCATTCTTCTTGGGTGTTACAGTGTAGCAGAAACACTAAAAGACAAAATTAGTAAAGTGGCACAAGCCACAGTGTTAAAGAAACAATACACAGAGTTCACCAGAGTATGTCTCCCAATAGGAAATGCTACTGTCTCATCATTCTCCAGCTGCCTGTCCATGGCTAAACACTTTATCAGAATGTTGTTTTGTTTTTAGATGGTATACCATGCATTTCCTCTGTCCGATCTGCAACAAACAATCCAGTCTGAATCCCAGCCCTTCTTCTGGGAAACATGAGGATGAGCAGATGAGACTCTCACAGTAGCAGATGTTTGCATGCATCTTAAAGTCCCGTGTGGTGTCAGACTCCCTGTGGCAATCCACTGAGCTGTAAAGCAAAGCCGTGTGTCATGAGAAATGGTCAGAAAACATTCGGAATGGAAATATGGGAGTGATATTGGAGTAGATTCTAAACAAAGACTGAAGTACATTAGTTTATGGACAGGTAGTCATAAAAAAGCTTCACCCCATTCTGTTCAAAACTGTATATCATGCACTGCATCAGACTTTTCAACAGTACACCATGGAATATGTTTTTTCTTGTAAGAGCTGGAGATGCATCAGACTCTCCCAACAAACCAAAAACATAGCAACATTCCTTTACACAATACAAGGAAGTGATGGATTGTTCCTGTAATAACACATATAGTCCGGGTTTAACACCATAAATGGTACACACACAAAGTGTCTCCACAAGGAGACTTAATCAGCAAGACTTCCTTGGTCAACCAGCTTTGCTGGCCCTATAAAGCAAATGTTTTCGTAGGGTCTAACAGACAGTAATATTCACTAATGAAAATGAAAAGATGACAGACCACAATGAAGAAATTTTGTAAAATACACGTAAAATATATACATTATTTATGTGTATTTATATATATATATATATATATATATATATATATATATGTGTGTGTGTATATACACATATCAATAGGGCTGCAAATCGATTAATCGCGATTAATCCCATTCAAAATAAAGGTTTATGTTTACATATATATGTGTGTGCACTTTGTATATTTATTAAGTATATATCTATACTTGTATATAATTTATATACAAATCTAAAATTTGTATCCTTAATGTATACATGTATGTGTGTGTATTTATATATACACATAATAAGTACACACATATAGTATATAAACATAAACTTTATTTTAAATGTATATAATAATGACTGGTAATGCTTATGTACAAAATTAAAATGAAT
Source organism: Gymnocypris eckloni scoliostomus (assembly GCA_027564155.1). NCBI lineage: Eukaryota > Metazoa > Chordata > Actinopteri > Cypriniformes > Cyprinidae > Gymnocypris > Gymnocypris eckloni. The sequence goes on from CM050412.1 coordinate 48,530,208, forward strand.
ATATTTGATTAAATAATCAAAATAACTTATTTAGTCCTTTTTATACAGTGCATTATGCATTTTGATTAAACATCATTTATTTTGAACAACACAGGCATGTTGATAATTATCTTATAAATTGCACGAGTATAGGGAGTTTAGGTCATCTCAACAGGTGGAGTTGCCTTAACAAATGGAAAATGAACGGGCATTATTAATGGTCAGAACATCTCAAGTTACCAGTGCAAATCCAATGGTCAGCATGCTTTGGACTTGTCCATTAAAAGAAACACCTCACCCCTGCCCCAAGTTTGTTTGTGAAGACAACTGTGGTATATTTTCACAGAAACCCGACCCTGCGAATGAAAAGAAGTGTAAACCACGCTCCACCAGCCCTGCCCTGGGTGTTTTAAAACAGCCACTCTAATGCTTCTTTGAGATGCACCCTAAATGGTGTCGTATTCCAAACAACTGCTCTTAGAGGAAGGATGATGTCCTACAAGTGACTCAGTTTAACTGCCTAACAGAATAAACGGTCCTCTCCACCCATACAGATATGCAAATATTGTAATCAAAACCTGTCATCTATATAAGGTACTCTGTTGTATGTCACCCTGTTTTATTGTGAGCATAGTCTTATAAGGAAGACTCTGTCATATTCTGACGGTCAGAGTTACAAGGCTATTAGAAAATGCTTTGATTCACTCCAGAGTACACCGTGTTTCATTGCAGTTGGGCTGTGGTGATGCTCTAAGACTATGGTGACCTTTTTATTTGAGTGCCAACAATCTCGCTCACCAAAAATGGCAGAACCATGGCTGCACAGAATGCAAGGAATAATACGATACAGAGCATTAAAGAATGCTTCAGAGCCAAACACAACACACAGAGGCTGTGACCTATCAGCGGGCTTCGGTTTTGATAGTATTCAGTTTAAGACTGAAATATCACTGAATTGTATTGTTTTAGCCTTGTCCCTGACCTGAGTATTCAGTCTTGAACTATGAATATCAAAATATGATTTCAAAGTTTACTTCAAATTTTTGCACAAATTACGATTACCCCACAGTTGTCACACATTTCCATTACAACAAATATTTTTTCCTCTCATAAAGCTTTGTTCAAAACTAAGTCTAATATTGATTGGGTCAAATTATGCAAAAAATTGTGAAAATATAGCTTAATACTTATTGTGTCTGTATACAAAATGCTAGCTATGAAATTTGTCTGAATGCAGTCATTTAATTTAAAAAAAGCCATTTCCTCAATTGTCATTTCCATCACAAAACTAAAAACACAATACATCATGTGAGATGGTGGAAGTAACTCAAGACAAATTTTCATACTATTTGAAGTATATTTAATGTGTTAAAAATCCATTAGTTTGACCTAATCACATTTTAAAATGCCACAGTTGGACTTTTCGTTCCGAGGACTGAATGGGAATTAATTGATTGTGGAAGGATTTATGGGCTACCGATAACATTCTTTTGAGCATGCTACTTCTAACATTAGAAGCCCATGGATGTGGAATGACCGCAGCGGTGATCTGTGTTTATTTATGTGTGTGTGAGTATGTGTGTTGGGGGTTCAAGACCGAGGGAACAGTGTTCCCCCGTGATATCCCCCTAAAAGCCTGATTTACTGGCTGTCTGTTCTGAGCTCAGGACCCCTGGACACAGACACACTTACCCAAACTCCATATTTTCCCCCCGTTGGGCCTCTTGCCTGCCCTCCGACTTGGTTTAATCCAATGAGAAAACACAGAGGGGGTCAGAAGGCCACCGTTACTCTAAGAAACCAATGGACAGAGTAAACACTATACTGCATGGCTTGTTGAAGAGATACCATTTAATATAAAAAACAAAGGATTATTAGAAAACAGTTAAGTATGTTTATTTTGTTCCAAACCCATTCAAAGTAAGAATTTGGAAAATGCCACCTATGTCATTAAGTGTTTGACTCAATTGCACAAATTGAAAGGAGCTCATTAGCAAGTGACCAGAGATCCTTATGAGATTAACAGAGATTTTGTCTTGCATGTTCTCGTTTTGCTTAAAGAGAAAAGCAAACATTGAATGAACCTTGAGCCTAAAAACAAAGCTCTGGTCTAAAACATAGTGAACAGCATTTCAGGAGACTCAACAACTCAAAAAAGATTCAAATAGAGTTTGTGATTAGCATGTTGCTAAGCTGACGACACACAACTCTAAGCATTAAAACATACAGAAACAAATACTTATTAAAAAGTCCATTTGAATTACATTTAACTGTTTTTGACATATTGTAGAATTTAATATAAGGTTTTATTATATAAATAAGAATAAAATACATAGGTGATGTAATTTTTTTTTTACATCTCAATGCTCACCAAATCTGCATTTAAAACAGCAATATTGTGAAATATTATTACAACTTAAAATAACTTTTTGTTTTAATATATTTAGAATCACATTTATTTCTATGACAGCAAAGCTGAATTTTCAGCAGCATTTACTCCAGTCTTCAGCGTCACATTTCTTATTATTATCAATGTTTAAAACAGTTGTGCTGTTTAATATTTTTTATGCTGTTTAATTATTTAATGATGTTCGAAAGTACAGCATTTATTTGAAACAGAAATCTCTTGTAACATCATCAATGTTTATCAGTTTAATGTATCCTTGCTAAATAAAAGCTATAATTTGTTTTTAAAAATGCATTTTTCTCTCACTTCTCTACTCCACCTTGAATTGTTTATCCACTGTTGTGCAGTGCATTTTGGCATGGCCTTCATCATGATCTATGATACATTGTTTTAAATCACCATGTGTATAGACAAACTCAAATGCATTGCACGATTTATTGCACAAAGTTAAGTGAACTTGCCTTTTAAAACACTTTGCATTAGGGGCTCACCCATTATGCGGTTTATGTAGGCAGCTCGTTGGGATTGGACACAGAACTCAAGACACATTAGTTTATGTTAAACTGACGCTAACTCAAATGTTTGCCCTAAACTTACCCTCTCACCTCTGCTGTCTTGTGGATTTTAGGTGACCCTGGAGGCCTACACATTGACCTTTTTTGCACTCTCTGTCAATGTACCCACTCGGCTGTTGACTCTGACCAATGTTCTACCTTTTCTGTGAAATGATGTCACATTTTATTTATTTTATCCTAAACAAGCATGTCAAAGTGGGAGACTGGAAAATCGTAACCGTACTTGAATGGTAAAAGCATCACATGATGTCGCCTTTAAAAGCAAACAATTTTCATTGACTAACACTAAGTTTACATTTGTTTTTGTATGGATGACATCTGATCCTATGCTAATGCAACATATGTGTGCTGTAAATGGCATGGAGGGATGTTTATTTGGCTCATTAGTCGTCTGGCGAATTCTGAGCTTGGGTTTAATGTAGAGTACTACGCCTCATGTCTCAGTGTGGGATCCTAGCGGATGAGCATTAAACACAAGCACGTGTCGTGAACCATTTTGTGGCTCTTTAAAAAGGTTTCGAAACAATGATTGCACACTTTAACGTCATCTCAGAGCAGTTTCATGTAGTGCTACCGTTATATCCTGTGTTTGGAAACGAAAATAGCGTAGTGAAACTTTAGACACAACCGATGAGAGTTAGAGTACTTTCAGAAATGGGGTCAATCATAAGTAACACTGCATTTTCTGTTTTCTAAATTTACACCATCTGAACTTGACCACGACTCTTGGGACAAACGTCACTATAGGGGCTTTATTTTTCACTGAATGAAGAATATTCTCTTCTGTTTCCCGTAAAATAGACTTGGGTGAGGTGAACTGAATTCATCTGAGCTCCATTAAAGTTATGCTTACTATAATATGGAATGAAAATAGCCATGTTAAAGTTTAAAATATTGACCTACTGTGCAGTAGAGGTAATTTATTGAGTTTTCTCAACATGATATGGTTCTTAACTGGTGGGTGTCAAATAACAGGGGAAACCCAAAGCTATATGCAAGGAATAATATGGAAAAAGCCATATAAGAACCATCTATTCTTTTGAGTATGAAAGCATTTATATGCATCAAATGTTATCTTAGTAATTTTGCATAATCAATTTGAAGAAGTTTTGTTTACTTGTTCCTGATATGCACTTTTGATGCTGTGTTCATCATTTCTTTCTAATGCAAAATGTAAATTCTAAAGCAAATCCAATTGGGAGCCACTGCCCTAGCCTGTAATGTAATGAGGTAATTCAATAATAACACTTGGCGGGGGAATATTTTGTTGGAAATGAAAATATGACTTAAGAAGCCAGCTCTAAATTTCTCTACATCTTGGTTTTTCAAATGACTTTTCTTGGCTTATGTTCTTTTAGTACCAAAGCAACATGCAAGACAGTGTTCTCACTGTACTTTTCAACAGTAAGAAAACAACAGTGATTTTGGTGACCTTCTAGAGATCTAGAACAGAGTGATGAAATTACATAGTGTGAGAATTTATGGAGTCTGTGATGTTTCTCCAGGAGGACATCATTCTAATGAATCTTTGAAGAGCAATGTAGCTCTGGAGCAAGTTACTCAGAGAAGCTGAAGGAGGTCCAAACAACACAAACTCAACATCAAAAAACAGAGATCAGAGCACCGTCTGCCACATTTGCTCAACTTTATCACAGACAAATCAAAGAGAGAAGAAAAGAAAGGAAACAGAATTGTTTCTCGGTCACAACATGCGATTCACATTCATTAAAATGAGACACTTTGACATGTTCTGAACTTGAGTTCTTAAAAAAAAGGCAACCAACAAAGTCCCTAAATGTATTAGTGCTGGTCTACAGGATATTTTCTTTAACCCATTTCATTATCTGCCAGGCACTACATTTGATCGCTTTGATTAATATCACACATATTCTCAATAAATTGCATGATTTGAGATATAATTTATGTAGTACAAATGATTTATGCTATGGTCATACTTTATTTTAAGGTCCATGTCTTGCTATTAATAATCCATATTACTTTTGCCTCAATAAACTCCTAATTTGCTGCTTTTTAATAGTTAGTAAGGTAGTTGTTAATGTAGGTATTGGGTAGGATTAGGGATGCACAATATGTGCTTTATATAAGTACTACAAAACAGCCAATATGTTAATAATAGGCATGCCAATGAGCAACTAGTTAACAGTGTGCTACCTATGCTGTAAAGTTAAAAAATCCTGTTTTGGGGTTTGTTAAAATGTTGACTCTTGTCACAAAAAACCTAAGATCAAGTCAGTTTTGCTCTGCCTCTCAAGTACAATGAAAGCCCAACCCTCTCACCAAGCCAAGATCCCATTCCTTAAACTTCCATCTGTCTGCTAACTCACAAAATATAACAGGTTAGTTAGTAGCTATCAGCAACATCAGCTCCCCAAACTTCCTACCTTACAAAGGAAAAAGTTGAAGCACAGAATGAGGGAAAGAAATGTCACAGAGGCTTTTTACGTGAGAAAGGCAATAACTGGAAGTAGCAGGAAGTGAAGGCAGGTCTTTATGTTAGAGGCATTTCCTGTCTGAGTGATGCATATCAGTTTTCTGAAGTTAGGTGAAGGGGTGTGTGACAGAGAGGAAGAAAGAAAAAGAGAGCCCTTGATTGTGTGTTTAGAGCTTGATAAGAGATTGCGAGATGAAGGAACACTGCCGACACAAATGTGAACACAACTTCACTCTCTCAGAAAACAAAGAAACAGCCTTTTTTATTTTAAAATCAAATTACTACCACATAAGACTAATCTAGTATAGAAGTGAAAGCATCTCAGTTTCTTGTTCTCGCTTTTGAAGTTCAAACATCGGAGAACATGATATTTACTGTCTTTTGCTTTGCTGTTTTTTTTTACTAAAAACTCTGATAAAGAATCAAATGATTCGTTTATGGAATGTTTAGGCGTTAATACAAGTCACGAGGAAGCTGTCAATAATTTGACATTTGAAAATATTTGAGATCCACCATTCTGTAAATAGAGAAATTTTAATTATACAGTACTGCATTTACTATGGAAGTCTGGGGCACGGAAAGACTAACTTACTAATAAATTAACTGACAAATTATAGGCAACTTGGCAGTTTAATTTATTTTAAACTTTTCTTAAGTAAAATACATGTTAAGATCAACAAATGAAACTGAACTTCACAATGTTATATGAGCTTTAAAGTAATTATGCATGAAGGCCTTGAAGTGAGGGACATGTGCATGTGGTATCATGTGAATATAACACCTGTGCATATTTATCTAGAAATGCTAATGAATATGAATATGTATAATATTTACAGTATATGCTCCGTCTTAAAACAGCTCGCCAGCTGTTGGAGTACAGCATGCGCCACTCACACTATTTTTGTTGTGCTCACTATTGGTTGCCATGGCAGCATTTGTGAAGTCACAATTCAAGCATGCAGTCCCCCACCTACAAATCTGTCCAAGTCAAAGTTTAACCAAATATACAAGGTATTTACAAGCCATATTGTGAAATAGTATTGTACAGGGAACACGTATGTTTTTGAAGTGAAGTATGAAATCAATTAGGCTATTTCTGTTTAAAACCTCACAAGAAATCTTAACCTAATGTTTCCAGAAAGCTTTCTGTGTGGGGTTACAATTAAAATTCAGTGCTCAGAGTGTGAGATCCTGTCAGATATAGTTTTAACACTACTTTTTTCAGTAGTGTGACAAACCCCAAGACATGGTCTGACACACAGACGAAAGACTCATCTGTAAAGTGTCTCACAGACGGCTTGAATGTTCTCTAGGCTGCAGTCATCCATGACAAACCACTTGACTCAGAATGGAACAACCAAGGTCAGCAAATTTCCACAAGTCACTTGTCTACCAAATAGTAAGCTATCCCTCTCAGACACATACTTAGTCTCTTTATATACACCCATTGTGTGGGTGAAAACTTAAAAGCATAGTTCACTCAAAAATAAAAATGTATTATTCAGTCATTATTTATTTGGATTCATGTCACTCGAAACCTGTATCCGAAAACCTTCATTCTTCTCTGGAACACGGTATTTATAATGAAAATGGATGTGGACCAGGAGCTAACATGCTCCAAACAGGACAACAAGCATACCATACAAATCAATATTTAAATTCTTCTGATGCTATGTGATAGCTTTGTGTGAGGAACAGACTGAAATGTAAATTTAAGATAGTTACAGTAAATCCTGCATGGCAGGCTTGTGGTCATTATTCACTTTTATTGTATTGAGCATAGACATTTTGCTATAAATACCTAATTTTGTGTTCCACAAACGAAAGCAAGCCATATGGATTGCAAAAATGTTGATTTTTGAGTGAACTATCCCTTTAAGTCATCAAAACCTGTGAAACAAAAATCAGATATGTTCAAAGTATTTGTGCTCTCACATATTAATAGCTATGCAGGATGGCTTTGAAAAGAAAGTGGCATACCAACCTTGCATATGTAGCACCGCTAGTTAAGACATGTTTTGGCTACCGCCTCCACTTGTTAATGCCAATTCATGTATGACAACATCCAAGCAATATCCTACAGATATAACACCCCTTTACAGAGCCCGTGAAAAGAAAAACTGACCCACATCCAGCCCCATTACCTAATCTTTTCCTGTTATTCCAACTCAACATTTGCAATACCAGATATGTACAAAGGCCTCTCATGGCATGGCTTTAAAATGACTCCCTTACATTATCTAGAAGGCTTTCATTTTGTGTTTCTCTGGATGATTTGATTTATTACGTGATTTATGAAATGTTCACCATTCCTTCTCTTCAAGGTGCCGGATGCTGAGGTGCACAGCAGACATAATGTGTTTAGTGTCAAGAAATTACAGTCTCACAGGTAACAGGGAGGAAAACCTTCTGTAGTAGGAGAGCTGACTCTCAGACAGCATGATCATGTAACCATTTATCATTCTTTAAACTGTATATGCTGAAGGCTCTCAGAGGTCCTCAAACTTTTGACCCTTATAGTGTCAGCAGGATACATGTATATACATTTGTATATGTAAGCATCACTCTGCATCAGTATATGTACATGCTTTAAGGCTTGTATGATGGAAATCAAGAGAAAAAAGTTGAAGTGAAGAACTTGAAGAACAAGATAAACCCAAATTGCAGGAGGTATAACTTAAAGGTCCTTTCTTAAGAAAAAAAATATTGTACTATTAAAGCATTATCTTTCAGAATTCAAAACGTCCTGTCCAGCTCATTATAAAACCAACCGGCCACTTTCATAAATACCACAAGAATGTGAGTTTACTTGATAATGGCACAAACCATTATAATAAAAACAAATGAACAAAAGTAAATTCAGCACGAAAATGTACGTTACGCAACTATTATTATTGCTTACCTGCTTTATAGATGTATGGGCTTTTGTGTTTGCACAAAGTTCGGGATAAAAACGGAATTCCTATCTTTCACAAAGTGTTCATTTCTAGGTATTCCATATGTTACTTAAAGTTGACCACGAGTTGGCGTTTGTTTTATCGAAAAATGCTGACATGTTACATCAAGCGATAAATGTGGTAAATTAAGGATATTTTTTTAGGCCTACTTTTGGCAGTCTAGTATGATAACTCTTCAAATTATTGATGAAAATCATGACTATATATATGATTCAGTTTTTTTCGAACGGAAATAATAATTTCAAACAACCCATTCTGTGGTTCTTTGCGCCATGACGCAATTACGTAATCACGTCGTTCCCACCCTTTAGCGTGGCATTTTTACACGATCTACGCATTTCAGTAACGCGATATTTAATGAAACTTACGCACAGAGCCCGTTTGAACCCGATTCTTTGTTCATTGATTCAGTGAGTTGACTTCGGCGCCGCTCTCGTGAATGAATCGTTAAGATTCATTGTGTGGTTCATATGTCGGTCGGATTCAAAGTAAAGATTCATTCACGAATCGAACCTCGTTAGTATCTAATACATTATTTATTTTTTGGTCGGCCTGAGTTTAAACAAGACGAAAAGATTGGTTGAAAGTTGTGTGGCTGTGGTCCGACAGCTGTGAGCTCCCCCTTCACACCCTACTTTCCCAAATAGAAGGCTCCTCATAACGAGTTCCCTTCAGCCACGCAGCCAAATTTGGCTCCCGTTCAATCCCTTGGACAGAGGCAGAATAAACTAAACACAATCCAATTCCAGTCGGTGTAGTGGCTTTTACAGCTCGGAGACGCGCAATTTCCCAGCTCCGTGTGTCTTGACGGTGTCAGATCTATAAATGGAGATTGCTCAGTGTACAGGCTTGTGTATTATAAACAACATCTCTCCAAACTAAAACTGACTCATAGTCTAATACCTACACGTGGAATTTGTATTAGGTATATTGCTCCAAATCAGCGATGGCTTTCTTGACAGGCGTTATCCGCATTTAGCGTCTATAATCTCCATGCTGAGAAGGTTCATGTAGAAGGCAACAAGTTTGGAGATCGTTTTTTCGAGGATAACGGACCTTGAAAACAGCTCTTTCATTGTTTAAAAGGTTAATAATTCATTTAGCTATCTTTGTTTGACCGCTTTGCAAAGAGTCCTTCAAGTGGACAGATAAACTGTTGAACAGGTCACAAATGTTCTACTTAAAAAAAAATTCTTTAAGTGTTTTTTATGTAATGTTTTGTTTTATTTATTTGTTTATTGATTGATTTATTTATTTTTTAGATTTTAGTGAACATATTTTATCTGTAGCTAATTCTTGATGATGCGTTCCAAGTTTATGTATCAAACCATTAAATTATGTAGGCCTACTAAAACCATAAGTAAAAACTGTCATGACATCATACTTTCAGAATATGAATTCTACAAGGACAAGTAAGTGTCTCTTCGTTTTTTCCCGATTTATTTATTTGTTTATTTTAGCTTTAAATGGCACAGTGCAAAATAATGAATTATTAAAATGTCAAATGTAATTATACTCCATTTTTAAATAAGCATAATACAATTTAAATATCAGCTTTCAAAATGTAAAATGCACTTATTTAAAAAAATGAAAAAGAAAAGAAAATCCCTAAATGGGTTTATGTCTTTGCTTTATTCAATGCATTTCTCCTAATTTGATGAATTAAGTTATCTAACTCAATGTTGTACCGCTCTTTTTTCCCCACTTTGTGAATTGTGCTCTTAGCTCCACCTCTTTTGGAGTTTGTCACGAGTAGAAGAACTGAACCTCCTCCTAATACTCCTTCAATTAAGCTGGAGGGAGGACGCAGAAAGAAGTGAAGGGGACAGATCGACGGAGGCGCGGTAGCAGAGCGCTTGGAAAAATACGACTGATCAGACTGATACGCTTCACTGAGGCACGCGCCGTGCGTAAAGCAGCATCTTCAGGAGGATTCCGCTCAAGTGCCCTCTTTTGTTCTAAAAGAAGTTTAATAAAGAAGTGGATTGTGACATATCGATTACTATGGGCTCCAAAAGGCACCGTTCAAAGACTTCAGCGTCTTCACACAACCCGAGCTGCTCTCTAATGGGACTTTCACTGTTGATTCTTCTACCTTTGTCTGTTGCCTTCAACTTGGATGTGGAGAACCCAGCGGTGTACACTGGACCCAATGGTAGTTACTTCGGGTACTCGGTGGACTTCTACATGACTGACTCAAGGTAGGTTTCCTTCTTTAATTTTATATATTGAAATTAAAGAAGCTTGGCGTGCATTCAAAGAAAAGTACAACTAGACCAAGTTAACAAATGATTGCCCAATGTACAGTTATTTAATTATAGACCATGTAAAAGCTGTTTAATAACTTTAAATGCCCCATATTGGTGTTTTTTGTCCATTCTGCTAGTGCTGTTTATCCTAATATGACTGTGTGGATGTAAGTTTTTCCCATATGCAGTTTTGTCTTAGAAATGTTAACGTAATGACACAACTCTTTGACCTCAGAATAGTGTTTTACCACAGTATGTAGAACAGTACCATAGTATGAAGGGTTATTGTCAATAACCAATAGTTTTATTTATAAATGTGATGAAGGAAGACTAGTTTAGCCAAGTTTTTCAATCAAGAGATGTACTGCAGGGGTCCATAGAGAAGATATGTCATGGATTGATATTAACTATTAATTAATTTTGTAACCAATGTTTCTAAATATTAGTATTTTAAATTTTAGTAATGTTCGCTAATGTTCCTTAGTAGAAGCTTTTTTGTTTGTTTTCAGGGGACATCTTGGTTGGTGTTCTTTAAAGGCTGAAACTCCTGTTCTAAACTGATTTAACCTAGTTCATTCATTGATTTAACTGTCATTCTGATAGACTCGTTGTGTACTGAAGACTGCTAGATCTGAGCCGTAACTCACACTCTCCAGTCCAGGGGGCAATGAAACCAAGGGCATCCCCCAACTGTTGTTTACAGTCCCAGCCCAGTCTGTGCACTGCCATTCAGATCAAAGCGTATCACCACAGTTGGGGAGCGACAGTCCTAAAAGTGTGGTTTACTGTTTGTTTAGTGCAACCATGAAGTGTGTGTGCATGTTTAGATGTGAGCGGATGACAATGCCTCTGTCAGTGGCATCGCTGGTGGTTTTTCTATAAATAGGACTTGACTATAGTTAATGATGTCATAGTAAGGTACCAGTTATCCTAACGGGGAGTGAAGATTGCCCCCCATAATTATCCCTGATTGCATGTGTTATGGTCACTTAAACCTTCAACATAATTTAACAGGAGAATCTCCAACCATTCAAAGATGACCTTTGCTAGATTATGAGTAACCCTTAGGAATAAACTGAACTTTTTCAATGATGTAGATAAGTCACAGAAAGCATGCTTTGAGGGTTAAAGACTGACCTGAAGTGATGCTTCATTGCTTAGTTAATATATTGAGTTATAGATATCATGTTGTTATAATTATAAACGAAAGCCATAATTTGGTCATGTTGGTGAAAACCTGTAAGACTTTCTGTGGAACATAAAGATATTGTGAATCTTTATACTGGATTTGTTTATACAATGAAAACTAAAGGAGTCCAAAACAACACTGGACCCTGTTCCAATCTATGGTAAAAAAACATTAGCAAAATTTTTAGGAATGATTTTATGTTATCCACAAAGAAAATAAAGTTATGCAAGTTTGAAACCCCATGTGTAAATTATGACAGAATTTTGAATTAACTATCAATTTAAGTGCTTGTTTACCTAATAGTAATGCTACCCACAAAAGCCAAGATGATGCATGAATGATTTTATATGTAGCCCAAATATCTACAGAATGTTGTTGAATGGCAGTTATCGTAAATGTAATCTAGATTTTATTGCAAGACCACATGATCACCTTCCTCCTCTAGATATGATCTCTTTGGCCATATGAAGTGATAAATCTAAGGGGATATCAAAGAGTACGAGGCATGCCATTCAATCACCATGCTGATCTTTTGGGTTTCCCTGCCCTTTGGCTGCATTACTCTCTTTTCATGCTGCAGACAGCTGTTCGGCACTGTTCGGAAGTATGATTTCAGTAATAATCAACTCACGCATGCCCTGACTAGAACACGCCACAATCAGCCATCTCCATCTGTGTTTGTCTGCTGGACTGTGTCTGGCCGTGCACAGCTGTAGAGGGGCTTTAGTCAGAGTGGGCTCATGTTGGATCTGGTTCCTTGGGGGGTTTGTTTTCAGGGAGACTTCACCATCCCTCTAGCTTTAGTCTCTTATGGTCTTTCTTTGCTCACTGTCCCTAAGGCAGACCTTCCAGCCATTGTTTTAGTCTGCCATGGTGTGTCTGGCAAAGATGAGATTCAGAAGCGGCAGATGATTTAAAGCATGACGCATGGTTGAATGAGTCAGAGGAGTGTGTGCACCTATACGTGTGTGTTTCTCCGTTCTGGGTCTATGATGATGTAATTCGGCATGGTATTTAAACTCCTTACCATGTACTTCCAGTCTAATACTCTAGACCGTACACCCCCCGACTCCTACACGGCATCTTGGCCTCATTCTTATGAACTGTGATGTCATGGCAAGAGGCAGTTCTCTCAATAATGACTTCATCTGAACTTTTCACTCCGGAGATGTCGTCGTGGAGGAGGATGGATGGGCCTCAAACTGGAGGCTGAGTAAAGGGGTGAAAGAATGTGCAATATCAATAGTATTCTTCCCAGGTGTTTCGATAGAATGTGTATATATATATATATATTTTTTTTCTGTGCTCTATGTCGTCCAACAGCTGTCTGTGGGCTACTGAAAGGGACTAGCTAACTGATCTTATGTGTGTATATGTTTTATTAATTTATTTAATTTTTTCATAAAATTTAAACATAAGTGCTTAAAAGTGCATTTTAATTTATTAAAAATAATTTAGGAATCATTTTTCCCTAGATCCTCTTTAAAGTATCAGTGCTATAAAACAAATAACACATTCACTAAATTCACTGCTATAAGACTTCAAATCATCTAAGCAATAAATGTTTATTTATTGCATTATATTTTAGCTGTTTAATATATTTATTTGTTGAATTTCATGACAGTTACCCTATTGAATGGCTGTGCATGTTTTTTTTTTTTTTTACTGTTAGCATATGTAAATATTTAGTGGACATCTTTGACACAGGATTTCTTCTTTTATATACGTCATGCCATAGTTAGAAGTTACAGGAGTTTAATTGGAGTGCCTCCATATTATTGTGGGTTTAAAAAAGTAGAGGTTTGATTTACGTATATTTTAGTGAAATCAAAGTGGGATGGAAAAGCCTGTCTTCCAAACGTCATTTGAATAGCGGCAGCCAGCAGTCTGAAGACTCTGTGTTCTTTTTGTTAAAATGAAGAATCTGGTGTCAGGTATAAACTCTCTGTCCTGCATGTTCTCCCTCATTCTCTTGCTCTCTAAATCTTTCTTTTTTATGAAACATTTACTCCTTGCCTCGTCTACTCCCTGATAGTCTGAGGAGAATAGTACTCCTTGGCACGCATTAATAGAATTAGCCAGTGTGCAGACCAGCACTGAGAACTGCCCGAGGACAGGGTTCACGGTCTTGGTGTCAGGGGGCTTTACAGCTGTATACATGGAAGATAAATTTGTGTTCTTCAATGCTGAGAGAAGAACAGTGTACATGTAGAACAGTGTGTATGTAGGGGCCTCGTCCGGATGGTCTGGTTTATAAACCTAATTAGTCCTAAAACTTATGGCTGGATGAGGAGATTCTCAAGTTTTTCAGTTGATTATTGCAGCAAGTGTCTCCTTGTATGTTCTTGTCAGAAGCCCAACAGTTATTTTACCTCAAAAAATGATTATGTACACCACATTCCTCACTCTGTCTTCTTTACCTTTGGATAAGAAGATGATTTTCTGTAATGTGAAAGGGCAAAGGTCAGGGTCTGGATGTAGGTTTGAATGTCAGAAAACGAAATGGCTTTATTTGAAATGTTCGGATTGCATAAACAATAGAAACCGAACACCACCATCTCTGTTCCTGTTGGGATTTGCATGGCTTCGAATAAGGGTTGTTTTCAAAGAATAACTTGTTCCTATGCATAAATTACTTTTGTGTTTATGATGTTCAAAATGACGTTTTTGGTGTTTGATTGTTGGCGACCGTTTGAAGCTTGTGGTTGAATCTGAGGAGCTGGACTGTCTGCACTAGCAGCCAAAGGCAACAATTTTACAGCCACGATGGCAGGAATATTACTGTAAAAACACAAAAAAACTTTCTCACCTGCCTCTGTCTGTTTTATTACCAAAAGATTCACAAAGTTGAGGTTTACCAAGTTACGTTGGCTATCAAAATCTTCGGCTCTCTTCTGATAATGACCTCCTGGGCCTGAATTCACAAAAAGCTTTGGAAAACAAATAATAAAGTTAAGATCTTTTAGAAGATATTTTCCATCTATCAAACTCTAAGTAGCAAGCACCTCATGATTCTTTTTAAAAATGTTGTAGCAGTATCTTTGTGAGATTAAGATAAGTTTGAGGTTATCCAAACTTTAGAAACTTATTTATGACAATTTTAGGAACATTCTCTTCAAGATGGAAAGAAAGATAAGAACATTCTAGTATTTTGGGGAATACAACTTTTTTTTTTTTTGAATATAAGAAAGATATTGAAGTTTAGTAGAATCATTTTTCTTAAGGATGTCTCCTTGTCTTCAGTGTTTTGTATCATATGTTTGTATAGAACGGTACATTGGAATTACGTCATAGATAGTTTGGTCCTGATATCGTGTACAGTAGGTCATCCTCAGCTGTGGTCATCATTCTTAGAAAGTTTGGTCTGTCTAAGAAGTTCATTGTTACAACAATATTTACCTCAGTCCTTGAGCTCAGTTTGCCTTTGCTAAATACAGAGATCCAGTTCAGCTGTACCAGGGTTTCATTTGGTATTTATTATTTTCACTCTTCCTGCATGGATTAGACTGTCTGTTGTCTGTGGTCTTGCATCCAGCTGGAGATGTGTGTGTGTGGATTGGCTGCCAAACTATTCTTCACCCAGGTTCTCCTACAACGACTAGTGTTTTCCGAGTCTGTACAATAGAGGCCTTTGTGTGTCGGTAGAAAGTTTGCTGTTTCGTAGTGAAACTTTTCCATGTGACTTAAATCTGTATTTATTTATTCATGTTTTTGGCTTTTTTGGTTCTTGATAAAACCTTGTTTAGCTATTTTGGCCCAATGACATTTGGCTGTGATGTTGGTGTCAATCAGATTGGCCTGTTGTAAAATTATAGTCCACATTTTGGGTGCAAATTTAGCTGATTGGAACTGTGGGTTAGATTGTCTTTAGCGTTGACAAGTTGTCTGCTTTTTATGACCTTGCTGGACCTGGCAGGCTTGCATAATAGGCTCTTGTGTGCAAGGGGGTTTACATGTACCCTGGTGGAAAAACAGGCATGTGTTCGATCACGGTAGAACAAATGGCCCAGTCAGCTTTGCAGACGCATTGCCCTTGGGCTCCACAATGGCCTGGGGTTGATGCATGGCCTACTGCAGATCTCCATTGTTCCTGATGTACATTTTGGGTAGATCATTAATTATCATCTTCTTCTGTTCTGTTTTGGTTTATCAGGCTCCTGCTGGGCTGGCAATGACAATGAATGTCTAATCAGACAACATTTAAATGGTCTGTTTATTGCTTGCAGGATTACAAACAAAGGACGCGAGGCATAGCATGCAAAGGTGAGCAATTGATGCTAATTGTTTACACCTGATGGCCCCTCTTACTCTTTTCAAGTGTGAAGATGTGACTCCATGCTGAGAAAGCTCCCTCAGAGGTGTCGACGGCCAACAGTTGCAACTCGCTATGGGATGTTTTCTGGTTTCAGTGAATGTGTGAATTATAGCTCTTGGGGGCAGGGGTAGAGGTCTGCTACCCGACCCGAACCCGCGGGTCCCGAGATACTGTCGGGTTTCGGGTCGGGTTTCGGGTTAATATTTAATGGATAGCTTCGGGTCGGGTCGGGTTCGGGTTTGTAGCTAAACCAAAACTATATGCAGAGGCTTCGCTGCTTTCATAGACGCACGCACACACATGTCAGAGATCGCGCACAAACAGCACGGAAACTTTTATTAGTAAAATAGCTTCGACAGGCTACTAACTCGCAAGTCACAACATTATATTTATCTGCAATGAGGCGGCAAAATCGCTGTTTTTGAAGTAACTAAGCCTCATTGCTTGTAGAGAGAGACGCAGACGAGTTCACATGCAGCGCAACTTTTCTATACCGCCGCTCTCTCTCTCTCTCTCTCTCTCTCTCTCTCTCTCTCTCTCTCTCTCTCTCTCTCTCTCTCTCAAATAAATGATTAATTCATTCAAATAAATACAATCTTATTTAAGATCTTATGTCTGATTTAAAGTAGACAGAATGCTAACGAGCCTTAACTGACAAAAATGACCATAATTTGCACGGTCATCATCTTCTTGTCCATACAAAATTCATAAACTCGGCAGAATGTATGCGATCACAGCACCTGATGTTCACAAACTTTCATAACTGGTAAATGTTTGTGAAATGTCAGAGCCTTGATTAATCCGTTTCTTTGCATGCAATCGTGAAATGCAACCCTTTTCCTTTTTGTTATTCGTTGTTGGGGGATTTCGGTCGGGTTCGGGCTTTAAATTTAACTGTGCCGCTCGGGTCGGGTCGGGTTGGGTCAGACGATCTCGGGTACGGGCCGGGTTCGGGCTTCAGTTTTGAGCCCGTGCAGATCTCTAGGCAGGGGTTACAATTTGGTCTCAAGAGATTTAAGAGGTAAAACCAAAGACTATAGAGTACCTAATACATATCACTTGTATAGTTTTGAATGGGGAATAATGCAACACTTAATATGGCCAGGAAGACCCGCCTTCTGAATGAGAGAGCTAATCGGTATCGTCAGCGAGTCACTTTCCGCTGCCATTCGAAGTCCTGGTTGCTATAGAAACAGTCAGCACTCTGAGACTCGCGCTCAGGACTGTGCATGCGCAGTGACTGATCTAGCCTGAGAAATAAGCTTTTTATAACGCTGTTTGAGCAAAAGAAACAACATTTGTGACACAGTTGTTGTCAGATTTCATTGGTGATTTCAAATATGAAATTTAATCGTAAGCATAGTGAACAGTTTTGGAGAATTTGACACGTCCCCATACAAAGTGATAGGAGCTGCTCTTGGATGCCCAAGCGGCGTTTCAAAGATGGCCGCCGAGTGACAGGACTTGTCTTAAAGAGACTTTGGTAAAACCACACTCTGCGTTTATGTAAATGTCATGGGGTGGTTGAAATTGTTGTCCTGTCCATATGAAAATGTGACTTGCAGTCGAATGACATTGGTTTGCTTTCTTAAATGCATTTTCCAGATTGTTTTCTCCTACAAAAGTTTGTTTGCTTTTTGAATCATATCCTTACTAAGTCCGAAATATTCAGATTATATATCATTTATATACAATATTCATAAAACAATAGGCAAAAGTACCCGGATGACTTCCTACTTTTGGATACTTTCCTATCCCATGAGGCCATGGGAGAGGATTTGTGAATGACAATCAGACAGGCATACCAACTGACACTGTTGGTCACATAACAAAGACAACATGGCGAATATGGTATGCCTGGATGACATTCATACTACATACATCTATATATAACAAGTTTTGTAATGACCACAAAGTAACTACTTATTTAAAAGAAGTACCTTATCAGAGAGTATTCAATTGTGGACACAGCCATTGACCGTTTCTCAATATGCGTTCTTGTCTGTATTTGTGGACTTGTGAAACATCATCAGTCGTCGCCCAAGTACTGTTCCAATTCAAAGTTCACATCTAGCCAAGTACATTTCAAATCCCTGGATGTGTTCTTGCTCCGCCCCTTTATCAAGGATGCATCAAGAGGTGACTTGTGCGAACTTGAGGCAGCCAGGTATCCCAGAATGCATTTCGCACCAATCAGCGAGCATTAATGTCGGAGGGCAAAACCCACAATTTTTGTAAATATTACTGTTATTGTGTCATGAAATGCAGTTCTAGGAGTATTTAAGGCGAGAATGTAGTTGTTTAAAACTCAAATCTGCGATTTATTTATAAATATAGCGCCTATTTGAAAATGTGCTTCGCTGATTACGGAGCGGTGAGCTCCACGCAATCACCGGGCGCTCAGTGCTCATGTATCCGCCGAGAGCAGCCTCACCGGGACTAGTCCGTTTGACATCTGCCGCTGGCTCTGGCGTCTCTGTAGTGGTTAAACATGAGGTCAAATTTGTTTTGGGTAGATCTAACCAGCAATCTTTGGTCTCAATCTATTATTTCTTCCAGGTCATATTTTTTTGACTGAGTACAAAGTAATGTTTCATAAATTATTTATTTATTAATCATAACACAGCGTTGACTTTTGTTTACATACATTTGACTGAATTGTTTGCCTTTGTCTTAATTTCCTATTACATACGTCTCTTATTATACTTCTACTTTTATAATGGCTATTATTGTTAATTAAAACGGACATTTAACAAAAAAGGCATACTTGTGCTTGCCAGATTTCATTTTATTGTGCATACAGTAAAGATAATCAGTGTATATGTGCACATATTACCTAAACCACATATTAATGTGTTATATTTTTTAAATGAAAACGAAAAGAGTTGTTTTATATAATTTTTTTTGTGGCTATTAATATTTTAAATGAAACAGAAAAGAGGTAACGCTGTTTGATAATATTTCGTTTCACTGTAATGTATGTATGTTCCCTGAACTACATTTTGCAGCTATTAATATGTTTACATGAAAACAAAAAGAGGCAGTGTGTTTGATATTTCGTTGTATTGTAATACAGTGTAGATAACCGCAGGCGAGCTGACTGACATTATCAAGTTCGCTGCTTTTCCATTTTCAGAATTACCGGACTTGTGTCCTCCCGTCCTTACGAGTCGAACTTGGTGAACGTATTTATATGAATATTGTAATTTATTCTGCAAAACAATATTAGATGATTTACTAGATAAAGAGATAAATGTTTTTGTGTGGAAACTGATATGAAAAAATCTTCATCTCAGTATCTTTTTTTTTAACTTTATTTAGCCATCATTTTAAGTGGAAAACGTGCTTTAAACTGTATTGAGATTTTAGACATAAATAAAGATACACCAAAGTTAACACAACTCTCACTCTTCACTTCTTTAAAATACATATTTTAGCATGATCTTCTTATGTTTCCACTTCAACTTCCCTCTGGTTTGATAGTTAGTGCATTAATTGCACTAGTGCAGAGCTGGCTTTGTGCGAGTTTAGCCAAGTGCTCAAGATATGGCTGACCTCTCAGCACCGGGTGTAGTGATGTTGATTTGAACCATATCCTTTGGAAGGAAAGATTTATACATTCATTTTTTTTTTACGAGACTGTGACGTTTTATTATTGGAACTAGAGATGGTTGTTGCATCTTGCAACATTCTAATACATTTTGCCAACTTCGAAACAGTTTGACTACGAGTGAATCCGTTAATCATTTTCAGTTCTTTTACATGAATTGAGTGTTTCATTTTCTTATGCAAAGTTTCATTTTTTGTAATAATGATTCGTGAATGCTTTCTTGTTTTC
The DNA here is from genome assembly GCA_027564155.1 of Gymnocypris eckloni scoliostomus. Lineage (NCBI taxonomy): Eukaryota > Metazoa > Chordata > Actinopteri > Cypriniformes > Cyprinidae > Gymnocypris > Gymnocypris eckloni. The sequence continues at coordinate 48,550,169 of CM050412.1, forward strand.
CTCCATTACTATGCAGTTCTCCTCAGGGCTCTTGGCACGCCAGCTTTGTGAGTGAGCTGTCGTCCCCCAGTGCCAGCTGACCCAGCAGTCACTGCTTTGCTCATCATCTTTGGGCCGCAACTCCCAGACAGTAGAACAGAGCACGTGCGGATCAGGTCTAGCGAGCAGACATGGGCCACAGAAAGATCTTCTTCTGCCCACTTTTATCCATCTCATTATTAGCTGCTTCCATTACAATCGCTTAGCTGTTTAACGATGCAGAGACAGACTGGCATCTGAGTTAATGCTCGCTGGCGTCGCGCAAAGGAAAACACCCAAAGACAAACCGTCCGGGCCTTGAATTTCACTTTGGGTTCCTTTGATTTTGAAAATGATCACGTTGAGGGCATTGGATTTTTCTTGATGTCGGAGAGTTGCAACCGTGTACACTTTGTGTTGGATCCACTCCACATTTTCTGGGAGGATGTGGTGGGCTATGGAGGATGTTGTAGCCATTTTTGCTAATAACAACATTCAAACTCTGATTGCCTCTGAATAGCTTGATAATTGTTCAACTTTGTTTGTGCAGTTTCAGAGATGTTCATAAGAACACAAACGGCAATCAGTCTTAAGCATTACAGGCTTGTTAATATGTATGGTGGCCATGGGGAAACTGGGATAATCACAAATAACTAAACTTGCAGAAGAAGTGACTGATGGTAATGAATTGTTCTTGGCGGGCATATTGAAATCCAGTTAGCTTCATTGATTTTGTTGTTTGTTTGACACACAAAGATAGGAAAAACACTACCATTCAGAGTTTTGGCACTGTAAGATTTAAAAAAAAGTATCTTATGCTCAGCAAGGCTGAATTTGTTTGATTTAAAATTCAGTAATATTGTGAAATGTTTTATTTTTATATATTTTAAAATGGAATTTATTCATTTCTTGGCAAACCTGAATTTTCAGCAGCCATTAATTCTGTCTTCAGTGTCACATGATTCTTCAGAAATCATTATAATATGTTTATTTGTTGCTCAAGAAACATTTCTTCCAATGATCAATATTGAAAAATTGAAAGTATTTGATGGATAGAAAGTATGAATTTAAAAGTCTTTAATGTTACTTTTTATTCATTTAATGCATCCTAACAGAATTATTTTTTAATAAAAAAATGATATCCTTAAACTTTCAAACAGTAATGTACTGATAAGTCCTAATGTAGTATACAAAGCTTTGCTGAAAATGTCCAGTTTCTTTCTTTTTTTCAAACAGTTTTCTGTGCCAATTACGATGCCATGTAATGATGGCAGATGGAGGTTTTGTGTGTTTTGTCTGCTTGTGATTTTCTTGCACCTTCATTAGCAACCAGTGTGGTTCGAGTGACATAAGTTAACCAGCTGGATGATTATGAAGTGTGGAATGGGTGGGAGAATGTTTTAAGCAGAAGGTGGTGGAAATGAAGGCATTTGCCATCTGATGGCCTCTACCCATTAGTGCCATTAGTTTTGCTCTATCAGCGTCTTTCACTCGATATTTTCTCACCACAACTTAAGTAGATGATATATGTGGTGTGCCAATTCCTTTTTATAGCTTTAATTCTGGTCTGATTACCAAACCTCAGAAGCGATGGGTTAACTGTTAAGACGTCCTTTGCCACAGTGGTGGGTATCTAGCAAGCTTAGCATTTTAGTGGTAACGTATTCAAGCCGGATTTTCAAACTAACACAATTAGCTTAATTAGAGCCACACCGAGAATGGGGTTTGCATCTTGGTTGGAGTCAGTGGTTGTCTCTCTCAGAGATACCACAAGGGGTGTTAAAGTTGTTTTCCTCCTTAAAGTAAAATCCAAACTGACTCCATTTACTTCGTGTTCCTGTTTTTTTTGCGAATGATTGCTTTTGAAATGATTTTGAAAAATGCTTCAGGTGTTTTTTGTCATATACAATGAAAGGGAATGGGGTCCAAAACAAAATCAAACCCTGTTGATTTTCATTGTTTGATATGTTTCAAAATATATATTTGTCATACAGGTTTAGGAAGACATGAGTGTAAGTAAATGAAGGCCAACTGTTACACAAATCCAACCTCCAAAGGTAATGACCTTTGACCTTCGCAATAATTCTGATCACCAACTACTTGCAAATGCTAATAACAGTTAAAGCAAAAAATAAAAATCCATATAACAGAACTGAAACAACATTCTGTTGTTCTCTTACAAGGCCATATTGTTTTAATTAAAGTTAGCTTCACTTTGGCATTTGTTCTGCTGGAAGGCCTCCTGAAGTCTTTCTCATTTTATGTGGAGCCGTTACAAAAGCTAGCATCTAAGCCAAGAGCAATCTGGCTCTTATCATTATGCTAATGTTAGCCCAACATTTAAGCATTTAGTGGATAAAAGGAAATTTAAGAGCGTTGAGATCCCCTACATAAGATAAACCCCCATTGCATGTTAATTGTTTCTTATTTACAGTACAGTTTCAGATCGTTATCAAAACGGCACAATTTAGGCTGTTTTTTGAGTGTTAGGCGGAAGACAGTTATTTCCAGCAATTTTGTGTGTCTAAGTTTTCTGATAGTGAGTTTAGTATATTATAATCTTGCATCAATATGGCACATTTGAATGTATATGTATAGGTCTTATTTAATGTGAGAATACATGTGTGCCATAATTAGGTTTTTGTTTTCCAAATGAAGGCACAAAGTTACCTGCTTTCTCATGCTTAAACATTGTGGTGCAATTTTTATTTTAAATGAATGAATATTTAAAACATAACCTTCTTTTACATTACATGGAATCTTCCAATGACTTTCAAGATAAAACTCAACCATAATGAGACCAAATTAGTGTAATTTATCATAACCGAAGTGGAATGATTGTAACTGTACACTGGTGAGCAGTCAGCCAAAGCAGTAGTGTAGGTGTACAGCGTTCCAGGAACTCGAGCAGAAGAGCGAAAGTGCTTGGGAAAGCTAGTGAATTTGCAGCTGTTAAGACGCATTGCACATGCATCGTAGCAACATAACATTTCATCAGACTAGTGCACTTGAGTTCATTTGTAGTGTGCTGGGGTTCATCTGAGGTGGACCAGCCTGTTCACATTTGAGTTTTAGACATTATCTGTAGGTGTTATCACTGAGAGTGGGAATTTTGTAAGATGCCCGAACTCCCAGGAGAAAGCCATCATGGGAATCTGGGATTGACATTATACCCCAGCTGGGGTTCTATAACACCTCTGGGATACTCCCTCTGTCTATATACACATATGGCGGAAAAATGGGATACTCTGTCCAAGTCAGAAAAAGGCTTTGTTTTGGTTCCCCCCCTTATAAAAACAAATGGAGCGTCTGCTCTTTTGTGTGTGTGTGTGGTTTGTGTTCCACTTGTAGTGTCCTTGAAATCTGGTGATCCCAACAAACATTTCCACGTTTAATGTCCTCCCTATTTGTCCGCTGATCCATTGTTCAGGCCTTTTCTTTTTCGTCTGGCATTCCTCCCAGTGCAGGATTTGGAAACTGTTCTATTCAATTTTTTTTTTTTACTGTCATTGCACAACAAATTTTGTTGCGTGACTTCCAAGGCATAGTACAAAGACAGAAGAAAACCCCAAAACACTGAAAGTCAGTTTAGAAATATGATGAATTCGCTTTAAATTTTATTGTTTCAGTTTTCATTTCAGTTAAAGTTTAAGGAATTTGATGTTTTTTTGTCATTTATAATTTATTTCATTTAGCTTTTAATTTATTTATTTCGGCTTTATTTATTTATTTTCAAACAATTAATCACGATTAATCGCATCCAAAATAAGTTGTTTACATAATATGAGTGTGTACTGTGTATGTTTATTATGTGTATATATATATATATATATATATATATATAAACACATGCATGTGCATATAGTTAAGAAAAACATTGTTTATATATTAAATATATTTATATAAAATATAATTTATATAAATGTATATACATGTAAATATAAAAAAAATTTATATGTGTGTATTTTATATATACATAATAAATAAACACAGCACACATACATATATTATGTAAACAAAAATATTTATTTTGGATTCAATTAATCGCGATTAATTGTTTGTCAGCACTATTTTTTTGACTGAGTGGCTGCAGAATGTCACGTATTTCCATAGTACAGAATCGTCCTTCAGCTTTTGACCTTGGTGATGATGCTCTCAAATGTTCAATTATTTGCCTCCATACACACAGTTTTTTTTGTAAATATCAGCTGAGAAAATCCATCCCTCTTATTTAGGATGTGGTCAACGATCTTTCTTCTGCTTGCTCTGCTGTTTTCGACTCAAGTGGTCATTTGGTCCTACCTATATGACTCTTATCTCTGCAGTCCATCTAAAGTGTGCTTGAGTCTCCATGGCTGACCGAAGGGTTCACTGAATACAGCCTTTGTAAGGAAGCCCTCTGTTACGCGTCACTGAGACCAGCCCAGGGGGCAGGAAAGGGTGTTCTCTTCCTGTACCTTAACCCCCCCCCCCCAGTGATGCCCTCAGTGCCCTCTTACAAACACCTCCACACCCCCATCCCCGTCTCTCAATGGACTGGCCTTAATGACAGGAAAGATGATAGTAAGTTTACAGACAATGAGGTCATGGCGGCACTGCACCAGTCCATGCCGGCTCTTGGAAAATTAGACACAGATTAGAAGAGCAGGGACTGTGGGAGTGGCTGTCTAACTGTTGGCTACATTTCAGAGAGCTTGTTTCAAACGTCAAATCTCAAGAAACAATGTGCTATTACCTTTTTAAATGGTCATTCTTATAATTTTCTCCTGACAGATGTTAAAACAGGAAAAAGAGGGTCGGTACGATTAAAAAAAGTTTGAAAGAAGTCACTATTGCTCATCAATTTATTTTATAAAAATTACTGTATAAAATAAGCTTTTTTCCACCACGGAATAACAAAAATAAAAGCTAATTGCGACTTTTTAGTTCACTATTCTGACATTTTCACAGAATTGCAAGACATGAACTGATAATTGTGATTTACATTGTACAAAGATAAACTGACGTTTTTTCTCAGATCTTAGAAAAAAGTCAGAATTGTGAGATGTAAACTCGCTATTGTGAAAAAAAGTCAGAATTGTGAGTTAAAAAGTAGCAATTAACCTTTATATTTGTTATTCAGTTGGAGAGACAAGCTTCCATAAAAAAACCCAGCAATTTTATGAAATATGAATGATTTAATATTATGAATTCCTGTCACTTTTGATTAATTTATTTCTTAAAAACAAAGCAAAAAAATCTTATTGGCCCCAAACATTTGACTATGTACATAAAAAAAGAAATCAAGCCATATTTAGAGACCAGAATATCAGACAATTCTGACTTGCGCCTGTAAGAAACCACCTAGCAACCACACAGCAACACACTAAACACCAATGAGAACATCTTAGAAACCACATAGCAATGTTCTGGCACTTGCATTTTCTTTCGAGAATGTACAAATGCAGTTTTAAACAGCTGTTCCTGCTTTTTTTCCTCGTCCTGTCCAACCACAGTTGTTTATTCCTATATCTGTTGAGAAGTTTGTTTGGTTTATGAAGTTTTGACGTGCATTACTTGGAGATCATGCTTTTAAATATGTGGCTGTTTGTCTGTATGTGCTCAAATATTTGGATGTGTTTGTGATAACCCAGGGGGATAAACAGCTGTAGAAGCAGCACTAGCTTGACTTCAGCAGTCTCAGCTCTTGTTTTCTCATTGACTTATTACCCAGTGGGCCTGGTGTGTGTGTGGTTGTGTGTTGGCGGTCACATGTTGCCAACAAAGTTACTAACCATTGCCCATGGCCACACTGTTACATAATTCAGCTCTGTATGGACGATTATGAGACCGTCCATTTCCTCAAAAATCATAAGTTGTCTGCAGGCCTTTTATTATATGTTAATCTTAATAAAATCCGAAATGAGACCAATATCAAGCTTTTTAATTCTAGGAAAATTAAGCTAACTAAAAGTAACAACTCCACTAATGCAACTACCTTTTTTTAGTGGTGTATAGCATTCCAGACACAAGTGTAATGATGTAGCATAACAAAATATGTTTTCAAGGTCTTGTTTTTAAATCTCAGTTTGATTGCAACTCAACATGCTACTGTTTAATAATGGCTTCCCAACATAGAAGGATAATTGTTGCTTTACAGCTCTGATGTTCAAATTCAAACCCTTTTACAAAGCTTCCTGTAGACTTTTTGTGAGTTAGAACACTGTTGTATTTGTCCTGTTCTCTTATAAATATTCCTCATAGTCTTATTAGTATGCTAACAGCTTCCTTCATCTCTTTTTCTCTTTGAACAGTGTGAGTATTATAGTTGGAGCACCCAAAGCCAACACCAGCCAGCCCAACATCAGAGAAGGAGGATCAGTCTTCTACTGTCCATGGAGCCTCAGCCAATCACAATGCAGCAGCATAGAGTTCGATAAACAGGGTAAGTCTCACTGACCAGTGGATGTGGGTGGTCACGAAAAGATTAATCTAAAAAAAGCTGTTCAGTGTATTCTCTGGTCCAGTGTTACTGAGATACTGTTAGAATTTTAGGTAATATTTTGAATGTTTTTTTTTAAATACAAATACATTTTTTTTTTTATTTTAATTTGTTGTGTTTTGGTCATAATTTTTTTCTTCTAAGTTTGAGTTGTTTTAGTGCTTCAAAAATGTTTATGAACTTCAACAAGCTCAAATAAAATTCCTTTAAAATTGTTTTTATTTTTATTTTATTTCAGGTATTGGTTATATTGTTAAGTAATGGAAATTCGATATGTGTGTGTGTATGTATGTATGTATGTATGTATGTATGTATAAAATGTTATATTAATATATAATAAATATGAAAAATTTGGTAATGAGCCTATCAAAAAACAAGTACATATTGCTACTTTACCATCATTTTTGCTGATTACTTACAAGTCATCTGCTGACATGCTGACTTGTTATAAGTAATCAATTTTGTTTGCACAAATTAAGCATTGAAACTCAGTCATCAGATAAGCAATTATTAATCGTCAATTTTTTCTTTCAAGGATTTTGTCAAATGAAATTTTTTTGGTCGCATTTCCTTGGTTACCGAAATTTTAGTGCATCAATACAATACATACAATGATTCTGATCCTCAAATCAAGTTTATCAAGCTTGTGCAACCAATTTAGTGAATGAGAATGCACAGTGCTAATTTTACCAACACTTAAATTGGATCCAGTGTTTTGACTTCACTTTCTACATCCTCTCCAAAATAATCCTAGTGTTGATGGAAATCAGCTCCTTCCATTATGTGGCTTCCTGAAAGCAAGCAGCTTTTGGTTGCAAAGCCCTTCGCCTTTCATTGGAAGATGGAAGATGGGATTTAGATGAAAGCAGACTTCCTGATGTACATGCAGGCTCTGAATTTCTTAAATTAGATATGTTTCTCAACAGAACGTGATAGCTAGCAACTGCTAAACTGTGGTTGAAATGGGAAGATAAAGATGGTTTATGCGGTATCTTTCTGGAAGTCTGATTCTGATGCAAAATGTATCTGGAATGTCATCACGTGACCAAAAAGATCATACCCTATTGGTCAGGCAGGGAAAGACTTAACATACAGGAAGAAAAAAACGTCACTGGAAAAATTGAAGTGGCGTTCACAACAGATATTCAATCTTGATATGAACAAAGACTGTGTAGCTTTGTGGCTGTCTTGTTAGTGCCTGCGTGTTAACATAGCTAGCATTGTTGGTCGTTGATCTGCTCACCATGCCAGAATAATTTCAGTTGTGGTGGTGACGTAAAACATAAAAAATGCATTTCATTCAGATTTCTGTGCACTACAACAACTAGAAAAAAGAATAAGTACAGACCGCAATGTACGCTCTATCAATTGTGTATTGTCTCTTTTCTTGAAGCAGACAGAGTCGTAATAACTGTTTCAAGTTGCTGAGTATGTAGAACACATGGCAGGGGACAGTGAAGTGTTCACGATCTCAGTGAGAGACTGTTGGCTTCCTTCCTGAAAATCCAAACTGTGATTTACTGTCTATTACTCAAACACTAGGATATCTATTCCGTCAAAAAGATCCATTATTTAAAATGTTCTTTTGTTTCGAAACTTATGACGCACAGCTGCATGTTCTAGAAAACAGCCAGCTACGTCATCTAGCAGATTTTACTACGTGGGGCTGTTTTAGCAAACGTATTGTGCGCTTATGAGCCATGTAAATGTCATGCTCTTCTTTTTACTACGTTTGACTTCAATTAAAACATAATTTTGTTTTGGTTTAACTCGATAGTCAAGCAGAAGATCATAATTGAATCAAGCTAATACCTTGTGACGTGTGATGCATTACAGAGGCTGGTTTAGCCTCAGAGGTTAATGCTGATCCAATGATCATTCAATTATATGTCAATACATCCTGACAGATCCAACAGTTGATATTTTGACAAATGGTTTTTACGCATTTACTTCAATTTCATTTAGTGTCAGCAGCATTTCAGGTTCATAACCTGAAATAAAGGCACGATAATAACCACCTTTTTCAGCACCATTAGAAGTCTTGTTTTGTTTTGATGTTTTTTTTCAGCACCATTAGAAGTATTGTTTTGTTTTGATGTTTTTCAGCACCATTAGAAGTATTGCTTTGTTTTGATGTTTTTTTTTCAGCACCATTAGAAGTATTGTTTTGTTTTGATGTTTTTTTTTCAGCACCATTAGAAGTATTGTTTTGTTTTGATGTTTTTTTGTCAGCACCATTAGAAGTATTGCTTTGTTTTGATGTTTTTTTTTCAGCACCATTAGAAGTATTGTTTTGTTTTGATGTTTTTTCAGCACCATTAGAAGTATTGCTTTGTTTTGATGTTTTTTTTCAGCACCATTAGAAGTAGTTTTGTTTTGATGTTTTTTCAGCACCATTAGAAGTATTGTTTTGTTTTGATGTTTTTTTCAGCACCATTAGAAGTATTGTTTTGTTTTGATGTTGTTTTGTCAGCACCATTGGTTCTGGAAGTATTTCCCCCATCATTTTGTTTTTATTTTTAATTTAATATATTTATATATTTTATTTTACATTATTTATAGATGTTTGTTTCATTTGATCTGTTTATATGTTTTATTTTATATTATTTATTAACAGTGCTGTTCTTTCTTTTTTATTAATATAGTGCACAATAATCCTATTCAAGTCTATGTGATAATCGAGTTAGGTCAAAAGTAATCTACAAGTAATCAAAAAGTTGTCAGGCTACATTACCTAATATGTAATCCGGATTGTTACTTACTACAATTTTCGGCATGTAATAATTAGTATTCAGGACTAAAATGTGTAAGTAATTAACCCTGCACTGTGTATTAGTTTACACTATTTTATTTTAAAATGTGAATAATAGCCCAGTCTTACTGTTGCCTCCATTTAAATTTAGTCACAGTAAATATTTCAAATAAAGACCTCACCACTTAAATCCGGGCTTGACCCTGCGGCCACTGATGCTCTATTGGTTCTCTTAAGTGGGCAGCAAGAGGGTCACATAGTACTTCCTCCTGCTTAACATCCCTCAGTCAGAGAGAGCATTAGCTAATCATGTCTTCAGATCTGACCTCTTTCCTCTTCCTCTCTCTGATAAGCAAATAACAGCGAATGATGAGTGTGGGCGGGAATCAAAGGAGAGAGCGTTGACTCTTGTCTATTCTCATTTCCCTGTCTCTCGGCGTCTCCCGGGGATACTTGATGCGATGACTGAATTTAGCCATGTGGCTCGTGCTTTCCGCTACCCCTCCCTTTATCGAGATACTCCACTAATGGGGCTCATCTCTCATCACTGAAAGAGAGAGGTGTGTGTGTGAGACCTCCTCACCTCCACTGTCCCTTGAGAGAGTCGGCCAGGTCGTCTTGGCCTGACTCCAGAAAATGAGAGCACTCATAGGATTAGCAAAAGACGGAATTTTGATTAAAATGGCTGTACATCACAGCAGAGGTGTCTCTTGAGGTGCCTTAATTGTTTGAATACTTCCTCCTAAATCCTGTAGGTGACATCAGCATTAGTTTCACGTTACCAGACAAAGGTCTGGTCCACATTGCAGCTTACTCTGGCCAAGAACCACCCACTTAGACATTTGATTAAACCAAGTACTCATTTTTATATGATGATTAAGATAAAGTTGGATTTAACCTTGAGAAAAGTGGAAAATGTTATTTATTTGCTATTAACAACAAACAAAACTCTTGAATATATTTTAAAGATTGAGTTGAATCTTCCATGAACCATATATTAAATAGTTTTTATTTTATATAAAATATAAGTGTTACATTTCTCAGCACAGTTTTTTCAGTAGTGTCTTTTTTTGTTTAATGTAGGTATGTTTAGTGTTTCATAATGTAACATTTATCAAAAATGTAAATTAATTTGTGAGCTTTTAAAATGAATTTTTTGTTAGTTTCATAATTTATTTGAGTATATTTTTGAGTTAATGAAAACACTTTTATTTGACTTTGTTTTTAATTTATTTATTATTTGATTATTTTTCTTTTCTTTTGTTTTTTGTTAAAGCATATATCATTAAGAGCTCATGTTAGGACTCTCTAGATTTGTTATCATTAAAATTCTGTTTGTCTAAGGAGAAAGTGTATAACAACCCATTTTACGCTCTATTAACATTTTACATTTAGTCAGCAAATATTTCAAAAAAAGACATCACCACTTAAATCTGAAAACAAATGTTTCCGTTGTTTTCAGTTTTGTTTCTTTTAAAGATAATTTAGAGGTTGTGTTAAGCCATCCAATCAGATTAAACATGTTAATAAATGCACAGATTAAATCTCCAACAGTTGTAACTCAACAGTATCTTGCATCAGAGGGTTAAACAATCGCGCCTGTTGTTCGGACACAAAGGGAAATCTCATCCAGTTTTGGGTAGCTCTCCCCTAACCGTAGCCAAACAACACCATTTTCCCCACCTTCCCCGCTGAGCTTTATCTTCCAGCTGTACACTTCACCCGTGATGTGGAAAGTGAGATAATTGTTAGTTTTAACGGCCCACCTCCATTGACATTGACTGATTCTCATCCCACAAACTACATCTCCCCCCCCAACCGTGTACTAGTTTTACATTAGCTGGAATCTTCCATATAATGTCGACACACACTTCACTTGAATCTTCAGTTGTAAGGGATCTCACAGGGGCAGGGCTGCTGGTTTTCCTGCGTGATTCTTTAGGCCTCTTTTCTTTGGCAGCGAGCGAGGGAAAGACAGGGAGGAAAAGAAAGAGAAAACCATCACCCTGGAGGTGACCATAAGGCATATATCCTCTAATGTTATTAGAGGGCTCTAATCCCCACTGCTTTCCTGCTGGGGTACCAAACATCCTTGAGAGAAGGAAACAAAAGACGTCTGGGGAAAAGGAGGCGTGTGTGTCTGTCTGTCTTAAGGGTGGTTTGGAAAAGAATAGGACAAGTATACAGAGATGACAAGTAGAGGGAGATAAAAAAAACATACAAGATAATAACGGAATGAGTGGGAGATGGTGGTGACTTAAACGGAGAAAATAATGAAGTGAAATTCCTAGAAAGGGATGACAGACTTTGAGAAAGGGAAGAGGAAGGTGAAGGGTGCTGTGAACTGAAGACAGAGAGCGAGAGAGTGTGTGTTTGTATCAGTAGGAGTGTATCTGACAGATAGCTTGAGCTCCTGTTTTGCTTGGATGAGAGTTCCTGTCTTTTTAGACAGTAAAATAGGGTCGTACCAACTGGGTGAATCACAAACTTATAAATGTTTGGGTTATATTTCACATGTTGCATAATTTGATTTGATTTGGCCTATTTTAAGACCAATATTTTAATTTGTATTTTTTTCATATTATGACATTATTTTAATGACAGTTATGCAGATTTACTCCTACAATTTCCATTACTGTGACATAGAAAAAAATCAATGTTAAAAAAGAAATTAGGATATTAGGAAAACTGATACAAAACTGTAATAATGGATACAATAATGAATTGTTATTTTTTTAACAATAACATTTAATTTTTCATTTGAATGTGTGTGTATATATGTATATGTATAAATATGTGTGTGTATATATATGTATGTGTATATATTTATATATTATATAATTTAAATTGCAAAAATAACAATATTTTGGCTGATTTAATTGTAGACTTGGTTTTCTTAATGTGAAATATAATTTAATATTCTTCTTCTTCTTTTGATTTGGGGCTGCAGTATGATCCAGCCATTTCTTGACAGTTTTCGTAATATTAACCCACATAACTTGAGCTCCTGTTTTGTTTGGACGAGGCTCCCTGGCAGTTTCTTCACTCCGAATGAGACCAGGCCCTCTTCAAAGCCAGCTGAGAATTGTGTTACCGCCAGTTGTACCTTTCACTCATTTCTCCTCTTCCTCAGTCTCTCTTTTCCCCTTCCCCTCCATCACACCACAGAACCCTGTTGCATCATGCTTGTAATTATGGTGTAACTGGAGAAATGTCTGTGGCAAAGTTCAGTTTGGCAGTCAGAGTGGGGAACTGAGGCTTTCGGGCGATTCAGTTAGAATTTTCTGGCCTAGTGACTCCTCTGGCAAGTTTAACCTGGTCTTGGTCTGGTGGTCTTATTGTTGAGTCCCAACCTCCCTCATTGGTCAGGACGTATCACCTTTGTTTTGGTTATGAATCCCATTTTAGCCCATATGTGACCATCTGTCTTGTGCCTGTTCTTCATGATATGACCTTTAACCTCACGGACACTTGAGCCTGTGCTATTCAGTCTGTTCTTTTTTCCACCTTTGTCTTTTTATTTTATTAGGGGTCTAAATGTGTTTAAATTCACATTTGACTAATGTGATGTGACATACTAGAATATTCACTGGAACATAATTTTGGGACAGAGTTGATTTTATACATTGGGATGTGAATGGGTTGTGAAAATGAGTGAAATTATATTTATAGTTAATATTTTTCCCCTGTCCACACGTAAACAAAACGTCGGAGGTGTTAATAAATTGATAACCATAAATTCTTTCTTTAATAAAAGTATTTGGTGAATTGTGCACAATAAAGCCAAGAAGTAGTATATATGTGTTATATATATATATATATATATATATATATTAGTGGTGGGCCGTTAACGTGCTGCGTTAACGTGAGACTCTTATCGGGCGATAAAAAAAATATCGCCGTTAATCTATTCTCAAAGTTGGGTTGGGAGCTGGGTCTATACTACGCAAGCTATGATGACTTTCACCCTGATATTTTAGCGTGGATGTATACCTAGCGAATTGCACTGTAGGCGAGAACGAGTCTTTGAACTAGAGGCTCGCAGTCCGTGATGGACAGATTGTTAACGGCTGGTCTATGTGGTAATACAATCGGGCAGGACATCCAAACACTCACCTATCATTCATCAACCTCAAATATGGCTTTTCATCTGAAAGATGTATGTAGTACAACTTTACATGGCGCTCAATATGATGTTAACCTAGAGAATGTGCGCTATTGAAGTGTTTGTGTGGAAGCGTTTGCTGCAGGACAGGCTCCGTGCGCTCACTTGCTCTTAAAATCTCCGTCATTTTGGTCATACAGATAAAAGTAGCCTAATACATCTTTCGAATCTGTAAAGACTCTACGTTTTTTGTGTGCGCTCAGAATAACAACGAACGCTTGCGCTTTTAAGCAAACAGGATGCGCTTTTGGTCTCATGTGAACTTGAGCGAGAAACTTGAAACTCCGTCTTTGAAAAATATATCTATAGAGAGTGAAATGTCTAAAAAACACAATAGAAGACGTGTGTGTTAGCATGGATGATTTACATGAAATTTAATCTGTGCAAACACTGTACATAAGATGGCTTTCAGTTCAATATAATAACAAAAACTACATTTTGAGTTTTATTCAACTAATAAGGTGGGCACGCTGTGATCTGTACTATATTTTTACTGTAATTGACAGTTATCGCAAAAAAAACAACAACACGGGAGTGGAGGAATGGGAGTCATTCTTCCGGGAGTGGAACGGGATTTTCCTCCAGTTTTTTCGTGGGATTGGGACGGGAAGAGATTAAAGTTTGTGATGCATTTTGGAAACAGGAGATGAGCCCCTGGTCTAATGCGCCACCTGGCTTGAGAAACCCGTTCTCAAAGACTATTACTACTTACTTTTAGTCATTATTTGGGTAGCACACATATTCTGAATGCCTTCGGCAGAATTCAAATGAGCCATTTTAATCTAGATTAATCTAGATTAATTCCAGGATTACAGTGAGATTAATCTAGATTAAAAAAATGAATCTATGCCCACCACTAATATATATATAATTACTTGATTTTTTTCTTTTCTGTGGTTGTAGGAGATCTAAACATGTTAGTGAATGAAGCAGTACATCAGGGAGAGTTCAAATCCCATCAGTGGTTTGGAGCAACGGTACGAGTGCATGAAGATAGTGTGCTGGTAAGATCTTCTTACTCATATTTTATACTGTGTGGAAAAAAGTTAGTATAATAGCAGACATAAACCCTCTTTCAAATCATGACAAACCGTTATTTGCTCTTGAACCCAAAGTATGTTTGGTGACTCAAGTCTAAGTTCATGTTCTTAAATTAACTTAGTAAGACTCAAATTAATAAATAATCAGATCAAATCCAGCTTTGTTCATTCGTTGTATTCTTCGGTTTTCCTTCTGAATTGAACTTTCTGACTCTATTTGTCTTGTGGATAATGTAACATCCAAAGTCCGGGTGCTGTTCCTCATGGATTATGAAACTGTGAAATGAGTTCATCATCATGGTTGCTTTACTCTTTATTCATGTGGGTGTTTTTGTCAATGGAGTTGACCTTTAACCTCTAGTATTATCCTTTCCATAGGCTTGTGCCCCCCTTTACTCCTGGAGAGCCATGGAGGACAAGCCTCGTGCTGATACTACTGGCTCATGTTTTCTGTCTGTCAAAAACTTCACTAAGTTTGTGGAATATGCTCCGTGCCGCACAGGTGGGCTTGTGGTTGCTTTGTGGCACTTTTCAATTTCAGTTGTTTTGAAGTCACAGTAACATAACTTGCCATCTGTTGCAGAATTCCGTGGAAGAAAAGGACAAGGATACTGTCAAGGTGGATTCAGTGCTGATTTTACACAGGTGAGATGATATTGGAACTGAATAGAACAAAATGCTTCGCTTATCTGCCGTTTCCTTATGGTCTCACCTAGTTACTGTTGCTGTGTTACAGAATGGAAAGGTGGTGCTTGGAGGACCTGGCAGTTACTTCTGGCAAGGTTTGGCTTTTAAAATAAAAGCACTTGTTTTCAAATAGTCTTTAAGGGCTTATAAAAATAAAAAAGTAAAGAAACTAACACTTTTATTCAGCAAAGGTACATTAAATTGATCAAAAGTGATAAAGACATTTTTAAATGTATAAAATATTATTTCAAATAAATACTGTTCTTTTGAGCTTCTTATACATAAAAGAATCCTTAAAAATGCATAATGATTTCCACAAAAATGTTAAGCGGCATAACTGTTTTCAACATTGATAATAAGAATAGAATGATTTCTAAAGGATCGTGTGACACTGAAGACTGGATTATGTGTGCTGAAAATACAGCTTTGCCTTCACAGGAATAAATTACATTTTAAAATATACAAAAACAGAAAATGGTTCTTTTAAATTGTGATAGCATTCACAGAAGTACTGTTCTATGGTATTTTTAACTAGATAAATGCAGCCTTGGTGAGCATAATATATATATAAAAAAAAACATCTTACAGATTTTTGAACAGTAGTGAATGAACCTTAAAAGCGTGTTTTGTAATTTGATTAGCTTTCCATCAAAATGTGGATATTTGCATTTATTATTTGCATCGACTGTGACCTTTACCTCAATACAGATGCAATTAAAAGATCAATTTCTCCTTACCATCAATAGGCCAAGTGATCACTGCAGCTAAACAAGAAATAGTCAAAGCCTATTACCCAGGATTCTTCTTGACCTCAGTGGAAGGCCAGATTCAGACCAAACAGATAAAAGAGATCACATTTGATGACAACTACATGGGTATGTCTTTCCATCCGCCTTATTAGCTGTCAAGCTGAAAATACTTATTTTTTTCTGTTTTGTCACCACCCATATTTGTATATCGTTCAACAGGTTATTCAGTGGCTGTCGGCGAGTTCAGTGGCGATGATGATGAAGGTGAGTGTTGTGACCTTAAAATATTAAACCTCTACATTATAGTGCTCATTATATTACAGTTTCACTGGATTATTTTGACATTTGCGTTATATCCATTATAAATGGGGATAGAATGACGGGGACTGTGTTGTACCATAGATAGTGATTTAATATCATCATCTGATGTTGGAATAGCCGTAGATGGATGCATTAAATCCATGCACTGTTTGTAGAACCTTTCAAAGGAAGTGTTATGATTATACCCTCTTTATGAATCCATTACACCTAAACAAAATAGTGACTTGGAGTAGCTCTGATTGGCAGAATTCCTAAAGAACTCACATTTCCATGTTTCCACTATTAAATCTTTCTCTTTTTCCTCTTTGTTGGCTCGCCTGCTTTCAGACATTGTGACTGGAGTTCCCAGGGGAGTCAGTCTGCATGGACAGGTGAGAGGAAGCAGTCACACTAGCAACTGTGACCTTTAGCCAGAGAACCTTTCACCCAAGTTAAGTCAGATTTCCAGTGCATTAAATATGACACATTACACATCCACTATAGTAGGACTTTTAGTTTGGAGTTGGTAATCAATCAGAGATTTTTATGATGATCCTTTATGAAATGAAAACTCTAGTGCGTTGTCTTTTTATCAGGTTTCAATTCTCAATGGTTCTCTGTATATGCTGAAGACCTTCACTGGTGAGCAGGTGAGTTTGATGGCATTTATTTTATTGCAAGTACGACAGTTCGTTCTTTTGGCTTTTGTGGTGTAATAGTATATTTTGCTGCAGCTATTTTAGGACATGACATTTTAACAGAATTTATGTAATTCTTACTGCTTTGTAAAGTGTCGTCCCACCCTGATATTCTTAACTGTTGCACACTGATGACATAAGCAAAACGCATTTCCTCTACAAGACTCTTTAATCGAGGCTGGAGTGTTCTGTGGTAGGCAGTAAAGGGCAGATTATGTGAGGCAAGAGTTTACGGGC
This sequence comes from Gymnocypris eckloni scoliostomus, assembly GCA_027564155.1. Taxonomy (NCBI): domain Eukaryota; kingdom Metazoa; phylum Chordata; class Actinopteri; order Cypriniformes; family Cyprinidae; genus Gymnocypris; species Gymnocypris eckloni. The sequence continues at coordinate 48,567,296 of CM050412.1, forward strand.
AATTTTCCTAAACGAGCCCCACAGTTTTGCAAATGGAAATTGTTGGAGGCCTTTAACTGCTCTGATTGCCTCAGCTGAGTAAATACAATCAAAAAGCATTTGTGTGTGCCCACCTCAGGGGGCTAGAGAACTGAGCCACATCTGAATCATCAAAGAGCTCTTTTCATGTACTCAAACCATAACCAATTGGAGTAAATCTCAACGTGTGCCTTCAGGCATAAAGTTACTGTCCATGTGACATTCATAAGATCCTGCATGTTGTTTGCATGTACAGTTAAAATGGGAAGCTTGTATCTACATGTGATTCAAGTTGCTAATGTTCCTATGTTTTTCAGATGGGTTCCTACTATGGCTATGCTGTGGCTGCTACTGACATAAACAATGACGGGTAGGTAAACATAACCAGGTTTAGAGAAGAATCTTCCACGACAATGTGTTCAGTGGTTAAGTTTTGGTTTGTTTCACCTCCAGGATGACGGACCTGCTGGTTGGCGCTCCCATGTTCATGGTTCGTGACTCTGATGGGAGGTTGGAGGAGTTGGGTCGGGTGTATGTGTACATGCAGAACGGACCTCTGGATCTCACACCTCAGCTACCTCATCTCACCGGCACACAGGCGTTCGGTCGGTTTGGCAGCTCCATTACCTCTCTCGGAGATCTCAACCAAGATGGTTACAACGGTGAGAGAAATTCCCCTGATTTTTACATTTACGTGTCTTTAGACAACTGTATTGGATATCATTCTATATTGGATCTTTGTTTATTGGTTTTGGTTGTTATTAGATAGCTATCAGGCTATATGTAACTGTCGTTGTTCATTTCCCTTTTTTCTTTTTAGATTACCTTTACTGTTGTCTAATGGCAGTGTTATTTTAGTATCATTGAGATACCTATTCAGTTTTTTATTTATATTATGAATCAGTTATTATTTTAATGTATGTCTATATCATTTATATTTATTTTTATTTCAGTTTTTAGTTATTTTAGAAAAAATCACTTGTAGCATCTTTTTTTTAAAAAGTTTTTAATGTTTCATTTGTAATTTATTCAGACAAAATAATACAGAATTTGTATATCAGACATTTTTCAGTTAATTTAAAATTATATATTTTTTGTGTTTTAGAGTTTTATTTTTTATTTATTTAGGCAAGATAACACCTATAACATATTCTCTTAACAGACGTGGCCATCAGTTGTCCGTTTGGTGGGGAAAACAAACAAGGAGTGGTGCTCATCTATAACGGACATGCTGGAGGACTCAGGGAAAAGCCCTCTCAGGTTATCGCTGGCCAATGGGCTTCTGCCACACCGTCAGCTCTACCTGCCAGTTTTGGTTACGCCCTTCGTGGAGGCAAAGACCTGGATGATAATGGCTACCCAGGTAAGAAAGCCTAGGCTTTATATCTACCATAAACCACTGCCACTGCTGTTGAAATCTAGTCTGATACCATGTTTTTCTGGTTCTTGCAGATCTTATTGTTGGCGCATTTGGTGCAGACACTGCCGTTCTTTACAGGTCAGTCACAGAAATGAAGACTAGAGTAATGACTGCTGAAAATAAAGCTTTACCATCACAAGAATAAATAACCTTTTAAAATGTTAAAATAAATATTTCAAATTATAATAATATTTCACAATATTACAATTTGTGTACTATATTTTTGATCTATTAAACGTAGCCTTTAAAAATCTTACAGACTTCAGTATATCCTATTTTAATGTTAATAATAAAGCTATTTAAAATGCCTTTGAGTGCAGACTAAATACTTCTGGATATTGTGTCATTTCCAGGTCTCGTCCTATTGTGAACACCAGTGCTACCTTGACTGTCTATCCAACTATGATTAATCCTGAGGAGAAAGTTTGCACCATAAGCCGTGGGAACGAAACCCTGCAAGTGTCCTGGTATGTCTGCCATCTTGTATCAGCCAGAATTTGTTGCATTCCTGGTCCAAAGCAGTAAATACATTTTATTAGACTGTTTATCCAAATCCTAAACATTTAACATGCAATAATATGGGCAAATATATTTCACATTTAACATCATTAAAGCGGCATTGAAGTGCACTTATGTAGGAATTTTAGAAATCTAATTTAGTAGATTAAGCTTACTTCATTACATCCACAGTTGGGCTTTGTGTGTCAGGCTGGACATATGGAAGGGTGTAGTTATGCTGTCAGTGAAGGCTTTTCCAAATGGTTTGGACACGCTATGGTGGTTGAGGGTGAGCCAAGAAGGTGGCAAAAAGCATGAAATGCCCTTTTCCCAACTATATGACGTGCATTTTTGAAATATGCGTCCTATCTGTGGAGGGAAAGGAAACTCCGCTGGGCTGGTCACTGAAATGTCTGTCTCCGCCTGTTCTGTTTTATACAGAGATGTTTTGTATATGTATGTGTGGATTACAAGTCGTTGCCTAGACACAGAGGCTTTTGGGAGAAATTAGAGAGCGAGAGAAAGGGAGAAAGGGATCTGAATGAGATATTGTTTAGTGGTGGAACACAGCTGGGAAACATCAGGACGCACTGAGCTGCACATGCATGTGAGCACACACACACACACACACACACACACACACACACACACACAGATGTATACTGAGGCTTAGAAACACACATGGGAACACAATGCGTTTATTGCACAGGTCAAAAGTAGTCTGGATTGTGATTTTTCTTTTTTTCTTCCACAGTCTTTCATTCTTCCCTTTCTGTGTTTTGTTTCTTTTGTATGTTCTGCTTATTTTGGATTCCTCTATTTCTTCTGTTACTACTTCTTTTTTGGAAACGTTTTCAGTTTTTTTAAAATGTTTTCTTTAAATCATTTAAACTGTCAGTCAAACCTTTCAAATTTTCTATGCTACGACCTATCTTTTGTTTTAGTTTATTGCCTTTCAGTTGAACCCTCATTTATTTTTCACAACATATTAAGCAGAACAACCATTTTCAACAATGATAATAAGAAGAAATGTCGAAGTACTAAATCAGCATATTAGAATGATCTCTGAAGGATTATGTGACGCTGAAGACTGGCTAACTGAAGAGTAATGGTTAATGAAAATTCAGAGTGGCTATCACAGAAATAAATACAATTATCAAACGTTTTCAAAATTGTAATAATATTCCATAATATTGCTGTTTTTGCTATATTTTTATCAAATAAAGGCATGCTTGCTGAACATGAGACAGAAATCGTACATGGCATCAGTTTCCAGCACGGACATGATCCTTAACTGTCCTGTTTGAAAACATCTTCACATGTGTTGTGTGATCCATTATACTATGGTCATCCTTCCTTCAAGCTGACAAGTGTTATAGCCTGAGGAAACTCTGATAGTAAATATTTTATAGCCAAAGAGATGCAACCAATGTGTTTCTAATGAATCATTGTAATAAATCCACTTCATCTCTCATCATTTGTCTGCTCTGTTTCTTACAGTGTCAACCTGAGCTTTTGCCTCTCAGCCAATGGGAAGCACCTACCAAATCATCTCGGTAAGCCACATCTGCTCCAGTTTAACCCACCTGTTGATCCCCTTTGCAAATAGTATTCACTTTTTAAATAAGCAACCACTCAGAACACTAGTCACGCCCTAACAGTCACCTGTAACATTGTTGCGAACATTTATTCTAGGACTTCATTTTACTTCATTTCCCTCACAACCTAAAATAAATTTGGTTTTAGGCATCTAAAAGAGCCTTCATGTTTCCCATTCCATCCATAAGCCATTATTTGTCCATACACAACCTTTACAAAGCATTTATTCAGTAACTACTTCCCTCTGTTTCCCATTGGGCTAATGATAGCACCATATGCCCTGCCATTAGAGGCCTAGACTATGTGTGAAGAATAACACCTACTGCACATGCTCAGATAACTGAGCACAGGTGCCCAACATACATCTGAACGGCATGCAAATTCCTTCATGCCCTCACGAGTTACAACTTTCTATCAAAAGCATTATAGCTTTTTTTATAGCCATTCTCTTCAGGTGTTGGATAATTATAAAAACGAAATGTTTGGAAGAAATCTTTACTCTTGCCAAAGCACAAAGTTCAGATCTACCCAATAGGCTTTGAGATTTAGTGCTGTGTCAGCTTGGCTCCGTCCTGCACCTGTATGCTGGAGCCAATGTGAAGGCATCGTGCCCAAAACATTTCCAAATATATCAGACAATGTGTGTGTGTTGTAGAGTTTAACGTTGAAGTTCTGCTGGACCGGCTGAAGCAGCAGCAGAAGGGGGCCATACGGAGAGCTCTGTTTTTAGACACCCAGCTTCCCGCTCTGCAGAGGACTCTGACTGTGCCAAATGGAGCCAGAGTCTGCAGTGACACCAAGATCTTCTTGAGGGTAAGTTTGACTCCAGATTACCTACAGAAGCAGGACATTATTGGTGTACTAAATAGCAGGGTTTTTGGACATTGAGTTTCAAATTTGATGACTTGCAACTCATCTTTGACAGCAATGACTTTTCTTGATTCTAGATTTGAATGCGTAGATTCTAGACTTGACTTCGGACTAGAATGCAAAGAATCAGGGCTTTAATCTGACTTGCAAAACAATTACTTGATTCCACTAAATGGTATATACAGTGTATAAAAGTTGAATATAAAATGTCCTATCAGAAGATATTCATTGTTCAATGCACATTTTGAGAATTGTGATTGGGATTGTGAGCCAATGAGAATTAACAGTAGGTGGGGCTAACCATTGGAAACATTTAGGGGAAAAATGACCTGCATCATTTCAGTCAGTTAGTTTTCCATTTCTCAGTACAAAATAAGTGTTAAAAGTGACGATAAGTAAGATAAGTGTGGCAACAGATGCCAAAAATGCAGCAAGGGATTAAGAGTGTTGTTCCGTCCTGCTTTCTGACCTTTCTCACAAACTCCCGCTCTGTTTTCCTCTCTGTTGGAGTGTAGGATGAGAAGGACTTCAGGGATAAGCTGTCGCCCATCTTCATTGCGCTCAACTTCAGCCTGAACCCTCAAGCTGCGGCAGACAGATACGACCTGCGGCCCATCATCAACTACCAGACAGCGGAGCTCATCGAACAGAAAGTATGTACATGTGCTGTTGCAGATATCCCACAGTGCTTTATGTGAACAAACTGAGGTTTTGCATGGAGCGGTAGGTTCTTCTCCTCTATGAAGAGATTTTCAAAACATACATCTGGGATGTTCTTCAAATTGTCTGGAAAGCCATTTGAGTGCTGAAGGAAAAGAGTAGCGTGTACAGTAGATAACTTTTCACTGTCCCACCAGGAGTAGCTTTCTGGGCTTCGTGGAAACTCCACTGTAGAGGTGTGTGCGCGTATGGAGGGTTAATCGATTTCAGTTTTTTCCGGGTGGGTTCTCGCAGACCATATGCCGTCTGTTTATGTTTAGCTTTTTGGGTGGCAGTTTTCTCTCAGTAGTTATTGAGACCGTGCCGAACACATTGGCTGCACTGTCCATATGCAGAAACATTCTAATCAGAGGCCTGGGAAACATTGCAGATGGAACAATCTTCTAAAACTTTGGCTTATTCAAGCCAAAAAACTAAGTGGAAGCCCTTTTATTCATGATAAATTAGAGTGTCTATTTATAAAGGAGGGGAAAAATAATTTCAAAATCTATGAAAAGCACATGCCAAGTTTTTAGAAAGTTACTTTGTCTACACTGGTTTTAAATGACACAACAACAATAACAAAAAAGTTATAATTCTTCTTACCTTATGTTATTAAAGTTACATATATTTTTATAGAGATCAAATATATTCAAATATCCACATTATGCTTAGAGTAATTAAATGAACAAATGTATATATAATGTTTATGTTTTTAAATATTATATAAATATACAAAATGTTTGTCAATAAAAAAATTATGATGATAATGTTGTTACCACAATATATTTTATAGAGTTTTAATATTACATGTACACTATTTACAGCAATTTATAACAATAATGAAAAGTCATATTATTTGTATTGTTTTCTAAAAAAACTAACTGTCAAACTTCTAAGGACTTTCTTTTTAAGAATGAATGGAATAAATGAATAAATCTGGGGGGGGGGGAGCTTGTTTGGTGTCTTTATTTTCAGGTGGCTATAGGTGTGAGGCTCTGTATTCATCTTGCTCATAGATTGAGATGTTTTGGACCTCCTTTTATAAATGTTGTTAGTGATCCCGCCTGGCGCCCTCCAGTTTGCTGACCTAGTCATGCTGTTTGCAGACTTTGACAGTTCCGTAAACACTTTATGGTGGTTTTGGCTGTGGATCAGCTTGGACATATGCACATGTGACCTTCTCTTGTATCACCACTTGAGCTTCTAATTATTTGGTTGCTCCAGAGAACCCAAACAACCCTCTCCAGGAGGTTCGGAGTGGCCCGATACAGAGCTATGGAAAGGGGTGGCCGCCCTCATCGGTTGTAATTAGAGCTTAGCAACTGCTAATTAGAGGGAAGCCACTTTGCCCTTTCTAATCTCCCTATTCTATTTCCTTATCCTCATCGTCATCCTCGCACATGTTGGAAATACTGTATCAGGTGGTAGCAATTAGCCGCAGCACCACTTTCCCCATTTCTTTGTCTTATCATAAATAGTATATAGATTCTCTCTCATTAATGTGTGTGTGCTTTATGTGATGCATATATTTATATTTGTCTGTGTGGCGAGAGTTGGGTGGTGTCGCGTGCAGCTAGCTTGCGTTCAGGGTCGGCAGCCTCTAATGTGGATGTTGGTGGCATATAGAACAGCCTTATGGGTATAACCATAGCTCTTTATCCCTTTGAGTGAGCTCTATATGTTTTTTGAAGCCTGTACACATCTGCTCTTCAACCCAGAATTCATTCATCAGTGTTTACTAATCTAAAACTTAGCATTTTGTAGGCAGAGGAGTGATGTTTTCCATTGTAAATGGCAATGTTTGTTAATTTTGTAAACGGTAGTGTATTAGGCATCAATATTCCCTGACCATTACATGGCCATGCGCTAACACTTGACTGAACACTTGACTGAACGCACTGTTTATAATGCAGCTGGCCACTACTGTCTGTTGTTTACAAATATCTTTGCTTGGATTAAAAAAAAAGCTATTTCATAGTGTAAGTATTTTAAAGTTTCATTGGAATTTGTAAGTATGTAAAGGTTTGATTTTTTTTTTTTTTGTAAACTGCATAGAGATTTTTAGTTGGGATATTGGTTATGGGAAGTGAATAAAAGTATGTTTATTATAGGGTGATGATGCCTGAATGACATTAGAGGCACTGGATTGCAGGTGGTGTCAGCATATGATTAAGAAAATGACTGGAGAATCTCAGACAGCTTCTTTTAGATCACATTGTTCATAAACGAATGGCTTACTTTCTATTTTTTACCCTTAAATCAACACGAAATTGAAATTGACCCGGTTTACTTTCTAAACATGCATTCCTGGTCTTATTGTAAACTATATGTTTGTTTATGTATTTAATTACTCTAAAAATTATTTTGGTATGTAATGCCCACTATTCACCATCCAGTCAATTACAAAAGTATAAAATCAGGTCCCAGGAGATTCATTTTCACATATAATTAGTCGAATCTGAATCTAAAATAGGTTGCAAATCAATGACTATAATCTCTCAGTAACTTACCTTAACATTTTTCTGGCTTGTGTTCTAGGCCCAGATTTTATTGGACTGCGGAGAGGACAACATCTGCGTCCCTGACCTGAAACTCTCTGTGCACGGGTAAGATGATTAGCAAGAATGCAAAAAAGAAATAAAAGCCTAGGGTTTAGTGTGCTTTTTGCAAAGTTTGCAATAGTCATGTATAAAGTAAAACTAATTTAGGCACGATAAATAAGTACAGGCTATTCCAGCTACTGTTTAAATGAGATGTTTGGATAAATATACGTGATGAGTCACAGCATTTAGAAAGTTGGACAGAGTGTTCCCAGGTGAGATTAGTGACACACACACATGGACAGATACACAGGAACAAAACAGGAAGGAGGGCTATGCAACAGGTGCTGGGATTGGCTGACTTGCCTGGCTTGTGGAAAAACAACTGCATAGATGAAGTGGATAAGTTTGGAAAATTTAGAAATCACTGTGGCCCCCTTTTCCCTGCAGTTACAACGGCAGTTTCCTGCAGTTGATTTGTAAAATCTGTGGGTATTTTCTCTCTTTTATACACAGATTTGTTTGTATCTGTTGTTATTCTTCGACTGTCTTACGTTGCGTTTGTCTTAGGTCACATGTTTATTGAACTGTGGAGGGTATTCATTTTCTCCACGGTGATTTGGATTTTCTTGTTCATTCAACAAGCAGAGGGAATAGTATCTCTTGGAAATTCACTGGAGGGGTTATTCTTTAGGAGATGGCTCAGACAACATGGCTATTCTTTAGTAGGTCCAGGTTTCTGTCAAATTAACTTATACTAAATCATTTCCATGTAACTATTAGAACTTGCTGGTGTTAATTTGCTGTAAGGATCTTTATTTTGATTAGCCATTGAATGCAAATCACGACCTCCTTGTGACGTGAACCCAACCTCATATATGCCATCTGGAGGGGTTTGTTATGAAAGTACAGCAGGCGATGTCTTCCACATAGGTTCGAGTCCCACGCCAACTGCCAGCGTTTGAATTCAGTTCGTGCCGCTTCCCCAGCATGGCTTTACGAGGCCAGGCGGTAATTGGAAGCGTCTGTGTGACCCTCGCATGGAATTTCTCATTGTGTCTGAGATGTAGAGAGAAAAGAAAGAAGGAGGGAACGTGAACAAATAGAAAAAAGGAACATTGCGGAATGTTTTAGTCTTTGTCGTTGCATGTTCGACTTTATAGCTACAATGGAAATTAGGGTTTTTTAATAGGAAATGTGTGTACAGTGCTGGAGGAAGGGCTTCCTGTTGGAAAGATCTGAGTGATTTTACTGCTAGATCAGCAGAATGACATGCACTCAATGTCCTCTATGCTTAATACGTCACTGCTAGTTTCAAAACTAGTATACAATTTTTAAATGGCCAGTGATTGTTAATGCATTGACTTAAACACTGTTTCTGAAAGTACAATTTGTGTATTTGTTCGACCCTATAGAAAGTAAACTAGCCACCAATGCAAAATATTGTTCATGTTTTGCTTCAGGGACAGGAAGGAAGTGTACATGGGCGATGACAACTCTCTGACCCTGACTTTCAACGCAAAGAACGATGGAGGCGGAGCTTACGAAGCCGAGCTGTATGTGGTCTTGCCACCAGAGGCCGACTACAGCGGAATAGCCCGCAATAACGAGGTGAGATATGGAGACCCTCCCCTCCAGGTGCTGCCTATTACACGAACGTGTGCCAGACCCCGTCCATTAACTCCTACATGTGTTCAGCATTTCAGCTGAGAAAGACCTTTGTTCTGTTACTTTGATACTCCAGAGATGACGTGTTTTTTATTAATGGAGACATGTGATGAGAAATCCTGTAGTGAGGCAAAAATATAGTTTACTTTAGTTTACATTTTAAGAAGGGGTAGTCCTTACAAGAGGATTACCAAAAAGGTCTGTTTTAATTAATTACTTGTACTTTTTTTTGTTAACCCTAACCATGTGTGGGGATGATGTAGCACAAAAATGTAACATTCAGTAGTAGTACCACAATTATTCAAAGCAGGTCAAGACATGAGTCAGGGGTGTGAGTTATCACTGTGTGTGTGTTTCCTGAAATGTACTGGTCTTTTTTTCTCCGGACAGAGCCTGACCCAACTGACCTGCAGTTATGAGACGGAAAATCAGACCCGTTACCTCAGTTGTGACCTGGGCAACCCCATGAAATCAGGCACTAGCGTAAGCACCTAAATATTCTTTTTGTTTGTGCTTATTTACACACTTGAGTGACTTGGGGTTTCACATTCAGCTGATTAAAAAGCACTTTTTTATTAAGTGCAATTGAATCTTACTGATTTCTCAGCATATCTGATCATTTTAAAATTGTGATTTGAACAGTCATAGACATTGGTAGAATCTTCTAAAGCCATGGAAATGTAAATCAGTTTATAAAACTCTCAATCTATTGTTCTATCTTACAGTATATGTAGTTATATCTAAGCTCAACTCTTTTTCCTTGGCTAGAAATTGTGGATACACTTTATTTAAGGTGTCTTATAGGATTAGGGTTTGACTTAGGGTTACTTGCATGTAATTATGCATAATTAATTGTAAGTACATGTTACGTGTAAAAAGACACCTTAAAATAAAGTGTTACCGAAATTGCTTTTTGTGTGTGCAATCTCTAAAATAGTTTATAGTTATCCTTTTCCAGTATTCACAAACGACTGGAAAAATCATGGAAATTCTGATTACTGACAACTAGCATTTAAAAAACCAGGCCTCCAGCAAACATAATTGTGTTCTGTTAGTCACGTAACCTTTATTAGTCATCTAACCTGTGTAGTAAGCTCATAGTGCTGTCTGGGTGGCTTGCTAAGGGCTGTGTTGAATCATGTTTGGACAGGCAGGAAGTTCCCACCAGTGATGCAGGAAGTGACAGTCATTTTGGCTCTTCCCTCTTAGAGAGTGGAGTTCCCCTCTCCAAAATGCCACTGTGTGGAGGTGGTGGGATCTGTGTGGTTTTTAATGTGTCTACAGCGATGGAGTATAATATGTGTTTCCAGACACCCTATGTTTTTAGTCAGCTGCTCTCATTAGTTCAGGGCAGGTTATTTGGGTGTTTTATTCAGCAATTTTATTATCAATGCTATTTTTGGGATTCCAGGACCACCAAAGAGGTTCCTCATAACAACTGGCCTGTATCTACAATAGTATCTCATGCAATGAGAAATTCAGAAGTTATAGCCACCCACCCACACACACACACACACACACACATGCACCTGAACTCTCACACACGGAGTGCTGAGAGCCGCTCATATGGGGTCTTTTTGCCAGAGTTTATGTGCGTGCGGTGGGAGCATAAAACCACAATTATAAAAGGGAGGCTGGAACTCCCATGCAGTCTGGGGCTGGTGACTTCAGCATTTTAGGGTAGAAACTAAGTGGAGTGCTTTTGACAGTGGACCTAAACATGACATCACTAGATGAATGAGAGAGGATACGTTTTATTGTTTCCACTTGTGTTTTTTGGATGGAATACAGGAAAGGAACATTCCACCTACTTCAACATCCATTCCGTTGCTATGGCAGTGCATTATGGGGGATTTGTGTGTTTAGAGAATTCTCTGGTGTAATTCTTGGAAAGCTGAAATTCAGTATTGTTGCACTGCTAATATCGTTGGCTCCTTTATGAGAAACTGCTTGCATTTCTCTGAATTTTGGGTTGTTTAAATGAATGAATAAAACATGTACTTGCATATGTACTTGTAGGAAGTGACCTTGGACTTATTTTAAATAAATTGTTTTATTTTCAGTTATGGGCCGGACTGAGATTCACAGTACCACGTCTTAAGGACACACACACATTTGTGCAGTTTGACCTGCAGATCCGTAGGTATGAGCCTTGAAACTAATACACACAGCTTTAATGTTGCATTGTTTTGGTTTGGTTTAGTTTTAGTTTTAATTTTGTGTTTTTAAAAATAAACATCCACACTATCTACAGACAATTAAACTATATAGTAGCAAACATTAATAAAAGCTTAGTACTTTTGCATAGTAAAAGATCACGGTAACACTTTATTTTTAGGCACCTTTGTTACACGTTACATGTACCTACTATTATAATAACAATAAATGATTCATAATTACATGCAAGTAACCCTAAGCCAAACCCTAAACCTAACTCTAACCATAGAGTAAGTACATGTAGTTAATTAATATTACTCAGTACTTACATTATTACTATGATTACACTAACAAGGACACCTTAAAATTAAGTGTAACCAAGATCACCGTTTCAATTGGGGAATTTTCTTTTTCTTATTTATAAATATGAAATGTATAAAGAAATATATTAAATGTGTAAATAAATATACATAACGGAAATCTTATATAAAGAAATACACTTTTTTTATTGATAAAAAAAATATATGATTGCCTATACAAAAATGTATTGGTTTGTTTATCTATTTATTTATTTTAAAATATATTTCATATTGGCCATCATATATTTATAAGTGGGACTATTATGATTCCTGATATATCATGCATCTGTAATATATGGTTAGTTTAGTTGCACATGCCGTTAAAGAGACCGTAGAATGCTCTTTAATAAGCTCTCATCTCTCAATCTGCAGTAAGAATGAGAATAACTCCCAGAGTGAAGTCGTCCCCTACAAGTTGGAGGTGGTGGTCCAGTCAGATGTTATTCTACAGGGGTGAGTTCACATGCAGAACCCAGTTATAAGCACTTCACAAGACCACTGCTCTTCTGGAACTCTCACTAGGAGACTCTGTTCCTTCACTTTCTCATTTCCCCCTCTCTCTATCTCTCATTTTACAGTGTCTCCCGACCAGACAAGGTCTTCTTTCCCCCACCGAACTGGAAGTTGACCAAGAATGTGATGGTTGAACAGGATGTCGGACCCTCCGTCCAGCACACTTACGAGGTAAAGACCTTGTCTGAGCCCTTCAGTTGGACTTGAAGTCAGAGAGGCCTGTCTTTGATAGGAATCCAGAGTAAAAGCTATAAATCCAATGGTGCAATTATGGGATTTATGGTTGCCTAGCAACTAGCAGTTCAATTAGCAATGTTTTAAATGTTAGTCCTGCCTGCTTTTTTGAGCTAGAGACTTTAAATCATTTTAGTAAAAAAATATTTTCATGCAATTATTCATTCATTCATAAAATTTTTATAAGGCAAAATAAAATAGATGATTATTTTTGAACACAGAAGTCACTAAGTCCATTTCGAGTTGGTCAGCTCAGCTAATTGCTGCTTGCAGCTTGGTTTATTTATACGACACACTTTCTGCTAGGGTTTTGCTGATGAGTCATGCAAATACTTGCACTTGTAGAGGTTGTCATGGAGCTCCTAAAATAGCACAAGGCATCAAGCCATCCTTTTATGATGACCAGAGAGTACAGAAACACCTGTGGAGTACTTTAACTGCATGTTTTAATCCTGTGGTTGTGATGTAATCATGAAAATGACAAGGTAGAAACCTTGATGTTAAACCAAAGGGTTTGAGAGGGTTTATGACGACATAACAGATTTTTGATTCATACCTCTGTCTGTTTCTCCCTCTCAGTTGGTGAACAACGGGCCGAGTCGCATCAGTCACACGCTACTGCAGCTCAAGTGCCCCATGAGGCTTCAAAGTGTCAGGTTCATTTACCCGCTGGAGGTCACGACGGAGGGCCCTGTTAACTGCACCACCCACAACATAGTCAACCCCTTGAACCTCAAGGTAAGACGCTGTGGGTTAACTGAAGGGCAGAGATTTAATCAAAGTACAAACTGACAAAATAATTAAGACTGGGGTGCTTTCTGTCATTATGTGAACGACTTTGATCTGTGAGGCTTTTCTTTTAAAGCACTGTTTATGGGCAAGATTGTCTGGGTCGTATTTCATGCATTATAAAAGAAGAAAATAGATTTTACTTGAATTAGATTTTATATATATATATATATATATATATATATATATATATATGAAGAGCTCTTTTCCAAAACGCTATAAATCCATTTTAATAGTTTTCATGAAAATGACATTTTTTTACCTAGACCCATACATTTTGTTAATATTCAATTTATCCTGTTAAAATGGTCTGTTGGCTCAGTCTGAACATGTTAAACAATGATTGTTAAATGAAACAACAATATTGTCGATTATAAATGCAAAGTTTTTAGTTTTTTTCAAAACGCTACAAATCCATCCTTTTTAATGTTGGTTTATGTCTTTAAAAAAAGAGAACATGCAACATATGACATTAGGGACTCATACTATAAACCGATCGCACCAGCCTTGTGTTGATGTAACCCCCCCGGGTCCGCACCATCACACCGAACGGGTCTCGAACCTGGGTCTCCGGTGCGGGATGCGGGCGCTCTAACAAGGAACGCCAAAGGCTACAGCCTCTAGCGTCAATCGGTTAAACACCACCTTTTATTTTTTGTGATTTTCTTTGTCCAGTCTGCATTTTCTACCCCCAGGTGTAGGTCTCACTGGCTCATCCAGGCCATCAAAAGTGTTATTAGAGTTTAAAGCACTCATTTTGAAGACACAAACAAACGCTTTCAAAGCGTCGTCATGTTGGATTGCATAGAACGAATTCTGATTGGTCGAGAGGATATATCGCATTTAGGCTAAAAACAGGTTCGACGCTTATAGCGGTTTGGAAAAGAACTGCATCTTGCAGTACATTTTAAACAAGGAAATATAGCGATTTGGCATGAAACATTGATGGAGCAGTGAATAGGTTCAGTACACAGCAAAATGGCATGACAAACTCATTTTTTTAAATTTGGCGTTTATCGCGTTTTGGAAAAGAGCTCTTCATATATAAATAGCGTATTATCTTAAATAATAATATTATGTATTTTGCTTCAAATAAAAATAAGCTTATTATTAGGACTGTTACATTTAAGTAATCTTTGCACAAATTATCATTATTGTAATGTGAAAAAAATATAATATGCATAAACATTTAATTACTGTGTGTGTGTATGTATTTCTTGATAGGTTATTTCAAACTTATTCTTACAGGGATGTGAAACTGTTGTCATTTCTGCTGTAAAGACATTAGAGATGAGAGACTCGCAGTCATGTGAGGAGAGAACAGATGTCCACAGGAACATCATGAGCTCTTAAAAGGATTTAAACTTAAGGGATATCCGCTGTCAGTAACACCTAGTTTGTCCCATACAATCTAATACATTTGCCCAACACATGCACACACCACCCATCCATCCATCCATATTTCCTAATATGTCCTTTCTTAGAACCCACCCTGTCCCTCATACTGCCCCACCTAAGGGCATTAAAGCAGCCTTTGATCCCCCTGCTGTACTCTCATCTCAATCTGCTCCCTTCATGCTTCACGTCCCACTGCTGTCTATATAAACAGCCCTCAGCTCAATCAGAGCTCTTTTTAAAAGACCTCTTCTCTCTATCTCACTCTAGGGTTATACAAATGATCTGAAAAAGTGTGGGTCACACGTTATAAAAGAATAATTAATCTAAACATCTAATGAATATTCTATATGGTATAATGGTTTGTATACCCCTCTCTCTTTTGGGCCATCTGATGACTAGCCTCACCAAATCTGGATGATTGGTAACACAAAACTGCTGTTACATCTGGAATTCTGCAGAATTTCTCCCCTAAGTGTTTTTTGTTCAGTTTCTCATGCCCTTGGGGTGTGTTTCTTGGTTTTGAGGAGTGGATGGGTCTACAAAATGGAGAAGTTGAGTAAAATTCAGACATCTGTTGCAAAATGCCCCTCACGTCCCGTAAAACGTGTCCCTCCCGTGGATGACTGTCCGTGTTGAGTCAGAGGGCGTCAGTACAGACTGAACCGTGATGTCAGAGTCCACAATGTCCAAAAGAGTGGTGAGTTTCCACTGAATGATCTGTTCCCTTTCCCCTCTCTCTCTCTGTAGCTCCAGCAGTCTTCTACCGAGCAGCCTCCTTTACGAGAACACCACATCGAGAAGAGGGAAACGCACAAGGGCGAGCTGTCTCAGCTGACCAATCTGGTGAGATTTCTCAAAAGAGTGGTGTGTGTGTGTGTGTGTGTGTGTGTGTGTGGGGGTTATGAGAGAAAGACAAAACACACAAAGAGAGTGACCTATGAACTGTCTGAAATGGAACCTCATGATTTGAAACACTCTGCACAGGCATTATCTCAAGTATTCCATTTAGCACCCCTAGCAATTGATTACAGCAGAGTTATGCTAAGCTAATGGAAAAACCCTCCTAAAACATCTTAAACCCGCATGGTTTGCTGGTATTAGTTGGCCTGCTAGCTTGGTCAGGCTGATCTGTTGACTGGTTTTAGAGGAGTTTTGGGCCCTTTTCAGCTGGCTATGCTGAGAGACCGTCTGAAGACAGCCAAGACCAGCAAACCAGCTTAGGCTGGTTTTAGTGGGTCTTTTCAGCTAAGAGGGAAACTCTAATGTGCAAAAACATACATAGCCCACATCAATATTGGTTAAAATGGTCAATATGAATGGAAAAAAATTTGATGAGAGGAAAAATGATTCACTCATAAGAAAGTGAAAGCATTCCTCCAAGAAAGTTTTGAATTATGTTTCAAAAACCGGTGACGTAAATAATATGAGGTGGGAGGAAAAACTATATTTCATAACTTTTGCGTTTTCTTGCAAAAGGCGTGTGTTCCCCTGAGAAACTTTTGCGAGCAAATAAAATGGTAATGGAAATGGTATGAAGCTATATTTCAAACTTTTCTGCGCAAACACAAGGTTGCTTTTGGGAAAGCAGAAGTTTTGAGAATGAATGCAACGTTTCTCAGAGGGAAATTAAAAGTTTTGTGTATGAATTCAAAGTTTTTAGAACAAATGGAAAGTTTCTCATGGAAAAATGGAACGGAAAATAATGCAAAATCATTCAAATGTAATTGTTTTTATTTTTTCAATCATTATGTCCCTTTAGAGGCTCTGTATGAATTAAATATATCTATTTATAATCCAAAATGGTGGTAAAATAAATGCATTCTTGGAATTACATTCACCTTGAATAGCACATGCAATGCTGCTTTTGAATTTGGCCAGAACTCTAAATAATTATGATATATACATCTTGGAAGAGACGTTGCATAATGCACCTATGATGCCTTAAAGTACTGTCTAGGTAGGCTG
Source organism: Gymnocypris eckloni scoliostomus (assembly GCA_027564155.1). Taxonomy (NCBI): domain Eukaryota; kingdom Metazoa; phylum Chordata; class Actinopteri; order Cypriniformes; family Cyprinidae; genus Gymnocypris; species Gymnocypris eckloni. The sequence goes on from CM050412.1 coordinate 48,584,026, forward strand.
CTGACTAGGTTTTGGAAAACAGTTGCTGAGTCCTGTCAGCAGGAAGGGCAACATGAGTCATTTGCATTGGGTAAAATGCAAATGTTGAACAAACACTTCGAATTCAGCATTCTCATGACCTCAGATACCAAAGGACCTTTGGTTCGCTAGTGTAGTAACTCAGAAGGTCAAGTTATACAGGGTCAAAGATCAGCTGTGACTGATTGGCTGCCATTAAAGATGTTTTGCTTGGTTGGTTTAGGTGTATGTGTGTCTGTTTTTGTATGCTTGTGTATGTGCGTGAGCATGTGATAGAACATTAATGACCTCATTATTCTCCAAAGTGATGGGTCTGTCGAAATGTCCTCGCTCTACCCTGTAATTTCCCGTTCTTCTGTTCGTCATTAACTGCTTCAGCTAGCACTTCTCTCAGACAGCAGCTGATTGTGTAGTCCAGCTGTAGGCACGTAGCTCTTATCCTTGCTCTGTACCTGACCAAATGAAAGAGGGCTTTGTCGCCTGTTGCGCTCCATCGCCCACATTTATCATCGCTTGCTTGATGACGTGTTCCTAGAGGCCTATTTATTTCTTCGGCCTGATCCCTTGTGCTTATTTTGGTTAGAGAGTACAGGAGTCTCTGTTGACATGACCTAGTGAACAGTGAAGATGTGTTACAGGACTTGTAGGTTTGACATCTCTCGACTAGGATAAGATGATATATTGACACCTTAGACAATCATGAGTGTCCCTTAACAAGATAAAAAATGTACTTGAAGCAAACTTGACCTTGTTTGAATAATATAATTTGTCCTACCTCATTGGCCAATAGTTTTATTCTTGTTTGAACCATTCAGTAAATTAAATTATATATATATATATATATATATATTTATTTAAATTAGACAATTTTGGTGTCTATATCAAATTAAATGGACAAAAGTGATTTTATATACATAGAAAACATAAATGTCTACTTTACAAAAGTGTCTACTTTAATGTTTCAAATACATTTTGTAATAAACATAAATATTATACATATATATATATATATATATATATATATATATATATATATATATATATATGTATATATATATATATATAATAATAAGTATACATATTTTGTAAGTCAAAATATGGGTGAAATAATGTTCTATCATCATTGTAGGCATGTAACAGATATATTTATAAAAAATATCCTTATTCTTACCTGTACTTTTAAAAAATATATAAAAGAGTAAGTGATAATATATTTGATTATATTTTAAATGACAGTTTTTGGGTGCTGCACAAGATTGTTTGGTATATAAAATATTGTTACACCGAGTGACATTTTAGTGGGTGTCTCCTGTAAATCATGGTAAAAATGTATGATAGTCATTAATGTTTGCTTGACAAAATACATATATATTTTATTACATAATGTTATAGATGTATAAATATTTTGTAAAAAAAAAAATTCTTACATAAAAAAATAAAGTTATAAAAAAATGTAAATGTCATTTATTGATTTATTTATATATGCAATACAAGAGCAAGAGCTGTAAACCAATCAAAACTCCCGAAGATCCCAAACACTGAGGTGGTTCATATACCAATTGAGGGAATTTATTATGTTCTGTGATCATTATTTTCTCACCCTCCCAAATGAAACGAATGTCACGTTACAGGGATCCGGTGACGAATGTGGTCGTGTACAGCTTGTAAAAACCAGGGAGCTAAATGTTACCGCATCGGAGGGTCAGAATTTGGCTTTAGGCAGCTGTAGGCAGGGGTTTATAGTCCTGTGACTCAACCACTGAATTCCCGCTAATTTAAAGCAGTCGATGCACAAGACGTTAACATTAGGTCTTTTGTCATCGCTGTTGGCCCGTCTCATGGTCCCATCTCTCATCCGGATCTTCACATTCATATTTATTTTTGGGTTTTTAATTAATGCTTGTATCCCAGATGACAGGCAGGCATGCTTTTATTCTGATTTTATTTATTTCTGCCAGGAAATTTAATTCACATGATCTGTTTGTGTAAAGAGCACATCTTTTATGACATCATTGCATTGCAGTGTCATTTGTTTATTTGAATGACTGCTGTTAGGAGGGGTTTGCAGGAGCTAGCATGCAGTGTGATGGAATACATCTGTAAATGTCATTATGTTGATTCTATAAACTGATCATTATTAACTCTGTTTTCTCTGTTTTTCTGATGTGTTAGTCTTGCTCCAGTGTGGATTGCTGGACTCTAACGTGTAACGTCGGCCTGCTGGAGCGAGGGACTAGTGCCATACTGCATGTCCGCTCGCGAATCTGGGCAGAAACATTCATGGAGGTGAGTGGAAAACCTTGATGCCAAATCGGTCTTCTCTAATACTGCTATAAAAGTGTGGCATGTACAAGCTTTCATACAGCCAGATTTCAGACTCCAAAGTCTTAAAAAAAACTTGCTAACCTGTCTGTTCCAAGATTACACTGATTAAATATCCAAGTTTTTAATGTAAAGTCTGGCTGTGTGTGGTGTGGTAGTCACTAATAAGTGAACTAACAGAGTTCGTTCAGATGCATGCTAAAGCGAGTCAGATGATATCTCCAAACAGGAGCTCTTTTGAGAGACGTCTTACATGCTCTCTGCTGTTCTAGCCAATACAAAGCTTATAAGTGTGTGCATTGAAAATGCATTAGGAGAAATCCTGAGAGCTCAGCGGATTGGAATGTCAGAGGGGTTTTGTGAGAAGCAAAGCCAGACTGAAACACTGGGATTCAGTGAAACAATACTACCCCCATCTGGAGGCACATGGGATTGTTGCATAGAGAGCTCAATTCAGAACCACCAGTCACATTCTAATTAATTCACATATGTTAGATTTGTGATTTTCCTACTTTCTCTTATTGATGTGTTTTATGCTCTTTTGCAGAATCCTTATAAAAACTTCAATGTGGAGTGCCTTGTTAGTTACAAAGTGGAAAAGATGCCATATGCCATTTTGCCCAAAGTGACTCCTAGTGGTGCTAAAAAGGTACACTTACTCATCTAATCTAATTACTGTTCATCATAGACATAGTGTTTTTGGTTCATGTTAATTAAATAATGCACTGATCTGTCTGTTACCTGTAGATGGTCACTCCTGTGGTCTGGAATAAGCCAGACAGTACGTATGCTGTTCCTCTGTGGATCATCATTCTGGCTATTCTGGCCGGTCTTCTACTGCTCGCACTGCTGATCTACTTCCTCTACAAGGTCCGTGTCTGCCATTTTGATGATTCACTTTGACTAGCTAATCGCTAACAAATTATTTTTATTTGTTGACAGTCAAGCATGCAACCAATAGTAAAGTAATAAAAAAAGTACAACTAATAATTGAATATGTACTTTTTTGTAATGGGACTAAGTTAGAACTAAACCTTATCCTAGAAGTAGCTTGTCACTAATTGTAAACTAATACTTATGCTTCTTAAACAAATGTAATCATTAACAAATTATTATTCTTTGTAGTCTGGCAAGCTATTAACTAATCGTATACTAAATATTACGCTTCACATAAATTATGCTTACATATAAGTCATCATAACCTAAATCTTTTTTCGAACCACGTTAAGTTATTGGAAAAAATATTTCATAATGGGACTACATTTTTAACTATTCATAAAGTAAACGATATCCTTCATAGTTAGACTAGCTTTTTACTAATTGTAAATGAATCCTCGTCTGTTGTAGCCTGACTAGTTATTTAATTAAAGCTAGCTTTTAATTAAAAACTAATTCTTAACGTTTTAAGACAGACTACTTTGTAACTAATCATAAACAAATTCTTATTCTTTATAGTCTGACTACTAGTAACTAATTGTAAACTCTTATTCGTTACATTCGGGAAAAACTTGTAACTAATCATAATCCAAGTCTTTTATTTTTTTTTTGTCAGACCATCTTGTATCTATTCATTAATAAATTGTTACTAATTGTAAACTAATTCTTATCTAATGTAGTCAGACTAGTTATGTTTTGTTACAGTCAGGCTAGCTTGTAACTAATAGTAAACCAATACTTATCCTTCTTAGACTACTTTGTAGCTAATTATAAACGTGTTGTTGTTGTTGTGTGGTTCATTTACAACTGAGCATACATTCTTATCAGTTGTAGTTGGATTAGTTTGTAAGTAAATGCGAACAACTTCTTATACTTTGTTCAACTAGGTAGCAACTAGTTGTAAATGAGTCCTTTTCTTCACCATCATTGTATATCCTTCTCTTCTTGATTCCTGTAGCTCGGCTTCTTCAAGAGAACTCCATACGGAACGGCCATGGAGAAAGCCCAGCTCAAACCTCAGGCTGCATCCGAGGCCTAAACTACACAAGAGCATTCAGAAAACACGTCCCGGAGAATGTTCTGAACCAGAGCCGTTCAAAGAGAGCTTACTTGCTGTAAAAAAAACACAAAAAAACAAAGACTAGACTGCAGTAAAGGAATACGGAGGAAAGATCACTGGATCTTCTCTGTACTGCACTAGATCATGAGACCCTGAGGACTTAAAGCCAAATGAATGTTGACATTGTTTATTTTATATTATTATATTTCCTTGATGTGGGTTTCCATTTTTAACCGCCACTTATAGCCTACCACTCACAAACAGATCTTAACCAAAACTCAGGATCACTTGCCTCTCCTGGCAACCTGCTAAAGGAGAAAATCTACAGACACAATCTGCACTAATAATAAGAGTAACATTTATGATATTCACATTTTAATTACATTACATTTTTTAGTCTTAGTCCGCAACTGTTCATGTGTTTCAGATAGCTAAACAGCATCTGCAGTGTAGCATTTTACATTTTTAACGTTAAACACACACCTTTGCACCAAAAAACCTTCTATGCAGTATTTCACAACCAACCAAAGATATTGATACAGGTTTTGCTCATTCATTCTTTTGAAAGTGAGAATGAGGTCGTTTGATACTTCACCATGGACCCTCATCTCCAGTTTCCTGCTGTCTTTTATCTTTTTATGAAGATGTTTGAGATGTTTTTTGTTTTGTGATTTTCAATTGGAATGGGTTTTCACTTCAAATGAGATGTTTTCAGCTCAGTCTCCTCTGTATCCTCTGAAGAAAGCAAGCCAGGTTGGTTTCGCTCTCAGGTGATGCTGCGGAAAGGATCGAGTGACTCTTTTCCGTGGAAAATATTATCAGGATCCTTCGCGTAAGGCGACCGTTCTTCCCTACTGAATGTCAGCCGTTTCCGTCCTGTTATCGTTGTAGTAACAAGCGACAACGTTGCCTTAAAAGTCATCTGGGACTCAACTGGATCCGCGCCGAGCCTGTGAAACCTCGCCGATGCCTTGAAGCAGAGCTGTGCTTTGCCGTTACGCTAACAGGCTCTTGGGCCAAAGAGCAGAAGGGTCATCCCTCCAAACCTCTTGGGTGGAGATTGAAAAGCAAACCTCTTCCAAGGCAGCAGGCCTCATCCAGGGACTGAATGTTGAAAAACACCTGTATGCTTTTTTTTTTTTTTTGTATGCGTGTCTTTGTGATCATTGCTTGTGTGCATTTGGATGTTTTTTTGGGTTGTATGGAGTGCCACAGTCAGTGTTGAAATGCCTCCATACATCATGGTGCTGAAGTGGCCGAATCAGACAGGAAGTAACTACAATCTCCCATCATGAAACTCCTGTTTCAGCGAGCCACCTAGAAATGGAAAGCAGCTGGAACTGTGGGATGTGTAGGAAATCTGTATGGAAGTGCAATATTGTTGTATTTTATTTTTTTTACTTTGTCATGTGCGTATTAATACTATATTTTAGTGAAGTTCTCAGAAATAAGGAGTATTTGAAGACAACACCCAGTTTGAGGGTTGAAATTAGCCCAGATGTTCAGATAATTTAAAAGTCTAAAAAAATACAGAAACGGGACTCCACTGCCTAAAAGGTCCAGATTTGTAATTATATAAAGTGTGATTGTACCATAAAAGTTCAGTTTTCAATCACCAATAGGCATTTGTCAAATCGAAACATCATAATTTCAAACATATTTTGTCTGTGAGGGTTTTACTGACCAAACCGGGTTGTTTTAATTGGTACAAAACCAAATAACGGACACAGACTCCACTTGAATCCTTAGTAATCTTTTGAATATCTTTTGTACATTATCAAAAATTATTTATTCCTCCAAAAGTTAGATTTTAGTTTTGAGATTTTTGTATTTTAAGCGGGAGGAAACACTGGGTATGTCTTTTTTTTGTTTTTAAAACGGCCCCAAATCCCCTTGTGTGTTTTAAGTTGTAAATATGTTTGGTGAGGAGATTATTTTAATTTTCAGATGATACTGATTTGACGTATTTCATCGCCCCATATTGGGGAGAATCAGAGGGATGTTCAAGTAATTATTTGTATTTACACTTTGCATTTTAAAATAAATCTTTCAGTTTTTTTTTACAACTTATGGTTGAACTGTTTTTCCTTTTTAGATTTAGCATGTTTATGAAAAATTATTTAGAGGGGGAATAAGAGACGCCAAGTAGATCATTTTAAACAAACTAAAGACCACAGATATTCAATAATTTATTTATATAAAAATAAACCCTTCATTAAGAAAAAATGCATGAGATATATAGTTGTATATATAACTTCTACAAAACTGTGCTCTCTTCATAGTACAGGTTTAGCTTGGTGGTATTCAGCTTTTATATACAGCAGCTGTAATAATCTGCAATCTGTTCTTCTCCAATGCTTGCTCACAAAGGACTTTAAAGCTTAATATTCAAAACAGACCACAATACTGTTAAATAAGGAATAAGTGCTGACAGACCATAGATTTATTGAAAAGCACTGCATCTATGTGCATTCATGTTCAATAATGCAATGGTCCACAGATATAAAACGACGTTTTATAGACAACATCATGCTTCTAAAAGCAGCCCAATCCAGTGTTGCTAATTCAGAAACAACGTGGTGAAGAGATACGGAACTGTAATCAGAATCAACATTGCCATGGTGTAATGTTTTTTATAAATAACAGTTAATACCAGCAGCACTAAAGTGAAATTCTTTGCTCATGGTGTAGTGTGTCAGATACGGCACATATTAGTCACAGCAGTCAGAACACTGCTGATAAGGCATCAAAAGGAAATTATCACTTGTCAGTGCTTTGCACAGTCCACGCAGCACTGACGACGTTTGTGAGAATTTACACCACTTAACCACACATAGGGTGATCATGGATTCCATCAGTCACATTTGTTCTCCAATATGGAGCAGGACGGGCTAAAGAAAGGCAGTCTTGCAGCATCTCAGCGCTCTATGGCTCTGGAGAGCTGAGTTAGTTTCTTCTGATTGTCGATCACTTTGAGGTTCTGGATGTGCTGTCTTATATTGACTGCATTGCGCAGGGTCAGGGACTGGTCTGAATCTGCAAGATATGAGACAGAAATCAATATTGAACTGCAATGACAGACTCCTGTTGATTTGTTCTACTTTGTTTTTGCATATCATATTGAGGAAAAAGAAAGAACAACATACATGTTGATAGTCGGATAGCTTGGGCATCCAAGAACATTCTCTCCGTCAAGCCTTTCTGTGGAGATGAAGGCACTGCAAAAACAGAAGAGGACAGAATATTGCTGAATTCAATTAGTTTAAACGGAATGAACAACATGAAAATGAAATTCTACAGAGTTAAACACTTTAATCCACACCACTAGGGGGAGCCGTACCGTAAGGCTGACTTCGACACTCTCGAACCGTCTTCACTGTTCTGGCAATCATGCGCTAAAAATAAGGTAAAAAGTACATATTGAATATTTTTCTATATTATAGAGTTTCAATTTAATGCGACACTTAAATTGAAAGCAATACTCTCACCATTTTCTCAAAGTTGACCAGTTTATCAGTGTAGCTCTTGTTTCCCTCATGGATAAATGTCATATCTACACAAGCAAATTAAGTATTTGATTAAACTTACATCCACCTAATAGTCATAACATAAATAGTAAATAATATCAACTGGATCCGTAGTAAACTGCACCTTTAAGCAGTAGAGGCATGAAGGGAATGTATGGAGGGCTGAGTTTGGCTACAGTCAGTCTGTAGGCCCTGTGGTTACGGGATGGATCCTACAACAGAGATGATTACTTTTCATATAGTGCCTAGATATGACAAATCCTTGTAAAGAGTGTGCACATATTTGCCCTTACCATCAGTCTTTCATATGCACAGTAGATCCTCTTGGTTTTGTTTGGAAGTCTCTGTCAAGTCAAGTCAAATTTGTTTATATACACATTGTTTTAAAGCAGCTTTACAGAAAATCATGATGTTAAATGAAGAGTTAACCAAAAAATGTGTATTAATGTAGATTAGGGGTGTTAAACTCAGCTCCTGGAGGGGCGGAGCCCTGCAGAGTTTAGATGCAACCCTAATTAAACACACCTGATCCCACTAATCAAGGCTTAAATGAAAAGCATTATAGTTAACCCAAAAATTTTTGGGTTAACTATAATGTTATAATATCTTCATGCCTTAGAGTCACATTTAGCAGATTAGAGCTGACCGATACTATGGTTTACATTTTGCAATGATAAAGCAGATGATATTTGTTATATATATGTATGGATAAAGTTGGACATACTTATATGCAGATTTATGTAAAGAGCTGGGCGATAATATAGTTACATTTTGCGACAAAGTTAATGTAAGGACATTTAATGTGTTACAGGTCTTGAAAGAAGTTTATGGTATTTTACACAGAAATAAAACAACAAACATCTTATTTAGTCTAAGAATACTTAGTTGTTCTTACCTCCCATGTTTTATTGAGCCTCTGTACAGCGCTGTTACTGAGCCCGAACATCACTGCGAAAAACGAGTTCAGGTTCTTCTGCTCTTTTAAACTGAAATAGATCAAATCGGATGCCCATGAGCTTGTACTCAAAGTAAATAAGTCAAATGTATTCATTTAGAAAACGTATTGGTGTTTTTTTTGCTTTACTGATAACAGCATGCACAGTTATATTTTGGCTCCCCTAGTGGTCATAAATGGACACGAACTATAAAAATTGACTTATTTTACATAATCTTTTTTATTATTCAAACAATGTATTCATAATTTTACAATGCAGGTTGGGTCATTTACTGTGTCAACACGATTTATTTATTTTTTGTGCTGCAATAAGAAAAAAAAAAAAATAACATATATATATATAGATATCTATCGAGCCACATAATTGATGTTGTTGAAAAAAAAAAAGATTTTTGGAGTTGTAAATAAAAGAAGAATATTAGAGTATGTTTTTACAAGAAACAAATTATATTTCAAAATTTGTATTTTAATTCAATATGTTTCTTGACATTTCTTTGTAATTTGAATATAGATGTCTAAGTGCACATTGTTTCTATACTAATGTTTTTCAGTGTATATACTATCTTTTTCAGCATATATTTGTAACATTTATTGGGATAGTTTGTGCACATTCAGTGTCTACATAGCTGTAAAGTTGCAAAACAGAGTTTGCACACAGTTTGTTTAAAGATCATGTGAATTAGTCTTAGTGGCTCAGTGAGTCATGTTGATGTGAAGGTGAACTTAAACGAAAGTGTGACATAAAGAAAGACTAATGTAAAAGCATTAATGATTAAACCACTGACAGATGTGGAATATCCTCCACTATAAAGCATGTATGGCAGCCTTGAGTCTTGTGAACTGATATTGTACTCACACAACGGCCATCTTGATGAACTTCTTGAGTAGTATGGCTCTCTTAACCAGGTCCTCACAGAGACACAGCTCCGTCACCACCCAGTACTGAACCTCGTTGAAGCGACGCACAAACCGCTCCAGGTTAGCCGTCGTGGCTCCAGGGAACTTTTCCCGTCCGAAAACGTAATAGACCACCTCCACCTGTAGCACGGTAAACTAACTTTAGTTATGTCTACAATGTTTTCTGTAAAAATGTTTCTTGGGCAGAAAATCAGCATATTAGAACGATTTCTGAAGGATCATGTGACTGAAAATTCAGCGTTGCCATCATGAGAAGTACTTATCTTTTAAATTACATTAAATAAACAGCAGTTATTTGAAATTGTAATGATTTGACTATTAATGTATTTCTGATCAAATAAATGCAGTCTTGGTGAGCATAAGATACTTTTAAAAATAATGAAAAATCTAAATTATTCCAAACTTTTGTCCCATTCATAATTAGATTTTGTTTAAGTAATCATTCATATACTGTATTAGTATATCGCTTCAAGATTAGAGTTGCTTTTATCTGCTCTATATCTGGTGAACTTTGGAAGTATTCGATTGCTCTGAACGTAGGTCAAATAGTCATTTAAGTGACACCGGTCCACTTCACTTCCTACTAGCATTCATCTGATATGCACTTATTAGTGAGCCATCAGATATTTCAAATATTTACCCAGCAGGTGTAAGGCAGGCGTGCAATTCAGACAGCTCAGCTGTCAAATATTTCACTGACTCATTCTCCATGACACGTTTGATTCTTGAACAGATACGCTGCACACATGACTGATCACATCCTGTGACGTTTGTGTCCCTGAACGTGAGACGATTTCTAATAAATGCCAAGTACATGCTGATAATTACAGGATAGTTATGCTGTGATGCTCTTTTTGTGATTATTGATTCTGGTGATTAAGGGAATAGTTCAACCAAAAATCAAAATTAGCTGAAAATGTACTCACCCTCAGGCCATCCAATATGTAGGGAGTTTTTCCACATCAAAACTGATTTGGAGAACTTTACCCTTACATCACTTGCTCACTAATGGATCCTCTGGAGTGAATGGGTGCCATCAAAATGAGACTCCAAAGAGCTGATAAATGCATTGCGATAATCCACACTTCTCCAGCTCATCAATTAATGAGTCTTGTGAGGTGAAAAGGTACAGTATGTGTTTGTAAGACACAAGTCCATCAAGGCGTTTTCATTTTAAAATATTGTTTCTAGCTAAAAGTCCATTATCGATAATATCAGTTCTTACAATGAAAAAAATCTATCCGCTATTGTTCTCTCACATCAAAATTCTCCAACATATATTTGCTTAGAACTGTTCTTGCTTGTAAATAGTACTTCAGACCAGGCGACTTTCTCACTGGAGAAAGCAATATAGAAAGGACTATACTGTTGTATTTTAGCTGGAAGCAAGGGTTTGAAGTAAAACATGTCTTGATGGATTTATTACAAACACACCTTTCCACTTCAAAAGACATTAAATGATGGACTGAAATTGTGTGGATTACATGTGATGTTTGAACTCCAATTCTGACGGCACCCATTCACTGCACAGAATTCTCATCTACATCCTGGGTGACCTGAAGGTGAGTACATTTTCATTTAACTTCTCGTTTAGTCTTAGTATAGTAATTTTTGTTCAATACTCCTCCTTAACCCGATAAGTGGTATTAACGATTATAATGAAACCGTTTCATGTGCCAATGAAAATCTGTGTGCTGGTTCTGCGGTTACCTCATGCATGGCCATGAAGAGCTCCCAGTCGTAGCTGGTGTGCTGGCTGGCCATGTCCTTGGAGCACATCTGCTCCAGAGTGTCCATGGTGGCCTTCTCTGGCCCCAGCTGCTCTTTCATCGGTGTCTGTCAGGGGCAAAATACACACACCAGAGGAGACTTAAATCTGAACCATAATATTTGACCATTCTATTAATTAACTAACTGCAGAATGTAACCTTATACATTTGAAACTATATTACTGAAATGTGAACATTTTTCTCATTCAATAATTATATGATATATTAATCAAATGAAAAATAAATGAATACTTGCCGAGAAAAGCTCATTTTTTAAAAATATGTTTTTGGAAAAATCCAAAAACATTTATAACCAATTTTGCAAAGTATTGCAATATGCAGAAAAATAAATGTCACAGCTGATGTATATATTTACAGCTGACTTGTATGGCTAGAATTTCCACCATTGTTGGTCTTTTACTATGAAACAGCAATAATTCTGTTGGCATCCTCACCAGTTGTTCCACTTGGCTGGCAGAGCAGAAGAAAAGCTTCTCATTCACTCCTAAAGAGGCAGAGACCGCCGTGGTCTCCAACTTGAGCTGGACCCTGTCTGCAAGAAGCAGAAGAAACTTTGATCTCATAAAATATCTGATCAGGTAGGACAGAATCTAATATTGAAGCTGTAACAGTTCTGGCACAGTCAGAAGATCTCCAGAGGAGACTCTGAACCCAAATCATCTGAATCTCATAGCTTACCTCCTGAGGAATTCATCTTGACCAGCACATAGTCTCTCTCAGGATCCACTAATGTAGTCAAGATGTCGTTTACTGAAGCATCGACCGGCAGCATCACAGTGACAGGATTATGATCTGGTTTAAAGATCTCATACAAGACTGCAAATGGACAATTGGACTCTTTTAATAATTAGGTACTTTCAGTGATATTTATTTTGATTCATTTTAGCAATTTCATTGGGATTTTATCCTTGTTTTATCTGCCCTTAATTTCTTTATGACACTGGTTATTATTAAAACTCACAGAAGTAAAAATACAAACCTTTATCTTGAGCTTTAATCGACCATAATTTCCCCACCGGCTCTTCGTGAACAGAAAACCAATCAAACTTTTGGTTCAGCTGAAACAAACAGATGAGCATATTGGATATTAGAGCTTCAAAAGGCAGTTTTCAACATGTTTAGACAGACTGGCTGTCTGAAATAAATGGACTGCATCGATGGTCATGATGGATTTTTTTGTGTCTGTGAAAAACTGCAGTTCTTATTTCAAGAATGTGAGGAATCAAAAAAAAAAAATCAAGTATCATTGAAAGATGGACAATACGGCATTTTAAACCCATTTTTAGGATGCCTTCTCTCAGAGAAAGCTGAGAAATCCTACCAGTATGTTTTGCGTTACCGCACTGCACTAGTGTTTCTTACAGAAATCTGTTTTTTGTATAGTCTATACTATACACTAAAGAAAAAAATCACTCTTGTCACGTGACCCCCCGCTCAATATACGTTCTCGCAGCTGTGTGTATATTTAACTGTCATTTAAACACCTTTTCTCAAATACACTGCAAACAGTTGGCTGGGTTTTATGTGACCATGGATAACGCTGACCTACTTATAATGTACATTTCAATTATAGCGTGTATGGCTCTGTCAGAACGGGATTTCCTTTTGGTTTGTTTTTAGACTTTGTCTAAAGACCTCTGGCCTCAGAGATGTTGACTTTTCCACCGGCGAGTCTGTTTAACATGCTGTGTCAAAGTAGGTAGGATTTATTGGTTGGTTTCATATCACTTTAAGTTTCCCATTAGACTAAGAAAGCAGGGCTTCTTACCTTCGTCAGAGTGTGACATCCATTCTCGGTTCTGTAAGGAGTATAATAAGGATGTGGGATTATGTAAAGAGGTTTGGTGACATAGCAGACTTAAGAGAAAAGGTGTGGACTCTATAAAAGCAGGACAATTATGGTATTTATTACTTTATGACTTTAAATCTGATTATGTCACCAGTTTGGCTCTGAAAATGCTTCAAAGTGTGAAGTGAAGTGTGAACTACTCAAACTGGCAAAATAACTGTAAAAGTTACTTCACTTGACTTTGAAGTACACCTAAACCATATCCGTCAGTCACATGGTCAAATATCATAGTATACGAGAGCTGATTTTGGTCATGATTACAAAACATTTATTTATAATAAATATTTATTAAGTGTTTGTATGTGTACAAATGGACACTGGCTAGTGTTTTACTTACATTTTTGTCTTTCTTCTGTCCCTCAGCTGTTCTTTGAGCATGCTGGAAAGTCTCGAGTCAGCCATGACCCCTTCCCTGAATTTCTATCACAAAAATTGTGATATTTGAAATAAACTTACTTTTGCATTACATTTAAATACAACATGAGTGTCAACAGCACTGACAATGCAATTAACTTATATTATTTTGTGACCCATTTTTGAGAAAAATACATACAGTATTTAAGTAAAATAAAGTAAGGTGACAATGTATTCATTGGGATCTGATTGGGTTAAATATATATATATATATATATATATATATATATATGTTAGGTTATAATAATATAAAACATATTTGTATTTTTTATTATGAACAATTTATTTATATCTATCTGTATATCTATTTCCCTGAGATGATGCATAACATGTTTGGATTAAACATAATAATATTGGTATATTTTTACATTTACAAGTCAATTTTGATAAAAAATTAAAGTGTACTATCTTCACCTCTAAAGTACAATGAACACATCTGAAATTCTAAACATTTTACTACTGAAGTACTACAGCAACCTGACTTTACCTCCAGGAATTCAGAGGCCACAGGATTGTCCCTCAGTAGCAGACCGAACAGAGACACCCAGTGAGCCACCAGCTTCACAACCTTCTGCTTGGTGTTGAGAGCATACGCTGCCTTCTCCAGGTCTGTACCTTCTGACGGCTCCGCTTGGTAGGTACACAAGTAGGTTAAGGATACACTTACTTATTGTTTCAGTTAGAACTTTGAGCCCTTTGGCATAAAGACTGGTAACAAAACAAATAAAACGCAGAGGAAATATCAATATGAAGTATACAATCAGTAGTGACAGGATATTGATGCTGGAGGGCTGCACAGAGCTGGCTGTAGGGCATGAAGACTGGATGTGTTAAGAGGAAGTCAGTCACACTGGGATCTGCAGATGTACAAAACAGAATCATAAACCTCATTAACAAGGACTTGTTTTCTTTACTGAGCTGTGGAGAATCCCAGAACATCTGAATCATGTGACTGCTGGTTTTAAACACCAAATGAGCAGGAATGTTTTGGTCTCTTCCTCAGTTCGTTCTAATACAGTGGTTTTCAACAAACAAATTCTAGATTCCTAAAGTTTCGTATTTAAAGGTTTATTTAAGTTAAATGTTAAACAAGTTCAGCCTTACCTAGAAAATCAGTGCCATTGCTTTCCAGTTTAATCGTCTCCAGCATGTGTTCTAGGATCTTCTCTGGCGTTCCTGACATTACGGTGTACCTGAGAGAGGTGGATCATTCATATTGACAATTTTTTCCACCATTCATAATTGGTTTAATGCACTTGAAGTCAAATAACAGTGATGACTAATGATTGAGCTTGCATTTCATTGTACAATAGCACTTTTGTAAGTAAAGTACCCAAGATGAATCACCTTTCACTGCAGACATTGAACGGCTTTGCCTATTCTGGATATGTATTATTCAGGGCTCGTTTCACTTGGTGATTTTATATAAATGGTTTATGAAAATGGATTTGAATTGGCTGATTTAATTTACTCATGCGAAGTAAAATTGGCTTAACACTGCGAGTAAATATTCTCATAAATTAAGTAAACGCAATTGAAATTACTAAGTAATTGGTTTTATTAACCATTTGAAATGTCTACTGTATCATTTGATATGCACATTAAGGCGTCTAAAATATCAACACATTCTAAACTTTTCAGAAAACCTGTTGTACACAATCTACTACATGTATTTTAGAGAGGCCTTTTATTGTGGCCAGCCTAAGGCACACCTGTGCAATAATCATGCTGTCTAATCAGCATCTTGATATGCCACACCTGTGAGGTGGAATGATTATCTCGGCAAAGGAGATGTGCTCACTAACACAGATTTAGACAGATTTGTGAACAATATTTGAGAGAAATTGGCCTTTTATGTACATAGAAAAAGTCTTAAATCTTTCAGTTCAGCTCGTGAAAAATGGGGGTTAAAAACAAAAGTGTTGTGTGTGTGTATATACATGTAAAAAATGTAACATTAGTAAATAGTATTTTTTTTCTATTCTGTTTGATGATGCTTATGGTGTAGTAATTACTTTAATTCAAAATTTAAATGACTAAGCTTTAATTAAATCATTGAGGTATGCAATTTAGCATAAAAATGGACACAATATTTACTTGTTGCTGCTTGCTGATCCTCCCTGACAAGCGGACTCCTGCGCCGAGCTCTTCTCAAGAACTAGAACGACTTTACCATGTTCCTCCAGGCGGACGGTGTTGGCCTCGACATCCTGCAGATAAGTTCAGGTTATAGACCACCATAGATACCATCCATGCAGATGCTAGCCTATGCACTCACAACCTACCTTTAGGATACGTATGAAGTCCTGCTTGTCCACCCGCAGGAAGTGGCAGTTGTCCTCTCTCAGGATGATGGTGGCAGAACGAGGGGCGTCGTTCACCAAGGCCAGCTGCCCAAAGTCTTCTCCCTCATGAAGCGTGGTCACCAAGCCCTGTGTGATGCACATACACAAGATCATCTTTCCTTGAAAGGAAGCGCACTGTATGAATGACCTTCAAACAATGGAAGTATATCTATATTTAAACTCAATGACTTCTAAAGGTCACTCAGCTGATGTTAAATAGCTTTACCTTGCCGTGTGTGATGACATTAACAGAGCCTCTCCAGATGATGTACCAGGAAGTCCCTTTGTCCCCCTGACTGAATACTGAAACAAACACAAACACATTACATTGTACTGTATTCTTATGGTAAACACAGCCTTTTTTTTGAGAGGATAGCAGTTGGCAAAATTATAGAAAAAGCTTGATTAGGCAGACCAAATTTAGACATGTGAACGGATTCATTTTTTTTCCCTCAACATTTTAGACAAACATTTTGAGCAGGGCTTCTGTGGGTCTAAAGTCTTAATTCTCCCTTCTCAAATTAAGACTTAAAAAGTTATTTAGAAAATGGAGCATAAAGTCTTACATTTATGAAGTAATGGCATTAAATGTTTAAATTAATATCTAACTTAATAGTTTTCCAATATAAATATCTAAACATCCTTAAATCGAGTTAGATTTATATGATGTGCACAGTGGAAATACTTGTTTTCTGAGAGAGTTTGAATAAACTTAACTGGGTTTATGCTTAAAACAAGAACAAATATGGTCTCGGTCAATGGCTTGTCAATCTTGTATTAATCATAAACTCACTTTGATTACTTTCTCATAAAACAAGGCTTCTTGCACAAGAAAACAAGACAAAAAATACTGATGAAGATCAGATGAAGATTTTTGATCTGAAGGTACAGTAAAAGTGTGTAAAATGAATTACAAATGTTGGAGATCTATTGCAAGTCTTTTTAAACTTTGATGTGCTGCTAATACAATGCATGTTTACATTTAGAGATCATACTGACGTATTGTTACATTTAATTTATTTACTTAAAGACCGTCATAACCCTGTTGTAACAAAAATAATCATGCTATGCAAAACTTGATCATAAAAATACATTTAGTAAAAAGGTCATAAAAAATGGTAAGATTCAATTTTAATTTGCATTTAATTTTAATGTAATTTACAATTTGTATGTCAATTCTAATAAGTCCACTGGATTCATTTAATTTTAATATCAGAAATCACATTGAAATGTAAAATCATAATGCAGTATTAATATGTCTGAGAAATAAAAAATATGATATGAGTCTGAATAAACTGAACTAATATGAGCTAATGAAACTTGACAGATTTTAAACGTGACTACCCCTTTAGATCATCATCAGTGTCTGCTTCCTACTCGTGCTATTCACCATGCATGAATGACTGATGCGTAGACGCCAGGCGTGCTGTAAATGCTTTCATTTCTCAGTTTGCTGATATTAGGATGTCAATCATCCAGTTCATCACATAACAAGGGAATTACAAAATAAAATGATTTAATCTCATTCTTATGCTGTCTGTCTGTGGTGTATAAACAGGAAGTTTGCTGCTCATTTTTACTCTGGCTAAGCGCAAATTCAATATTAGCACCGTTTCTTCTTCCCGCCCACCGCTAATGAAATGTCATCATTGCTTTCACACTCACAGACTGTTCCCGCCTTGGCATGGCTTTCAAAAACCAGCACTGCTGCCAGCTCCTTCCGAACCTACGGGAGAGAATGAAAGAAATGAGGGATGAATGAAGATTTGTGGCGCAAACAAACATGACGGCTGTCAGCGATTTGTTGACTCACAGATGTAGACAAGTGGGCCACAGCTTTGACGTGCAGAAGTTCTTCATAAATAACTTCCAGGTCCTCTGGAGTTCTCTGGCTTGGGCTAAAACATGGACACCGATTATTACACACAGAAATCTTATGCTGTTTATAAAAGAGATTAAGTCTGAAGTGTGTGACTTTTTTGATGTTCAAATTCTGTCCCAGCTTAATATCTTCAGACAACTATAACTGTCACAAATATTTGTTAGGCTTGATTTGGTATTGATTTTAAAAGAGTCTGACATTAGCGTGTTTCTAAGCCAATGGCGATACATTAAATGCATATTGGGTAGTTCGTTTTTAATTAAACGGAACAATTTTAATGGCACTTTTCAGCCCTGAATGAAATCAAAGTTTATTTATATTCAGAAAACTCTTTGTCTGGTGACTTTAAAGTGCTCAGAAATTACACTCGTCACTTTTAAGTGCTAGAATGGTTGTTATATTTCAGTCTGCTGACACAATTTTTGGTGTCTTACCATTTACGCAGTATCATAGTCAGAAGAGCATCTGGACCCATCTGGATCAGGAGCGATAAACTCTCTTGGAGTTCTTCATCTTTGGAGTCTTTCTCGTTAGGGTTGTGATTAAGGTCAAACTCTGCCTCCATGAAGCGGTAAAACTGTGTGTCTTTGTCATGGAAGTTTAACTCCTGTTTCACTGCACATTTTTACAGAGACATTGATTGCCAGTTAGTCAATATATTCAGATATTAAGGTAATAGCATGTTTTCGGCCATGGAAAAAACATGATGTAATTCCTCAGCACCGTGGTATGTATTAGTAAAATGCATAGTATTACAATCTGATACCATCACTGTAACATAGTACTCTTGTTAAAAGGAAAAGCATTCAAAAAATGGAGATAATCTTGTGTTGATATCTATAGATGATCACTCACCATGACTCAGAATGCCCTCATCCACCAAAACTTGCCACATTCCGACTGCCTGACTCCGGGACTGGAAGCAATCATTGAGTTTCATTAGCCAATCCACAAGTTCCTTCCCACTGGAGCACTGTCTGTGGGACAAACCAGCCAAAAAGCAGACTGAATTTAAAGTGCTACACATTAATCTGCATGTGTCTATGGTTGAGTGATGAGTAAGTTGATTTATTTGTTTCTCCAAAGGATGCTAAGTGACTTCCTGGGAATGATTAAAAGTCAGAAATATAACACGCTTTGCATAAGCACATGACAGACAGATTCACCTGTAGGTCTTAAGATGGTGTTTTCTGTCTCTTATCAGGCCTGGGTTACGCTCCATCAGAGTGCTGTAAACCACCCGCGCAGCCTTCAGGATCCGATCGGATAAAAACTGATGGAGAGAAACAGAAAAAAAATAGTTTTTTATTTTGTACTAATTAAGCCAGTCTTTTGTAATGTTTCAAATGTCTTTGGATGCTGTTTAAATATAACAGGAAATTAAATTGACACCATTTACGTTCTTAATTACTTTCTGAGTGACTTTATATTTATATGAACCACATTTACGTTTTACATTTATTCGTTTAGCAGATGCTTTAGTCAAAGCGACTTACAAATGAGGAATACAGTAAGTGATTCATCATAAAGAGGCAAATAAAGACAAAAAGTGCTTGTAATACAAAATTTCAGCCATTTCTTAAATAGTATTAGCTAAAACAGGGAGGGATTGAGGAAAATATTTTTTTAAAGTAGAATGCAATGAAGTGCTCATGGAATAAATTCGTTTTTAGCGGTCTCTTGAATATTGTTTGGGATTCCACCAGCAAGGAACGGTGAAGGAAAATGTTCTGGAAAATGACCAGTAATATTAACCCAGCCACCTCAACGGTTCCATCAAATCCTGATGGATATATCCCACCCTAATTATTTTCCACTAAATACACCATATTATGCAAGTTAAATGCATTGCAGTTGCTGTTTCATGTTGTTTTGGATTGAATTAAAGTTTGCTCATTCCCAAAGCAAGACTGGAAATGTTTACTCTTGTGTTTACGGTCATATACTAAATTTCCTTTACAACCATATCAGCCATATAGAAACTCACAGAGTTGGTGTTTTACTGAACAGGTGTGAAGGGTGAGAACCTGCTAAATTTTTTGCAACACCACCTCCGCCGAGTTGAATTTACCAAATTGAAGATCGCTAGCGTTCACACTCCTCCCCCGTATAGAAGCTGTTTCTCTGCTCGTCTGTTTTCCTTCTATCAACTTGCTCTGTTTTCATCCATCCCTCCCTTCCAAGACTTCTGTTTTCATTCCACATCTCCTTCTTTCCACCCTTCACTCTGTTGGACCCCCTGCAGACGACGCGTCCCGCTCTAGCTCCCAAACAGACTGAGAAGACTGGAGTGTAAGAACTCGACCTCATTGATTGAGGCAAGGGTTTATTGAACTACTGAAGCATGCCACCGTTGTTGCTACGCAGCCTTCGTTTTTTTTCTGCACGCCTGCCAAGACCAACTCACTGATCACACAGTGATAAAACTGGTTCGGCGCATTGACACACTGTGAAAAAAAACACCTCCGTTGAAGTGTAGGCAAACATAGGAGGATATGGACAAGTTGGGATAGCAAGCATTGCATTAAAAGCTAGTTTTAGGAGAATGGCCAGCTTAGTTCAAAGCAGTTTTAGTGCTGGTTTGCACTAACGAAAGGAGGCTTGCTAAAAATAACATATGCTGTTTTTTAGTTTTTTTTTACTGACGACACTATGTAAGTGATTGAAGTGGTTTTAGTAGAGATCTCTCTCTCATGCACGCACGCGCGCACACACTCCTCATTTTTACATTTATGCTTCAGAACATCAAAAGCTGCAAGTTCAAAGCCAAACGCCTCAAGCTGTTGCATGAGGCCGTAACAGCACAGCAACCCAAGTAAAACTGATAACTATGTGTGCCTTTACTGAAGAAAATGAGAATGGTGCTGTCACAAATCTTGCTGCCATAACGCTAGTGTGTTGTGAGCAGTTGTCGGGGCATTTCGATTGTTAAGGTGTTTTGTGTGTGTGTGTGTTGTCTGTGTTTTAGCATATTGTTGCTTATTGGTGAAAAAAAAGTACATGCACTAGCCTACCATTCAAAACTTTGTTTGTACATAAATTGTTTTTATGTTTTTGAAAAAAGTATCACAAAGGCTTTATTTGATCAAAAATACATTAGCAACAGTAATATTGTGAAATAAATTACACTTTAAAGTAAAGTATTTCTGTATTAATTAGTGCTGTCAAACGATTAATCGTGATTAATTGCATCCAAAATAAAAGTTTTTGTTTACATAATATATGTATGTGTACTGTGTATATTTATTATGTATATATAAATACACACATATACAGTATATTTTAAAAACATTACATGTATATATTTATATTCATGTAATTTATATTATGTATAAATATATGTATTATATAAACAACTTTTTCTTAAATATATACATGCATGTGTGTGTATTTATATATACATAATAAGTATACACAGTACACACATGTATACGTGAACAAAAACCTTTATTTTGGATGCGATTAATCGTTTGACAGGGCTAGTTTGAATGTATTGTTTAAATGTACTTTAATTCTTTGGCAAAGTTGAATTTTCAGCAGCCATTATTCTCCAGTCTTCAGAGTCACGTGATCCTTCATAAATCATTCTTGTATGCCGATTCGATGCTTAAGAAACATTTCTTATCAATTTTGTAAACAGTTGAGCTGCTTAATATTTTATTGTTTTAAAGAATAGCATTTTAAAATGGTAACAAAGTCTGTTACTTTTGATAAATTTAATGAATCCTTGCATTTATATTATATATAAATAAAATAAGACTTGTGGGCAGTAATAGCCCAAAAAGCATGAACACTTCAGAAATCTAAAGGAAATTCAAACAAAATATTCAGTTTCCTATTAAAACACACATTGCAATACTGCATAGTATTTGTGATGGATAATATGTGGATTAGGACGCTTCTGCTCCACCCTAGCTGTCTCATTCTTTAGTCTTGTGATTTTACGGAAAGTCTGAACCTTTATTTGTTTGTTCTGTTCCTCTGCAGAACAGTTTGTCCCAAGATGAAGTCTTGAACTTGAATTGCCTTCATCTCTCACACTTTATTTGTTGTGGTTGTTGCTGAGGGCGGTGGCGTGTGCCTCTTCTTGGAGGCCTCTGGCCTGGTCGGTCAGTCACGGTGATGTAATTGGCTTCTGACCCGTGAGGGATCGGCTGACCTGTCTTTTCAGTCCAAAGGAGGCCACACCACCAGTGCTGTTCTCACAGGACCACTTCATTAAACGCTGCACAAGGACAGTTCTGTACAGAACGTGCTTAGAATCCAGTCCAAATGATCCAGAGGCAATTTCAGACTTACAGTTCTCTTAATGCCTATTAATGTAACTCATTTGGTAATTAGGATCTAAGTAGCTTAGCCAACTAAGCAGCACAGTCCTAGTAAATGTGGTCAACCTACATCTAGCCCGTATCCTCCAAAAACTACATGCTGCAGAACTCTCCATCTAGCTCACTTTACACAGCGTGAGCCCAGACACTGTGTCTGCAGACCCTGAGCATGTAAATCTCTCCCCTGTCATCTCTGCTTCGTGATTCTGTCCCTGGGGATGAGGGTATAGATGGGAACAGCTAGCAGCCGATTCCCAGCATTCTACAGTCTCCTGGGGAATAATTACTTCACTGCGGATAGACTTTGATAACTCTCCTGAACACTTGGGATTAGATGTATCATAGAAACCTGTGACAACAAGAAGCATGGCTGCTCATTCTCCTTGTTATCCAAATAACTACTGTATCATTCAATTCACATATTAATGTTGTTTGTAAAAGCTTTGAAAAGGTCTTAGGTCATTTTAATGGATGCACTAACTTTCAAAGGTCCTAAAACCATTTGGGGTCCTAAGATTTTTTTTAATGTTTGTGAATAATGCTTATAAAGGCAGCATTTATTTGATTAAAAATACTGGTTACACGTTATTTTAAGGTCCATTTCTTGCTATTAACAAACCATTAACTTTTGCCTCAAACTCTTAAATTAGCTGGTTATTAATAGTAAAGGTAGTTGTTAAGTTTGGGTATTGGGTAGGATTAGGGATTTAGAATCATGCAGAATATGTGCTTTATAAACAGCCAATATATCAATAATAGGCATGCTAATAAGCAACTAGTTAATAGTGAGAATTGGTCCCTATACCGAAGTGTTACCAAAATACTTTACAATAATATTTCACAATATTACTGTTTTAATTTAAAATAATTTTCAATTTTAATATCTTTTAAAATTGTAATTTATTCCTGCGATGACAACGCTGAATTTTCAGCAGCCACTACTACAGTCTTTAAGGTCATACAATCCTTCAGAAATCATTCTAAAATGCTGATTTGGTGCTTAAGAAATTATTTTGTTGTGCTTATTTTGTTGTATTTTCATTGTGCTGCCTAATATTTTTGTGGAAATTATAATAAAACTTTTCAGGATGTTTTTTTAATAATATGTTTTCTATAATAAATAGAAAGTAAAAAAACAGCATTTATTAGAAATCTTTTTGCATTCTTGCAAAATAAATATATACATTTCTTTAAAATATATATATTTTTTAAAGGTAGTATACTGTATTTTCATCATGTTAACTTTGGACATGTTCCACTCATGTTTGACAACCTGAAAGTGTCAAATGAGTCTTAATTTCGAATGATTTTTAAAACTGTGCTTGTGCTATATTCACACATATACTTGTTTTTCGGCTTCTCTCAGGTATGTCTAAGAACCCAGGAGAGCTCCAACCAAACTACCAGGTCATAGAACACTGATTATGTGATGTCTCCACATGACTAAAGGTTTGTCCAGAGGGAAAGGGTGGCGTTGTTCAAGTGTGGGTCAGATTGCTATACAAACAATGTAGGCAGCAGGGTAGCACTTACTGTACAATATGTGATTATAAACTTTTAGTTCAGGGATATATTTGGCTAAGATAAATGAGGTTTTGCCAAAATTGTAAATAAATATTTTGAAACAATTTAAACTAATTAATAATTATTTTAATCATAAGATAACTTAGTTTGATACACTACTGTAAAACATCCTTATTGTTCATCCCTGTTTGTATGAATATGAATAGCTTGCTCAACAAAACAACAGAGCCTCACCCTACTGAGCTTCCCAAGCTTCTAACACAATACCTCAACTATAAAGACTTGTTGGGGATGTGGTTGTGCTTCCTTTGTATACAAGTGTTAGTCACCCACATACATAGGGTTATGAAGTAGCAGCAGCACCGACCCGTCCTCCTCTGTTGTGAGGGGAGGAAACAGGCTGTGTTTTCCATCTGTGGGCGACGGTAACAGCGGAGGCAGTCGTGATGGTGTGACCTTGGTGAGCCGAGGGAAAGGCTTCGGTCTGTACAATACATAACGAATTCACAATAGAGGTGGGCAGGAATCATATCAGAAACACCGGAGCCGCTCAGGACGCATTATGGTTATGAACTTAAAGGATATTATCGTTAACTAAAGTACTAAAAACTATTTTGTAAACTGACGTAAGGCTGAAAAAATATTAGCACAGAACACATGAAGTCAGATGAAAACATCTTTCCTTGTTCTCTTTCACCTCAAAGGAACACACTCCAGGAATCACTGTGCCCACAAAAAACACTCCAGACGCTGAGAGCATTCCACAGATGAAACGTCCTTCCAGAGCCCTGATAAAGCACATTTAAATCCTTGGCAGTATTGCCTCTTCTCCCATCAGGCACTGACCATACTCAAACACGCGCGCCCAGATGTCTGCTTAAAACCATTGACGGAAAAACAAAAAGCATTTCAGCTGCATTTTCTCAGGTTTTTCCACATTCCCCCCTTTGTGGTCAATGCAGAATTGCATAAGAAAAGAACCGAAAGGTGTGTGCAAAGGAAATAGGTATTTATGGTGATTAAAATATGCACATAACAGACTCATTTAAGGTTTCAATGGGTTAGGCGGCTGCTCATAAAATAAGCAGAAACAATAGCTATGCATATTAACTGCGAATAATTATCAGTTATCATTCATAGTGCTTTGAGGAATGATAGATAAGGTTTAATGAACTATAGGTGGGGTTTAGGTGGAACATAAGGGGGGTTTAGACTCTTAAATTCTCAAAATGTGCTCAGATTCGCAGATTTAATGATCTGAGCTGCAACTGTGACTATAGATAAACTCAATTGTTTCTACAGATTTCCTTTGAAATCTTAGGAGAAATATCTTAAGACAAAGCTGATACTTGCATGATGCTGATACAGAGCTACTGAACAAGATTTTGAAGATCTACTGTACATTTGAGAGCTAGTACAACAACATGTAGCTTCCTCCCTCAGGGGCTCACATGATACTGAAGGGACACGTATTATATGAGCACAGAGAGTTGACACAGCAACGCTAGAACAGCCTGTGGTAGTGAAATATCTGTGAAAGAGCGGTGAAATGTGAATGCAATCACACTACTTCACGCTCAGAAAACATAAACCATTGTGTATGCAATACAACTGCACAAAACATCACAAATTAATGATCAAAACACAGACATTGTATTTGCAAACCACTTGAAATGACACTCAGATGGAATGAAACGTGTTTTTAACATTATCATGAGTAATATGGTTGTTTGTCAAAAACAACAACAAAATGTGTTTAAAATGAATCTGTTTTATCTGTTTATTGAGGTCTCACCCGTTCTGGAGAAATGTTGTGACATCTAGGAAAAACTACTCCACAAGATGAGTAATATAATTTTTCACGTTGTGTTTTGAGCCATATTTAGAATTTCATCAGCCCTTTTATGCCCTTAACAATATTGCACCCAATAGGGCCATCCTTTATAATCTCTATGCACATGATATTATAAACACATAGTGGTCAGATGCGTGAAGATAAAAGCATGCTTTCTGTTAAAGAGATGCCACATATCCCTATGAAGAGTTTTACTGGAACTCATTTAATTAAAGGGGTAGTTCACCTAAAAATTCAAATCCCTTTATCGTTTACTTAGTCTCATGGGTTCGTTCCAAACCGGTATGGCTTTCTTTCATCTGTGTAAGTTAAAAAGCATGCAAGAGCCTCATTAAATAGGTTCGTATGGCTCACATTTAGGTCTCGTCTTCACAAATGTATTGTTTGACTTCACAAGGTTTGAATTATAGTGAACGAGTAGCTGATTTTATTGCACATTTACCTCATTTGTGAAGCTTCAGCCTTCATTCTTTGTAAATGCTTGAAAAAATTACTATTTTGCTTAAAAATCTGCTTTAGTGTTCCACAGAAGAAAAAAGTCCTGATTTGGAATTACGTGAGGGTTAGTAAATGATGAGTCATTTCATTTTTGGGTGAACTGTCCCTTTAAGGCTTGTCAACATGTACAAAGCCCAGGCCACTGTTCTAAGACCTTCATACCTGTTTGACGGTGTCTTGTGTATCCACGCCTTCTGGCAGAGGTGTCTGTGAGGAGAAAAACAGAGCGAGAAAGAGTTTAATGATAAGAATTGAGACTGCAGTTGAGTTCTTGCTCTAACATTGTGGTGGCCTTTATTACATAGGCAAGAACCAATCACTAAATCTAGTTTGATAGTATTATAGAGATTATACTATCAATCTGTGACTGGCAAAATGCCATTTTGTCCATGTACAGTGCCAAAAGTATTAAAACACGAAACAACAAAGGCACCGAGAGCTAAAGAATGCCAGAAGACATGCCAGACTAATGCCGTCATGTGTGGTATTTGACACTAGCTCTGCACATGATCTTTGTCACCTGCCTCCCTCTCAGCAAAGACTAATGAACTGCCATAATGTAATTAAGATTCACACAAGAATTTAAGGGGAATGTTTGGCTCTGTAAGCTTGCGTGGTGGAGGAGGAACAGAGACTGTCATTAAGACTAAGAGGTTTATCATTTGTCTTTGCAATATAGTTTGCTTGACTGATTTTTAAAATCTAAAACACAATTCACCTTTTTTTTTCCCAATTCAGTATATCTTACAATTCTTGCAGTTGAGGAAAAAAAGCCATATGCAAGGTGTTAACTTGCATTGTGAGTTTATGAGCAGAAAAGTCCAAATTGTGAGATATACACTTGCAATTGCAAGAAAAAGTCAATTTTTAAAAAAAGGTCACAATTACTTTTTGCATTTTATTTTGTGGTGAAAACAGCAGAATTGTATGCGTTAAACTCAACATTCAAAGAAAAAAGTAAGAATTGTGAGATTAAGTTTTTTCTTCTTACAAATCTGCGTTACAAATTTTATCAAAATAATTTGAGCTTACGAAATGATCAGAATTGCGAGAAAAAAGTCTGAATTGTTAGAAAAAAGTTGCAAATACAATTTAGATTGTTTTATTCCAAGGCAGAAGTGGGCTTCCATTGGTGTGGGCATTATTTTACAGAAGACAGCGATAAATATGATAGTTTTTTTGTGAAAATATTAAACAATTGAACCAAGTTAAATAAAAATATTATAATTAATAATAAAATATTTATTATTTGCACTATTATTAATATTAAAAAAATACCTCAGATCAAACTTGTGCATTCAGCAGAACTGTGTAATACCTGTGAAATAATAAATTACTTTCAGACATACTGATAAAGTCTATTCGCATAAACAACGACATAATGTGTCTATATAAGACTAACAATGACAGAATTTTCATTTTTGAGAGAACTGTTCCTTTAATGCTCATTATGTTGTTGAAAACTGAAATGGCACTAGAAAAGAGGAAGCATTCGAGTGATTTCAAGCAGCTGAACTGGACCACATACTTGAGAATAACCAGGTTGTGAGCATGCATATCTGATTGGATTCCTGCTCAAGAGTCACTCAAGCTTTTGGTTCTCTGTCCAGCCATTAACTAACAACAATTGCCAGCAGCTCTGATCTCTGTCCGCAATCAAGAGCCAAGAACAGCTTCTCTCTCCTCTACATCATAAAAATCAGAGCATCAGTGAGATAGAATAAGACAGAATAATGGATGAACTATGTTTAAATATTTATTGGTAAGCTGTTAACCACGGTGATTTAGATGCCCAATGCTTTTTAGTTATTGATTCTGCAATGAACTGACCTATAGATGAATCTGGGTAATATCAAACATAATTCATCATATCATATTTCACGGTACAGGTGGATAACCAGGCCCACACAGAATCTGTGACAAATAATTTGAATTCCTTTCACTCACAACCCTATACACAGCTTCCATGTAAGTTTATTAAATATGTTGGTCAAGCAATATCATTTTCCTTTCAGCTACATTTTTTTAAATAAAGGTTCCAAAAGGGGGTTTTCACAATGCCATATAAATAACATTTTGGATATCCAAAATAACCTTTCAGTGAACAGTTCTTAAAAGATTTTCTTTCTTTTTTTGTGTGTGAAGAACATTTAAAAAATGTAAAGAACCTTTTCCCCCTATATAGCACCTTTTGTTCTATGGATTCCATGGACGTTAAATATTCTTCATGGAACTATAGATTCCAATAAAGGACCTTTATTTTTTAAGAGTCATATCATGTTATCTAGATTGGATATTTTAGAGAAAACAATAACTAGAAAAATGTGCATTACAAAATTTCATAACCAGGCCAAGAAAACAAACTTTCCTGATATTTCCAGGTTTTCCATGACACATTTTTAGCCTTATTTGAGTTAGAGGAAGAATGTATGATGATACAATTGTTTTGAAATGTTACTGCAAGCTTCAGGCTTCATGGTTTCTCTATTCAAACAGACGGAAGCTGTACTTGCATGACTAGAAAATAGCTGCAGGGGAGCGTTACCATGATGACCAAGTGGACCAACTTGAATCATCAAGGACTTGAGCTACCAGTTGAGATGCTGCCAGCATAGTTTTCTAACCTTCTGACAAAGAGAAACTCTCCACAGTCTTCATCCACCTGAATTTCACCCGATTCTCCTCTGCGGTGGAGAGTCCATAACTCAGTTTTTATGAGGCATTGTCAGACTCTGTTCCCATGGCAGGTGTTACTCAGCATCAGCTGACTAATGTTGTGAAGCATAAGAAGCATATCCTGCTATGTATGGGCTTGCCCTCATAATGTATCTTTATAGGTTTTGTGAAAAACAATCTTTCGTTTTTATCCTGCGTGAACAGTCCCTTACAATTACAATGGCTCATGCTTATTATAATAATACTTAAGGCTTTCTCCTTTCTCACTCGTTTCAGGATGGCTCTGTCATAATTTAGTCACTCTAATGTCATTCATAACCTAACCTGGCATTATGTTAAATGACACTACTATGAGCTAAACAGCTCCTTTTGTGTTCCACAGAATAAAGCAAGTCATATGGGTTTGGAACAACATGCGGGTGAGTAAATCATGGCAGATCTTTACTACTCCTGTAACCGCTACACTACACTATACCACCTAGGGAGTTAATGGAGCAGGCAACCGCAGAAAACACACCAGCCAGTCAACAGTGCCAACATTTAAAACTGATATATTGTTTCTCGAGGAGATCTTATAAGAATAAGCTGATTTGTTTTGAAAATAGGGTTTGTCCTCAGCATTTTCCTGCTTGGTTTCCTTTCAACAGCAGCAATGGACAGTAAAAATGGTCGGATGATTCTCTGGTGATCAGGTTCACTGCATCCTCATGCCTGATTTAACTTAGTATAAGGTTGGACAGCATGGAGATCTCTCCACCCTGTGGCTCTGTTGACTGAGTAAACTGTGTAGAGTGAAACTACAGCTGGCTGGATCACATGTTCCAGTACAAGAGGGAAATTACACAGGGATATTGACTGGAAGTCTAATGAAGGTGCTGGGAAGTATTTGAAATCACATGATCGTGAAATGCTATTGACCAGGTGTCTTATTCCTTTACTATATTGGGCATCCAAATTAGCCGTATAATTGTTGATAGATAGATAGATAGATAGATAGATAGATAGATAGATAGATAGATAGATGTCATTGCCTGCAGAGGATTCAATGGCGAGCAAGTGATGTAATGCAAAATTTCTCCAAATCCACGCTGATGAAGAAAAAACTCATCTAGTAATAACCTGAGGGTGAGTAAACTTTCAGCTAATTTGTATTACTATTACTCTTTAAGACAGAGATGTCTCAGTCTGAGGTTTGGTTTTGTACTGTATTCTGACACAATATACATAATTTAAGGTGGGAAAAAAACCCTCCAGAAAATAGGAGACAGATAAAAGTCAACCCTGATAGAGTGCAGACAGTGGCACACTGACAAAACACATGGATATCTTTTTAACTAGGGCTCTTTATCTCTTTCTCAGGGGGTAATCGGGCAATGTGAGGTATTTCATCTCGAGTCACGACTCTTATTGCTGGAATGTTGAAGAGAAAAAGGGGGTCCGGTATCTCGACATATAAAAGACCACCTGACAACTGACAGTCAGCAGTGCAGAAACTACAACATGTCCTAATTGTACTAACTGTTTACCATGTGTATTTGAAGACGGATAAGTATGGGAGTAAACGTGCAGGTTAATCAATGTTCAGTGTAATATGGAGATGGGAAAGCACCAGTAAGGTTTACACAGTGTCCATATGTTTCCTCATCCCGTGTTTATGAGTATTTTCTTTTTTCTTTTTGATATTGATATGAAAGTCACATGACCAAAACCAAACCGAAAAGAATGTACTCTAAAAGAGATCAGTCTGTGTCTGTTTGAATAAAGATCCTTCATTTTGGTAAAAATACTCCTTATATGAGATTTACTCTGTAGTTCACTAAAGCTCACTTTGGTCTACAGTGCTGTGGGTCTTCCTGTGAACATTCTTTTCCAAACTTTAAAGGAACAAACCTTAAAATGGACAAAGAACAATACGCTATAAATAACTCATCCTTGATTAACCCTTTAACAACATACAAACACAAAAACACATACAACAACAATATAAAGCTCTGCTCTCCCTGACTGTTTGGGGTCATGTTCAATGTCTGGGGGACTTTGGTTAAGTGTCTTAGCCTCCGGCTTCACATTATTTGGCGTTTCAATGCCATCTTTCCTTCACACACATCCTGACTGACACAAACACACTTCATTAGCTATTCAAAGTCAGTAGCATGTTCTGAGAAAATTGTACCTGCATGTATTCAGAATGGAAATATTGTTTGGGTTATTCCAAGAAAAGGGTGCCAATAAAAAGCATTCACCAACATTTAATTTAAGCCTTATAATATAGGCTACATTTTTTAAACATGTAAAAATGTCCTGCCCTGTTATTTTTCCACGAAGATGGCATTTTTTAAGCACATTTTAAAGCAAGTTAATTTAACTTGAGATGGCTGAATGTAATTTATTGACACTTAAAACATTCTTTGATAAAATGTCTCAAATCTTTAAAAAAAAAACATAGCTACCTTTTCAAGCAAGCTCATATTTCGATGAATAACCAGAATATAGAAGTTTCTCTTTCGTTCTTGACAAATAGCAATTCTATTTTTTTAAATAATTTATTTCTGCCCACTTACCCAGCTGACTCCTCGAATCTGAGGTGTTTTCTTACTGGTACACCGATTTGTAAAGACTTGGTAATTATAATTCCGAAAGAGATGCATGTTTCAGTCAGGTCCGATATATGAACAATTCTTTTACTTAAAGATCTTCATTGCAGCAACGCATGTCGAAAACTAAATCTCCAATAAGGATTTGACAATCCCTGTTTAAGGACAACCGGACCTGCACGCTGCATTCCAGCGTGCGTGTGATCTCCAGCCTCCGAATGCCATTAAAACCTGCTGCTCGCTGTCAGACGTGCCTGCGCCTTCTCGCCAATCCAGCCGAGGCGCCACCCCTCGCTCCCGCTCCGCCCCGCCTCTCACTACACTGTAACCTGCATCCGCGTGGATTATCCGCCAGTGTTTGTTTACATCAAAACTGTATCCTCATACGTGACCATGGACCACAAAACCAGTCATAAGGGTTATATAGCCTTTTATTTTCGCTTGTTGTTTATTCTTTGTGTTAAGTAAAATGGTAAACCTTACTAATGACTTTGACTTAGTGTGAAATGTGGGGACACTTTGTTTACATTGTATTGAGTAATACTACAAAGCTACAATTTGCTTATTTAAGGTGTAAATAATTTAACAAGCTTCCATTAAATACACATTGTAGGCTATTATTATTATTGTTAACCCTGTCAAAGTAATGGTGTCATTTGCCATGGTGCTCTTTAGGTAATGCCAGTGGCAGGTTGCATAATGTTACATGCCTAAGACGCTATAGTTATCATTTTTTATTTACTGATCATAACTTTTTAAAGAAACTTACATACAAATGTAGATTGGTGTAGTTTGAAAAAGTAAGACCGATTACCCCTTGTTAGTTGACTGCTATGCTTGCTTGGTCAGACTAGTCCTGAAGAGACAATTGTAGCGTAGTGGGTGTGTTTATATAGGCCTAGCTGGACCTAGGGTTAGTTATGATGGGGCAAGTTGTCACACATGCTGAAGTGTGAACACTAATCCCGGTCTCCTATGCCCGCCTATATGCTAAATGATTATCATATTCATATACCATGGTATTGAACCTGGGTTACTGGGTTAAAACAACAACCTTTAAAAAATATATATATATTATTGCTAAAACAGTAAAACAGATTTTTTCTTAAAATGTAATTAAATATAACTTAACAATTTTAACCTTTATTTCAAAATGTGCAATTTATTTTCAGCTAGTATTTATTTATATAGCCTATAGAGTTTTATAGCCTATACAGTGTTTTGACATTTTTAACCGTTTGAATGTTAAGCATAATAAAATGCTGGGACATTATAGCAATTAACTTTATGAGATAAAGCAAAGGTCTTTAAGTGGAAAAAAACATTAGTTATTCCGTTGTTTTGAAGGATAATTTCATCTGCATCCACAAATGTAGAAATTTGTTAACAAAACTGCCTCAAGCAGTAAAAGAGCCATTAGAGCATGCAAAATATGTTTAGCTTGTGCGTTTGACACAGTCTCTCCTTCAGCGCTCTTATCTGTGTGTTCCAGCTGCATGATAAACCTTGAGGGGGTGAGGATCAGGGGGCGTGTCCATAACCCACCTTACTTACTAATGCAGGTGCCAAGGTTGGACTGAACGAGTAAATGAACAGGAAATTGCAGCACTGGCTTGGATAAAAATCCTTCTGACATTTGAATAGGCATTTTACCCAACTCCTTTCTAAATGAGTTTTGAATGTTTACAGTGTAGTAAAATGGCTTTGCTTTAGTATTGATTTAGAGTTTGTGCATTAGAGAAGCATGAATTACCACAAGCAGTACAAAGAAAAAGACACTAATAATTGAGTTCATATGTGCACATGCTCGGACATTATTAAGGACGTCATTTTAATGTTCTGTACCTTTTCAAGGGACAAGCGCAGAGACGACCGGTGGAGTGTGTCTTCTGAGCACATGATTGCTGGAGCCTCTGAGGAGACAAAAGCAAAGAAAGAGAAGAAGTCAGTACTGTTTGATTCAATCTGCTCTCCTTTTTACTATTACATCATGTTATTTCCCATCTCATGCATATGATTTGTGAGATCTCATGACTCCCACAAAACCCAGTAGCTGGATATTGTGAACTCAGATGAATAGCATTGTGTTTGCTTACTGTTTATTCCTATACTTGCAAGTTTTTCCAAAGATATAGAAACTCAAGCTCTTTTCCCAAATCTAGTGAGCTGCCTCACTGTCCAGCAGCTGCTTGTTAACATCCTAACTCAAAGAATGTAATTATTCATAAAATTATATTTAATAAATGTGTGTATGAATGTATAATAAATATAAAATAAATAAATACAATATTATATTAGATATTGTATATGTATATATCAATGTTACTATACACGCACACATAAAAAATGTAATATACTGAGTAATACATAACATTTCATATTTATTTAAATAATACAATTTTATATGTATTTAAATTATATATGTATATTTATTTTTTAATATTTAAAAGTAATAAGTAAAATGGGCAGTA
Organism: Gymnocypris eckloni scoliostomus; assembly: GCA_027564155.1. Taxonomy (NCBI): domain Eukaryota; kingdom Metazoa; phylum Chordata; class Actinopteri; order Cypriniformes; family Cyprinidae; genus Gymnocypris; species Gymnocypris eckloni. The sequence continues at coordinate 48,617,988 of CM050412.1, forward strand.
CTGTATGTCCTCCCCACCCACAGGTCACAGTGGGGACAATCTTAAGACGTGTCCCACCCTGAGAATGTCCATGTGGCTGGACATCAGGGAACATTACATAATACTTGTTTAGACCCCGGCTATTGTTTCAGGAGAGTGGGCTTCCCTTTCTGGACTGAAATATAACAACATTGAGTCACTTGACTGTTTTGGGGAGTTGTTTTAGCCACTGCTGTTCCACTCCTCCGTCCAATATGCTGGAATAACAAAATCTAAATACAGTATGTTGCTGCTCTTTTACATATGTATTACAGATTGGGGACCAAATCACGCTGCACAGCATATAACAAACAGAAAAGTGGTTTTGTGTATACTTGCAATCCAAAGCTGTAAACACCTTGATAAGTGTGTATGAGGTCTCACAGATACGTCTTTTGGCCAAAATTAGTTAGAAGCAAAATGATGTGATAATGTGCTAAACTCCTAATGATTATGTGTAATATGATGTAACTAGGTGGTTGCAAAGAGTCTTTGAATTAGCACATTTTTTTGTGTGTTGGCTCTGTTCACCTGCCTTCCTCCACAAGGGCCCCAGAAATATTTCTCAACTGTTGTCCTGGGTTTATTATCTCTGTCAGCACTGCAGCAACAGACCCACAAAACCAGCATCTGTCTCCAAAACAGAAACGATTGCTGAAGCAAAGCAGTCATGAGCATGACAAGTTGTAAATGTTTGGTACTTTTCATGAATGGTACATTTTAATGTCCCATGACTGAATGGATTTAGAGGCTCAAATCCCTTGAAATTAACCTAGCATGAAAAATAGCTTGTTATAAACATATTAAATGCCTGCCTCCTTAAATAGGGATACATGGGGTTCAGGCCTTATTTTGTACCCTGTTTTTGGAAAATGCCATGCACACTATATTCAAGCATGCATTTGTGTGTCCGCAGACACAACAGAGAATACAACGCTGTGTGATTTGATGTTCACAATCTCTGATCATGAGTTCTAAAACTCGCAAAACAGGCATTCACTTCCAGAGAACAGTATTAGTTTTGTCTTACCGAATCTGTTTTTCTTCTTAGCAGACATGATCTGTTTAAAGAACGAAAGCATTCTGGCATGTATATCCTCCATGTACGTCGCTGCGCTCCACAGCAGCTAAGCATATAAACTCTAAGGCCCAACGATTCAAATGAAAATAAGAAGATCCACAATCACTCCTTTTAGCTGTGTGCCTGACTGCTTGTCTGAATATGTGAAGGTGTATTCCTGAATGTTTATGTGTGTGTTTGTGTGTGTGTGTGTGTGTGTGTGTGTCAGTGCAGTGGCTGCTAATGACAGAACTCAGAAATCCAGTTCTCCTGCATGTGATCTCACAAGGCATTTGAACGTGTAGTTTGTATCTGATAGAGAAGCACAAGTTTAACTTACATCAGATAGCAAGAGACTGAGAGAGACAAGAGAGAGAGAGCAAGAGACTTTGTCTGCTACTTTTTTCGACGGTCAGAATGTGTCTGTGTGCAGTGTAGATGTAAAGATCTAGATGCCTTTTAAGATACTTGCTACATTGAGAACATTTTAAACAAGATATTTTAGATTAAGATCATCTCACACAGACAGTTAAGCTAGATCGGACAGATGGAAGAACTGTTTTGCAAAGCCTTATACATAGTTACCTACAAAATAATGGCTGTGGAATCATTTATTGTACACCTCAAATATCATATTGCTTTTGTGTACTATTCTGTGTAATTGTACGGTTGCCTGTCTTTAATTAATTGAATTGTATAATTATATATTTTAATTTATATAAATAATTATTATATACTATATATATATATATATATATATATAACTTATTTATTATGATTTAACATATTAAAATCTGTATTAATAAATATAATTTGAATGTTTGTTTTATTATAATATATTTATGAATATTTATTATTATTATTATTTAAAATGTCACCTGTGTTCCTATTTTTTTAAATACATTCAGCTAGATTTAGGTGGTTGTTAACTGGCTCACCAAATGTCTACGATATTCTGGCCTGTAGATAAGTTTACCTCTCTATATTTAAATCTGTGAGAATATTTTCACCAGTTTTGTATGTCAGGCAAAACAATTCATGTTATGGGCCAAAGTTTCATATTTTGGGTTAGTTTGATCAAACCACAAGCCAAACGATGAGCAGTAGTGCCGCTTGACTAAGTTTGCCCTCTAGTGTGCATTTGTAGCTGTTACATTTTGTGACAGTGTTTTAAAGTATGTTCCAAAAGTCTTAGTACTTTACACTTCCATAAAGTATCCAGAAAGATCACAAATAACTAGTTTTAACTGGCAGACCAGTGCTACATTTCTAGAAAACAATACACATCACAGAGATTAAAATAACTTGTAAAAAACAAGCACACAGTTCCTTTGGGAAAGGGTGTAGGACTTCCTGCAATAAATCACAGCCTGTTGTAATCAATCTTCAACTCCCTGTAGATTCAGATAAATCACAAAAATCACACACATTAATGTTCTGCTAACTGTAATCTCAAGCTTTACACATGCACATGAAAACTGTTTCCATCCCGTTATAATTCCAGAACACTATGTGATTTTACATGCTCATAAATCCTATCTTTCCAAATCCCCCTTTCCTTCCCATACCAACTGAGCGCCTGTTTCTTAGAGAGAGAGGATCTCTGTTGCCCGTGGAGGAAGGAAATATTGTTTATATTAGAAGTCCGGTGAAATGTGACGTGATGAGAGCACTCGGAGGGAGATGGAGGAAAGAGAGATGTTTTAGATGCACACCTCCTCACCCACATATAATCATGTGTAACTTCCTGTCTGTTATTCAGGGGCTTCTGTAAATTCACAGCTCACCTTCTTGTACTCGCTTGTCACCCACCAGTCTCTTAAATATCTTTCCCAGCACCGTGATGAATCACAAGCCCACAGAATTTCCCAAAGTTTGAGAATTTTTGAGTATTAAAAAAAAAAGCACATCCATGGGCAACATTTTAGGCAATGTGATAAAACAGTTTGTAAATAAATGTTGAATAAATACATCTGGCTTTTTATCAACACTGTCAGCTAGCTGGAAATATATCATGGTACATTTTTAAATGATTTTCATTCAGATTTAGTTTAGAATTAGTCAAAAATTCTAATTATCTACTGAAATGATTAGTTATATATGTATTTTATATACATAAAATTATAGTTATATATATATTTTATTAGTTATATATGTATAAGTATTTTTTCAGGATCAGATCAGGTAGTTAAAGCTACTCTTGTTTTGTCAAGCACAAGGTAAATGTGGTTGCATCTGTGGGTGATAGATTTCATAAACACACTTACCAGTATGTCTAGTCCGTCTTTAGATGATGTTGACAGTGTTTTCTTTTTTTCCAAATAGTTTTCTTCAGCGCCAATCAGGACAGTCTTGTCTTTCTTGTCTTCAAGTTGAGCGTCTTGTGAAGCATCTATCTCTGTATGACTTTTTCTTTCTGTTTATCACTCGCTCGATCTCTTTGTGTCTGTCTGTGTCGTCTGTGAAGCATACAGAGGAAACCGCTGAGTGTTGAACTCATTTGAATCGCTGAAGTCACGCAGTTTACCGGCTTCCTGCTGCACTCTGATTGGTGACACAAAATGTGGTTTGTGTTCATTTCATGAAGACTGACCTATGAAGGTGTATCTTGAAGCTTGATGACACTTGATGTCTTCCATTTCCTTGAATTACAGTAAAACCCATAGCATTTCAGTTCTCAACAGTGACCGGGGGAAATGGGGCCAAAGAACACCTGTGGCCTCTTGATTTGGTTCAGTCCTGTCTGGACTTTCATTCTGTTTACATGGGCTTCAGCTTCTGTCTGGTTAAAGATGTGTGCTCATGCTTAATCAACACTAGATCATCATTTCAAAAGCATACCTCCATTTTCTGTGCTGTTTATACAGTATAACGTCATGCTGTCATACACCTTTTACATGATCACATATTGTGTTCATAAATTAATAATTAATTGTATGTTATGTAATTGTCATTTATATATAGGCTAATACCCAAAGGCATGGCATTTGTTCCTTGTGTATTCATGTGCTAGAAGGACAATAAAGTGAATAATGGAAGGAACAAGTTGTGAGTGATGTCAGCCTGAGAAATTTTGGGTGTAGCATTTCTTCCATTCTGTTATGGAATTGTATGCATGATCAGCTCCCGGCCGTTTTTAACACCTACACTACCAGTCAAAGGTTTTTGAACAGTAAGATTTTTAATGTTTTTAAGTCTCTTCTGCTCACCAAGCCCGTATTTATGATCCAAGGTACAGCAAAAATAATCAACAATTTCGAAATATCTTTATTATATAAAATAACTGTTCTGAATATATTTAAAAATGTAATTCATGTGATTTCCAAACTGAATTTTTTGCATTTTAGCATCATTAATCCAGTCACAGAATCCTTCAGAAATCATTCTAATATTCTGATTTGCTGCTCAAAAAATATTAATTATAAATTCAATAGCCGAGTATAATTTTTTCAGGTTTCTTTGATGAATAGAACGTTCAGAAGAACAGCATTTATCAGAAATATAAATCCTTTGTAAAAGTATCTCTTTATCATCACTTTTGATCAATTTAAAACATTCTCGCTAAGTAAAAGTATTAATTTCTATAACTCCCCAAAAAAAATATATATACTGGCTCCAAGCTTTTGAAAGGCATAGTGTATACTGTTAAACAATCTGTTTATTTCAGATAAATGCTGATCTTTGGATCTTTCTATTCATCAAAGTAATCAAAATAACAACAACAACCAAAACAATAATAATAATAATAATAATAAATGTTTCTTGGACAGCAAATCAGCATATTAGAATGATTTCTAAAGGATCGTTTGAGACTGAAGACTGGAGAAATGATCCTGAAAATTAAGCTTTGATCACAGAAATAAATTACATTTAAAAATATATTCAAATAAAAAGCAATTCTTTTAAATAGTGAAAATATTTCACAATATTACTGCTTTTGCTGTATTTTGTATCAAATAAATTCAATTCAAGATTATTTGTATAGCGCTTTTTACAGAACAAAGCAACTTCACAGGAAAGTTTCTAAAATAGATTTATATTGTAGAAATATAATTAACTTATTGCAAATTGTGGTTAATAAATGCAGGCTTGGTGAGCAGAAGAGAATTCTTGTAACATGAAAAATCTTACCGTTCAAAAAAAGCTTTGACTGCTAGTGTACATTTGCCATTGAGAAGATGATTTTTTGTTTCACAATCACTGTAGTGCCGTGAGAATGAGTCTGACAGGTCGATGGAAAACCACTGAGCAAAGATCAAACAGATACAAACCACCATCTTCAGTGCCGTGCAAACAACAAGAGAAACATGCCACATTATGTGTGCCACCTCTTAATGTTTACACACTTTTCCACAGTTTTAGATCAGTACCCTTGTGTTTGTTTAGGCTGATTGATTTATATTACATACATTTAAACATTGACAATCAAAAAAATAAAATAAATGAATCAAGAAAAATTACATTCCTATTTCATATTCAATTTATTTCCATTGATCTTTTCAACCTTCAATCAAACTTTATGACTAATGTATACTGTAATTATTCACAAGAAGTAAAATGTGTTTAATTAGCATGTGCATGCACTCATTACATTATTTTATGGAGCACATTGCGATTAGCCACTGCTGGTATAATGAAAATTACTGTAATTATGACTTATGAGTCATTCTATTAAATACGAACTATTTATTTTTACAACATTTAACACAAATACAAGTATTTTGCAAGCCTATATATATATATATATATATATCAATAAAAAAAACTAAAGGAATAACATACAAATTATTCTGTGATGTTTTGCAAATATTTAGTTGCCTTTTTACATAACCATATAGTAATAAAACATTTTCAACCGTTCAAACATCCGCCACTGGGAGGTTGTTGATTGTTGCTATGGTGATACTGGGGAGCTCTTCCGGGTCGTGCAGTCGTGTTTACGAAAGCGTCGCTGCGTTACATAATCTCATCGATGGTGTAATCCTTCGCTTCGGCCTCTTGTTACAGCTTTACCGCGGTACTTTATACATTATAAATGGGTCCAAACAGGATATACATCAGTGTGGGTTATGCCACGTTCGGCATGTTGATGGGATTTTCCGCGTTTATCGTGTGGAATGTGGTTTATAAACAGCCATGGACGGCGGCGATGGGCGGATTATCAGGTCTGTAGATAAACTCAAGGCCACAGGCGGACTAACTTCTTTACATTACACATCCGCTGTCAAATACAGACATTTCACATCCTGTGTCTTTTACTGTCATGCTTTTTAATTCGTTGCTATTATTGTGTGATCGGGAAAATCTCCGGCTGTCACATTCTGTATGCAGTGTGTGGTTTGCTATCCCAATAGATATAATGGGTGATTATTTCATTTCTTTCTTAAAAGGATCAGTCTGTTATCGTCTTAAGAAGACTTTGGAAATAATCACCCATAAATATGGAGATTTTGGACTATTTCTACTCAGAGAAAGACAGAAACATTATGTACTCCACAAAAATATTGGAAAATACAAAATTACACACACACACGTAATAAATACATACGTGTATTTATTTTATTTTTAACAGCGTACACCACTGTTTTCTAATGGTATATGTTCTGGTTTGAATCTCCAGGAGTTCTGGCATTCTGGGCATTGGTCACGCACATTATGTACATTCAGGACTTCTGGCGCACCTGGCTGAAGGGACTCAAGTTCTTCATGTTTGTTAGTTCTGTCTTCTCCCTCCTGGCTATTGCTGCTTTTGCCACCTTCATAGCTTTAGCTGTTATAGAAAAGCAGTGTAAGTACATTCGCTTTGTCTAATAAAACATTCCACACAAAATCTATATAATATGTCTAATCCAATCTGTATGTTTTTGTCTTCAGCACTTACTGACCCCAAGAGCTTCTATCTATCAGCCGTGTGGAGCTTCTTGACTCTTAAATGGGCCTTTCTGCTGGGCATGTACTCCTACCGTTACCGCCAGGAGTTTGCTGACATCAGCATCCTCAGTGACTTTTGATTGGCTCCTTCATCTGTAATAGATTTGTAGTTGCCAGTCAGTGGCTACACCTGCCAATGTGGAGATGGAAGGATGGATCTCCTTTTTAAAACCATCTTACGGCCTCCTTGCTTTCACAGAAAAGACTCTAATCTCAGCCCCTCCTCCCTTCAGATCCCGCCCTGGAGTAAGAAGTCAGCGAATGTCTGTTATCTGCCTCTTTCCTGTCTTTTTAGTTAATTGGAGGTTTTACATTGGACAAAGGTATGTCAAGTGTTTCAAAGGAAGTGGATAGACTAGAATGTGGTCACAGGTAGTTGTTACTTTACTCAGGGCAACTTCTCTCCAAATGTCAGATGTGAAATTAAGGCTTTCCTTCACTGTCAGAAAAAAAGTGCATACATTTAGGAGTGCAACCGCTTGTCATTGGGGCAGTAGATCTCGTGTCTACCTCTTTATAAGGGTGCACATCAGGAGCTGAGAGTGCCCCCCCCCCCAAGAGTGTATGATGAAGGATTTGCACAGCTTTATCTAGTGGTCTCAGCCAGCGATAGTGGAATTGACTTTGATTTAATGTTACTATCGTTTTCAGACATAGACAGTGTTCTTTATTATTTGCTATATGTTATTTCTTTTTAAATGTTGTTTATATTGTGCTCTATTTATGATTGGCTGTGTTCGGAACGGCATACTATTAATTCTGCAGTATGTACACTAGCATTTAAAAGTGAAGTTTTAATTTATGAAAGAGCTCTATTATGTTCATCAAGGCTGCAATTAATTGGTCAAAATACAGCAAACACAGTAATATTGTGTAATGTTTTAAAATAAAACAATGTCTTCTGTGTAGTCACTGAAGTGTGTGCTATGATCTGAACAGTTCTCCCAAAATGCACATTATGCACAGGACACTATTTCACAATGAAGTGCACCTGACTTTCCATTACCAACAAGATGAGTCGTAATCATATCAGCCTCTTGTATCATGTTGACTCATTATTTGATCAGACCACTAAAAGCCGAGACATGCAAAATAGCCCTATATTATTACTCATTGAAATGTGACAGTGTAGCATTCTACATTTATTGGTGCATAATGCATTCTGTTTTGGATATTACCTTTATATGCATAGTAAATACTTGGCAGTATGACTAGTATTCTGTTCCGAACGTTACTATTGATGCATTATTATTATGCAGTTCCTCTTTGCCACTAGTGGGGGGGATTGAGCAATTGAATGATTGACTAACTGGTGCTCAGTCCTCTGCAGATATGTTTTTAGTTATTATCACTAAATTGTATTAAGTTAATATCATGAGCTGAATTTCACCATATTTCTGAATACTAAATATGTTATGTCATGTGAACTGTTATTTTTGGATTATTTTTCTTTAAGTTAATCTGCCAGACAGAACAAGTGTTTATGTTTTAAAATGAATGTTTTGTTGATTTGAGGGACGAGCTCTGTCTGTATGTGTGTTGAGCAGATGTTACGTGTGGTCTGCTGCAGATGTTAAAGGATCAGTTCTCCACAAATCCTGTCATTTATTCACCGTCATGTCATTTAAATCCAAATATTTATAGTAAAAAGAAAAGTAAACCAACTAATATAATAGCTTTGTATCAGAAACAGACAAAAATGTATTAAATTAATTTAATTATGAGTAAAAATATGTTGATATTGATGGTGAGTAAATCACGTTTGAAGTCTTTTAGAAAACCATTTTTAGGAGCCAAAAAGTAACAAAAACAGATTACTTTGCACTTGATCGCATATAAATGTTAAATGTATTATTTGTTTTAATGATTATAAGGTGTCACCTTCAAAATGCTGAATTTTACCAGCAATATTTCACTCTATAGCATGTATGTAAAGCAGTTTTGTACCATATTGCTTTTACCCAGCTGTATGCAGATTACAGTTATACTACCTGCAGCTTAAAACTTTGCACAATATGTGTTACATTGGAACATTTGAAGGGGATTAAAGTACTGTTATTTAACTCTATCCCACAAATCCTGTGTGTTTCCTCATTATTTCACGCTGGAGAGTTGTCTTTCTTGATGTGCACACTGGTCTGAAGTTTGTAGTTTGAGTGTCTCACCAGCAGGGGGCAGCAGGTCAATACTATTTTACTACCACTTCAACGTGAATCTGCTGCTGAAAGACTGCGTTTGTTTACCTTGAAATATCAGTTTCAAAATGATATTGATGATACTCTGACCTCTAATAACTAATAAAACAAACGGCCTATTTCTTTTCCACACTCGCATCCCACATTCGTCTGCTTTTTGTTTACGACAGTGAACTCCACACAGTTAGCTAAAGCTAGAGGGCACCAACGTCACAAAAAAACTACGTGGTGTGTTTTGTACAATTTAAATGTATTTGTTTCGTAATATAAACCTTGATTAAAATGTATAAGTTATAGACTGAAACAGACATGCACTCCTTTTCAAGAGGTGGCGATATGCTCTTTGAGCTGGATAAAACAAAGCTTAATCTGGAGTGAGCTGAGGAAGAGGATCACGGTGTTTAAGCCCATCTCCACAGGCGTCTTGAATGTGCTGGGTCCTTCAAGTCTGCTTTAAACCCAAACAAGTGTAAGAAGCTACATTTGTCAAATGTAAGTACTCCTCAAAATATCATGCCATCATTTTAATATACCTACGTTTAAATTACTCATTTTTTTTTTTTTTTACAAAAAATCAGTCTGATACTTGTGAAGTTCTGAAATTGCAGTTTAGCATGCAATATAGCATGCAAACCCACATCAGATGTATAAATATATGTGCAGTTTTTATGTAATTACATTGATTATCTGTGAATAAAAGTTATTTCAGACCTAATAGGGTTAGTTTGCCAAACAAATTAAATCTACTCACCCTCAGGTCATCTAATATTTTGGAAAGCTTGTTTCTTCATATTAACAGATTTGGAGAATTTTTGCATTATATCACTTGCTCATCAATGGATCCTCTGCTGTGAATGGGTGCCGTCAGAATGAGAGTCCAAAAACTGATAAAAACATCACAATTATTCACACGTAATCCACACAACTCCAGTCCATCAATTAACATCTTGTGAAGTGAAAAGCTGCATGTAATAACTTAATAATTATAAGAGATTGTTAACTTTAAATCATTGTTTCTGACTAAAATACAAGTCCTCTATCCACAATATTGCTTTCTCAAGTGAAAGCAATGCATGCAATGCTACAATTCTCTAAATCTCTTCCAATTAAGAAACAAACTCATCTACATCTTTGATTGCCTGTAGTGGGTGAGTACATTTTCAGCAAATGTAGATTTTTGGGGGAACTACTGTACTCCTTGAATCAGAAATCTATTGTCAGAAGATGCTTTTTCAGTTTGTTCAAGTAATAATATTCAAGTATAATAATGTTCTGTGTCAATAGCAAATTTTGCTTGCTTCGGAAAATGTATTCAACATTGTTTTAATATAAATGTAGTATGTGTAGAAGGATGGCACAGGCCTGTTGTACAACCCTGCAGTCATCAGGATGTGGGCTTCTCATCAGCAAAGTGTGAAGCTGACAGGGAACATTTGGGGCCAGTGTTGACACAGGAAGTCTGTATGTGTATAATATATAGCCTGTCTTTATCAGACAACACAGCAGACACTGACTTCTTCAGGAGCAATGCAGCTCATCAGAGGCAAGTATTTACTGCGTTGTTTTGTATTTCTGATCTTCAAACCATTGTGAAACTTGCACATTTAAATGTCATTATTAAAGTATATTCAAGGAAAATTATTCATCGCTTCTAAGAAACAAAATATGTAAACTATCAGCAAATAATCTGCTGAAAAAAGCTGTTTAAATTAACAACCTTTCAGATGTTTGAAGCCAGTAAGTATTTTTTAAAGATTTGTATTAAAATTGACCATGCATACAGACGTGTTACTAAAGATATATTCATCAAAGTATCCTAAAAACATGCATCATAGTTCCTATTAGAATATTAAGCAGCACAACTGTTTTCAACATTGATAATAATAAGAAATGTTTCTTGTTTTTAAATTGTAATAGTATTTTACAATATTGCAGATTTACTGTATTTAATGCAGCATTGGTAAGCATAAGAGACTTCTTTCAAAAACCTTTAAACCCTTAAAAACTCACCAACCCCAAACTTTTGAACAGTAGTGTATATTAATATCGAATGTAGATATTGCTGATGTTGCGCAGTTATCTGTGCTTTGGATCTAGCAAACATAACAGATTCTTGTGACAGTCACAGACACCACAAAATATGATATACCATAGCTCTGAATGCAAGACAAGCATTTAATATGTCCAATTTTTGCCATACTTTGTTGCTATAAAATTGTGTTGTTGAGTATTATCTGTAACAACATCTACACACACGTCAGGATGTGGCTTTTAATTTAGGTTTCCGCTGCTGGAACAACCACAGACGTACTAACATGCACTGAAAAAACAACTGTCACAAACTACTTTCTTATCAATTTTCATAGAATTTTGGATTCCATCACTGTATCAAGTTATTAATAAGGATTTTCTATTGTTTTTCAGCTTTTGCATTCCTTTGCCTGGTGATTTCAGTCGGTAAGTCCACTCGCAACCTGTTTAAAATGTTATTCAACAGTCTCTCAAGGAGGGTGTGGTACAGGCACACGACTGCTAGATTAGAGAGCACTTGAGAAAGCACACATTTGAGAGGCAGAACAAGCTGAAACTAAAACAAGAAGCTTAGGCTGCTGCTGAGGGCATTCAGAGTAATAATAACACCGCACTGAAGTTTTCTCTCACTCATTCGTCTCAGGTGCGCAGCGGAGTTACAGGTTGACCTGCTATCTGGATGTTTTAACACACCGCACACGTGAGGGGCCGTGCTCTCACATCATCCTCCCCTTGACCTCCTCTGATGACGAACTTTACCTCCAAAGCTTGTCGGAAGATGACAGTGTTACTCTTAGAAAGATGAAGGAGAGGTCAGATTTTTTTATCTTTTCTTGACTTGTTATTTGATTTAATCTACTATTGGGGTTTTTGTCAATATTTTAAATAAATCTTTTTTTGGTGTGTGTTCAACTGCATTTAAATTTTTTTTTACAAATATATTATTATTATTGTAAATAGTATAACTTTATATATATGCGTGTGTGATCTTAATACAGTATTTTAGCCTTTTACACACACTTTTTTTTTATAATATGTAAAAATGTGTTCATAAAAATATAAACTTTCCCCAGAAATCCAACTTTGAAGATTTTGCTTGGCATGGAAGTCAAATCATCAAGGTACAAATAAAATCATAATTATTTTTTACCCCCTTTTTTTCATATGTACTTATCAAAGAGATTCTCTGAACACTCTAAAAACATACCACGACAGTATAGTGACAGTTTATTGTCATTGCACATATTGGCCATCTAACTAACTCAATGTGCTGTTGTTTAGGTTGGAGCTGATGTTTGCTAATGAGGCTGGTGTTGAGACTTTTATTCAAACGGTATTGAAATACTTAAAGGACAAGAGTTTAGACGGTCTAGACGTGACTTGGCTGGATGGCCTTACTTCTGATGAATCTAGCAGAAGCACAGAGCTATTCACACATTTTCTGAAGGTAAGGACTATTATTTTCAGACAAAGCACATATACGTGTGTATTTTATTACAAGCTTCCATTTTGTCTGTAGAGTCTAAAAGGCGTGTTTGAGGAGGAAACCCAGCCTCTACTTCTGTCAGTGTCTGTACTAGAGCCTGTTGACCACAGTGCAGTCACTTATAATGAGCGAACACTTTCACAGTGAGTCTCATTCCTACACACATATTGCACTTGCTGTGCTTGGTTATGTACTTAATAGTTTCTTTCCTTTCAAAAGGTATGTGGACTTCATCTCCATTCTGCCTACTAACCTCGAAAAGGACGGACCATACATTGTAAATTACTCAAATTTCTTACATTTGTTTTTCCTCAGGGATGATATATTTTTGGATGTTAGCATCACCCTTGTTCACTCGACATAGATTCAATGGAATTTTTCCACTGGATTTCGGAATACTGCTCAAAATAAGCTCTGTGACCAAAAAAGTTTTTGATCTTTACATGCTTTGTTCGTTATTATAATCTTAACAAATAAACAGAACGTTTATGAATTTTGCAGCCCAAATACAATCACCAGAAGTAAAAAGCTAAATGTAGACTATAAACGAACTACACCATGGTCACATGACTTCAACATCACCACTAATATTAAGCTTCAGACAACTCTTTTAGCATTTATTTAAAAACATTTTTACTAACCACACATGTTGTGAAAGTGGAATAGTAAGTTAAGTTTACCTTTGGTCTACGTTTGGTGTGATGTTTGTGCCTCTGTAGTCCCTTTTAGCAACTTGTTAGCAACTGCCTTTTTAAAGACAGGTGAAAGCTGTAAACAAATCACAAATGGGGTAATACTGTGTATTTTACGTAGTATAAAAATATCTTGAGTTTGTGTTCACAACAGACCTTATTTTAGGCATCTAACCAAAAACTAATTAAAAAACCTATTGACTTCAGGACGATAGAAACTGAAATGATAAATGCTAACTCATTTCTGGGATTTGGCCTACAAAATGCAGCCAACATAATGTGATACACTCTAGTAGGATGTATTCCTTTGCATCCACGTATTTTGATGGTCCAGGAATAACGTAATTTATAGGCCTAACACCATTAAAATTACTTCCAAAGAGGAAAATATATTGGTGTGTAAAACTTTTGTAGCATCTATAGTTCTTGAGATCTTCATATAAATGTTATTTCAGAACTAGCAAGGATATAGATCTGTCATATTTGGGTAAATCATGTTTATCTGTTAGCATTCTAACTTTGGGTTTACCTCATATTTATTTTCCTTTATAGGACAAAACAGTCCAACGCTGGCAGGACCGGCAAGTTGACCTGCAAAAGCTCAATCTAGCCATGCCTGCTTTTCTACGGCGGTCACGTCGAAGGCATCACCACAGGGATCACCTCAAGCATGATGACATGAATACAGAGACAGGAAGGAACGATCACATCCACGTTTTGGGCTTATACCTGGGCGATCAGGTAGGCTATAACCACAGATCGTATTAGCTTAGCATTAATTATTAGCTTCCTCAGGGAGAGCTTAGGTGAAATTTTTAATCAACTGAAACGCTTATCCTTTCAGGTGTGTCAGGCCATTAAAAGTGGACAAGAGCGGTTCATTACTTTAACAAGTCTCTCAAATGAGCAAAGTCTTGTAGCAGAGGTAAGTGAAGTGTAGTTTTAAAGCAGTAACATAATGTAGAAATGAGAACTACTAGATGGATTATCAGAAGATGATGTTGTGTTTATTAATGTCCAGGTGCTCCAGAAAGGATTTGGTGGCATAGGAGTTGTCTTCATAGATCTGGACGTCTTCTATAACTCCACATGTGCAAACATTACTCGAGAAGAACGAGCAATGGTGGAATCAAAGGTGATTGTGCATTCACATCATGAACGCAGACGTCATGAGCATGGTGGTCATCATCAAAGGGGGAACCATCACCAGCATCATCACTCTCATCATCCTCACGGCAGCCATGGTCACCATCAGCATGGTCTTCATCAGCATGGTCACCGTCAACATGGTCTTCATCAGCATGGCCGTCATCAACATGGTCATCGTCAACATGGTCATCGTCACCATGGTCACCATCATCACCATCAACATCATCCAATAATTTCTCAAAGCAACATAACCATGGAAGAACGGCAGGGCATGGAGTGAACTTAATATATCATTTGCATGTGATGAATGTTAATGAGAGACTATATGATAATGATAATGATCAGATTATGTTTCCATCTTTGTTGCCACAGTTTGGACATGCTTTTCTCTCTTCTAAAGAAGGGGGTGTACCAGTACTTTTATCCATATAATCAGTGTACGAGTCAGTGGTGTTTGGTGATGAGTTTTTGGCTCAAGGTCTGCATTAAAGTCACACAGAGGTGTTCAGGATTAGGACTTGTCTTTCTGCAGACCAGTCAAGTACTTCCACACTGACTGAATCATCATTTCTCTTTGATTCTTGTCTTATACACAGAGACACTGTCATGTTAGAATAGAAAAGGGTTCTGTCCAAACTGTTGATATAAAATTAGAAGCACACAATTCCCTAGAATATCATTATATGCTTAAACATTAAGATTTGTACTCTTGAAAATTACTAAAATAGTCAACCCTTTCATTAGAAGGGGGTGACCCAATACTTTTGGCAATATAGTCTATCTATATATCTGTCTGTCTGGAATTTAATTAATTAATTTTCCACATCAAATTCTCATTACTGTAATGTACTTTAATGTATTCAAATTTTGTATTCCTATTTTGTCTTTGATTCCTATTTTAGTTTAATCACAATATAATAGTTGTGGTGGTAATGTTAAAAATGTTGGTAAATAATAATTAGTTTACAATTTATATTTCTTTTGCATTACAGTAAATTACAGTAATACGAATTATTTGTGTTTGCATTATAGTGATAACAATGACAATACAATATGATAATGCGAATACATTTTTTGTAATACTGCAAAAAAAAAAAAATCTGCATTATAGTACTGAGAATTCGATTTTTTGCATTAGTTATTTGCCTAATTTTGTTTTGCACTATGGTAATGCGATTTTTGTTTTGTTTTCATGTTTTTAATAATTGCTTATTGCAAAACAAAAAGCTTATTGTATATCAGAGCAGATCAATGCAGCATTATGAAATAAACATATAGCATTGAAGTCCCAGTGATTTCACATTATTCTCTTGAACAGTAATACAGAGCTGGGGGGGGGGGGGACCAATTTAAGTGCATGTGGATGTTCATTAAACTCAAAGCTAATTGTATGACCAGAATTATGATTTCACCAAAAACGGATGATGCACTCCACAGACTGAGACTGAGACACCATGGCTGGCCCAATGGTGGCGAGATCTGCTTTGCTTTATGCATGAGTAGATTTATGAGGCTATTACTTGGACATCCTGGGGTGTAACACACACACACACACACACACACACACACACACACACACACACACACACACACGGTTCTTCAGCTGCCTGTGGCTCACAGAGCAGTGGTACAAGGATCCTGCTGTTTTAGACTTTAATTGGGAGCATTTGGAGATGCAGGTAAATTACAGGCCGTTCTCTCCTTGTGTGAGAACACGTTCCTTAATGTCACCTCAGCATCACAAGCTGATGAGCATCATTTAGCATCTTTAGAGAAGGATGTATTTGTGTTAATGCACATTGCACTTTTTAATGTGATGGATGTACTTTAAGTAGATTTTAGTGGTAAATCTACACAATTTGCGTTTAAATTTGAATTTTTGACTGATACAATTTATTTAAAATAAAAAAATCAGTTCAGTTTTCTCCTAAAAACTGATGTTAAGATTTAGCAGCATCTTAACATGATCACTACGTAAAGAACAACTTAACTTTTCTTCTATTTTATTTTAATGAAGATGGTGTAAATATCAGACAAAAAGTAATAGAATGAAACATTAAATCATTTTAAAATAATTAATATAAATCATTTTTTTCATAGTTTGTTGCAAATAAAATATCACAATAATCATATTTGAAGAGCCTCCTCTCTCTACTTTGACCAGTGCATTTTTCCTTTTTTAATTTACTGGCAGCAAACAAACAAATACAAAAATATAAAAGGGAAAATTATTGAATGGTTTTATATTAATTACATATTCAGCTTTTTTACACGGTTATTATGCCTTGACCTGGATGGAAAAATAATAGTGAACAAATAAATGAATATCAGCTAAAGGGGACAAGATATTTTACAGTATTGTCAAGCCATACAGTGTAATTTCAGAAACTGGTTGGTTATAAATGATGCCTTGTATTTAGAGTTTCTTGACTATTTAACTTTTTTTATGAGTGTAAAAAATATATTTTTTTTTACAATGTAGAATGCCTTTAATATGTATAGTTTATATTTAATATATATAGTTTATGCCAATTATTTCCCTTCATTTCCCTCATGTGCATGACATTTGACTCTTTGACTATTTGACTCTTTGACATTTGACATTTGAGTTTTAAAAAGTACACAATTATTAAATATCCATGCGTGAGCAAGTGATCCATATCCCACTTTGGGCAGCTATTAAATTAAAGTTCCTGCTAGGACACAGCCGGCGCGGGCAACAATTGAACTTCTTCTGAACCATTTGTTCATTTTCTGTCGAGTGATTTAGAAAAGAGTAAATTGGAAACACAAGATAATTGACATTTGGAGAGCGTTTTTGGTTAGTGACATTCAGATAAATATACAGGCCCGATTTAATTGTATTTGAGTGTCTGAAGTGTATTAATCTATAAAATTGGTATACTCAAGGCTGAAACCCAACTAACAGCACTGAGATATGTTCTTCTCTGTCCTTTCATTAAAATGGAAATTCCAATTTGCAGCATCCTAACAAACAGCTGACCAGTACAGCATAAATAAACCACTTCAATTTAGCCAGACTTACAGATGACACACAATCAGATCCAACAACCTCTGGACAGTGATCAACTAGTGGGATTAATCGTACAGATCTTCTGCAGACACAATCTATTGTTTACAGAATACGGTGCTATAAATCGCTGACCATTACAAAACGACTCGGGACATTGCTGGTCACTGTTGGCTTATATTATAATTGATGTTGTCCATTGTCTCACTCGGCTGGTCTGATTGCAAATAAATGTTCCATGAATGGTATTGGTAATTAATTTAGGCCTCTGCATTTGGTTAGAGGATGCTTAATTACTTAAAGTCCACTTGAGCAACTGGGCTATGCATCATGTAGTACACAATTAATTCTGTTGTCTGTTTGCTCCAATATGAGAAATGAAATTCTGTGAGAAAAATGATTTATCTGTAGCACTATAAGCACAATGAAGAAAATCACTGGGTGTTTTGTTGCCGATGCTAAGGCGTTTAGCTTGTTGTGTGTTTGCTAGGGTGGTTGCTTGGTCAAGAAAAGATTACTTCAGTGTAAGTCTGTGGGATTTTTCATCTGTTTTATTGTCTACCAGGGGATCATTAAGGCTAATCACTCATTAAAATCACACCTCCCCTCATTAAGCTGCATGGTTTTCATTGTGTTTGGAGCACATGTTTGGTTACAAGATCTCTTTAAACTAGGTCATGTTGAAAACACCACTATAATGTGTCTTCTCTTGCAACTGGTTCCAGTCTAGTTAAATGGTGAAAATATAATGTTCTAGATACTCTGCTGTTTTTGAAAGAAGTCTCTTATGCTCATAAAGACTATGTATTTGATCAAAATACACAAGAAACTGTAATATTGAAACATTGTAACATTATAACAGACTTTACTGAAATGAGATATATAAAAACATACCCCTAACTTTGAACAGTAGAGCTTATACTTCAAATTAGTAATAACATTTATCACAAATAATAATAATAATTAGTATTAATTCTATTTTATTTTATTTTACTTGATTTTATTTAGTAATTATTATCTTTGCTCAAATCATTAAAAATGTTTTTCAGGCTAGTTCAGCTCTAATATTCTCTAATTGAATTATTCAGCTTAACATTTTATTTAAAAATTTAAGCAATAGTAATAGTGATTTTTGATTTTTATTGAAGGTTAAAATGATAATAAAAATTAAAAAACAGTTTTCAGGCTAGTCCAGAATCTCTAGTATATTTATTTATTGGCCAAATGATGTAACAATAATAACAGTTATTTTTAGACTTTTAGAACTAAAAGTTAAAATTTCCTAATGAAATAAACTAAACAAAAAAGGTTCATGCTGACCCAAACTTTTGAGTAGTATGGTATTTCACTATTTTATTTATTTATTCATTTTTTGCTCAAATCATCAAAAAATACAAAATAATAATAATAATAATATAAATAAAATGTAATACATATAATAAAAATAAAAAATAAAAATAAATATATAATAAAAAATAAAATAAAAATAAATGCAAATGTTCAGGCTAGTCCAGCATTTCTAGTATATTTATTTATTGGCCAAATTATGGAACAATAATAATTTTAGACTTTGATTGCACTGCTAATGAGGCTAAAATTAGGCCAAAATGTAATAATTTCAAAGTTCACCACTAAAATTGCCATATGTGAGAGTTACAGCATACTTTGTTATTGTACACCCTTCATAACTACAGAGTTGTAATCCACTTACTCATAATGAATTCTCTGTGAAGTGCCATCTGCCTGATTATGCACAGTGTCTCTGCCTTGACCTTTGTGTAATCGTTCAACAATAACAACCCCTTTCAGCTTCTAAAAAACCACGGTAAGAGAAATCCCTCAGAAAATAAAAAAGAGCTGGCTAAGAGCCTATGTGTCGTTTTTCTCTGTTGAGCTGAAATGATTGACAGCGTTGTTCATGAAATTCAGATGTTAGGGTTATCTTCTTCTAATTAAAGCAGACAGTGGACTCGGCTTTGTTCAGGAGCCGGACAGAAATTTAAACGCACTGTGTAAAGCTGTAAAGAGGCTCCCGAGGGGTCTCATTATGAACTATATGAAGAGATCAGTGCACACTCCGTCACCTCCATGCATGTTAATACCGTAACATGCTTGTATGTACATATAGGTGCTGAGTGGTTGATTATTGGGTGATTTCCATTATTACACTGACTCCAAAAACAGGCCCCATGCTCATGACTGAATTTACTGGGGTAATCAGTGTTGTTAACTGTGTGTTTGTGTGAATAATAATGGAGTAGCTGTTTGATGCCAACCACTGTGATCCTGCTTTGGCGTATGTGCCCGTGTTCCCCATCAGCATGCTTATCTTTCACATGCAAACAAGCAGATAAAGTGTCCACTTTTACTGTCAATCACAGCTTCATCTGATTGTATCGGTCTTCCTGTATGTTGTGCTTGGCTGGATCTAATAGACTGCAGTGAGCAGTGGAGGAAATGCATGTGACCAGAGTGAGACATGCAACTATTTGCTTTAGAAATGATTTCAGTTGCATGAGTGGTAGTGATGGTGGATTCTGTCTTTCTTAATCAGTACTGAAATCAAAATAAGTTCATTTTCTCCAACCTTTAGACCTGATAATGAGGTAGGTGTTTGTGTGTGAATAGTGTTAAATGTGAATCAGCAGAGTATAATATATATTATTTTGCTAAATCCATAATATTTGTGTTCTCCATAGTTTTATAAAAACACATTTAATTCAAAAATGTCTTTAATACCATTTATGTAATTAAACATGTTTTCATTTTCTGATTTTGAAATGTTTGAAATGTTATATGTAGTCATGCTTGAAACTATTGGTGTTATAAATAGTTTATCTTTTTAATACCACAATCATTTTTATATGATAATTATTTTCAACAGCAGCGAAGCCATTTAATACAATATTATTAATATTTGAAACACTTTAAAAAAGTAAAAGAAGAGTATATTTTAAAATATGATATATATATATATATATATATATATATATATATATATATATATATAGGCTACTATACATATAACATATAAGAGTTATTATGTATATATATATATATCTGTGTGTGTCCGTGTGTGCTAGAGTGTATTTTTTATTTTAAATGATCAGATATGTTGACTTTTTAGTTATAACACAGAAATTCCCAATATTTGTTAAAAAACATTAATATGAATTTTGTGGGAATATAAAAATAATATTACAATTATTATGTATTCAAAGTGAATAAAAATGTTCAATCATTTTTACATGATGGTTAGACCACCTTTACATTTTAGAGACAGAACAATTTGCAGAAACTGGTAACCATATATACACACAAACATATTCAATTATTTATTAGCTTATACAAAAATATATGAAAGAAAGATGAATGCAAATATTAGATTTATAAAACTTGCCATATTGTTTGTAACTTATTTGGACCCATATTGATATTAAAACTTTTCCATTTCCAACACCTTTTCCATTTACTGAAAGTGAATTAAAATTCCAGAGATCCAGTGAGAGTAAATGTGACCTGTAGTGACTGGTCCACTGGAGGGCACTGTGGTTCTGTCAAGTCAACCTTCACTACTTCAGCAACGCGCTTCCAAAGCTTCAATGAAGAGTCCTGTTTGTATGCTGAAGGAGTCCGCGCCGCCACACAACTTCGGAAACATAAGGTTTAAAAATGCGCTCTTAAATCACAGATGTAATCTCAACAGCACAAGTGTGTACGAGAGGCTTTCAGACGGAGTCTGTCTGTGTTACATGCGTGTGGTGGTCCCGAGAGATGTCAAAGATGCAAATGCACAAATCAGGTAAAAGCGTCAACAACATTCCCTGGAGACTCAATCGCTTTCTGCGTTTTAGGCACGAGAGCAGGGATGATATGTGTCGAGGGGAGGGGGACATTAAAGCACTGGCATTTTAAAGCCCTTTTATCCAATTACCTTTTTATCCAGATATCTTGAGATATTACAACACACTCGGATGGAGATGCTTTATTTGAATATGTGTACGCTCCCCCTTTAGGCCTACTTCCTTCAGATAGCTTTTCAGTAGAGATAAGGTTGGGCCTAGTGTTTATCATGAGTCTTTCCTCAACAAGTCTTTGTTTTCGAATTAATAGTTAAAGACAACAAATGTTTTTATTATTATTAATAATTGTCATATATTTTAGTCTCTCCCCTTTAAAGCTTGTGACTGACTTTGTGGGTAGACTATAAATTAGTATTTTATTAATTGTACATACTGAACGAATATCCCTCCTTCACCAAACGAGTTGGTATTTTGATTCAGAGTCTCTGTAAAAAGGATCATTTACAGGAGGGGTTCATTCATGGATTGACTTGAAAACTGGACATGTTGTTTGTTATGTCCCTCATATGTATTACGAATTGGTTGAGTGAACGATACAACTCATTTATAATGCACTAAAGGCCACTTCCTTTTCTATGGAGCCCTGCACAAAAAAAAGTAAATCGTTCTTCTTGTGTGCATTCTCATAAAACATTGTGGATGCCTCTCACTTAAAATGATGCACATATTCTTATTTGATGTGCAAATTATATCGAGCACACAATTTACTTATGATTTGGGAATTAATTAGTACATTTTGTGCACAATTTACTTTTTACACCTGCATGTCATTTCACTTTTCACTGTCCGCCACCTACTGGTGTCAAGAAAGAGAAAAAGCAATAGAACTAATTAATGAATTAATTCAGTTTTTTTAGTGAACTGGTTTCAAATATACATTTCTGAATTAAGTTTCCAAATAAAATCTAAGCCTCTATTAAACCCCAAACTTTCTCAACCGAGGAGCTCCCCATCCAGACTCTTGTTCAACTCAAATCCTCATGATATATAAATAGCAACATTCAACATTTTAAAACTAATTCATTGCATTACTTGTAAGTAAAATAATTGTCTCTTGGTTGCAAAAACATAAAAAATATGAGGAAGCTGAAGTAAGAATACAGTATGTCAATCAATCATTCGCTTAGAAAAACATTGATTTGATGTCCATCTGTTAGAGCTTTTATTGTGGAGATCATATTTCACATTAGGTTTGATAATGAAAAAGAGCATGCTGTTAAAACACACTTCAGGTAGAGCAGATGACATGTTTTATTTGATGTGATTTGAGGGACAGACGTACAGTCTGTTCAATGTTTTTTAGATGTTGTGAACCTGACAAAAATTTAAATATTTATTTTGGTTGACAACATTATTTTAAATGTGTCAAATATGATGTGTAATTTATAAATTGGATTTGCATACAAGCACACAGTTTTATGCTGCTTTAGCATGTCAGATAATGCAAAAATGCCTACATATCTTATTCGAAGTACATACTTTTGGATGAGAGGTTTCATCAATGCATGGATGAGTCTGTTATGATACGTCTGTGTCCATCTGTTTTCATACGTGTGTGAGAGAGACATAATTCATTTGTGACATTTATATGTGTGTGTTAGGGACAAAAAAATAGCAAGTGTCAGAGAGAATGGCAATGTACCCATGTTGTTATGTGTTTCTTTCTGACAGAGCCCATCTGCACAAAGGCATTGTCTTCATTCTGCTGTAAAGATGAGTTCTTGGCTGCTTGCTGTGTCATGGCATTTCAACACCATCAGAAAATCATTACAGATCAGAGAGGAACAGGAAGATAGACATGTCAGATGTTAGACATGCATTATGTCACACTGGTAATATATCTACAACATTTTTTGTTCACACGAATTGCATTCTTGCATTACGGAAAACTGGACAGAACAGAATGTACATTTTTATAGGAGCTTTAACTCCTATACACCATAACTAGAGATGGTCATCCCACTCTAGATCCAACTGATTGGTCTTTTGTTGTCCAACCGATATTGATCTGCAGTTTTCAGTTTTTTCTTGACCCAGAGTCTTAAATGCTGCAAAATACAGCAAGATTCAGGGCTAACCTTGTAGTAATGATATGATGATGATGGGCCTTTAAAAATGGTTTATGCTTCATACTAGTGGTCTTTTAATGGGTGTTGAAATAAGAACTACAAATTTAGGTTTCTGGAA
Organism: Gymnocypris eckloni scoliostomus; assembly: GCA_027564155.1. Lineage (NCBI taxonomy): Eukaryota > Metazoa > Chordata > Actinopteri > Cypriniformes > Cyprinidae > Gymnocypris > Gymnocypris eckloni. Next base: position 48,641,631 of record CM050412.1, read on the forward strand.
ATGTGACTTAAAGGCAAGAGATCTTAAAGAGGTAGTGCATGTTTAGACCTGGCACATTTGCAATGTAAAGAACCACACACACACACACACACACACACACACACACAAAAAGGTGCCAAAACTTACAGGGATTTTGTCACCGCTTACTTACTCTCATGTTTTTTCTTCTGTGGGATATAAAAGAAGATATAATAATTCATTTGTCAGTACAATAAAAGTCAATGGGGTCCAATTTTGTTTGGATCCCAACATGTGATCCAAGTGTGTGATCTTGTTAAAACGGATTTCATAAAAAAGTATCGTGCAGGAACCGGTATCGAACTCAAGGTATCGGAATCAGTATCGAATATTTTTTAACTATACCCAGCCCTAGACTCGTCTGACCATAGAAAACTTTTCCACTTTGAAAGTGTCATGACGGCGCTTCTGGACCATGTTTACATATGACTTCCTTTTTGCATAATAGAGCTTTAGTTGGCATCTGCAGATAGCATGATGGATTGCGTTTACCAACAGTGGTTTCTGGAAGTATTCCTGGGCCCATTTAGTAATGTTAATGACAGAATCATGCCGATGAGTGATGCAGTGTCATCTGAGGGCCCGAAGACCACGGCATCCAACAAAGGTGTTCAGCCTTGTCCCTTACGCACAGATATCTCCAGTTTCTCTGAATCTTTTGATGATGTTATGCATTGTAGATGATGAGATTTGCAAAACCTTTTCAATTTGACATTGAGGAATATTGTTTTTAAAGTATTCCACAATCTTTTTACGCACCCTTTCACAGATTGGAGAGCCTCTGCCCATCTTTACTTCTGAGAGACTCTGCCTCTCTAAGACATCCCATTTATAGCTAATCATGTTACAGTCCTGATGTCAGTTAATGTAATTAGTTGCTATATGTTCTCCCAGCTGAATCTTTTCAAAATTTCTTGCTTGCCTTTTTTGCCCCTGTGCCAACTTTTTTTTAGACCTGTAGCAGGCATCAAATTTGAAATGAGCTCATTTAGTGGGTAAAAGTGTAAAATTTCTCTGTTTAAAGATTTATGTCTCTATGTTCTATTGTGAATAAAATATTGGCTCATGTGATTTGAAAGTCTTTTAGTTTTCTAAGTCTTCTAAAGTCATTTATTTGGAATACTGGATGAGTTGGATCTGGACTGTTTTGTTGTACAGTATGCCAGTTTTTTGTCATTAAAGCCACCTTTCCACTGACATTCGCATACCATTTTATGATTGTCAACACGTACGATACTTATTTCACCCCTAGTGGCAGTCACATGGAACTTGCAAACTGGCCAAGAACCTCCTTTTCATCTTGTGTTAAATTAATTAATTTATGAATATATCCACACAAAACAAATAACCTCCAATGTGTCTGACAGAAAAGCATAGTACGTTTTCTAAGGCTAATCAATTGTAAATTATTATGTAATAATTATAAACTAATTGGTAATGTTAAATTGTAACTGTTAATTATAACTTAATGTTATTTAAAACTGTGCATTTTTACAAATATACTGTTTGAAGATTAAGGTATAGTCACTTTTACCGTAGTTACCAAATACATTTTGTTGGGGTGTGTGAAAGATTTCCTCATGCAGATTTCGCAGCAGGTTTAAGTTGGTATGTCGAACAGAGCGCTGCTTGTTTTGAAAGTGATTTTTACATATGACACTATTGCCAATTTACAGTTGACCTTTTTTTGGTCACACTGTATGTTTTAGGGCAAAAAAAATTGGTAATTCTAATGCTCTTATTTTATATTAGAATGCATCATCAAAGTTCAATAAAAGCTTAAACTGGATCTGAAAATTCTGCATATGCATTTGGTTTATCACTTGTTGGTTTTCTGAGAAAGGCAGTCCTTCGTCAAGTAAAATAATTGTGAATACACTATTCCTTTCTGAAATAAGCTTGAAACAAATAATCAAATACTTGCAGTTTTACTTAAAACATTGTTTGATCTTATTAGTAATGATTACATGGTGGTTCTGAGTCTACGAATCCACCAGTTCTTGCTGATGGAACTCCTAAAGTTTCAGTATGTGGCCTTTTGGCCTGCCGGTGCTTTGAACACACAACACCCCCTCCCCTGCACTATAATTTGTTTAGATGTAGATTTATGAACTAATTGCCTATAATTGCTGCTTAGCACCCTATTAATCCATGATGTGTGGTTCCAGGAGCACATTAGTCTGGATTTGTATAATGAAGTAATTAGTTCAATTATAGAAGAAATAAAAGGAAAGAAAGGATGAGGAGGGGGAACTTATTTTTTAGAAGAAGAGAAGCACTTAAATGATAAGAGTCAATGCCAGTGTGTGCGAGACATATTTTGCTTGCGCGTGAGCTCAGTTCCTGCTGCATTGCTCATCTCGCTGAATTAGTTCCTTCTGTACTCAGTTTCAAACCTTTCAGCGCTCTCTCCCGTGTGTTTTCATTGCCATCCTCGCCCAGTCTATCCTGTCTCTCTGAGGTTGACGTACAGACTGCATTGTCTGCAGGCATTGTCATTGTTATTAGCCTTGTGGATTGCTTCAGGGGGTATGTGCAAGCTCAGGGGAGAAAGAGCCAGGCTGGATAATTAGTTTTCCTCAATGCCAGACGAGCGTGCTGCCACTGTCGCGGTCTGGAAACAGGAAGTGCTAAGATTGTCAAGGCAACAGCAGCCAGGCTGCATTCCAGCGCAGCCTCCCCTACATTCCCATCAAAACACTGACAGGACAATGGCAGCGGTCTCGATGGAGGTAACAGATTGCTGTCATTATGTTCTGTCAGGTGCTTTATTGCAGAAACGTCTTTATGAGAAGCGGTGGCAACTGAAGGTGTCGACATGTGCGACTGTCTAACTGTAGTTTTAATGGCACACTGGATGAGATAACAGACACTTTGAGGCAAGTACCATGGGTCATAATCAGCCATCAAAGGCACATTTAATATTGTTTCATACTGATGAACATGGCTTCATTAGTGTCCCGAACATCCGTTACTCGGTCTGCGTGTGTCCTCTGAGCGGTGTTTCTCTGATGATGTCAGGACACTGAGAAGGGGACAGCGACGTGGTTCATACTCAGCCTTGGATTTGGTTCTGTTGCCATGGGATACATATATGCTAATAAGCAGGATGGCCACGCTTATGAGTACTGCTCCAGCAAATCCAAGCAGGAGGCCATAAAGTAGAGGCCGCACTTTGTCTAGCAGATGGGGCTGATAAGGTGGTACTGGTTGCCTTTTCACCAACAAGTCCACATCTTTCCAGGTGAATCCTTTTGCTGTCAAGCAATCAGAAACAATTTTTGGCTTGATTCATCCATTTTGGATTAGTTACAGTTGCTTAAAGATAACTATATTTGATATGACTCTTACAATAGCAGTTTAAGAAGTAGTTGATGTGTTTGCAACAATAGTAACAATAAAGACAGTTAAGACTTTTAAATTCAGTTACAAATAAATGTTCTTTTGAACTTTCTATTCCTCAAAGAATCCTGAAAAGAACATAACATGGTTTCAACAAATGTATGAAGCAGTACAACTGTTTTCATCTTGGACAATTAGACATGTTTCATTAACATCAAATCAGTATATTCGAATGACTTCTTAAGGATCATGTGACACTTAAGATTGGAGTACTGAATGCTGCAAATTCAGCTTTGCATCACAGGAATATTTTTTTTAAGTATATTAAAATAGAAAACATTTTTTAAAGTGAAATAATATTTCACAGTATTACTGTTTTTACTGTATTTTTGGTCAAATAAATTTAGCCTCGGTGAGCATTCAAATACATTTAAAAATCTGTACCGACCCCTGTTGCATAATTTCTGCCCCAGTTCATAAACAGCATTAGCTTAAATTAAGAGGCCAAAATGGCCTGTTCTGATATCCACATCAGAAATCCAAAACATGAACATATGACCACCCATGTTTATTTATCAACAATGCCTAATCATTGTTCAGAGACTTGGCTCAACCTTGACTAACATTCACGACCTTCAGGGAAAAAAATTACAAAACTGTATGATCATACTTGAAACTAAATCCGAAAATTGTATGATAGTCCCCCTTTGAAATGTACTTGCACAATAGCATATTTTATGGTTTAGATATAGAGACCCAGGAATATCACTCAAAGTATTTAAAACAGACATTAACCTTTCTGAGGCATCTTACCCTGTTTTGCAGAGTAATGCAGCACCTCCTCATGGTCTTCATGATCTTCATGATCTTCTGATGCATGCTTCTCCAGGTGAGTGGCCATTTGGTTAACAAGTTCATGGTAGCCGTCCACATATCTCTGCATAGCAAGAGTTTTGTCCTGGTTGATGTTCTTGCCCACCTCTGTTAGATAAATAACACATGCATTGCATTACTTCTAGTCTGGTTCTCTAGTTGTCTTTACTCATATGGTTTTAACATTAATTCACTTCGTTACTTGATTACAATTATGCTGGAGGCAGTTAAAGCAGCTGTTTATTCGTGACATTCATTTCGTAGTCATATAAGACACAAGCGATTCTTGCAGCACATTAAGATATCAAACACACAGTAATGGCCTCCACGAACGCCTGGAATTGAGATTAACTAAGTGTGCCGGGCCCAATAAATTTACCAGGTATAATGAAGCCAAAACAACTGAAGAAGACACACATGTTGGAACATAAGTGTTCAATTTATCCAAGGTGCTGTCGCTGAGTGGCTACTCCTTATCATAGCCCATTTACAGACCATGCAATTAAAGCTCTTGTAATTGCCGAATTGTGTGTTTGCCGTACGCATCAGGTTCTGTGTTTGCAGAGAAATCGTTTTTATTTTCTTCAATGCACGGCTTTGACTGAAGGATGTTCTTGGTCTGTCGAGCCTGTCATTTCCCCCCTCTTCTTCTGTTTATCCTTTTCTCCTTTAACGGAGATGCTGAAAGGAACAGATGGCGTGTAGTGAATCTGATGTCAGCTCCAGCGAGCCTGCTGTCATATCGTTTGCACCTTCTCATATCCGATCCCATTCGGCTGTGGAGTCGCCTGAACGCTGGACCACAATCCCTGCCAGAGGAGTGACAGGGTGCAAAGCACATCCCAGAAATGTATAAAAATAACATTATGCGCTGCTGAGTTTCATCTTTTGGTGTGTAAGATGGATTGCTCTGAATTAGCTCAATGCTTATTGTATCAGTGGTGTGCAAAAAACAAAACAAAGTTAAAGGTGATGGAATTTTTTTTGCATCTTTGCAGAACTTTATTTTTTCTTGCTTACTGGCAATCTCCATTGTTGGTAAAAGAATGGCATGCTAGCTGTGGTTTTTGGGGTTCTTAAAGGTGAAGTATTTTTCTTGCTTACTGGCAATCTCCATTGTTGGTAAAAGAATGGCATGCTAGCTGTGGTTTTTGGGGTTCTTAAAGGTGAAGTATATCGTTTTACTATAAAACACTTTCTTCTATCCCAGTTTAGTTTGTAGATGGATCATTCTCAAAAAACTTTGTCTTACCGATTTCTGCATGTTTTGAGTTCAGCTTCTTTGAAATTTGACATTTTTACAAACCTTAAAGAACAATCTGACTTTTGTTTTTAGGTTTTTAAAATCTTAATTTATATATTCAGGGATTCAAGGTTTTATTATTCACTCAATTATACAGAATATAATCAGTAGTGAAATGTAAGTCAGGTTTAAAATCTTAATTTATATATTCAGGGATTCAAGGTTTTATTAGTCACTCAATTATACAGAATATAATCAGTAGTGAAATGTAAGTCAGGTCAGGTCCCCTCAATGGACCTTGCAAAATATTGTAACACAACACAAGAGAATATACATAAATATAGGCTAAAATAAAAATAAAGAACAAGATGTGCAATAAAATAAAATGTGCAGGGTAGTATACTGTGGACTTAATAACTAATAATATAAGCAGGTATGTGCAAGAGGAATGTGCAAACAGGTTGTACAGTATATAAATAGCAGCAATGCGGATGATGGAGAATAGTGAATAGCTTTTGTTTAAAATTTTAACTTTTGAATACCTTTTGTATATGTTGAAACTATATGTAATCTTGATATACACACACACACACACACACACACACACACACATATATATATATATTGATAGTAGATGAATTTGGAACAACAATAAAATGTGGGTATTTGGGTTAAAAATTAAACGCTACTAAAACTACATTAAATAACTTTATTTATTGGGCTTTTTAGGCTTCATGACATTATAAACTTCAGTATGAAGAATGAATGTTAATTTGAATATTTGCTAAAGATTACAGTATTGATAAATCATAAGTATTTATAAATATTAACCTTAGTGAGTGTTAGATGCTGTCAAAGATAACATGAATTATATAGAATAAATAGAAACAGCGTTAATGAAGATGCATGATTAAATATTCAGTATCTGATCGATTAAAACATGCATTTGATACAATACTGCAAAATTAAAGAATCTCTAATTATTAGCTGATAGCCGTTATGATAACACATTGTGCACCTCTGCTCAATATTCTACAAATTACAGGTTGGTTTGTGTGGTGTGGTGCATTGCATGCGTGTCAATCTTGTTGTGTGTGGCTGACCTATGGCAATGTCAGTCCTGCCGATCTTTTGCAGTGCACGAGACAGCCTGTCGTAGTATATCTCCTTGCCGTGAATCTGCAGCCAGTCCTTAAGCGCTGAGCGACAGGGGCCTGCTGGTCTGACAATCACACATGCACAATATCAAACGATCTGGAGACAGGCAGAGGGAAAGCAGCCAGCAATGGAAGCAACAGCACTTCAATTGTTCAGGCAATTAAACAATTCAATCATGTCCCACTGCCTCGATAGATTTCATTTCTGATGAAAAGGGATTATATCAACAATTCGTTTGGTTGAGATGTCTCTCGAGTGGACCTCTCGATGACAGACTGATGTGTGCAGTGGAGATAAACAAATACATTTGACTGCTCATGACCTCTTCATTTACTGGAGGATGTGTCACTTCACACATCACACTGCTGGAATTCATTAGCATAAAACAAATAAGTATCAATTGATTAGAAGTGATTTAAAATATTTAAAGCAGGAGCTCTCGTGTCTATCACACTTACCTGTGTTTCTGCGTCTTCTTGAATGCAGTAACTGGTTCCTCTCTGCAGATAGTCGGTCTAAGTGTTGGAAGATGCTCTCCTCAGGTTGAGAGATGGCAGAGATGAGCTCCTCACACTCATGAGCTGTCAGCAGCTCCACCAGGCGCTCCAGCTGGTGAGGTCCAATGTCCTCTGCCACTGTGGCAGAAGAGGAAAAATCAGACTCATTTCAAATGTGTTTCAATGTTAGTATTGTTTCACCAGAAAGTTGTAATTTCGTTTAGCATTACCATTCTTGAATATGTAAATCAGCTCTGTTTTGATTGACTAATCGTTTTGTGTGTGAAATGAGTGATAACACCTCCAGGTTTTTGAAATTGAAATGTGTGCATTCATAATCTGATGTACACTTGGTTGTGAATCTGATTGTTTTTTTAATGTTAGATGTTATAGTTCAAAACTGTGGTCATTATATTTTTTTATGCTTTTGAAAAAAGCAGCAGCAACCTAGTTTTCCCAGGAGGTCTCCCATCCAGGTACTGACCAGGCTCAACCCTGCTTAGCTTCAGTGGGCAACCGGTCTTGGGCTGCAGGGTGATATGGCTGCCGGTTGTAGCAGATCTTAACAGGTGGGGAAGGTGGAGGGTTTCAGAGGAACTGTGAAAACATGCTGCGAATTGCTCTGGTGGATGCTAACCAGCCATTTAAATGTAAAGCAGCAAGCTTAGCTTGTGCCAAGTAGATTAACGCAGTGAATATCATCAGCTTGGGTTATGGACCCATCAGCCTGCTGCTCCATCTAGAATTTCACGACACAATTTGCCATTTTATACTTTATATCACAATTCTGAGGAAAAAAAGTCAAAACTGAGTGACATGAAAAAAAAGCCAGAATTATTAGATTAAAAAGTCTCAATTACAATTTGTATATTTTATTCAGTGGTGGAACCGAGCTTCCCAACTTATTATTAGCAAGGATGCCTTTATTTTATAAAAAAAACTGTAATATTGTGAAATATTGCAATTTAAAATAACTTGTCTATTTTATTACAATTTAAATCCTTGCTGAATAAAATTAATTTATTTTAATTAAAAAAAAAACGATGAATTGCAGTGGAAGTGCTAGAGATGGGTAAGAGAACCAGCGTACTGAAAAAGGTATGGACATTTCTGTAGTAAATATTTTTGTAGTAAAATAAGTGTTTCTAGAATCTGTTTTTTTTTGTGATTGATTGCCGTGTAATCATTCGCACCAATGAACAATCTGGAGGAGGCTCACACATGCTGGACTCGTTCCTTTCAGACAGCTCATCGGAGTGCAACCGAATGAAATTCAGCACATTTTAAGAAACATTTAAATAATTTATTTTCACTTCCCGTTTTCATAACATGATACTCTTGACAAATTCAATGTCCTCCATTTTCCTACTTATTCTAAATTATTTATTCAACACATCAATTAATATAGTCATTCTTGAGATGCTGTACAATTTAATAATGTCAGGTTATAATAATTTGTCATGTAACCATCCCACCCCTTTCTCTCTCTCCAACACATATATGACATACAGTAAATATATATACATACAATTGTGCCTGAACTAATCTAGGTTTAAGCTACCTGTGTCACGCTTGGCAGTCTTTATGGCAGCTGTTGTGACTGCAGCTGATACCATCCTTTGAGGACTGTATAGAACAGCTGTGAATATCATAGGAGAGGCAGGCGCGTGGCATCGCACAGAAGAGGTGTAATCAATTAATGGGGATGTGTGATAGGAGACATATTTCCCCCTCTATCACTGTCATCTTCAGCGAATAAACCATCCTCTCATGTCAACACCACACAGCAGGTGGATCAGTCAGTCAGATCTTTGTGTCTGGTTATTATTTGCATCTGCTGTAAGCCATCTTCACTCACCTGTATCATCAGCAAGATTTGGGCTGAGGAAGAAGAGGAGGAAGAAGCTGAGCACCGATGCTAGCATTGTAACTGAAATCTTGGAAATGGCAGTTACATCCCTTGGTCTGTCTTTATTTTCAAATCTTCCGGAATCATGAGTCATCAAATGTGGAATTTGAAACTAAACAGACTGTTCTGTTCTCTGGACACATGGCTTTGTTTGGCTGGTTTCTGCTGAAGGAACAGCCAGTGCTGGAGGCTGTGATCTCCACGGCCTGAAATAGTCAAGGTCATCGACAAGGACGCCTTGCCATTTCTCCTCCTTTCTTCTCCTTGTGAGTTTAAATTAATTAACACTATGATTTTAAGTTTAGCACGAAGCAATATTATCAGCCAAAAGAATAATATTGGTTTGAGACAGGTTACATTTTTATACTTCCACAGTATTTTTTACAGAGTGCTGTTTTTACATTTGATATTTCTAGGTATTGAATAAAGTATCTAAGTATCTAATCTAATGAATAATGTCTGAGATCAATGTGCATGTTTATGCTTTAAAAAGCTGTTACTGTTTAATAGGGATATTGAACTATTAAACTGTGGTTCAATAGAACACGAAACACGAAAACCAAAACGCACAACACCGAACAAAGCCAAATCACAGCAAATTCAATTGGTTGTGCTTCAAACGCTGCCTTGATGATTTTCCAGCCTTTTAAAATGTGATGCTAACATGGTTCACTGCATCAATCATACTAAGAACACACAGTTCTGTGATTTAAATTAGGAATGGTTTTTACACTTTACTATAAAACCCAAATAAGTTTCATAAAGACTTTTTTCTGGATCATTTTCTTTTTCTTCAATTTTCTGCAGTTGGCTGGCCATCAAACCTGTTTTGGCAGCATTATCCTCTACTGTTTGAGCTAAGGGAATGTAAAATAATAAAATTATATTTCTATTTTTACCACTGTTAAAATGTTTTTGTTATGTAAGGTATAATGTACAGTCAGCCTGTCATTATCACATAATGAACCTCTTCAGTGTGATATAACCCCTCTTTGCTTTGCGCCTGGGTTTTTTGTTATTGTGATAATGACCAGCCTAGCATACATAATCTCTTACATAACTCTGCCGATCACTTTAAAAGCAAAGCTGTGTTTGAAAATGACCAATGAGATATATATGATACCATTGTTTCATATGACGCTCCTTATTGCTTTGGCTGAACATGTATTTTCAGAACTGATATCTCATTTTTGAGGCCTTAAATACAGGCACTGATCAAGTTGAAACATGATTTAACAATCAAAAAGTGCTTTGTTGAGCGTTACCTTGAGGCGAAACTCTAACTTTGCATTTATTTTTCATATTCAAGGAGCAACTCCACAAGGGGAATCAACTAAACTGCTCAAAAGAAAAGTTTCTTTGCACTGAATGTCGATGAACTATAAAGCCCTCTGTAAAGCTGAGGATGTCTGGCTCTGCACTTGCCTTGCTTTGAACTCGCTTCACCTCAGCTTGGCTATGTGTGAAATCATTTCCAAGATTAACATCGTCTCAACCTCACCATATGCAAAGAGCAGGTCACATATATGGTGAACTAACTGAAATTCATAAACTGCAACGTTAATATTCCAAATGCCAAGGGAATGAGTAAGGGTTATGTTTTATTATTGTAGTTTATTGTCAGGATTAAGGAATTCACACAAACACATTTTGTAAAGTGAGTTTATTAGTGTGGGTTGAGAGGATAAAGGCTGAACCAGCATACTTAAATACATCTTGGCAGGCTTTGTGAATCTTGTATGTGGGTGTGTGTGTACTCAGCCCGCCTCAGCTCTCTCCACAACAGCAAATGAACAAACATGCCATGTTGTGTGCTAGGGCAGGGTGAGGTACGACGCTTTACATAGATGTTTATATACGCTGAACTTAAATGCACTATAGGACAGCCAGGGCTTAACATTCACAGCGTTTAGCATACAACTGTCATGACCTGCATTGATCCGTGCAAGCATGAAAGCACATGGCAAATTATACTACAACGCAAAACTAGCAATGCATGCCTCTGAAAACGTGTAATTGTGTTCTTGACATGTTTCACCTCACATCTGTGCAGTTTTTCTTTTAAGCCCATGAAAAAAACTTTGCAGCTTGTGGAAAAAAGTGATCTTTCCATGTCTCCTACACTTCACACCACTGAAATCTGATTGGATAGCTACACAGACTCCGGTGGAATGAAGGATAGAATTCACAGAGCAGATAAAACCGCTCTTCAGCTTCCGCAGCACGTCTGTACCTGTTTGAAGGATGACACAACATAAGCACACAATCAATCAAGGGATTACAGACTATTTAAAAACACTGTACTTTCAAATTTGGAATTTTAAATGTCAAATTCCATTTCTAACTGATACTGTTTTGTTGTGCAGGTTCAAAATGTTCCATTCCGAAGGCTGTTGTTGTGTTCAGAGAGTGTTAGGGAATGTACTCTGTCTTGGCCTCTCCCTTCAGCGAGCCCAAACCTGTCTCTCCCTCCATGCCTGTAGGTCATACAGGTAAGAGGTCTGTTTGCTTTGCCAACCACAAAAAACTCTGCATTTTGACTCCCAACACAGTGTAACTCAACCCTAAACCTCCACCCCCCCCGAACACGCTTGTGTGTTTGAGAGGGGATTTCCACATGTTTCAGTACAGATCTGGATCTGATTTATCTACATGCATGCATTGTCAATTTAAATTGGAATATATTTTTATACTTTAAACTGCTTTTTAGTTTGTCTTTTTAACATCATTATCGCGGAGTAGAGTGTAGAAACACTTGAAAACAAGAAATCAACACAATATTTTAAAATATAACACAAATGTAATATTCAGTTCAAGACAGTTGCTGTTAAATGTTACCCACCTTGATTTTGACCACACACTCACCTTGCTCGTGGTGTTAGATCCAAATTGGTGCTAAAGTAACAAAAATCTGAAATAGTTTTCTGTTAAACCATGCAAAAATAAAAAGGCCTAAACTTTTAGTATGAAGGTCTTGAGCGATTTGAGTTGGTCCTAATGTGCATCCCGTCGTGATGAGCAGCAGTGTGATCTTCTTTCTCAGGTCTGTCTTTATTTGCCTACCTGCTTCAGGTAGCGCTGCTACACCAGCAGGCAGCGACCAATGGGAATTAGCCTTTTTTTTGTAAACCGCACCCCTTCACATCATAAATCTGAACCACACCTAGTGCCACAAACCCAGTAAGTAAAATGTGAATTTTATAGTATAATTTTAGTTTGATAGTTTAGTTTAGATACCGCATACTGCTTGCTAATTTATTTCAAAATAATTTGTTTAATTTGTCAACTAAAGCATAGCTAGCATAGCATTCAGTGACTTGTAGTAGTACAGGTTTAGGTTTTTTATTGTTGTCCTTTGGCACGTTTCTGCATATATATTATTCATTCATTTTTACTCTAAATTACATTAAAGTCAAGTTTTAGTATACATCCGTTCTTTCCCATGTTTTTAACAGTACCCTTACCTGTGCTGACATGACATACAGTAGACTTTAGTCTTTATAGCTGTAACTTCCTTCACATTGAATCACAAAATCGTGTTTAAAATGGCATGTTTTTTTTACAACGCGCGATGAGCTCAAGTCTGAACAGGAGCAGGAATGCCCCACCCCTCCTGTTGAGTTCTATAGACATTTAAAAGAAGACAATGGGCATGTGGGTAAGAAGCAGAGGGGGTTTGACTGATTACAGATCTGATGGAATTCTTTAGGACTAATTCTCACAATCACCTGGGAATATGTTTTCATATGGCACATTTTGAGAGCCGTGTTTGTTTTGTAAGATTTTGTCTCGCTTGCCTTGTGTAATCTGATAAATTTGCAAGCTGATACAAACACTGATGTGGTATAGTTAATTAGGGTATCTTCTGGAAACGGTGTAGTCAATAAAAGGTATATTAAGGCACATGCCTATAATAGGTCAACTTTGCAAATGCCTGCAAAAGAGGATGTGACACTCAATAGTTTGACCCAGTCTACAATTTATAGTGTTGTATAATTCCTTTGAAATATTGCAGAAGGTCAGTTTCCTGTTTTCTCTAAAGCTAGATTCATGTTCAGCACTGACCACTTCTAAAAAGAAAATAAAAGCTAATTTCCCTTCATATTTTTTAGTAGATTATAAATCTGTATGAGGAGTTTGCAGAGCTGTCTGAGCATGCAGTGACCACCCATTCTTTCTCTCTGTCTGTTCTCGATCCCAAGGAACTCTACACCAGAGGGGGAGGTTTGAAATCTTGTCAGATAAAATCCCTATTGCAGGTTTATCACTATCAGCACTGTCTCTGTGAGCGTCTCCAAGCACTTATGAGCATACATATTTATGAGTAATGCTTATTACTTATGAATTTGTGCTTTTATTCAGCAAGGATTCATCAAGTTGATCAAAAGGAGTAGCAAAGGCATTGGAAATGTTACAAAAAATATTTTTCAAATAAATGTTGTTCTTTTGAACCACAGAATCCTGAACAAACAACAAAACATTAAAATGTTAAACCATAATATTTTAAGTAGCACAACTGTTTTCAACATTGATAATAATTAAACATCAAATCAGCATATTAGAATGATTTCTGAAGACTCATGTGACACTGAAGACTGTAGTTTTTACATTTTAAAATGTATTGAAATAGTTGTTTTAAATTGTAATGATATTTCACCATATATTACACAAATACATCCACCCTTGGTGAGCTTAAGAGCCCAAAGCCTAAAAGTGAAGACAGCATTGCAATTCTATGACTTGTAAAACATTTGTATTAGTTTGTGATGTTGTATAATGAAACATATTTATACAATTGGATTAGTGAAATGTTCCTGTTTTGTATTAGACTTTTGTTCCCCACTGTTTGCTCTAAAGGCCACTGCAGCATTCTTAAAAGTACAATGCCAGCACCTGGTCAGAACCCAAAGAAACACAAAGAAACAGGCCTCACCAAAAAAATAAATCAGTAGTTTAACTGACCCAAGTCAAACTTTGGTGGAAAACAAAAGCTGTGTCAATGGAGGTTAAAGGCAAACATCCTCCCTGCTGTTTGAGGATGAAATCTTTGTCCCCAAGTGTTTGTCCATTCAATCAGCTGCAGAAATCACTCATTCTGTCCCCACCTTAAATCTTATATCCACTACAATGGATACTATGTTAATAAATATAATTTTTTAAAGCATGTATATAAAATTCATTTTAGAAATTAGTTAATAAATATTTAATTTAAACATTTTGAGCACAACAAATATCACACTATTAACATTTGTCATGTACTATGGTTTAACTATAACGATTTCTACAGCTGACTGGACAAACATTAATTGTAAATATCAAATAAAAAAAAGATTACCATTTTCTGAATATTATAAATACAATATTATATTTTATTTTGTATTATTTTTATTTATAGCAATAGGAAAACCAAGTAGTGCTGTCAAATGATTTGAGGCAGTAATTAAAGCAAAATGAGCCCCTACCAAGTATTGAGTACATATACAGTAAATGAACATACTTTCCAGAAGGCCAACAATTCACTAAAAAAGTTATGAAGTATTCTAATTTGTTGAGATAGTGAATTGGTGGGTTTTTGTTAAATGTGAGCCAAAATCATCACAATTAAAAGAACCAAAGACTTAAACTACTTCAGTCTCTATCCATTTAATTTATTTAATACATGAGTTTCACAATTTGAGTTAAATTACTGAAATAAATGAACTTTTCCACGACATTCTAATTTATTGAGATGCACCTGTATAGGACAGGACGAGTTAAATAAACGTATCACTGCACCTAAACCAATAACGTGTCTATTAGATCATGTCCTCACTAAATTACTGAGAGTTGTTACCTGTAGCAGAAGAACCACTTCTCAATATTATTAACTCATCGTTATCTTTAGGTCACGTCCCAAAACCATTCAAGCTGGCGGTTATTAAACCTCTTATTAAGAAACCACAACTAGATCCTTGTGAACTGGCAAATTACAGACCCATTTCAAATCTTCCGTTTATGTCTAAAATTTTAGACACAAATTTGTCTGCTCAATTGTGCTCCTTCTTGCAAAAAAAAATATCTCTGTGGAGAATTTCAGTCAGGTTTCAGATCCCACCATTGCACAGAAACTGCACTTGTTAAGATTACAAATGACTTGCTTCTTGCATCAGACAAAGGCTGCATCTCGTTGCTAGTTTTACTTGATCTTAGTGCTGCGTTCGACACTATGGATCATGACATACTTGTAGATCGATTACAAAACTATACAGGTATTCAAGAGCAGGCTCTAAGATGGTTTAGATCCTATCTGTCCGATGGCTAACACTTTGTTTATTTAAATGAGGAGTCATCTCAATTATCACCAGTGAAGTATGGAGAACCACAAGGATCTGTCCTAGGTCCTCTGCTATTTTCAATATACATGTTGCCCCTTGGTAATATTATTAGAAAATATGGATTGGTTTCCATTGTTATGCTGATAATACTCAACTATATATATCAATAAGACCAGATGAAACTTTTAAATTATTTAAGCTAACGGAGTGTGTTAAAAATATAAAAGATTGGATGACCAATAATCTTCTCCTATTAAACTCAGATAAGACAGAGATATTACTTATTGGACCAAAAAATAGTACACAGAATCTCTTGGATTACAATTTGCAACTAGATGGATGTCCTGTTACTTCCTCTACAGTCAAAAATCTGGGTGTTATATTAGACAGAAACTTGTCTTCATATTTCCCATGTTACAAAAACAGCATTCGCCCATCTTAGAAACATTGCCAAGCTACAAAACATGTTACCTGATTCTGATGCAGAAAGGCTAGTTCATGACCTAGGTGGTTGTCCTGCATCTTATAATAAACAAGCTACAGATAGTACAAAATGCTTAGTCCTTACCAGGTCAAGAAAATTTGATCATATTATCCCCAATTTTACAGTCTCTGCACTGGCTTCCCATGAAGTTCTGTTTGTTAAAAATTAGTATTACTTACCTATAAGGCCCTAAATGGTTTAGCTCCTGCATACCTAACTAGTGTTCTATCATGTTACAATCCAACCTACTCCGTAAGGTCGCAAAACTCTGGACTCTTGGTAGTACCTAGGATAGCAAAGTCCACTGAAGGAGGTGGTGCTTTTTCATATTTGGCTCCCAAACTCTGGAATAGCCTTCCTGATAACGTTCCGGGTTTAGACACACTCTCTGTTCAAATCTAGATAAAGAAAGAAATAATTTTGTATTTGTCACATACACAATTATAAAGAGTATAACCAGCAGTGAAATGTGTTCTCTGCATCTAACCCATCCAAATGCGCACACACACACACATTTAGCTTGGGTTGAACAAATATTTTTTTACTTGGATGGAACCAACAGCTACGTTAATTATGTCTCTATTTGTTTCTCTGTTTCTGCCACAGGATTAACATCCCGTGGTAACTAGGAATTACACGAGCTTCAGTCTGGATCCAACCCTTAAAGGATCTGAGATGACCAAACACCTGAGAAGAGACGATGCAAACCCCTCAGACAATATACATAATTACCAAATTTTGCCATAAGTTAAATATATTAAGTTTCTACAATATATAAATATATTGTGGAAACTTAATTTCCTGTAAAGCTGCTTTGCAACGATTGTATCGTAAAAAGCGCTATACAAATAAACATGAATTGAATATATATATTATGTATATGTAAATGAAAACATATGCATGTATATAAGAAAAAGGTTGTTTATATATTAAATATATTTATATATAATATAAAATACAAGAATACAAATATATAAATGTATATGCATGTAAATATTTCCAAAATATATACTGTATGTGTGTGTGTATTCATATATGCATAATAAATAACATATTTTTTTTAAATGCATTTTTTTGGATGTTTTGTTGTTCTGTCTCTCACTGTTCAAATAAACCTACCATTAAAATTATAGACTGATCATTTCTTTGTCAGTGGGCAAACGTACAAAATCAGCAGGGGATCAAATAAATTTTTTCCCCCACTGTACATATATTATGTAAACAAAAACTTTTATTTTGGATACGATTAATCGTTTGACAGCACTAGAAAAAAAGTTGTCTGCAATCAATGCATCAAGGTTTCTCTACTGACAAACAACAAATCAACCCAAAATAATTGTGTAAGTATACCTTTTTGTTACCTAAAGTTAACTTGATTATTGATTGAATTTTTTTATTAAATCAGAGACATGTGTACTCAGGTTAAAAGAGACAATTTAATGATGAGGTGAAACAGCAGTAGACTCAGATCAGTTTTCTTGTCAATGCAACGAGATTGTGCTGTGGCACTGGGGAAGAGATGACCTATTGGTCAACAAACCAAGCATGTGTAATATACCTGGCTGTATTGGATACTTCAGGACAGGGCAGAGTTATACTTTTCTGACCCCCATCAAACGGATACACACGCACAATGGTGCTGGGTTACATAGCCTCTTCCCTGTAGGCGGCAAATCTGTCTCAACGCGCCCAGGAATGTATTCCTTATTTCTTTCTTTCCCTGTATGTGTGTGTGTGTGCAACTCTAGAGAATGCTAGATCGCTCCATCTACCTCAGAATCTATCTTTTCTCTTTTCTCTCTCCCATGAGAGCATGAATACTGATCGTGTTAAAGACTCGAATGCATCCCATTTCCCCCACGTCTGACTCATGCATGAAGGAATGCAGTTGTATTGTGGTTCTCTGCTCTGCTCATGCGAAAACCTCCTGCTTGCACACTATGTATGATTATAGAAAGTATCCTTTGACATATAAAACAAGTCTGTGCGCTTCAACTTCACACTGGTATTAGACATTAACCTGTAATTCTTGGCAAAGATGCTTCGGAGTAAATGTAACAACTTGTTTAACTTAAGAAAGGTGGGGTTTTCCTATAGGTGACATATTCCGTATACTGCTTTCTCTCAGCTCATCTCTCTCCATTGCTGATGGGAATGCGGCTTCTCATTGCCCGAGTCTGTTCTGACTTGCCCAAGCTGGAATGCGGCAGCCATCCAATGTACTTTTGTCCAAGCAAATTGACAATGAAGAGTAGCATTATTTTACAGCATAAATATTACATTCCTGGTTTGGATGCAAATTCGAGGCGTCGCCGTTGGAATATGAATAAGCTGTATTCGCTTAACGCTGACTGTGAATGTCATTGTGATTGTGTGTATAGAGGCGATTGAGATTTGTTTGCATAGGACAATTACTCAGTCACGTTAGATACAGTGGGTTGTGTTTTCAAACATTACAAGGTTTCACAATATCAGATGAGTCTTAGTTTGGATAGCTTAGCTTAGTTTAGTTGTTAATATTTTGTGAATTATTCTAGGGGACTGAGGTACATTACCTATCACATTGGAACTTTTGCAGACTCGAAAATTGTCCCACTAAAATTTATGCTGCATACAGGCCCTCACAGACCCCCTTTACACATTCAAAGGCAAACAGAGATCTGTTTAGTGAAACATTTTTATTATTTAGTGAATTTTAAAAACATTGATTAATAATTCAAAATTCTTCCTATTATGTCTTGCTCTTCTTTTCTGAACGAGCCACTCAGTAAAGGAAATTAATGGGAATTAGAAGTGAATAAAAAGGAAGAAAATGTGGGGAAAGTAATAAGATTCCAGTGACATAATTAGATAAATTATTGGATGTTGTTAATTAAATCAGGTGAACAAATCACAATTGTCTGTCGTTTTTCACATTGTGAGAGTAGACATAAAATTAAAAGCCACCCGCAACAGCGCTTACACTTTCATTAAAGCAACATATGTTTATTTCCAGCGTAACTCTTACTGAATGTTATTTATGTAGCTGAACGTGGATAAAAAAAATGCATGTGGTCAGAATTTAACCCTGACCAACTCCAAATTTGTTTTGTGTGGTGGTATTTTTTTAAAGATTTATTGATGGGCTTTTTATGCCTTTATTTGAACAGGACAGTATAGAGTAGACAGGAAAGCATTGGGTAGAGAGAGAGGGGAAGGACCACAAGACAGGATTCAAACTCTGGTCGCTGTGAGCGCAGTTGCGTGGTATGTTGGCGAACTAACCAAGACGCTATTGGTGCCAACCACAGTGCATATTTTAATGTAGTCAAGCATTATCCGATCTCCAAATCTACAGCTGTAAATGGGCCTATAGTTTTTACACTTATATATATATATATATATATATATGCAGAAATATGCCCTTTTCCCATTTTCTTTAATAGAGGAACGCATTGGATGCATATATATTTTCCATCCTTCCTCATGTGTTTTGTGAGAATGCCCTGAGCATCTCATGCGCACGGTCCCCTTCATTAGACATGAGAAACCAGTGCTTTTCCACCCCTCTTCCTGACACGCTGTAATTAAAAGCTGGGTAATAACAGTGGAGGGCTGGCATCCCAGCGGGCCATCATCAAAATGCTCTTTTCTCTCAGCCTCACTTTTGGCCCAATCAACACATTAGTACCAACTCACTGACTCCCCGGCTCACTGCAGGCGCTTCAGACCATCAGCGAACTCCTAAAGTCTACATATTCTGCATGCTTGAGCGGAAACTGGCAAAATGTTCTCCAAAACACAAGGCGTTGTTGAGAAGGTGTACTAGTTGGGTTTGCTTGGAGACATTTTTGCACGATTATCTGCTTGACGTTAAGAGGCGCACATATTTCGTCGGAGTCTGAGTGCGTTTAAGGGTAGACGACCAGGCGTCCCCATGCAAGGCAGAACGGCTTGCCAAAAGCACTCCACCCACTTTTAGAGCTGCCTTCCATGAACTTGTGCTTGCCTGTTCCGTGAGCTAAATTCCTGGTGTTCCGTAAAAACTCTTTGAAACCCTCGTCACCGTCACTATGGTAACTTAAACCTTGCCAAGGAAAGAACAGCTGGAGGGCCTGATTAGAACAGAGTGCAGCCCTCTGTGGACGAGACAGTGCATGCTTCACACAGGTTGCAGGTTGAAGCGCCGTCCTCAGAAATGCAGCTCCGCTCAGAGCCACAGGAATTTGTGGGCCTTGTTTAATTCGACGTTCAAGCTAAAGAGAATATTTTAACAGAATCTTCACATCCTAGGGTGAATTGCATAATTAAATCCAGAATGTATTGCTGTTTCACTGCTAGAAGCTAAAGCATATAAGTTAAGAAGAAAAGTTTTGATCAGAGACAATTGTGTGGGAGCTGGACAGCCTGAACCGATCTAAGTGGTAATAAAGCCCAGTGCCTTGTGGGATAGAACAGAAAGTAATTTTGGATGAAATCAGGCTGGTTTAGAATAGGATTCGAACACCATGAAGTCAATATTCACAGTGTGTTTTTGATCCTGGAGTCTTGTTATTTTTGAGAATAGATGCTCTTAGATTTTCTTCATTTAAGGTTTTCTTGTGTGTATTTTAAGCATTGCCAAATGAGCCGAGAGCGAGATCAACCATAGTGTTTATTTTGCATGTTTGACACACATCATTAGAGAGCTGAAAATTATAGTTAAAATGTATAGTATTTAAATTTGTGCAGTTTTTTCCATATTAAAAATATTTCTCAACTTGATATATATGAAGCATAGTAGCTCTAACTCAACAGTTTGTTGTTATTATAGTTTGAAACAGCCATTTTACTTTAAATTTGGCTTGAATGAATTAAACATTACGTTTTTTCCAGAAATGAGTAATTTCACCTTTAAATGGCTTCAATTGTACTTAGCTTATCTATCTGTGTTGAGTTGAAAGATACTTCAAATGTAATGAGATTTAATAAGAACAAAAACTTAGCAGGCATTATGATTTAATTTCATATTTTAGTTCTCATAACTGTTCATCAGTGGAGGTAATTTTTGAAGTTGTCAATCAATTTAATCTAATGTTCCTTTTGTAGTAACGGGCAGAAAGGAATTGAAGTTTTGTCAGACCTTTTCATGGATTGACCCAACGCCTGTCAATGCCTCATAACACTCTCTCAGATCTTTTCATTTCCCTGGTACCTGCAGAAATAATGGGACTGGTTCGGGTGCCAAGCATGTCTAGATTAAACAGAACAATGTGAGCGTTGGGCAAAAAAAAGGTCAATGGAAACTAATTTGGATTGGCAAACTGTATGTCATCAACTGTTCTTCAAATTCTTCACATTCTTTATAATATCTATTTGGTGTTCAACATAAGAAAAAAGGTCAATTTTCTATTGTCTCAAAATTCACTGTCAATCCAAACAATTTCTGATTGTGCAGATTTCTGTTGTATTGACTGGATTTTGCATGCACACTTTGCAAAGCAGCAGTAAATGTGACTGTACCTTTAGCACTTAAAATAACATTTACAGTTTAGCTTATTACAATAATATATGACAGGCGTGTTGCAAATCATACCACCTACCAGAACCTGGTGTGGAGTTAGATGGTGCTAAGATGGTGAAAAGTTTTGTAAGATTACTTATCCGCCCATTAATTTTACCCACAATTCTAAAGAAAAACTGAAAAATGATGTCTCAGTCACACAGCTGAGATTTTATGAGGCCGGAGTGTGATAAAACACCTCACACTTCATGAATGCTAAAAGACCACCAGACAACAAGAAAAAAAGTCACACTAATTCATGGTGGCCATAATGTGTGAACACTGTGGACAGCCAAGATGATACTAAAATAAAACTAGTGCTAATATAAAAGGAAAAAGAAAGGTGTGAAGAAAAATCAAGAGAAATAATTTCCGGTGAAGCTAAAAGAAACAGCTATAGTTACTTAAGTGCTAAGGGAAGAGTTTCAAAAGAAGCACTGTGACCACATATGGGGAGCGAGACTTGGGTGATATTCATGGAGAATTTCTGAAGCATTCCTTGTCCAGGTGTGTAAAACTCCCTTTCATGGCCACTCTTGGTATTATTACTAGTTCCAGGATGCAATTGGAGTGAGCTCTGGATTATATAGTGTGCTTTAACAGAACCCCAGTGGACCTAGAGAAGTGACTTCTGCGATATCTGTGTTATGGGATTATCTGTCTAATCCTGTCAGTGCTTTAACCAAGTTTACTTGAACAGTAATTTAAGAAGAGATGAGCCCAGATCAGCCCTCAAAGTCTATTTTTTTCTCTTTTCATGCTTTTTTCCCCATCCTATTCCCATTTTATTCCACATCACTCAAGATTGAAAGAACCGTTTTTTCCCCCTCCAGCATAGAGTATGCTTTACAAGTTTGCTATGATAGGTTGCTTTTTAAAGATCAGAAAAATACATGTTACATGTGTCATGTATCTGAGAGGATCATTTCAATTGTATGCTTGTTCATTTACATTTAATAGCCCTCAGCTGGCATGGGACTCAAGCTGTGTCACGGAAGAGTCGATGAACAAAAGAGGTATTATCATACGGTTTTAAATGAATGCTTGTTTGAATTGTTGTACGGATGCTTGATTTGGTTTTAGCCTGCTTGAAACATACTTTCAGCAGCTGTTGTTTGTGATCTTATATATGAGCAATGTTCATTTTACAGCTTTTGTTTTAGCCATAGTTTTTATCTATATGCAAAATTATCCTTTTGATTTAATCATATTGATTTAATTTAAGTCAGCTTTATTCATACTAAAATTATGTTTTTTTTTGTCAAAGAAATCAAATAAATAGTTTATGAAAGTGCAAAACTTATAAACTATTCCGGTCCAAAAGTTTGGGATCAAAACAATTTGTATTTATTTATTTATTTTGAAAGACGTCTCTTATACTGACCAAACCTGCATTTATTTGATCTAAAATACAGTACACACAGTATTATATTGTAAATAATGTATTCCTGTGATGGTAAAGCTTTATTTTCAGCAGCCATTACTGTAGTTTTCAGTATCACATGATCCTTCAGAAATCATTCTAATATGCTGATTTGTGCTCAAGTACCATTTCTTATCAGGGATAAAAAAAAATTGTTGTGCTGTTTAATATTTTTATGTAATAATTTTGGCACTTCAGTTTATACCAGTTTTTATTCACTGTTCAGCTTCAGCTTGCACAAACATCCTCAACTATGTGTTTTTTTATTACTTATTTGTAGATGTTTCTTTAAAAACACTTTTATTAATGCACTATTAGTATCTTTCAATATAATATTTTTTTCATCCCAATATTTTCATCAACAGTATGTTGGTATTATTACTAGTTCCAGGATGCAATTGGAGTGAGCTCTGGATTATAGTGTGCTTTAACAGAACCCCAGTGGACCTAGAGAAGTGACTTCTGCGATATCTGTGTTATGGGATTATCTGTCTAATCCTGTCAGTGCTTTAACCAAGTTTACTTGAACAGTAATTTAAGAAGAGATGAGCCCAGATCAGCCCTCAAAGTCTATTTTTTTCTCTTTTCATGCTTTTCTCCCCATCCTATTCCCATTTTATTCCACATCACTCAAAATTGAAAGAACCGTTTCTTCCCCTCAAGCATAGAGTATGCTTTACAAGTTTGCTATGATAGGTTGCTTTTTAAAGATCAGAAAAATACATGTTACATGTGTCATGTATCTGAGAGGATCATTTCAATTGTATGCTTGTTCATTTACATTTAATAGCCCTCAGCTGGCATGGGACTCAAGCTGTGTGTCACGGAAGAGTCGATGAACAAAAGAGGTATTATCATACGGTTTTAAATGAACGCTTGTTTGAATTATTGTATGGATGCTTGATTTGATGTTAGCCTGCTTGAAACATACTTTCAGCAGCTGTTGTTTGTGATCTTATATATGAGCAGTGTTCATTGTACAGATTTTGTTTTAGCCATAGTTTTTATCTATATGCAAAATTATCCTTTTGATTTAGTCATATTGATTTAATTTAAGTCAGCTTTATTCATACTAAAAATATTTTTGTTTTTGTCAAAGAAATAAAATAAATAGTTAATGAAAGTGCAAAACGTATAAACTATTCCGGTCCAAAAGTTTGGGATCAAAACAATTTGTATTTATTTATTTATTTTGAAAGACGTCTCTTATACTGACCAAACCTGCATTTATTTGATCTAAAATACAGTACACACAGTATTATATTGTGAAATATGATTACAGTTTAAAATGACTATTTTCCGTTTTGAAATATTTTAAATAATGTATTCCTGTGATGGTAAAGCTTTATTTTCAGCAGCCATTACTGTAGTTTTCAGTATCACATGATCCTTCAGAAATCATTCTAATATGCTGATTTGTGTTTAAGGACCATTTCTCATCAGTGATAAAAAAATAGTTGTGCTGTTTAATATTTTTATGTAATAATTTTGGCACTTCAGTTTTTATTCACTGTTCAGCTTCAGCTTGCACAAACATCCTCAACTATGTGCTTTTTACTTATTTGTAGATGTTTCTTTAAAAACACTTTTATTAGTGCATTATTAGTATCTTTCAATATAATTTTTTTCATCCCAATATTTTCATCAACAGCATGTCTGAATAAAAAATCTTTAATTATTATCACGATGCACATAAATGTTGGTAATTTTACACGGTGTATGAGCATGTCACACTCAGTTGCACATTTGTTTTATTATAGTCTCAAATATTTTAATAATAGTAGATTTAGCAGAGGAATTAAATGGTTTAGCATTGCAGAATACAATAAAGAATAAAACTGAAGGTCAGTCGAGTTAAATTTATGGTTTTAATCTTTTCCAGCCTATTTTAGAATTGTTGCTTATCTACATGAAACATTAGCTGCAGAGTGAGGCTGTGAAAATATGATTTCCAGCCCCTGGCTTTACATATTTATTTCATGCCAAAGGTGGGATAAAGCTGGCGGGAAAAGTAAATTATGAATCTACCTCAGTCTTTTTTTGGTTTCTGTGGTGGCAAACTCAATGCTTTATCTTTGAAGATAGTTACAAAGCCAGCAGACGTACAGTCTCACACATTAGATTTATCACCATGGAAAAGAGATATATTGAGAGATGCATATTTTCCATTTCAGAAGTATAGAAGAGCTCGCTTCCTGTTTGACGCGATCGAAAGCTGACAGCCATGTCTTGTGGACTTGAGGAATGGGACTTGAAAATGACATATTCTGATCTCTGGTAGTACATTCAGACTTGTAGCTCTCTGGCATTGCATTACATGAGATACATAGATGTCTATACACACTATTTGCGTTCTGTATATTCAGACATTTATTTTCTATGGGCCCAAAACGATGACGACAGCATTGACAGGGTTATCTTTTCCCTTCTGCTTTAATAGCCATCAGCACTTCCAAAAACATTCCCCCGATAAATATGTTTTAGGGGTGGAGTGACATTCACTGGCAATGAGAGAAGGACTGTGACAGGCCCATTGCTGATGATGATTTAAATGGCTTTTGCAATCTGCCTCCAAGATGGAGGCCTGTCGCTGGGCAGACAGTTCAGACGTGTCTATGACAAGAAATGACTGGGATATTACAAGAGCCTGTGAACCAGAACCAGCAGCCACCATTTAGCGAGGCAGGGATCCAGCTGATGAGTGACTGGTGAAAATGTTGACACAAGCCTTCCGAATAGCCCTTCGAACAAATTAGTTTGGCCTGCCATAATCGACACAATAAGGGGGCTTATAGCAGGAATAACTATTTGCAGGGGTAAATATCTTTGACTGATGTTGCCTGTGGTTCTTTACAGCATTTGAATAGGAGCTAATGCATCTTGTGTTTTGATTTGGGCTTCCAGCATCTAAACAAGCTTTGAACGTTTGACAGCTGAAAGTGCAATAGCTACCAGATTTCATGTTTTGATGAGATGCAGCTAAATTAAATAATTTTTTTGCAGTGATAAACACAATGTCAAAAACATCTAAGCAGCATATGTACTTTTTTTGCATGATATATAATCCCAAATGTGCTTGTCTGAACAGCATGAAAGTTGTCAGACAAGTAATGAATTGTCATTGCTATGAGATCAAGCACTTATGACTTTGCAATTCTGTAAAAAAAAGAAAAGTAGACCGTACTATAGGGATGCAGGAAATAGCGCTATAACATCAGTTATTAACTTTATCAGTATCAGCCAATATTGTATAATTTATTAAAGATCATTATTTTCTCTTATTTTACATGTTTGCTGCATGGTTATTATAGCTAAACTAAAACCATAAAAAAAAATGTTACTTGAAATAAAATTAAATATAAAACTGAAACTTTTTTATTCAGCTAGTTGGTAAGGCAATA
Source organism: Gymnocypris eckloni scoliostomus (assembly GCA_027564155.1). Classification (NCBI taxonomy): domain Eukaryota; kingdom Metazoa; phylum Chordata; class Actinopteri; order Cypriniformes; family Cyprinidae; genus Gymnocypris; species Gymnocypris eckloni. The sequence continues at coordinate 48,667,814 of CM050412.1, forward strand.
TATTTCATTTTAATTTAGTTTGTCTTGATATACTAAAATAACTAAAACTGAAATAAAAATTTATAAAAATTATAGAAATAAAATAATGACTAAATACATTAATAAAATGTAAAAATAATTAATGCAAATTTTTAATAAAAAATGTAATGTAATCTCAATGATACTAATGCTGTCATTTAAGGCTATTTAAATGTAATCTTTAAAAAACGAATAAAAAAAACTTGTTAAATGTAATAGCAAATCTAAAAATTAATATTCACTATATGTATATATATATGTACAGTATATGTGTGTGCATGTAATTAATGTATTTGATGTAATGTATTAAATGTAATCTTCTCAATCTCAAAATGAATAACCATGCATTTTATGCTGAACATTACAATGTTGTGATTGTTGTTGCTGTTTTTAATTTATTTAGACAAATGTAGGTATATAATAATCATCAGCATATCAATATCGGCCATAATGTTAGTGCATCCCTACTATACCATCTAAATATGTACGTTTTAGTCAAGCATATGAAAATCCAGTCCGAAGTACAGTGTGAATTTAGCTTGATTTCCTCCTTATATCTTGCATCATAATGGAATTTTCCGTGAGGTATCAGAACAGAGCAGAGAGATCAGGAATGTGAACAGGATGGGGCTTGCCTTCTTTCCTCTGGAATCCTATCTGCAAGAACCGACTCCGTTTTTACAGCGCCTGACTGGGCCGCACCTCTGCTAAGAGCGGGTCTGAGGCCTCAGAGCCCCATTTCATGTTTCATTAGAGTCCTAATTATCTGTCCTCCTAATTACACCACCCCAGATTTCAAAGCAAAGCTCATTTGTGTCATAGCGAGAGACGATTAACACAAACCTCACAGAATGTTGAACAAATCCCCCAACACAACATGAAGCACTTCACATACTAACCTCAGCATGTGATGTGATAGTCCCGTATATGTCACTCAGAGCTCTTCATTATCATGATTATAATCATAGAGCATCATATTTAACTGCCACAATAGCATGGATTGCTCATTACACAGATGAGGACTCGCGATGTGTTTATTTAATGATCAAACCTCGTAGATTCATGTAATCTTGAGAAGAGATAAGGCAACGCAACAATAGAAGAGGAATTATGAATAAGTACTCGTGCAGAAAAGAGAGTGAGTGTGTTTGGATTGCTATTTGGGGTGCGGAAAACATCACTTCTCTACTTGAAGACCGTTAAAGTTTTTCCTCCAGAAATTCAGTTCACACTTTTCCTTCTGCACTTTTACCTGCAACCCATAATACAGAGATTGATGCAGGCTTATAGCGATTCAGGCCACCTACGGCCATTCTGCACAGAGCAGAGGTGGCTGCTTTATTGTTATGGGTCCAGGGTTCAGGCTGTTATGTCACTGGTCTGGACTGAGGAACAACACCCGATACGTCTCCGGCTTTGTTCACAGCCTGGAGCTCTAATGAAAGTTCAGGGCTCGTCAGCTCGTTCATTCTCTGTCTGCGGCGGCATCGCTGTGAAAGATCTTTCCAGCAGCAATGGAGCAGAATTCAAATCTAATAGGTGTGGAGTCTGTTTAAACCAAGCTTTTCGCCTTAGCTATTATCCCTCTGTTGCTATTATTGGAGAAATGTGGCTGAGATCTGCTTTGTATTACATTTTAGAAATTCTGAGAGGCTACTGAAATGAATGCCAATGTCTTTCTTGCTCCTAAAAGATGAAAAATATTGGGAAATCGGCATATTTAATCTAAAGGTCAAATTGTGTTTGTAAAATCTATCTTTTTTTGCTTCTTTGCTTTTTAATTAACATAGATTTTTCATAAGTGGGTATTGCTGTGACATTAGTTCTTTTGTATGTCTCAACAGAGGATTCAGAAAGGGCTATGGTTTTTGTGATTGGCATGTGTTCTTGCAGTTCAGTCAGTGAGAGTCACAGTAGCGCCATCTCTTGGTACGCTTCTAAAATTGCTGTGGCGCCTCTCCATTCAAGATAAATATAAAAATAAATTGTATATGTTTTACTTTATTATGCAAATAGACTTTCTGTATGATTATGCAGATTTGAGGGATGGAAATGTCTTATAACTGGCCAGTCATATTGCATTTAATATTTCTCTTTCTATCTGAATCTCTCATCATTAGTTCTTAAGGAGAAGCCATTAATAGCCTTTGGAAACCAGTTTCTGCCTCAGAGTTAAAAAATAAAGGTAATTTTGACTTTAGATCAGATTTTATTCTTTGGAATTGCTGTTTCTCAGAACTGTAACTTTATATGTTGCAGTTGTTATTTTATAACCTGTAATTGCAACCATTTCTCTATATTTCACACTTGTGATTAACTTTTAATTATAATATATCACATAACCATGGTTTTATTTCTCATAATTGTGATATCACACAATTTATAATATATAATCGTGAATATTTCTTACATTTAGTGATTTTTATATCATAATTATGACCTAATTTCTTGTCATTGTGAATGTTTATTTGACTTTTGTGACATTAATCCTCATTATTTCAACTTTATTTAATTACAATTGCATCTTTCCATCTCCTGAAAAAGGATAACGTTTATTGTGAACTTTCATTTAATTATCTTTCTATAATTAAATGAATTATATTATAATTAAATGAATTATCCCCCCCCCCCCAAAAAAGACAATAACCCATATAGCCTAACTTGTTATATAGCCTAACTGAGAACATAACCTGCTAAGTCTGTCATGCTTCTGAGGACTGAGCATCAGTCAGATAAATTAGCCACAGCTACAATGTTTATGTAAATACTGTCTGAATACACATTACTTTTTTTTTCCGAATGACAGGCAAATGGCAGAGAGCTGCTTCCCTCCACTCGTTATGAAGAAAATCGAGTTAACGAGCAGAGATGAGTTCTCTCCTCTGCAGTTGCCATAGCTTCAGAGCTGAAGGATTTCTCATGTTAGGGATGTTTCATAATGTGGAGTCTGGTCTAATTAGAAGCAGATCATTTCTGTTGTACTAATTGTAGTCTTTAGTAATTAGTGAAGGAGTTACTTTAGAGACAGTTGCTCAAAGATTTGTTTAATATGGTGCCCATTAACAAACTTGAAAGCAGAGTTTCTAATGAACAACTTTACAGCTTCTAATTCAAGTGCTGTCGGTGGTATCTGATAAATAGTATTCGCCTGCTGTCTTTCCCATTAAGCTCACAGGTAATCAGCAACATTAATTCTGCTGTGTGCAGAGTTTTAATGGAACTATCTATTGTGCTAATGAGATTTGAGCGAGTTGGCTAGTGTGCCTTCACGTTCTCTCTCTCTCACCTGAGCGAAAGACATTTGTTATATAATGAGCATAATAACATAATGTGTTGCTTGTGATCGATTAGTGGCTGCCCACATGTTTGTGAATGTGCTAAATGTCTTCTAAACATCATACAGATTTTTAATAAGAGCAAGCTATACACTGTAAACGGTTTGGTTTTTAATATGTCTGAAATCGGATGCATTATATGCAATAAGTGTTTCAAACATTAGTTTACTACATTATTGATCTTAACATGCTTGTTTAATCAAGCACATTGGTGTTTTGGTGTCATTTCAGAAACAAATGATTGTTTTGCATTTTAATCATTTTTTATATTGCTTTCAGTGAAATCCGGTTCATTCATTACATCAGATATGTAGGATCAAGTCGAATGTGTTGCTTTATAGGATACAGAGCCTATGTCCAAAAATGCATACTGTCTAAATACTTGATAATAAAATGATTATAAGTACTTTATAATTCTCTTTGGTGTTGGTTAAGGAGAAACCTCCTCATGATTGTAAAGCACTTTGGGTGTACAGCAATACACAATAAAGCACTACAATTCATTTATTCATTCAATTAAAACAAATATATATTTTTTATTTGTAATAATATTTCAGATAGACTATTTTTACTGGATTTATGAACAGGAAAAAAGTTTTGCACTTTTTTGTCTTAACATTTTTAATATTTATGTCAAAAAATATTACATTTTAGCTTGAGTAAAACTTACAAAAAATAATCAATATGACTTTGAATTTTGAATTTTTGATTTTTTTTTTACTAAATCAAAAAATTATATTTTGTCAAATAGATAAAAACAAAAAGCTGTCAAAATAAAAAAAATAATTTGCCATAACATTAATAAATACATTTTACTATTATTTTAAACATTTTACTGTATTTTTGACCAATATAAATATATTTAATGTTTTTTTTTTGTAAGACTTATTTTTCAATAGAACATAAAATAATGATATTTTGAAAAGCACTGGGGACTAAACAAGATTGAACTTCACTGACTTTAGTTTTATGTACACAAATGCTGAGATATTTGTCAAAATATCTTCGTGGTCCACAGAAGAAAGTAAGACACAGGTTTTGGAACAAAATAAGGGTGAGTCAATGATGACAGAATCTTTATTTTTTGGGTGTACTATCCCTTATAGCTTATAGTAAGACCTTCATTGACCGAGCAGTGCGCTCTGGATGTGTGCTGCAGATTTTGGCAAATGATGTAGAAAACGTACATACTGTGCACAGTTCATGCTGCAAAAATGTTCCACATCATGTGGCCGTATTTCATTTTGCACATACGTCAGGATGCTATCGTCATACCTTAACACTTCACACTGTCTGTGTGATTAGATCCCACACTAGCCTGCACTTCCTCCTGCTCTATTTATTGCTCTCAGCTTGCCTCTCGTCTTCGGTGGTGAAGCTCAGAGAAACTCAGCCAGCACGCCTCCGAAAACACAGGAGGAGATTAGCCTCCATTTACTCCTCAATCAGCTCCCACTTTGTCCGGACTCTGACATGTAATTTGATTTCATCTTTGCCTCACGCTGGCGAGTTTGCACCTGAAGTCTGCCTCCAATTAAGATGGAGGTGCCGAGGACGCGTTGAGCAAACAGACTGAGAATTATGGGATTTTGCAGCATGTTCCAGCTTGGCTATATCCCATACTCTCTACAATTATCAGAAAATTGTGCCGCCGCCTTGTTCATCTGCTTGATAGTGGCACTTTTCAGCACACAGTGTTAATGAGAGCGCATGAATAAAGAATAAGATGGATGCCACTAATCCTGACTAAAAGTAATCAGCTATTCAGGAGCGAGAGGGTGACAGAGAAAGAATCTCTTGATTGCTTTTGCCTGCAATCAACAAAAACACAAAGATGCCAGTGAGTCAGATATTGAGTGATTGTTCTGGACCTGCTCCTAATGAGAGATTTTTCTCACTCCCTGCAGAAACCGAGAGATGCCAGAACAAAAGAGGGAGGGTGTGTTATTAAGACCACTTAGATGAAGAGTTTCCGCATGCCTTGGTGTAAAAACTATTGAGGTTTTCTTTCATGGCATGTGTAATGAAGTAGTGAGCTGAGCTGATCTGACCTGCGTAGAGGATTTTTCTTTTGTATTTTTCGTCACACACAAAGCATGCGTGTACCAGTTTCAGTCTTTTGATTAGTGAAAGGGTCAATCTGAGGTTCAGCAATCATGCATGATACCTGTCATTACAACTGATATCACTCTGACTGATATTAGAGATAAACATTGTGGGATGCAGGGAATTTGCAAATGGCATTATAATGTTATCTTTATAATTTCAAGGGATATTTACTCTATACTCTTAAAGGGATAGTTCACCCAAAAATGAAAATTTGATGTTTATCTGCTTGCCCCCAGGGCATCCAAGATGTAGGTGACTTTGTTTCTTCAGTAGAACTCAAGCGAATATTTTTAACTCAAACCGTTCCAACTTCCATGATGCATTACCGCCACCTACTGTACTGGAGTGTGAACCGGTGCTAGACAGAGACAAACTATAACTAGAATGAAATGTATACATAAAGTGTGTGTGTGTGTGTGTGTAAACTGAAGTCAGATTATTTTACCAAGTAAGAGGGATCATACAAAGTGCATGCTAATGGTCATTTAGTACTGACCTGAAATAATTTATTTAACATAAAAGATGTTTACATGTAGTCCACAAGAGAAAATAATGGTTGACTTTATAAAAATGACCCCATTCAAAGGTTTATATGCATTAAGGGCTGGGGCGTGAAAACTTTTAAATTTGAAAATCAGGGTTAATTTAACTTAATTTTTCTTCTGGAAAACATGTAACTATCTTCTGTAGCTTCTGAAGGGCAGTACTAAATGAAAAAATATGATATTTAGGCAAAACAAGAAAAATATACATCTTCATTCTGTTCAAACGTTTTCACGCCCCGGCTCTTAATGCATGGTTTTTCCTTCTGGAGCATCAGCGAGTGTTTGAATCTTCTGTAATAGTTACAAATGAGTCACTCAGATGTCCTCGGTGTGAAAAGATGGATCTTAAAATCATAGTCATTGTTAGAAATGGTTCAAATACACAAAAATGCTGGAAAACCCAGTCAGTTTAACTGTTCAGGACAAACAAGGGATTCATGAACAACTCTTTTTTATCACTAAACAAAAGCTGCTGTGGATCATTCATGTAACAAGAATTAAGCATATGTGAACATTTGAACGGGGTCATATTGATACATTCAGCTATTATTAGCATGCATTTTGTATGATCCCTCTTGGTAAAATAATCAACATTTTGCAGATTTTGTAAGGTGTGTTTAATCTTTTGACTTCAACTGTGTGTATATGTATATATATATATATATATATATATATATATATATATATATATATATATATATATTATTTTTTTATCTCTGTCTGTCTATCTAAACTCATGGATGGATGGATAGATAGATAAATAGATGTTTTAAAAAATAACAAGAATTAATAAATCATATGCTGATATCCAATTTTATCAGTAAAATTCTGCATGTAAGTGTGATAATAATTGTAATTAATAAATACCATGCTAATATTTAATTGTGTTTATTTTATTGTGTTATTTATTCTCAAAGGATGAAGCATTGTAGGATTTAACAGTGACAAAAACCTCCTTGAAAGCTTTGCCTCGTGTTCCAGGAGCTTATTTAAGGGACATTTAGTTCCGGGTTACTGTCCTTTTTGGTGTGTGAAGAGGAGGATTATGTTACCTATCTCTACAGTGAAGGAAGGACAAAATTAGGTCCCTTTCTGGCACTTGATTTTTTCCCTCCATCATATGGCAACGTTTTGCAAGCACTGCAGAAAATTGGATTCTCTGCAACTTTTGAAAGGTAAAAATGCTACATGCTCTGGGTTTGCTTCACTAGAAAGAGAGAGAGTGAATTCTTAGGAGGTGTTTTCCCCAGGCTGCGGGAGACACATAAAAACGAATGATGGCAATATTAGCTCGGCAACCGGGCTGATGTTATTGCGTTTTTATGCGCCTGGGGAAATCACCTTGTCTGTGGCAGCAGAAAATGATTATTGAGAGCTAATAGGGTGAAATGTTTAATATAAAGGATAGAACAGACGAAATCATTCACTGCTCCACGGGGAGCAAATTAAGAAGGAGAGATTGTGAAGGTGTGCGACAATGCAGTAGAAAGATGGTGCTTATTACTGTAGCGGCAGTTGGATGTTGCACCTTTACAGGAGCACAAAGCAACACTTTAGAGACCGACCGCCCATGTCCCTCACTTCCTTTGTTAGGTCAAAAAGAGCCAGTTATGAGCTTGTTTACAGGTGAATTTGAAAATTGTTTCTGTCCCTCGAGGACCTGCAAAGGTAAGGAAGTTTTTTTTAAAGATGGCAAAAAATGATATTTTTTTCATAAAAACAAGCATGTGAGCCGAATATAATTTTTTATGGCTTATATCTTGAGTAATAATACCCCCTTATAAGCCTATTTGAAATAATGTGCCTGTAAATATAGAGAGAAACATCTGTTTCAGTAAAGGAAATGCTTAGAATAGCACAAATAGCAATAATCAGCTGCTAATGGAATAGTTCATTTGTTTGCCACCTGTGCTGTGAGCCTTCTTCACCTTCTCCTTTTGTTTTCCTGCTCTATTAATTTTGTTCTGCCATTTTCTCTATGTGAAAGTCTCATACTAGAATCTATTTCATTTATTTTTTTCAGACTTTTCTATCTCAGATGGCTGGATGTTCCATATGGTCTTGTCATCTTGGTCAATCTACTGTCCTCTCTCTTTGTCCCTCATGATATTTCTGTTTTTAGAATCCTATGTTCATTTCATCTCACAGGATACAGCAAAATATGTTTTCCCCCTGTGATTCATGTTGTATTTTTACACCTGTGCTCTCAAAGTGGATCTCTTTTTTTCTTCTTTATAGACTGTAAAACAAACTCAAAGTCAAGGCACTTTGATCTTGTGAAATTAAGCTTTTATTCAGAAAGGTCCAAAAATGAGCATGCATTTAGCATTGAGTTGATTATGTATATATTGAACGTAAGGAAGTAGTAATTTAGCACACACTTTTGGCAGATTGGCTTAAATTTCACTCGGGCAACCCTGGGGCACAGTGATAATAACTGAAAGATTGATCATTGAACATTTGCTAAGCCCTGCCTTAAATTTACTGAACAATATTAAGCAACGGTTTGCACCCACCGTTTTTTCAGGCAGTTCTCTGTGAAATGTTGTTGCCTTGTGCCCCCATTTCTCAGATTTGTTTCACTCCTTATTCCCAACATGTAGAACACCAGTAACAACACTCACATTTGCTCCAAGGTAATTTAAGGAGATAGTTCACCCATTGTGTTCTCCGGAACACAAATGTTAATATTTTTGATGAAATCTGAGAGCTTTCTGAAAACAAAAACAATTACTTTATTCCACAATTTCTTCCTGTGTCAGTCTTCGACGTGCTTTTACAACAGTACCATGATGAGAAGAAATTGTTGAATAAAGTCATTTTTGTTTCTTTGCGCACACAGTATTCTTGTAGCTTCATAAAATGAAGGTTAAAACACTGATGTCACATGGGCTATTTTATCTATGTCCTTTACCTTTCTTGGCCTTGAACGTGTCAGTTGCGTTGCTTTCTATGCAGGGTCAGAAAACTCTGATTTTATAAAAAATATCTTAATTTGTGTTACGAAGATAAACAAAGGTCTTACAGGTTTGGAACAACATGAGCATGAGTAATTAATGACATAATTTGTATTTTTGATGAACTATTCCTTTTAGTTGTGGCTAAATTAATCAAATTTCATTTGCGTATTTATTCAGGCCAGAGAGTAACTGAAGAGTTCACGGTACCACACAATTAATAATATAAATACTTATTGTGGGCTAATCGCTATCTTTTTTTCTCAAACATATAATTTCAAACAACTGGTCAAATGGACATTTCAGTGTTCCAAAAGTGTGGAACGATTCTTCTTTTTGTGTAGTTAAACTATTTATTTGAGGTAAAAAGGCAGACAAAAATGATTTTCAATGTCACCATTCATTCCAGCCCAATCAAATTTTGCCACTTTGTGAGCAGATTTTAGGAATAAGGCACACTGATTAAGGCAAATCTCTAGTTTATTCCAATGAAATGTTGTAAAGTTTGTCTGAGTTGGCAGCAGTTACCAAGAGGTGCAGAGCTTAGCAAAGGATCTATTGTTATTATTACACGACCCATCCACTTGGGTAACATTTCTAAAGAGTTATACATTTGTAAGTTTGTGTATGTGAAGATCAGAGGAAATTATGGAATCCTTTATTGATCTCCTGTAGAACTTGTTCAAAGCCACTAAAAGCAGATCCTGATCCCACAAGGTACATTTGGCTGCAGTCAATACAAAGTAACTAAATACACATATATAAATGCTCACATTAACATAATTTTCTTGATTTATGGGGGGCAGATGTCTATAATTTATTGTTCTCCATCTAATTTAGCTAAGTAGGCCAATAACAAAGGTGACACACAGGGAGGCTTTTCTTAAGCATCTTACAGTCTGTACAATACATAATACATAAAAATGTGTTTCCATCCATTTCAGTTGCTGTAATTTGCCTGTTCTGTAATTCAAATGTCATTTAGTACCCCAATGTTTTTAGTTGCTCTCTCAGGCATTGCATCTTATTTTTTTAATGTATGGACGCAGTCCCCTACTGCACCGCTCCCATGACGGATCTCATTCTTGTTGACCTTCGGTGGGAGATGACCTCTGTCCTTCTGCCGGAGAGTGAGGTAGGAGAAGTCAAGGAATTGGAGGGAGGGATGCATAATCTATAGGTCTCAGGGGACGTTCTGCAGGTGTGCTCATCTGCTGGCTTCGAGAAAGAGAGAGAGAGAGAGATAGAGAGAAAAACCCAATTTTACCCTCTCCTTCAGTGAAGGGCAGCCAAGAAATCTCCAGAACAAGCGCAGGGGGTGGAAATATGGATTGGCTCAGGTAATGTTGAGAGCAAGCCCGCATTATCACAACGGTGTGGACGAACATGTGCCGAATAATTCTGTCTGGCCTATTGCAAAAGGGCACCCAAAGCCAATTGATTGTAAAACGTGCTGTTGTCAAAGTCTATTGATACGTGACTGTATTCACAAGTCTGACAACTTCTGTTGGGTTGTAGAGTCAACAATCGCATGTCATTTTCACCATATACTACATCGAGATCCATTCCATGTAACACCTGAGACTTCATCTGTATCTGTATTGAATGAAAAGGTGAGTAAGCTTTTCCTTCATTTTGTATGTTGTAAATGTGTTCTGTTAATATGCTTTTGTTGTAGACGCCAATTCTGTGACAGTTTCCCAATGGCCCATTTTTGCATTTCAATATATTATCTTTTTTCATTGTCTACACGTATGTTAACATTTTGTACATAGTACATGCTTATTTCAGAAAAGCAAGGCAAATCCTGTTTTCCATAATACAGCCCTTTAAAATGTGCAGTTAAAATCTTGTTTTTCCAGTTATTCAAGCCCTGTTTCTCAGTACAGTGGTCGGGCTCAAGGACAAAGTTGCACCCTAATGTATTATTAATCCTATTCATCAGCGCTGTTCTCACTGGTGTGATGATGTGTGTAATATTTTCAGGAATTAGAATGTATGCTGCCATTAAGCTGATAAAATTATAATATCACGAGTAATATTATAATGCATAATTAATGTTATAATGGATAATAGTATAACACTGTTAATTATGTATGGTGTTTTGACAGATGCACAGATTTGTAAAAAAATCAATGCATCCTTTATAAATCTGAATTTTAATAATTAAAAATGGGAATGTAATATTTGATTTTAATCAGCATCAAATTTATTTATTTATATTAATATATCAAATATATTTTAGTTGTTAAAAAATAGCAGGCCAACACAAGAATTGCACAGGTTTCTTGCAGATGGCCCTTTGGGGTGTTAATGTTTCTATCCAGGACAGTGTGTCATCCACAAATCCCTTGAAGCACCCTTAAGTGTCACGACCTGCAGCATGTAGCCAAGCTGAGTGGGATTGTGGTTGGGGGCTGTAACTTTACTCAGACCCTCTACCCTGAATAGTCTGTCTTTTTTACCCTCAGACCCAAGCAGATGGTCTGAAAATAGAGCAAAACTGATAAACATTTGATGAGGACAAAAAGTGCAAAGCATGCAGTTAAGTGCATATTAAATATATGAACTCTTGTGTATATATAAACTTTATTGATGGTAACCTCCTAAATCTTATTGATAGCCACAGACCTCAGTGGGAGTCTTTCACTTTAAATATTTTATAATCTAGCGTACTCAGAATGATTTATTGCTTCATAATGAAGTTGAGGAGCCCATCTCCACTAAAGACAAATCAAATACACCACACTGATCTTTACTTTATAGAACCTCTTACATTTTGCAGCCATTGACTTATGAGTCACTCAATATAACTGCAAGAATTTATATATAAGAGCTGGAAGCTATGCAGAATGCGAAATAAGCCTTTGAAACATGTAAGTCTGGAATTACAGCCCTACGTTTCAAAGCCTGAGCGCTATAAACCACATCCACCATGGCACAAGGTTAATGAGAGGAGTTTGAAGATGCTTTATGGAAGATTTTATCTGGCAAATACACAAGCGTGCACAATGAAAGGGATCCAGAGGAAAAATTGTCTGCCCTGGGATCTAAGCATACTCAATCAATAGCCCACAGAGAACCCGTGGCCAGAGGAATAGCTCTTGCTGTGTCATCCGTAGGGTTTTCATTCTCTTATTCTGCAGCCTACCTCATTGTACATTCGCTCAAATGCACACACACTGCTTGCCATCGTCCATATGGCTTGAGAATCAACGAGAGCCTCTCGGTGCCGGGATGCCGTGCCAGACCGTGACGGCCAAGGCTTCTTCCTGCATCTCCCTTGAGGCTTGTGGAGACAGGCCTTCTTAAGCAATGCAGAAGTGGGATGGGACACTGGTCGTATCGGCGGGAAGCTGCAGCCAAGAATGCGTAATGCTGCCATAATGCCATCGAACTGGCGTCTTCATAAATGTCTGGTCCCCTGAGACACAACGAGCGATGTGTGTTTTGTAAGTGAATATGTGTGTGTGTGTGGGCTACATGAATAAATGCATGTCCGGATCCACATGAAGAGCATGGTCTGTTTGCTCATTATGCACCGTCGCGGGCCGGGCCGTCCTCAGGAGATGAAAGTTTGTAAACATGAATAATAATTAGGCTCAGGTCTTTGGGCAGGTAATCTGCATGCAAACTCCGCCACTATGTGTCGTTCATTTACTATTCATTTGGTTTCGGGGGTAGAACAACATTTGCATTTGGTGAGAAGAGAGACATAGGTAACGTTTGATCTGCATTTGGGAGAACAGGCTCGATCTCTTTTCTAATAGGATTTGAAGTGGATTAAACGCTGGCTCCAAAGGTAAAGCGACACTGTTGTCCACTGCGAACATCATATTGTCGGCGGTATCTGCAAGAGTCTCTTGGCTAGGTTCGAGAGTAAACACCGCTATTTTGGTTCTGATTGAAAGCTTTTCCAGCAAAGGCATCTGAAGTGGAAACGAGGCTTTTGTCCTTCAACATTTTGAGCGTAAAAGTGCCTGAGAGCTTGGCTTGAGTGACGTGCTGTAGGTTGCTGCACTGCGTTCAGGTAGTCATGGAGGATTGGAGGAGAAGCTAAATTAGAACTCCAGGGCTTCCAGGTTTAATGGAGGGCGGCTGGTGAGCTGACAAGTGAGGGCTTATTGACACATCGATATGGCGCTGATGATTAATTAAGAGCGCCGTGTGTGTTATCTGTCTCGGCTGAGATGTCCAATCTGGAGGTGACATTGGAACAGGAGTCCTACTTTTTCCTTCTCTCATCCACCACTTTCCTTCGATACACAGCAGCCAATATAGGTAAACAAACCTCTGCCCTCCCTCCTCCATCCCTCATTTCTCCTCCATTTTACAGATAGGCCTAAGACTTTAATCCGGATCCAGTGACAAACTTATCCCCAGTCAATACGGTAAAGAGAACCTCCTATGAGGGATGTGGGCTCTGCTGAAAAGCTTGGCAGAAGAGGAAACATCCTGCATCTCAAGTATTACTCACCCTTCAAGGAGAGGGCACTCGATAACGATTTGAGAGTTTAGCTTTACAAACACTGCTTTTTCATAATATTAAATTTAATCATCTACTTTTGCTGAGCTACTTGGAGTTTCATAAGAAAGCCGAAGATGGATGTCTTCCCCAACACATTGTGTGATTTCTTTAACCCTTCGGTACGTTAGCCACATTAAATCACGTTGAGGATCTCTAGCTTAACGCCATACCTTCAGGATGCTAATCTGTCTTTGTTAGTCATCCACGTGGTAACTCTCTACAGGCAAGCTTAAGACTGATCACCTGCCTCCTCTTCATCTAACTCTGCTATGCATGCTACTATACCGCAGCACTTTGTAATTGTCACAGATGTCACTTTTGGCAAGTCAACCAGTCTTGTGTTTTGTGTAACTGCGGTATGGTGGTGGTTTGACACAGATAGTGCTGTATAAGTGTAAAATAAACTGAAATGATTCAGTCATCATATTATCCATGCCTATTGCAATGTCTCATTGCATTTTAATTAATGGACGTTTTCAAGTGTCACTTAAAAATCGAATGAAAAAAGTTTAATTCATGTTTTAAAATATGGTTAAATATAACATAAATCATTTTTAAGTTAAGGTAATTCAAATCGATAAATAATGAATTGAAATAAATTGAGGATATCTGTTTATTTGTCAGTTAATTGATTCATTTATTAGATTTAACTACATTTTGGGTACTGGATAAAATAAACTGCTTTAAATGTCGAACTATTTAATTCCTTTTATACATTTTAGGGAAATATAGCAATAAAATAATACATAATCAGTTTTAAATACAGTCTTATAGAAACAAAAAAATCCCACACACTTTCAGCTTGCAAAATTATCTAAAATTATTAAGCAACTTTTCAGTCCCATGACCTTCGTCAGGCATTTACAGTCAGTCAAATGCACGATTGTCAAATTACAACCTCGAGGTCATCCAAGTACATAATCATTGAAATATAAATAACTTATAAACTGAATTTTTTACATTTTTGTTTTCTTTTCCCCCCAAATGTTTTTCTTTATCCATTTGGCAATTTGGTTAAAACAATCGAATAGTTTACTCATGGAAGCAACTGATGAACGTTTGACTGACATGCCTGTTTGGCACACCATAACTGCAACTTTATTTCTAATTCTGTCAGAATTAGACAGAAAATAAGAGTAAGGCAAAGTAAACCATGTCCGTATACAAACTTCCGTAGATGAGTTGTTTAAAGAAACAGCCGTTTGCCAGAGAAGAAGGTAGGTTATCTGTTTTCGTTCATGTGAACTTGTCAACCCAATCAATTTGAATGTCCCTCTGGGGTGAAACATATTCTCCTGGTTCACTGATGTCATTGGTTAGCCAGAAGCCAATCCCGAATAATCATACCTTAATTCAGAGAGCACACAGAGTTGAGCTTTGCTGTGCGGCGGGTAGCACATTTTTGTCTCCTCTCAAAACAGTGTTCATGCTAGTTTCCAACGCCTTGGGTACACCGTCCACATTTACACACACACACACATTCCCTCAAACACTTATGTCTGACCTAGCTGACCCGTATCCGAAGAAGCATGACTTCCCTAAATAACAAGGATCATTGATTGTCTACTTCCGTTGTTTCACTCTGGGACTTATCCCTGTAATATTGCCTGTATTTGAACACCTTGCCCTTGCCATTAACTCCATCTTCAATCCCCATAGGTTATTACACACCAAAGCTATCTGAAGCGGCTTATTCCCCAAGAGCTTGATCGCGTGATCAAATGCTAGATTGAAGAAAGTGGAATATATATACACAGAAGTTTCCATAATCCCCATCGTCTCTGAGCAAATCCAATTGTAGTCGCAGATAGGTAGTCAGCTAAAATTTGATTGAGGCCCACAAGTGGCATGGCAGACTTCATGCAATGTGACATTGTTATGAGTGGCGCCTTCGCACCTCTCCTTGTGATGTAATCTGAACGCCGCCGAAATGAGAAAGCGAGGCGTTGTCGGAGTGCTCGGTCTATACGAGGAAATGGAAAATGCATGACAACATAATTTCTCCTCATAACTGACTATTTGATTACGGATAATGTGATATATTGAGACGCTATCAAATGATAGAATTAGAATTGTCCTCCTTCATTGAAAAAGCTCATTGTTTTCTAGAAATCGTCGCTGTCTTGTTTCTTATCTGTGTACGAAAAAATACAATACATTTTGTGTATCTGCGAATAATTAACACCATCCTTTACAATGGTTGTAAAAGGGCTTAGGATGATTGAGTCTCTGGCTCTTGTTTAGGGCAAGCCTGGTTCAAACTAGGATGACTATACACTAATTTGATTTCACGCTTGCCGTTGAAGATGCATTAATCTTTCGTAGCCCATCGCTCGCCCCAGAGCTGGTGAAGCAGGAGAGAGAGAGAGCTTAGGGTTAGCAGATTGGGGGGGGGTTCATGTACGTGCCCGCCATGTTAAGTATATTCCCGTGTCAGCAGACGTGCTTCCTGAGGGCAATCTGTGTGAACGCTAAATGGTGGCACAAGATGGCATTTACATGATTGATGAATTGTTTTGTCATCTTTCTGTATTGCTGCTTTTCCCTCTAATTTTTTCAGCAGCTCTTGTTGTTTGTTTTGCCTCTCTGTCTATGCTAATGCAGTCTTGTAGTACATAGCACTATAGAAGTTTACCAAGATATAAGATCGAAATTAGCTTTTTAGTTTTTACATTTGCATTTATGCATTTAGCAGACACTTTTATCCAAAGCGACTTACAGTGCAATCAGGTTATACATATTTTTGTCAGTACATGTGTTCCCTGGGAATCGAACCCACAACCTTTGCGCTGCTAATGCAATGCTCTGCCACTGAGCCACAGGAACTTTTTATTCTAAAAAATGACAAGCTTATATATATAAAAAAATTCAGACATGAGCTTCTCTCCCTTCCTTCTCGGCCACACTTTTTTTGTGTGTTTGTGCCCCTTCCCAATCTATGGGATTTATTCTCAGCAGTAAGTCACAAAGTTCAAGTGGTGATGATATTACAGTACTTTATAGATTTTGTGTAAATTTATATTTTCATTTTTATTCACGAGCCTATATGATATCAAGTTCAGTTGTTATGTTCACATCCAGTAAGCATTTCCTTTAGGTTAACCAGTGTTATTGTTTGCTATCCATTGTCATTGTATATCCATGAGAAGGCAAATGTATCATATACTGTTGCTCTATTTGCTGCAAGAGCAGGGAAATGCAGAGAGCTTCTCAGGGGCAGGGGCTTAAATGTAAAATAGGGTCAATGTAAACAAATAAATAATTATATATAGGTCAAATTTTTGGATACTATTTTATATTTTTTTGCAAGACTTACGGTCATCAAGCCTGCATTTATTTGATAAAATATTAATAAACTTTAAAATACAATTTATGCAATTCTGATTTGTTATCAATGTTGGAAACCTGTGATACTTTTTTCAGGATTCTTTGATATATATAAAAAAATATACATATATTATAAAGATTTGCTAAATTGATAGAAACAGTGATAGTAAAATTAATATTGCTAGAAAACATCTCTATTTAGAATAAATGCTGTTCTTTTAAATTTTTTATCTAAATACATTATATTTTAAAGTATATTATAATAGATAAACATTCTTTTAAATTGTATTAATATTTCACAATATTACATTTTTTCTGTATTTTTGATAAAATAAACGCAGGCTTGATGAGCATAAGACACTTTTATAATGTTGCCTAATGATCAAAAATGGTAATATAATAAAGTCCTTTCACGTCACCGTTTCGCCAGCTTACACTTCACATAATAGGCCTGTAGGTGGCACTTGGGCTTCATTAACTGAGAGTTTCATGAAAGAGTAAATGGTGCATCATACATAAATGTAAGTAAATTTAATTGGTGGTTACCATTATTGCGACTTAAAATAAACAGGAACTTTCCGACGTTTGAGCGATTCGTTCCCATTTTGTATACATTGTCATGTTAATTATAATTTAAATGCATTTAGTTTTATTTACTACAATGTCATTGCTATTTGTCTGAGAGGGGCACTTTTGAATAATTTTGAAATAGGGCGGGGGCTTGAGCCCTAAATCCCCCACCTATGCACGTGCCTGTGCAAGAGTTGCAAGGATTTGGAGTGTCAGCAAGTTTTTTTTTTTTATGAGAATGCATATTTATCTGCCAAATAGTCTCTTCAATTGTAATCAGGTTGTAGCAGGGCCAAGTGTAGCATCACCCCATGAGTAACAAATGGTTAAAGGGATAGTTCACCCAAAAATGAAAATTCTGTCATTAATTAATCACCCTCATGTCGTTCCAAACCCTTAAGACCTTCGTTCTTCTTCATAAATTAAGATATTTTTGATAAAATCGGAGAGCTCTCTGACCCTGCATAGGCAGCAATGAAACTATCATGTTCAAGGTCCAGCATCACATGCATGCTTCGTGGTATTGTAAATGGCGGTGGACAGTGATACGGAAGAGAAGAAATCTTTGAACAGTCGTTATTTCTAAATTTCTGTGTTCACAAAACGTATTCTTGTAGCTTCATAAAATTAAGCTTGAAACACTGATGTCACATTGACTATTTTAATGATGTCTTTACTACGTTTTTGGGTCTTGAACGTGTCAGTTGCATTGCTATGCAAGGTCAGAAAGCTCTCGGATTTTATAAAAAATATCTTAACTTGTGTTCTGAAGATTAATGAAGGTCTTCTGGGTTTGGAACAAAATGAGGGATAGTTTTTGGTGAACTTGCCCTTTAATTGCCTCGCTGAATGTAGTTACATTGGAAAAGAAAGAAGATAAACATTACACAAACTTGCAGCCTTGTAGCACCACATCTGAGAATTCAACCCAGCAACCTTTCTCTCCTGCTGCCCTCTGAAATGGTAAGCACTTTTATTACTTTTCATATCATTTAGGTTTCAGTAATAAGGTGTATTTTTGGGTCAGGAACATGACATGGCTAAACTTTTGCATGGTGCCTGATGGTTCGAACTGAACAGTGACGCGTCTGTCTTTGGTTTCAGATCACTGGAGGTCTTGTTTGTGAGAAATTATGATACCCCAATGGTCAGATTGGAGGCAACTGTGCTTGCCAAGATAACAACCCTAGTCAAGTTATCAAAAGCAAATTTCCAGCATTGAGGCTTCTTTTCATATCCTGTTTTGAAGGGGATAAAATATCACCCACCCCCAAGAGGACTAACATGCCTTGTGCATCTGACAGTCTGTTGATATCAAAGAAATGGAGGGGACTGTTTTGTTACTTTGTCTCAAGCCAAACATACTGTGGCCCAACACTGTCCTCGTTCATCAGCCATCCAAACTTGGTCCTTGGACACTTAGCACTGAATGTTTACTTGGCTCATTTGGGATCCATTTGAGGAAGTCTGCTGTGAAGGCATCAAACAGACATCTGCAAAGTCTACAACTGGCCCACATACTCTCCTGGCTTTCAAAGACGTATGATAAGGGGATGGAAAAATGAAAATGCACTTGGTAGGGGGTAGTGAGAATGCAATTTCCACCCTGCCTATTTCTCTCGGCCTGCTTAGGGGAAAGAGTTTCAGTCCTCTGATGTTCCTGTGCATCAGGTCTCAGAGAAGCTTCTGTAGTTAGAAGTTGATAGAGCTGGGCTCACACGCAGGAGGAGATTTTAATTAACATTACATGTGGCCTTTCATGTTTTTGAGGTTTTGTCGGAACTGCATGGACTTACAATCCTAGTGTAACCAAAGCTGCTAGCACCTTTTCTGTTCTGTGGCACAATATAAATGTGGGCATATCAAATACTGGTTTTCTTTTTTGGGGGCCTATGTTTATGGAGGTTTCTTGGGAAATCTCGATAGATTGATAGATAGGAATTGAGACTTTCTAATGGCAGTGACTCAAGAGTACATTAAGGATGTTCAATCAATTGAGGGTTACATATCGAAAATCATTTTGATCAATGTTGACACAGGAAACTAATTAAAATAAGGACTTGCGGTATATCACTTGAATGTAGCTTTTATTTTTATGGTGCAATTAAAAAAAAAAACATAATATTGCACTAAAGTCAAGTAGCATTCATCTGTACCAATTTCAAGCTGAAGTCATCTGGTTAAACCAGCCCTTGTAGAGTATTTCTCGTTGGAGGGATGCTTCCAGGAGGGCATGCTGCATATCAGCATTTCTTCAGTCACAGAAAGGGCCACTGAGAGGTTAATTTGCGAGCCAAATGCATGAAGGACGGATGGTAGCGGCAGAATTTGATTAGCTTTTCCCGCTCAGTAAATAAGTGAAGTAATGGCAGCTATTGTCCTTGAGGTTTATTTTCTGAAAGCCTTCGCGGGTTGTGGAAATGAACTCTGAGCATGGGGGTGTGCAGTTGCTGGGGTGGGGTCCATTTCCAAAGTATGATCTCATATTGGAGACCTCTTATTATTCAGCGTTAGAGGCGGAGCCTTTAGGTGCACTAGAGCACTGAGGTTTAGGGATTATTATGATTCAGAATGAGCTGGTTGATTGTATTTTGCCAAGACCTGCTAGAGCAGCGCAAACATGTTCTGATCTGACACCCTCAAATAAACACTAAAATTAAAGCTGTTTACATGAAAGATTGACGATTTACTCTGATAATCGAAAGGTTGTTGATTTACAAAAAATAAAAATAAAAATTAACTTTTGCACTTTTCATATATTGTATGTCAGAAAAAAATCTATATCTTAAAATAGTGTTATTTCTATTATACATATAAAAGTAATGTATGATTTTCATTAAATGTTAATTTTCTTTATGAAATGTAAAGTTATAATTATATTTAATATTTTTTTCATATTTTTATGTCTGAATTTTTATTGTCTTTAAAGAAATCTTTAATATTCAGCACAAACATATTCTGATTTGACACCCTCAAATATACAATCAAATTAAAACAAGGATGTTTACATGAAGGACTGGTGATTTACTCTGATAATAGAATAAAATAATACAAATTCAGTTTTTGGAATCTTTTATATAAATGTCAGCAACACCTTTATTTGTCATTAAATTACATTTTGTATTTATTGATCTGCATAAAACGTCTATTTTTCAGTAAACCTTAAATTACATTCTAAAATATAATGTGTATATTTAATATATATTTTAATATGTTTATAATATGTATTTTTATACATGTCTGGAAAAAATAGTTTTCATTAAATGTTACATTTTCTTAAAAAAAATCATGTTTTTTCAACCCTTTCTACCTGATGCATGCAAAACAATCACAATAATATTCAAAATATCACTCACACTGGCCTACAGACAAAGGCTTGGCATTCGCTTGACATGATTTGACCCTTTGCTTATATTGAACAGTCACATTCTCTGAATGTTGAAGGGACTAAAGTGTAATCTTAAAAGCTTTGTAGGCAATTAAGGCTCTAGTTACATAATGGGCTAAGGCACATTCCTCAATATTTGCTAATATTATTACTTAGCTCTGCTAATATTTGTTCTGGCTGAGTGAGGGACTCTCATACTTTTGGCTGTGTTCAGCAGGCTTTGGTGAGAATAATTCCCCATCTCACAGCTTCCCTTTGAGGTGGATTTGATCGACTGGATGTGCACATGCTGTGGACTTCATCCACATATGCTTCAGCTATATAGCAATCATTCCCGGCTGGTGTCTCAATTTAGAACTGCGGTCATCGGTCATTCTTTACGCACTGGCTAGAAAATGAAGTCCATTTATTTTAGCTTTGTGGTGTGTGTTTAAATTAGAGTCCATTTGCATATTTCCTCTGAGAGGAAAATGACTTTAGATGCTGATCTTGATTAATGAACTCTCATCAGGCAGATTAATATATATTCTGTCACACTTTAAGGACTGCGTTACAGCAATTAGCTTAGGCTTGATTTGGCTCTCGTTCTCGTTCAGCCCTCAGACAATTTCTACCTCGCAAACATATACTTCATTGAGGACATTTAGACATTATATGGTGATATTTTCAGAACGGTAAAAGTATGCGGACTAATCATCCAAAGAGCTCTTAAGATGACACTCAGGCTAGCCAAAAGCCTTCTCCACTTTAGAAATGCTAAAGTGAAGCTTCGCGCTCACGTTCAGTGTATTAATGCCTCTTGAAGTAATTGTGTATGCCATTAAGGAAGTGGATTTGCTATCAGGAAATGCATGCATGCGTGCACTTGGCACAACACCTCATTAATAACTGTTGTTGTTTTATTTTCCCCCTGCTGCCGTTGTGGAGGGGCAGAACGTTGTGCCAAGGTGGATTAAAAATGACAGGGAGATACATTTTTCTGACTTCCTGTCTCCCATTCAAATTAAAGACACACCTTGTGGTCCTCTAGAATGCAAACTCAATCTGTGTTTTGTCTCATAGGAGCACTTGCATCTGATCTTTGACCTCACAACTCAAACAGAAAGCAATGGCTGTCAGGTAAGTAGAATTTTTGGCATTTGGGAGAAAAAGTATCCCCAAATAAGTGTCTCTACTCAAAGACACACATAAACAGCATCGTCTTATTCTAAAATGTGCTTTGTACCCATGATAGATGTATGAGGACTACGCCGGCTCAAACACCTGTCAGATAGAGGAAAGCGGTCGTGAGTGATCATCTCTGGTCACACGTATTGCCTCTGCAACACTACAGACAGCTTAATCAGCAGAATCTGGAAGGCAGGAATTCATCACTCATTACTTTGCTGGCTATCAGTAAATAGCAGTGGGAGGTAGATGATCCTGTTTCTCGAGGCCTGGATCAATCCGTCCATCTGTGCTCCACTATCAGGGGCAAGTGCAGCTTCACGTTCACTGCATGATGGATGCATGGAACGGCACAGTGTTACTGGTTATGTGGCCTGATAAATATTTTGACTGGAATATTGTTTGTCTATATGCAGAAAACATGGTTGATTGATTGTTTGAGGGGGATTTCACTGGCTAGATGTGAATATTTAATGCATTTTACCACATTTAAATGGCAGCGTAGAGGAATTCCAGTGTGAAATCACATTTAGTAATTTAAATGAATCAAAATTAAAGACATTTATAATGTTACAAAAAATTCCTGTTTCCAATAATTGCTTTTTTTTTTTACTTGAACCTGGAAATAACAGTTTTCTATAAAAATATTAAGCATCACAACTGTTGTCAATATTAGAAATAATAAGAAATGTTTCTTGTGAACCAAATCAGCATATCAAAATTATTTCTGAGGGAACATGAGACACTAAAAACTGGTGTAATGGCTGCTGAAAATTCAGCTTTGCATAATAGGAATAAATTACTATTATAATTTTGAATATATTTACACAGGAAAAGGTTATTTTAAATAATATTTATTTCACAATGTTACTGTTTTTACTGTATTTTTGATCAAATAAATGAAGCATTACCTCTTAAAAAAGAAAACATAACACCATGGTATTTTTTTGGTACTTTTGTGTTTGCAACACTGCTCTTGAATTTAATTTACCCAAGTCCTGAACTATTGCTCAGGCAATAGGATCAGTTTTCTTGCTTCAAAGGGAACCCGATTTGGGAACTCAGCATAGGGACTGTATGACAGTAACGAAAACTCTGTAAAGGAAGATAAATCCTGGGTTTTATCTGAGGTTATTTCTTCTTCCCTTTTCTTACAGAAGTTAATAAACTCTGGTCAATAGCAGTCAGACACCTAACACTAGATAGGGGAGAAGGGAAGGAAAGAATCTCCAGTAATCCTCCTCTTCTAATATGTTTCTTTATTGTTCTGTGCCTCATGCCTTTCAGCGGTAGAAGCATAAACTGCCCTTAATAAGAAGCAAATCTCATCAACTGGAAAGAGAGAGATGTTATTTTCTGCTCCTGCATGAGGAATGTTTCTTCTCTGCTCCTAATTACACAGAATGAAAGAAGGCTGTGATACTGCGCAGAATTTTATTGTGGCAATAATTCCCCGGTCCTGGCGGTATTATGCTGTATGAACAGACTGTGATAATGTATCTTTGCTGAATCTAAGGTTTTGCATCAGGTGCTGGCCTTCATGGAGTCAATCTTGAGGTGTAACTGTTATTGGAAGTGAGGCAGTGTGACATTGTGGGTGAAGAGAGGCCTTTTCTATGGTTTTGTGAAATGTCATCAAAGTCACTGGCTGAATGCTTCAGAATATAGTTGCAATGTTGGCATTTCCTTTCAAATGGGGTTCCTCTGTCGGGCCAGGCTCTGTGGAGACAGAAACGGGAGGATGATAAGGTTTGAGTAGTGAGACATGGAAGGAAGAGTGAATCTTGTACTATGAGGGAAGCTGAAGTTGATACGTGACTGAATTGATCTGCTTGATGATGGTGAAGTGGCCAACGTATTTGGGACTGAGCTTCTTGCAGGGCAGGTGCATCCTGATGTCCCGGGTGGACAGCCAGACCTCCTGACCAGGTTGGTATGATGGAGTTTCAGCCTTACGAAGGTCTGCTGTCGTCTTGGTTCTGTGCAGTGCCCACTGCAGCTGATGATGAGCAGCGTCTCAGATCTTCTCGCTCTCTCTGAACCAGTAATTGACAGATGGGAAGTCAGACAGTTCACCCGACCAGGGAAATAGGGGCGGCTGGTAATTGAGAACGCACTGGAAGGGAGTGAGTCCAGTGGAGGGTTGGTGAAGCAAGTTCAGTGCGTACACGACTCAGCCTAGGAACTGGTTCCAAGATTTCTAGTGGCCATGGCTGAAGGTTCGTAGGAAACGTCAGACTTCCTGAATCTTCCTTTCCGTCTGCCCGTTAGACTGAGGATGGTATTCTGACAAGAGGCTTATGGTCACACATAGGAGCAAGAACGCCCTCCATACTCTGGAGATAAACTGTGGGCCACGGTCTAAAACAATGTCTTCTGGAATCCTGTAATATCTGAAGATGTTGTTAAACATGATCTCAGCGGTTTCCATAGCTGTGGGCAGACCCTTGAGGGGGAGAAGTCGGCAGGACATAGAGAATCAATCAATGACTACTAGAACACATGTATTACCATCTGAGGAAGGCAAATCTGTGATGAAATCAACTCTTAGGTGTGACCAGGGGCATTTGGGAACGGGCAGCGGAAGGAGTTTGCCAGATGGTAGGTGGTGCAGACCCTTGACGATGGCACAGTCAGAACAGCCTTGGACGAACCAACTGCAACCACTGTGGAAAGCCCTGTGGAGTGGCCATGGAAGCAATGAAGGAGGTAGCTGGATTGGATGTCCATTGGATGGGGCATACAAAATATTTTCTCGGAGATGATATTTTGTGGGTCCAGTCAAGAACATGAAGTTGAAGCAAGTTCGTGCGTACGACAGCCTAGGAACTGGTTCCAAGATTTCTAGTGGCCATGGCTGAAGGTTTGTAGGAAACGTCAGACTTCCTGAATTTCCTTTCATCTGCCCGTTAGACTGAGGATGGTATTCTGACAAGAGGCTTATGGTCACACATAGGAGCAAGAACCCTCCATACTCTGGAGATAAACTGTCCACTCCTCTAGGTCTAACAATGTCTTCTGAATCCTGTAATGTTGAAGATGTTGTTAAACATGATCTCAGCGGTTTCCATAGCTGTGGGCAGACCCTTGATGAGAAGTCGGCAGGACATAGAGAATCAATCAATGACTACTAGAACACATGTATTACCATCTGAGGAAGGCAAATCTGTGGATGAAATCCAACTCTTAGGTGTGACCAGGGGCATTTGGGAACGGCAGGATGGACTAGGAGTTTGCCAGGTGAAGGTGGTGCAGACCCTTAAAATGGCACAGTCGGAACAGCCTTGGACGAACCAACTGCAACCGCTGTGGAAAGCCCTGTGGAGTGGCCAGAGAGGCAATGAAGGAGGTAGCTGGATTGGATGTCCATTCTATAAAGTTAGAAAATATCTCGGAGATGATAGTTTTGTGGGTCCAGTGGAGGGTTGTGAAGCAAGTTCAGTGGCCTCTACCTTCCTAGAACTGGATACCATTTCTAGTGGCCAATGGCTGAAGGTTCTGATGGAAGGAGCATTTTTCGACTTTGAGGAATCTTCCTTTCCGTCTGCAGGTTAGACTGAGGATGGTATTCTGATGTTCAAGAGGCTTATGGTCACAATAGAGCAAGAACGCTCAACTGGTGGAGATAAACTGTGGGCCACGGTCTAAAATCATGTCTTCTGAATTCCTGTAATATCTGAAGATGTTGTTAAACATGATCTCAGCGGTTTCCATAGCTGTGGGCAGACCCTGCTAAATGCATAGAATCAATCAATGACTACTAGAACACATTAATCTAGGAAGGCAAATCTGTGATGAAATCAACTCTTAGGTGTGACCAGGGCATTTGGGAACAGGCAGCGGAAGGAGTTTGCCAGATGGTAGGTGGTGCAGACCCTTGGCGATGGCACAGTCCACCATGGGTCGTGGTGGCAACGCTGTGGAAAGCCCCTGTGGAGTACATGGAAGCAATGAAGGAGGTCAGTCCAAAGAGATTCAAGTACTACTCATGACCTGGTTCTAGGGCTGATGGTGATACTCTTCAAAACAAGGTTGCTTCAGTTGTTTCAGTCAATCATTTCTCATTTTCATTTAATTTTAACTTGATGTACTAACATAAAATCTAAAACTGAAATTAAAATTATTTTAAAAAAGTATTACAAATGAAGAGTTTTTTAGTAAAACAAATATCTCTTGATACATTTTCAAACATTGTGTTTTGTTATATTTATTTTTTATTTTTACTTAATCAAAAATAACCAAACTGCAGTTTGATTGAGATTAATTGGAATGTACAATGAAAAAACATGATTTTTGAAATTTTTAAAAACAGAGTTACCCGTTTTTGCAAATTAACTCTTCAAATGATAACTAATAAAAATGCCCGAAACACAAAACAAAATGAAAACTAACTTAACTATTTCAAAAGGATAATAAAACGAATTGTATGTTAAAGGTGCAATCGGATGCAAAATTCACTTTTCAAGTTTTTTTTAACATTGGAAGTGTGTGTACACATCCATCCTATAAATCCACCTGTTTTTTAATCCCTATGTTAAAATCCCCTTTCTCAAATCAGGCTGCTCTGAGAGTCCTGTCAGAAAGACGTAGTTCTATACAGACCACTCTTGATCTGTATCTGTACAGATAGTTGATTGACAAGGACCGACTTACCTTAGACCCGCCCCCTGAGTGAGCTGAGAGCTGTCCGCCTCCGGTTCAGGGGAAGACAAGATGTTTCAGATTAAGCGATTAAGGTGCTTTGTTGTTAGATGTAATAATGAATATTGCAGTCATAATTTACTCCCTATATCTGAGCCGCTGAAGATGCAGAGGATTAATGTTACTTTTGCTCTGAAGGGAATACGCCGATCCCCAATCTGCCAAAATGCGTTGCTACAGAAGTAAGTACAAGGGTTTTTATGAATCTTTGCTTATCACCTTTTCTAATAATGTACTAGTTTCGCGGCTAAAGTAAACAGTACTGCTCGTCACCCCACAGAAGAAAGGGGCGGGGCCAGCAGAGCTCATTATCATTTAAAGCACCATGGACTAAAAAAAGCTTGCTGAAAACAGAGCTGATTTTGACAGGGTAAAAAAATGTGTTTTAAAACTACCATTGAGAAATTTTAATCCAAAGTATGTTATAGATTTTTAATTAAGACCCTAAAGAATCATATCAACTTGTGAAAGATTAACACTGATTGGATTTAATGAACATTGATTGTATATATATATTGTCTTATACATATATACTGTATATAGACCGATACAAATTAAATGTGTCAAATATATCAAATATCGCTCCTTTATCAACCATTATGAAGTAATTTTGCTGAAGTTTGGGTGATTGGCTTAAAACAATATGCACACAAATGACAGATTTCAACTTCAGAGAGGTCTTGCGCTAGCTGCGTGAGTACCATTGAGATGAATATGAATCCTAATGGATACCTCTCTCTAGGAATTTTTATTAAACCTCCTTGAGAGATAATCCATGTGTGTTTTTCTTGGCTCTGTGGGAGACTAGAATACTAAAGGTACATTTTAAACCAATCAAGTGCTTTGTATCTGCATGTTGTAAAAGCCTGAGGCTCTTATTTCTGCTGCATTCTCGGTATGGTAAATTATTGCTTTGTTTACAATTTGATCCTGCTTAGCTCACAGTCATCTATCTTAGGCACCTTATTGCACTTATTTGCAATATGATAACAACTTAAGTTCAATTTTACAGCTTTAACTAGACCTGCTGGGAATAGGTTTGTTCTCGGCACCATGACTGGAAGATGTCCCCATCACTCCAATTCCACATTACTGTCAGGTAAAGCGTGGCAATGTAATTATTCCATATAACCATGCAGTTTCTCTCAGTCAATGATTGGGGAGGTAAAATGAGCCCCTCAAGATAATAGAAGCCTCCCAACTAAGAAGCGTTAGATAAATTAGCCAAAGTTTGAGATTGTTTTCTCCTTCTCCTTTAATTTCAGAGATCATCACATTGCAAAACCCTTGACAACAATTTAGGAGAGGCGAGAGTTTAGAAAGTTAATTGGCTGTGGACCGCTGACGGCTTCGAAAGAGAGACCCAGAACAATTTCGCCTTTCACTCTGAGCCATTGTTTTGAGTTGTTATACTGTTGCCTCAGTACTGCAAATGTTAACTAACCGAGAACCACGCTCCAGCTGCAAATGTATTTGGCTGTTTGACTTTCCAGCGAGGGATCAAATGCAAATCATCCAAAAAAAAGTATTTTGTGAAGCACAGTCATTCGTCTCCTGGGAGATTCAGAGGCAGACATTAAACAAGATAGTAATATTACTGAAATGAGCAGCAGAACACATTCAACTCATTGAGAAAATTGAGTGGGTGAGAGTGAAAGTTGATTTCTAATGTATGCTCAGTTTTGGGGTCGGGGTGTTTAGTTGTAACTGTGGTGAACATATTATCATCTAAATCACAGTTTATGCTTAATGGAAGGATCCCATGTTTAAAAGATGCAATTTTTCTGTGACTAGGATTGAATAGTATCACTTTAAGCATCTAGAATGATTAGAATTGCTGTCACTTTACTCACTGGCTCACTTAATGTCCTCTTAAGTTTTGCTGCCAATCTCACTATTCAAACTATACGCTTTAGTCCCTTTGTGAATTAGATCCATTTAGAATACACTATAATGAGGACTTTTTTCTCCTTGGCCTCTATTACCTAATTTCTTTCTGGTGCTGGGATCATAATCCAATTGTGTGTCCTTGAAGGATAAAGTTATAAGTGTACTTTGAGAAGGGAGGAAAATGGCCCACAACTGCACTGAAAACCACTGAAATCATCAATCCCAGCACACTGCAAAAAGTGCCTGTGGTGACATTTCTGTAAAATGATATTACGTTGCTGCTTGCATGTTTCGTGACACTTTCAAAGTGAAATGTCCAGCCAGTGGTGGTCAATTGAGACCTTTTTTTTAATTCCCGTGGCTATGCTAATTGTTTTTCTCACTTTCTGTGGCTAGTGTTTATGTTCACACTATTTGGCCTTGGATCGTACTTGCAGAAAATATGCCTTTAATTAAATATTAATAAATACTTATTATATATAAATAAACATAAATGTTATTTAAAAATATATACTTGATTTTCCATTAATTAGTGTACTCAGTGTGTGTATATATTTTCTTTTTTTTTAACAAATATTACTCACAATGAATTATATCTGATCACAATTAATTAGTCATTTTGTCTTATTTGATTCACACAATTGATCTTCAAACTGTTTTATAAAATATTGCACAATTTGTATATATAGACACTGTTCAAAAGTTTTTTTTGGGTTTTAGAATTTTGTATTTTATAAAAATACAGTAGAAAGAGTATTATTGTGAACTGTTATTGCAATTTAAAATAACTGTTTTCTATTTTAGTATATTTTATGTATAAGTGTAAGTGTAATTTATAAGTGTAATGTATTCCTGTGATGGTAAAGCTGATGGTAAAGATTTATTCCTGTGATGGTAAAGCTGATGGTAAAGATTTATTCCTGTGATGGTAAAGCTGATGGTAAAGATTTATTCCTGTGATGGTAAAGCTGATGGTAAAGATTTATTCCTGTGATGGTAAAGCTGATGGTAAAGATTTATTCCTGTGATGGTAAAGCTAATGGTAAAGCATTACTCCAGTCTTTAGTGTCACATGATCCTTCTGATGCTTAGTTTAGGCTAATATACGGATTCGGAGCTAAAGAAACATTTCTTATTATTATCAATGTTGAAAACAGTTGTGTTGTTTAAATGTTTTTTGGAAACCGTCATACAATTTTTCAGGATTTTTTTGATGACTATAAAAACAGCAATATGAAATTTAAAAAAGCATTTATTGTAACTGTATAATCTTACAAAAAAGCTGAATATTAACATATTTCAATGTTTTATTTAACATACTGTACTATTATTCATTTAAAAAACATGCTTGTGATAATAAGCTATTGGTTAAGAAGATACATTTTGAGTGACTGCAATATCTTTCTCCCAAATCTGCTGTCTACTCTATTGATATGCTATCCCTACCACTCTGTCTCCATAGAAACAAGAACACCTCTTAATGTCCGCAAACTTCAGATTCTTAGTGCAGAGGAAGGTGATCCCTCTCGCTGAGGTTTCAAAGGACGCGGACCCTTGATGGATCTTTGTTCATATGCCGTGTTTTGTCCCTACCCTTGTACTCATTCATCTGCTGGCGAAAATGAAGAGGCTGTCGCCGTTCAGCCGCCATTAATTTTTCATGAAAATATAAATTATGTCCTGTAATAGAGAGCTTGCATGCGCCGCCCAGGAGGGATCGGCCATCCTCAATGCAATCATCCCAAATTTGGCCTTGTGCTCCGCTTATACCCTTCATCCCCAGCTCCCTCCACCCTGAGAGCCGTACTCTCCTAATTAGTCACCAGGAGGGAGGGGCTCTATTAGGACCAGTGATGAATCATTATCTTCCGTAATTGGCCCTCCAGTCCCCCAGGGGGTGCCCTGCTCCAGACTGCCCAGCTGGAGGAGCCTATCCTGCCACGGCATGAAACTGCAGCTGGAGAGTGAGCCAAACTTCTCATTTTTTATTTTTTACTGCAAAGCCTCCATTAATAATCCTGAACCTCAGCTCATACTAATAGGTTCATATTAATCATTGTTTGGGTGATGCGGTTCTGTAATTGAGAGCCGCCTTAAGAAGATTAATTTGGTGTAATATTCATCACAGAGGGGAAGAGAGTTATTGGTATTCATTATGGTGGTGATGTTGCCACAGCAATTTTGCAATGGCGGGTAAAGCTTTGTGAATGCTGCCTTGCGAAATGATAAACAACTCGTTTATGATTCTGTATTACTCCAAAACAACAGTTTGGATTCATTTCCATATAGTGAGTGCATTTTTCTTTGTTGGAGCAAAGGTTGGTTAGATTTATAAATGCTGTAGGACTATAAATAGTGAGTAACTCTGAATGATGGAATTAACATTTGTTCACAATAATATTTGGTGGAACTGATGCGTTCAAGTCCTCTTGGGAAGTTTGTGTTTATTAGTTTGAAAGTTGTTTGCATTCAAGTCACTTTAGTCATAGCAAGATCACTTTTTTTAAGCAAGTTTTTATTTTGTTTTATTCAATTTATGAATGTTCTGTTAATTGAATTTTTATATATTAACATATCATAAATGTACAATATTATGGTATTTTGTACATCCAACCTTTTAAATTAAAAAATCTAATGTACAGTCAAGACATTGCATCCGACATGTTTTCTCACTGAGAAGACCCAACATGGAAAATTCTGGGCTTAAAGAATGTTCAGAGTTTCTTATTCTTAGTAACAACTTTGGTGGAATTCATATATACGATCTTTCTGACATAACTTGAAAGCACCTTATTTTTAAACAGTGTGGAGATTATCATATTTATCATCATGTGTGACATTCTCCATCAGGCCTGAGAATAAAGACAACAAGATGCCTTCTCTTTTTATACTTTTATTTACATAGTCTTACCTCTATTCTTTTTCAAACAAACCAGTGCTGGTACCAGACCTGGTCTTGTTCCATCAAATAATTGGTGGTTCTGGCCCTGAAAAAATGGATCTTCTTTTTTCTCTCAGTTTTAAAATGTTTGCTTTTATATCATATTTGTAAGCTGAAGAAATGTGGGTCCCACTTTGTATTAGGTGGCCTTAACTACTATGTACTTACATTTAAATTAATCATTTGATACAATGCACTTATTGTGTACATACATGTTTTTACATTGTACTTATATTTAAAAAATACCTATTTGTAGTTATATCTGTAATTCATTTATGTAATTACATTTATAATTACACTGTTGACCTATCCCTTACACCTTAACCCACTCTTAAACCTACCCATACCACCAAACCTGTCCCTAAACTTACCCGTATAACCCACCTCAATAGCAGCAAGTGTTTTGCAATACAATATGAACACGATAAGTACATTGTACTTATTTTTTGTTGTAAGTACGTAGTAGTTAAGGCCTAAAATAAATATGCGACCAAAATTAAAATTGCCCACGTCCTACATCGTAGGAACGCCACTCTCTTGTGAATGCAATTAGGGTTTAGGATTAGGTTTTATAAAGTTATAAATATGGATATTTGTCTTACCTAAACACATCAATTCACTTCAAAAGGCCTTTATTAACCTCTCGGAGCAGTTTGGAGCACTTTTATGATGGATGAATGTACTTTTTTGTACTTCAAAATCTTGACCACCGTTCACTGCCATTTTAAAGCTTGGAAGAGCCAAGACATTTTTTCATGTAATTCAGATTGTATTCGTCTGAAAGAAGAAAGTCATATACACCTAGGATGGCTTGAGGGTGAGTAAATCAAGAGTTAATTTTCATATTTGGGCGAACCCTTGTTAAAACTCCTCCTACATCTTTATTTTTACTGAATCATAAACTACATTTGCATTATAGACTCACTAACTTTTTATTGCCTTTGTGACTTTGTGACTTCATCTCACATTTGTGATTTTTTGTGATAAATGTATTACATCAGAGTGCTACTTTTATATCTCAACTGCGACTTTATTTCTCACACTTGTGACAATTTTTTATGTAATTATGACTTTGCATCTTACATTGTGACACTGTGATCTAATTTTAAACTATCTCACCATTACTTTATTTACTCTGAGGCCGATGATGTCTTTATAGGAAACATTAAAAAACTAAAACAAAGAACAAATTGAATTTTCACACTACCTACAAATATATATATATATATATATATGTGTGTGTGTGTGTGTGAATTTCCAGTGTTTGTTGAAGAAACCGTAGCGATCTTCTGCTCTGTCTGCAAAAGAAGACAAGTATGCAAATTAAGGCAGCCACTTAGAAGAAAGCTGCATCTGCATGGATGAGAGAGCATGGTAGCTCTTGGCTCTCATGCGCAGCAGCAGAATAAAGATGTCACTTGTGACAAACTGGCTACTGTTGTGAGCGCTCGGCCCATCACTTACACTGTCAGTGTGTTTGTTTATATACATCCATGTGCTTTTGAACATGGGAACACCTGGAATCTGAGATCTACAGCCACCCTGAGACACATTAGGTAACCGTTCTTTGACTGTTGGTTTACTCTGTCTGTCAAGGTTCAAGGTTTCTTTATTTGTCACATGATAAATTATACAGGGTATAATCAAAAGTGAAATGTAGGTCAAATCAGGTCCGCTCAGTGGACAGTGCAAAGAATAAAAAAAAAAAAATCAAAATTAAATTATATAAAAGTAACACCACACAAGAGTATATATATATAGGTAAAAAAGAAATAAGAAGTTAAAAGAGAGGTAAAAATAGAAAATAAAAACACATAAAACACAATTTTGAGCGGAGCTAATTCACAGGCGACTGAACTCAGCAGCGCCACCGGAAGAGAGGTCTGTCTGTCTGTATGCATTATTCTGTCTGTCTGTATTTATTATTCTGTCTGTCTGTATTTATTGTTCTGTCTGTCTATTTATCGTTCTATCTATCATTTTGTCCGCTGGTATGTCATTCTGTCTCATCAATAATTCAGGTGAAATACAAAGTCAAATTAGATTTCTAGCAATGTTGAAACCAAATGTTCATCGTCCCAGAGTTTGGTGTCTTGCTAAGCCATTTTTCCTCCCACCACTTATCCTAAGCAACTTTCCTCATTGACTGTGATGGCAAGGACAAATGTTCACCCCTTCTCTAAATTCTTTGTTCTTTTGAGTCTACATTTCTGAAGCCCTGACGGGATTTCTGAAACAATAACCAGTAGATTTTCTCTCCAGCCTTGCTTAAAAAAATAATCACCTTTGAAATGCCAACTATGATAAATGAGACCTCTCAAAACTGGCTTGGGTAGTGTGTGATGTTATGTATGCATTTATTTTTCACATTATGCGTGTTACTGTGAGAAATCTGACATGAGGCTGTTAGAAAAATTGTAGCTGTAGGCATTTGGGGCCATCTTAATGGGATGGGTTCATAAAGAGACAATCATAGTGCCTTTGGCTTTGTAAATCTTCCCGAATAAGGCTTGGTTTTCAGCAGAAACTGAAATTCAGTCCATCTCAGCTTTCAAAATGAGATAAAATGTTATTATTCCAAATCTGAGAGTGTTCAGTGTAAATAAAAAGACTGAAAACTGAACAAGAAAAGGGCTAAAGGTATGTGACCCTCACAAGGATTTAGTGGCCTGGAAATAATATTTTTTTATTTCCCCCCAGAAATGAAGTCAGTCTCCTGCTAAGAGAACCAGACTAACAATTACTTATCCAAATCCAAAATATAATCCACATATGAGGATCCCATTGCAATGGAACACGTAAGTGTCACATTTTGTATATTTTATACAAAATGTGAAAATATATGTATTTTTTAACACAATTACCTTTTCTGCTGACCTCCTAGCACCCCTATGCGACCCCCACTTTGAAATCCGCTAGTTGTAACACTGTTAAACTAAGACCACCCCCTCCCAATATCTCCCAGCACCAAAACAGAGCACATTCATTCTAGATATTACTGATGGCCTTTGGCAGGCTGGTCTGGATTAGGTGATATCTCAAGGGAGTGTCTGAGATCACTGGCAGCTCTGCTCACCATCGAACCACTATTACAAAAATCTAGCTGGACTCATTCATGCGTTTCTGTTTATTTTATATGTCTTTTTACCAGCTGGTTTGCGGTTGTTTTCAATAGAAAGCATGCATGCTTCTCCATAATGGCATTTAAGAAACCATTAGAGGGAAGAAATTTGCAATAAATTAGGAATTATTCAGTAATGAGCTCATGAGTGAAGCACTCTAGAGTTCTTATTAATGACGGCTGGTCACTGACACTTAATTCAAAAACATTAGCTCTAATTCATTTGTTAATATTTATTATAGTGGGCTTTGAAAGAGGAATGGTTTAGAGACGTCAGAGTTGTAATTAGGCTTGGGCTGAAAATGACTCCAAGTGACTTTCTGGCTCACTGGCAACTCCTCACCAAGTTCATAAATGAAGCTCGGCTCCTCTGCAGAGCTCTGGGGTCAGTGAGAGAGAACAGGGGAACTGACCTAGATCAGCCCCCTGCAGATGCAGTAATGTTCAATATCAAAACTTGCTGGATGAAAGAGAGATGAATATTCTGATAATTAGAGCTGGAATTAAAAAGCAGCTTTAATTAGAGCAGGGCTATAATGGCTGAACTCCTTGAATTGCATAATGCATTTCAGGCATTTATTTTTTGTTGCCATGCTTTAAAAAAAAAAACAGTAGTGCCCATGATAGCGCCCCTTGTGGCAATTTGAATTCAGTGTACTTGATACGTTATGAAATCTTGACACATTTCTGAATAAGTAAAAGGAAAAAGTAAGATAAATACAAAACAAAATCAAATAAAACAAAAATGTATTTTTTATATCTTTTGAAATGCAAATACATCATTATATACTTTTCATCAATATACATTATACAAATTATATATGCTATCTTTCAAAGGTTCAGTAAGATTTTTGTTTTATGTTTTTGATCTTAGTTAATGTAGTTAGTTATACTAACTAATGCTGCGTTTATTTGATTGACAATACAGTAAACACAGTGTGGAATATTATTCAAATTATTATCATTTAAGTAAGTGTTTTCTATTTTAATATATTTTCAAGTGCAATTTATTCATGCGTTGTCATAGCTACATTTTTAAACTGCAATTATATGATTCTTCATAAATTATTTTTCAATATTCTTAGATGAATATAACATTTAAAGTGACTGCATTTATTTTAAATAGAAATGTTCTGAAACATTACAGAAATGTTTACTGACACTTTTTATTAATTTAATGCATCTTTGATGAATAGAAGCACTGATTTCTTAAAAAATACAAATCTTACTGACCCCAAAGTTATACAACAATTATGTAATAACAAATTACATGGCTTATATTCAGGACATATTATACAGTATGTCGATTTCTTTCAATGTTCGGAAATGTGTTAATATGCGATTCATAACGCATATATTCTCTATTTTCAATACATATAATGTATCTCTAGGGAAAAAGAAAAAGGATTAATTCCCAACCAATAGCAACAAAGAGAAGCAGAGACAAAGATAACACTAACAGAAAGAGAATGCAAGAGAAGAAAGCGCTGGTTAGTGAGCGCTCCGGAGGCAGAGTGAGCGATGCTACCCTGTTCGGTGACAGCACTCGCTGTGGGGCTTCTGTCCCCTCAGACGTTCAGGGGTGAAGGAAAGAGCGGAGAGGGGAAGGGGAGGAATCACTCCAGGGGTGGCAGCGCTAGAGGAGGGGTGGCGAGGAGCAGTCATTCCCATGTGGCTCAGGCCCATCAGCACAGTCAAAGTGAGGAGCACAGGGGGCACTTGTCTCCTCTAATCACACCACGTCCCCTCTGATAAAACCACTCGCTAGGCTCCTGCTGGAGGAGATGCAGACTATGACTGAAATGTGTTTGTTCTCCTGTTTACAATGGCTGGTTATTTGCTTGTTGGAAAAGTTGAACACTACGTAATGCCTGTTAAAGAAAAAGTGGTATGATCTATGAACATTGCATGACAGCAGTGATACTGGACATATTAAGAATGTTTTAGATCAATAGGGTTTATTTTTAACGCCATTAGAATTTGACTGCAAACTTGCAGTTTAGCAGTTGTTACTTTTCATTTTTTAAATAGAAAACTAACTTTGACCATTATATACACGTATTTAAGCTTCAAATAAAATATCAAATACCTTTTATATCTTATGAATGGAATTGACTATGAAATAAGATCCTCTGGGGAAATTGTGCTTTAAATAAATCAGGTACTTGCACTTACTAAATACAAACATTTTGAACTTGAACTTATGACTAAATTAATTTATACATCTGTAAATATTCAGAAAGTTTTCTTATGTCGAACTTTATATTCAAAACTTGAACACATAAATAATCAGAAAAATATTATGATTCTATTTAGGCCTTAAAAATGTAATTAGTTTAATGCATTTAAGCACATAGCTACAAGTTATATATAAAATGTATTATTCAATTATAATCATAAAAAATATACATTCCCCTTTTGTTTATTTAATTATATTTAATTAATTATGTTATTTAATTATATTTTCACCTATGTGAAATTCTTCCCCTTTTGTTTATCTTTTATTATAATGGTCTGTTCAATAGATAAAATGTAAACTTTTAATTGCATATTCCAAACATAAACAACATGCTTACAGTGTAGCTTTTTTTATCACAAAATAAATGATTTAGCAATACATTTCTTAATAATGAAGAAAAAGGGGAAAGTTCAAGACTTCATGTTTGTTTTGGAAGCTTGCTAAATGAATAGTAATTTAAGATTTTGGTTCACATCAGCTTTTATAAGAATAAGAATCTCCTTTTCCATAATAAGCACAGTTGTTTTGTGTCCTGAATAATAACATGATGTGAGGCATGACACATTTATTGTGGATTTCAGCAATGCTACATATCAGTGCTCATCACACTTTCACATGAATTGTTCTCATCCAACCATCACTTTTTCTGTCCTAGTATGAAGTGTGTGTAATAAACAACAGTAATCATTGTTTGTTTCCGCAGTCATAAACCGTAAAGCCTCGAAGAGCGTGACTCCATCCTAACAATAATCCTGGTGAGTAATGATCAGTATTTTTTTTATTATACTCTGAGGCTTAAACTTGTTCAAAGGCTTTATTTGTTTTATTACTCTTTGTTTGTTTATTTGTAAAATGAACTTCAAGCCTCAACAAAGCATTTTCCCCCTTTTTATTGTTGTTTTATTCATGTCCCATGAAAACAAATAAGCAATAAGCAACACAAGTGTCCTTTCTTTTCTAATTTGTGTTGCGTTCGCATATTTTCTCATCAGCGAACAATTAATTTTTTTAAGACTAAAATATTTGTACTGCTTTTAGCTACCAGTCATCCTACTAAACAGCTCCAATTGAATCATCAAATTAAACTAAATAACTGAGCATTAATGCTATTGTTTGTGAGTCATAATTAGCATTTTGTCTAATTGTGTCTGCAGGGAAACATGAGGTTAAAGAGGCAAAGACCCTTTCATTCAGATTTAACTCTTGTTCCACGAAGACACAAATCAGCCTAGCATTATAGTCAGAAAGATAATTACTTATCTCTTAAGAAATAAGGACTCAAGGGCTTTTTCTCCATAATTTTCCCCATATTTATCATTTAAAAGGGCCCCCCCTCTTTCTCTCTCACACACACACACACACACACACACACACACACACACACACACACACACACACACACACACACACACACACACACACACACACACACACACATGTTGGTTTTATGGTTTACGGGACTTTCCATAGGCGTAATGGTTTTTATACTGTACAAACTGTATGTGCTATTACTACACCTACCCTACACCTAAACTTAGCCCTCACAGGAGCATTTCTATTTTCCCTCAAAAACTCACTCTGTATGATTTATAAGCGTTTTAAATTATGGGGACACTGAAAATGTCCTCATAAATCACCACATAAACATGAACACACACACACACACACACACACACACACCACTAGTATTTAGCATATCTGTCGTTCTTAAGAAATCCTTCTCAGCCCTTGGTTTCATGCCAGTCTGTAATGACTATGATGGAATGCGTGGAGCTTTGCCACCTTTTTTCTGGATGTAACCTGGTGTGAAGGGCACTGACCAAACAGATACGGAGGCTTATGCTGCTAATTACTGAAGTGTGATTTGCTTGAAGCTCATTAACTCAAAGAGAAACTGCCTAAATCAGATTCACACACAGCATGTAAAATACCAGCTCTGTTTACCACAATAACAGAATATCAGACCATCAACAAGCACATAAAGTGACACTGAACAGCTTTTAATTTTATTTAAATTATTTATTTTTTCTTTACAAATTGTTTCATTTATGGTATATATATATATATAATTTTACTGTATATTTATTAGATATATTACATTATTAGCAATATTTGTATTAATTATTATCTGATATATATATATATATATATATATATTAGTGGCCTTTAGTATGAATCTAGTAAATGTAAATTATTACTAAGATTATTAGTTTTCTTTAAAAAATATTGCTCAATACTGTTTAGAATAAAGTGTGAACAAAACAGCTAATTTGTGATTAGGTTGCACATAGCTATGTGACAAAATAAATCACATAATGAAACTGGTTGATAGTTGAAAGCCTTAATTAGAGCATTAAATTATATATAAGAATGTTAAAGTGACTTTAGAATGACTAAATCATATATAAACTGCATGTAGTAAGAAATTGATTTTCTTTAAAGTTCTTCTTACTAAACGTCGTTCCACTTTAATTTGTTTTAAAGTTCATTTCTGAGGTAGTTGGTACCAGACAAGGGTCTCCTTTGTCATCCTAAATAGATGTATCAGCGCTCCGCTCTGCCTTTTCTACAGATCAGAAGAAAAGCAGTAATGAAAAGTGAACAAATGAAATCAAATAAAACAGGGTCACACATCACTATAAGGGCACCAAATG
The DNA here is from genome assembly GCA_027564155.1 of Gymnocypris eckloni scoliostomus. NCBI lineage: Eukaryota > Metazoa > Chordata > Actinopteri > Cypriniformes > Cyprinidae > Gymnocypris > Gymnocypris eckloni. Next base: position 48,707,304 of record CM050412.1, read on the forward strand.
GTCACTGGCATGGAAGTAATCTTTTTTTTCTTGTGTTTCTGCGGAAAAATGGGAAAAAGCCATCAGCTCCAGACTCACAAAAAGAGGGGGGTAAAGGCAAGTTGTTATTTGGCCCGAAGCGCAGCTAACTGCATGAACAAAAAAGATGTGCGGTCTGTGCAGAGCGCTGTGTGACACTGGAACGCCAGTCATTTTAATAAAAAAGGACAGTTCTTTTGTGAAAAAGTGCTGAGCCCTTTGCATTCTGGGCAGGCAGAAAAATGTTTAAATAACCAGATTTTTATTCTATCTGATATGTGGTTGTGCGTGTGAGGGTGTGCTGGTGCTTTAAGAGCATGGAAATCAGGGTCTCCTCCAAGTGATCTCCAGGGAGTTCAGCTGGGTTTGAAGTACAAATGCTGCATTTATTTAACCTCCTGAAAAATATGCATATATCTTCCATTCTTCCAGCCTCATTTCCATAAAAAATATCTCAAAGACTCCAGGAAGTGTTTTTAATTACGTTTACTGTCAAATGATTTTTTTTGTCCTTGACAAGTTAGTTATAGTTTAAAATGACAATATTCATTAAGATTCCCTATGGTTATATTTCAGAAAAAGATTGGTGTGTTTGCTACATGCTTTATGATAAAGCGTTAGTTGTATGTCTCTATTATCTGTGAGGATGTGAGAAAATAATCACTCATGATAGGCTCGTGTTTTACAATAACGTGTGCTGACAGTTGGTGATGATGGGCTTTGAACCAAATCACAGAAATTGTGTTACCAGAAATCATGCAAGACGAGGAAACTTCTTAAATTGGATGTTGTAATCAAATTGCAATGTTTAAAGATCTCTGTGAAAAACGGCAAACGCAGGCTTGTGTGTGTGGGTTGATGAAGCCTGTGTTTCCTCAATTAAATTGTTTAATGCATAATATTATTCATGCTTTACATAATCTAATGACAGTTATGAAATATAGAGAGAACTGGGGTCATTGTATAATTTCTTGTGTTTTGATCATTTATTGAGAAATTATTTAGCCTGAGGCTTTGAATTGTCTGTCTTTACACAAGATGATATATAATTGTAAGTAAGATTAACTATATATGTATATTTTGCAAGTAAGATATAATTATAAATAATTAATCTAGAAGCACATACAGTGCCCTCCACTAATATTGGCACCCTTGATAAATATGACCAAAGGCAGCTGTGAAAATAAATCTGCATTGTTTATCCTTTTTATCTTTCATTCAAAAAATTCACAAAATTCCAACCTATCATTGAAGTAAAACAATTGAAAGTGGGGAGAAAATCTCATGATGAAAAAAATGCTTTCACTATTTCATGTTGGCCACAATTATTGGCACCCAATTATTGCAACGTCCTTTTCCCAGGGTAACAGCTCTGAGTTTTCTCCTATAATGCCTGAAGAGTTTGGAGAACACCTGGCAAGAGATCAGAGACCATTTTCTTCATCCAGAATCTCTCCAGATCCTTCAGATTCACAGCTCCATGACGGTGCTTCTTCTCTTCAGTTCACCTCACTCATTTTCTGTAGGGTTCAGGTCAGAGGACAGGGACAGCAATGGTAAAAGATTCATTTTGTGCTCAGTGACCCATTTTTGTGTTCATTTTGATGTTTGTTTTGGATTGTTGTCCTGCTGGAAGATCAAAACATGGCCCATTATAAGATTTCTAACAGAGGCAGTCAGATTTAGATTTTTTTATCTGTTGGTATTTGATAGAATCCATGATGCCATGCATCTGAACAAGATGTCCAGGACCTCCAGCAGAAAAACAGGCCCACAACATTAAAGATCCAGCAGTATATTTAACTGTGGACATGGGGTACTTTTTTTATCCCTGTTTATACAAAACTCATCTGGTGGGGTTGCTGCCAAAAACCGTCCTACCGTCCTTCGGATGAGACGTTAAACCGAGGTCCTGACTCTCTGTGGTCATTAAAAATCCCAGGATGTCCTTCGAAAAAGAGTAGGGGTGTTACCCCGGCATCCTGGCCAAACTAGCCCACTGGCCTCTGACCATCACGGCCTCCTAATCATCCCCCATAAACTGATTGGCTTCATCACTCTGTCTTCTCTCCACCAATAAGCTGGTGTGTGGTGGGCGTTCTGGCGCACTATGGCTGCCGTCGCATCATCCAGGTGGATGCTGCACATTGGTGGTGGATGAGGAGATAGCCCCCTTACTATGTAAAGCGCTTTGAGTGTCTAGAAAAGCGCTATATAAATGTAACAAATTATTATTATTATTAAAAAGCAATTTTTTTCAGTTTCATCTGACAATAGAAGCCAGTGCCATTTGAAGTTCCAGTCGTGTCTGACAACTGAATTTGCTGGAGTTTGTTTTTGGATGAGCTACGATAATTTTTCTTGAAACCCTCCCGAACAACATGTGGTGATTTAGGGGATGTTTGATTTTTGTTTTTTTATGTTTCTGACCCCAAGACTCAACTCATTTCTGCAATTCTCCAGCTGTGATTGTTGGAGAGTCTTTGGCTACTCAAACTCTCCTCCTCAGCATTCATTAGGACGATATAGACACACGTCCTCTTTCAGGCAGATTTTTAACATTTTTAGTTGATTGGAACCTCTTAATTATTACCCTGATGGTGGGAATGGAGATTTTCAATGTTTTAACTCTTTTCTTACAGCCACTTTCTATTTTGTGATGCTCAACAATCTTGTTCTTCACATCAGAAATATATTTTTAGTTTTTTCTCATTGTGATGGATGATAAAGGGAATTTGACCTTTGTGTTCCTCATATTTATAATCCTGTGGAACAGAAAGTCATGGCTGGACAATTTCATGCTCCTAGTCAACCTGGTGTGCTAAAAAATGTAAATATGAATGGGAATATACTTCAGAGATATTTTACTCATAAGAATTTCTAGGGGTGCCAATAATTGTGGCCAACATGAAATAGTGAAAGCTTTTTTTTCATCATGAGATTTTCTCCCCACTTTCAATTGTTTTACTTCAATGATAGGTTAGAATTTTGTGAATTTATTGAGTGAAAGATAAAAAGGATAAACAATGCAGATTTATTTTCACAGCCGCCTTTGTTCATATTTACCAAGGGTGCCAATATTAGTGAAGGGCACTGTATGTATTAGGGGTGGCACGATACATGTACAGGTATTCGTACCTAACCCTCACGGTACGGGCATCTCGGTTCTGTGCATGAGGCCTTATAAGGAATAACGGCAATTCACCAAAACAATATGAACTGATGGTTTTGTGGATTTAGAAACCAAAACCTTTAGGAAATAGTGTAATACACTATTTAGTGTTCTCAACCAGTGCATCACCACCCAAAAATCAATCTGAAATGGTTGTTTAGTAGAAACAGTCTAAACTGGGCGGATGTTTGTTGTTCCACATCTTACAATTGGCTAATATCCCGGGCCACTGCTATTACTGAAGCGTTTATTTTGTGTTTCAGGGGAGGAGGGTGTTCTGGATCCACAGCGGTGCCCAGACAAACATTCATCAGGTCCCATTCTCAAAGGACAGGATGATACACTCGAAAGCCAATTAGGTGAATTGAGCAGAACGTAAACCATGGGCAAAAGTGTGTTTACACCTCACCTTTGCTCAAGCAATGTAAATAGTCTCAGATGCTGGCCCCCACCAGCCGGCCCACATGATGAATCGCACCTCGCCTTCATCTTCAGCTGTTTTTAATGTTCAGCCTCATCTACTAAGCTCTCGTTCTCTTCCCTTCCCACTGAAGTATTGCCTTTTCCTGCGCTGTGGCTCTCCCCTCAGAATTTAACAAATGAAGAGTCAGCATTCGCAGGTTAATACAATATCAAAGTATGACAAATTGTTCAAAGGCAGGCCAGGCCGAAACGCATCTGCATAAAAGCTGACTGGCAGCAGACCGCCGGCTTTTGATACTATATCTTCAGACTGACAATCCCAGTGGACTTTAATGCATTTTTTTGCATAGCATTATCACCGTTTTTTTTTTCATGCGCACAGATGAAATGTGGCCCAATTATAGAGGTTTTTGTACAAAGGGAGCAGGTAACCTAGCATGAACTTCAGTCTGTGGTTGTGTTATATTTCCTACCCTGTAGCACAGAAGTAAAGATGCGTAAGACGTTGCTCTCAGTAGCTTTGCAGGGAATGATGCGTCATCCTGTGACAACATAAAATCCCCTATGGGTTGAAATGTTGATGTATTAAAGTAGATAGAGCAGTTAGCATAGCTGCAGGAAAAGAAGATCGCTATAGGGCTTCCCTAACTTGATGTACATGGTGTCATGTGGGACATCTAACCCCATCATTTCTCTGAGATTGACACGTGTCTTATAACTGATTTGTCACTAATGTGAGCAGATGTTTTGTTTTCGATCCCAGATTTTTAAATCACAATTTTTTGTATCTATTTAAATTTCACTAATCACTTTATAATGATGGTTTAATATGTTCTATAAGAGTGTTAACTTATTTTGTAAGCATTATAATCTCATTATTCTTTCATTCAGAAAGCAGATTTATTATTATAAAAATTATGTTAGATATATAATTTTTTATTGTGCACAGGATTACATTTTTCTTATTGATTTGTTATATTTAATAATAGTAAGTTTTTAGTTCAAATTAATTATAAATAATCATATAATGTGATGTGTGATTATGATGTTACAGCGTAATAAAAAGTTTTTAGATCGTAATCGTACATAACATTACTGTTTTTGAACAATGCATTATATACTTAATATCATATATTTAATAATAATTTAAACAATGTTATGTATGATACTGATATTACAGTGTAATGACTAATCAATAAAAAATTATATTTTTACTTCATATTCATACATAACAATACTGTTTTTTCAAGCCAGTTTTAGATAGCAGATTATTGACTGAAAGTTAGATATAAAAACATAATATATATGTTTTAATAAATAATAGCTCATAAATGTATATATACTGTGTATATATACATACATACACTCACTGGCCCCATTTTTAGATACACTTGTTCACTTGCCTGGTGACACAAATTGCTAATCAGCCAATCGCATGGCAGCAGCTCAATGCATTTAGGCATCTAGATGTGGTGAAGACGACTTGCTGAAGTTCAAACCGAGCATCAGAATGGGGAAGAAAGGGGATTTAAGTGACTTTGAACGTGGAATGGTTGTTGGTGCCAGATGGGCTGGTCTGAGTATTTCAAAAACTGCTGATCTACTGGGATTTTCACACACAACCATCTCTAGGGTTTACAGAGAATGGTCTGAAAAAGAGAAAATATCCAGCGAGCGGCAGTTGTGTGAACGAAAATGCCTTGTTGATGTCAGAGGTCAGAGGAGAATGAGCAGACTGGATAGAGGTGATAGAAAGACAACAGTAACTCAAATAACCGCTCGTTACAACCAAGGTATTTAGAATACTATCTCTGAACACACAACACGTCGAACCTTGAAGCAGATGGACTACAGCAGCAGAAGACCACACCGGGTGCCGCTCCTGTCAGCTAAGAACAGGAAACAATTCACACAGGTTCACCAAAATTGGACAATAGAAGATTGGAAAAACGTTGGTCTGATGAGTCTCAATTTCTGCTGCGACATTCAGATGGTATACAGGTATTCAGACAATGAGTTCACTTTACTCAAATGGCCTCCACAGTTACCAGATCTCAATTCAATAGAGCACATTTGGGATGTGGTAGAACAGGAAATTCGCAACTGCGTGATGCTATCATGTCAATATGGACCAAAATTTAGGAGGAATGTTTCCAACACCTTGTTAAACAATATCACGAAGAATTAAGGCAGTTCTGAAGGCAAAAGGGGGTCCAACCCGGTACTAGCAAGGTGTACCCAATAAAGTGGCCAGTGAGTGTGTATATATATATATATATATATTTAAAATGCAATAGAATATATATGCTTTTATTTACATTTTAATATTGCTTGTGTTACACATTATTGTTTTTAACCAGTTCCTGAACACATATTTCTTACAATTATATATAAAACTTTAAATAAATGTAAAAATTATATCTTTGTTTCTGATCATGCCATTGTAATTATAATCATGAATATAACCACATTATTTATGATGATTACAATTGTTAATACATATAAATAAATAAAATAAATAACTAAGAAATAAAAAAAAATTAACTTTTTTTTGATTATCCTGTAAGCATCATAATCACGTATCACATTAATAAGCCCATTTGTAGAATGTAAATATATGACTATTATGATTATGGTTGCATTTTTACTAATTCTGTCTAATTGATTCCAGGAGATAATGTGGCTGATAAGGCCAATCAGAGCTCATTTTTGCCCAGACCTCAGTGTCATCCCCTGTTATTGAACGCTACGGCAGCAGGTGACAAGGTGAGTAATATCAGGCTGCTATAAGCCACCAGGGAGGGGGTCTCGCACAATGCCTCCCCCCAGAGAGTTGCCCCGCTCCCCTAAGCTGCACTGCAGGCTCTTTTAAATGTCAGACATCTCCACAGTAGAAGCCTTAATATCAGACAGCAGGACCGGGACAAAAGATCAACTTGGAGTGCTATGAAGGGATAATAACTATTGTAGCTAAAAATGCTTGCTTTTCATCTCTAATGAGACGGAGAGTACAGCTTTAAAGCTCACGGTTAAGGCCTAATTAATCATTCTTCGTGGCAGTCTCCTGCGGATATCCATTAGAGTTTTATTTCAGAAGCCACCATGCCTTCAATAGCTCTCCAATTGTTTTGGAGGGTTTTATATTAACCTGAGTGTAGATTGATTGCTCGAGGTATGAATAGAATGCATGCGGAGATGGATAATGTTCTGCCGTTTTAAGATACGGTGTGCACAAAAGTCCTGCACAAGTCATGCGGGGTTGTGCATCTACTTTGAGTGCATTGTGACTGTATCATGGCTGTGTTTGTTGTCTGACATTTTGAAGCCATATAATTTTGCATCAGCTAGCAGAGAGTGCTCAGATATGAAACGAAGCACTCTGCTGTCGTCTATGAGGTGAGAAACAGAGCTCACGACCTCTCTCACATCCAGAGCCCCCCCGCGGCCAAACCACAGCACCCTTGATGGGTTCATCCTGGCATAAATTAAAAGCGCCGAACGTAAACAGTCTGTTAATTTTCCCCGCTGGCCTGCGGAGGAGATCTCCATCACGGCTGGATGTTCAGCCTCTAGCTGTGCTGGGGGTAGAAATGGCCAAGAGAGGCGGCCGCCCCCGCTGCGTTCTCTACAGGAGGGATGCATACAGATTTAGTTCGCTTAATGAAGGCTAATTGTTTGTGAGGGGATGACAAACACTCGGTCGTGCTGTGTTGTCTAATACGAGCAGGTTCCATGAGTTCAGCTGTCATTCTGTGCTTACCGCTCACAGCGTTGGCCTCTCCCTGCCTGCTCTTCTCTGCGGCCCATCACACACAGTTTGTAGTCGGTTGTTATGCTCTCTGACTTTTATAATTAGTACACAAGGACAAAACATGCCTTTTGATGCTGCAGTTATAGCCCTTTAAATAACATAAATGTACCAAAAATATTTTTTAAACAGGTGATTATTTTTGTTTTATACTTTATATTAAATGGAGAAAAAAGAGTTAGTCATACTCATTAATATCATCATATACTTATTAAATAAATACATAAATAGATTATTTTATTTTTATATATTAAATTAAACGGGGAAAAAGAATAATAGAAAGTATAGTATCATTTTATATAATATATTAATTTATTTAAAAAAGAGTTATTCACACTATTAATATCATCATATGTTTATTAAATATATAAATAGATGATTATTTCAGTTTTATATATTATATTAAATGGGTGGAAAGTTACTTGTATTATATCTAATATATTTATATAACATTTGATTTTTGTGTAATATGTACAGTATATTAAATAAGTTTTTAGGTTAAACCTTGACCTTTCAGGATTTCAAAATCCATTCGTCTATCGCATTCTCTGAATGCCCACTCATCTCGTCGATGCTTGCGTCAGTGAAAACGTTTACCCGAAATGGGGTTCAGGTACAGTACGTCTTGGCTTAACATCCCAGACCTCATTAATGCAAATCCACTTCCTACGTTCAGGAAGAAAATAGGCTTGATGCATGGCACAGCTCAGCTGGGTCTGGATCAGCCATGGTTCAGGGGTTGGGTGGGCACATGTGCCAATCAAGAGCATTACGTACTGTAATGTGAGGATAGAGGGTTACTGACAATCCCAGAGCAGAAAATGGTCTGTTTACTGAACGAGTTGAAGGGTAATGTTTAGGCGTCCTGAAGCTGTTTAATAAGTGACATTAACCACCTTTGTTTGCTTAACATAATCAGACCGAGGCTTTGATTACATTAGACAATGATTATTATAGCTGTTTGTTTGATTGCTTGTTCCTGGAGTTCTAAATGTCGACTGCACACAGAGATGATGTCAAAAATGTGCTTTCTAATGGGATGTATTTGAATATAGAAATTAAAATAATCTGAGTGTCAAAGGAAAGATTTAGAAATACTTTTTTATTTAATTAAACCTTAATTCTGCTTCAAATTTCAATCTGTTCAATTTTCAATTTGAATATCTAATTTTGCTGTATTATCACCAATCTTTCAATCTTTTTGTCAACTTGTTTGCTTTCAATTAGAACAGGTTTTGGATGATATTTTTGGATTGATTGAAAAGGTCTCATTGAACTGAGGTTATGCAACTCAGGGTTTACGTGGAGAGAAAAAACATTATTTGTGGATAATTTGGGCAGTGTTTCTGTCAGAAAGTCAGAAATCTGTGCTAATAGAAAGGAAACAAGTTGATAACAAATCTGGTAATAATATATAATGAGAAGTTTTCAGCAAGTTTTTGTAGGCAGGTCATTTTTGAAGTATAACAAAGTGTGTGTGTGGGGGGGGGGGTTGTTTTATTTAGTATTTATTTATTTATTTTTATCTTGACAGTGCCCGTTCCATTCACTTCCATTGCATTTAAATCCAGAAGAGATTTATCAAAGACATTAAGCAAAAGTTAGTTTTGAATGATAAGAGGCTGAGTAAATGATGACAGGAATTTCATTTTTTGGTGAACTATTTATTTAATTCATCTTCCTCCATGTATTGTAGTCTTCATCCTCTTGTGTTTTCTCTTCCGCCACAATTAATTTAGCCTATTTGCATTTTCCCCCTCCACTTTCCCTTCTTTTTCAACAGTTTTTTTTGTTTCTGAATATCTTCCTGTCACGAAATTGCATAAAGCATTGCTATTCTCATTTACAATTAAATTGTCATGGCCCAAATAGTTCAAAATCAGTTTCTTGTTTCAGGCTTCTCAAGTGAAGGCATCTATGCATAGTTGGTTGGTTTTCAAGGCTTTTGCTGTGCATTCAGTCTCACAGTACATAACTCATCTCTTTATTGAGGCATCGTGGGAGTCACGATATGCAACTTAACCTAATTTTCAGCTGTGTATAAGCACAGGCACATCGTTTGTCTATCAACACTAATTTGATTGCACCTATCCAGGAAAATTGCACTCTGAAAATTGTTAAATTTTCACACTTGAGTGATATATAAAACGATTGAACCTCAATGCAAACTGTTATTTTAATTGCATCATGTGTGTTCTGTTTGCAAACGGCCTCTAGCATGTGCGCTGCTGTTAATAAAGCTGAGTATATTGTGGGTATTTACAGGCGTTTGATAGGCTGAGAGCTGAAGAGGAAACGTGATTCATGACAGGTCGTTCACAGGATTGTACTGTGAAAAACAAACACCAGTGTGGAGCTTGACATGAACAACTGGATATTATAGATGTTGCCACACTGGATTCGCTAAGGGTAATTCCTGGTATGTTTCTTTAAGAGGACTGTCGGTCGGTGTTGAGCTATGAATGCATTAGTATATGGCATGTCACAAAGATGCCGTAAAACAATATATTTGATTTCCACACGAAAAGTGGCTGGATGAGCAGAGAGGCTTGCAAATGCTCAGCGCTCCATGAATATGTGTCATGCTTTTTCTTGGGGGCTGTTGAGAAAAGAGCATGTACGCACACATTCATTATGTCTTAACACATGGGTAAGCTTCAAACCCCTCAAGAAAGGCTTTTCCTTTCTCTATTGTATGGAATGGCCAAGTGGAGATGAGCATCCAAAAAAAGAGCTGCCAAGGATGTGTGTGTGTGTGTGTGTGTGTGTGTGTGTGTGTGTGTGTTAGCATGTGCTGTTCTCTTTGTGTATCTAAATCTGTTAGTGTGTTTGCATGAATATGGAACTTCGTTTATGGACAGTGCACTATTGCAGGTTAAGATAGAGCCCAACTCCCCTGAAACGCCATGTCAGTATGGATTAGAGAACTTCTGTTTTGCCAAAAGGGAAAAAAGGGTTCCCACCACACACAATTACAATAAGCAAACAGCCTTGAGTCACAAGAGAAACAAGGGGAGAGCGCAGAACAGATGGCATGCAGAGGAGTAGGTTTGGGAACCAGGAAATGATTCCCATTTAGTATCGGACCAATTAAAGAAAAAACTAAAATTGAATGTCTTTTTATGACATTTTTTATGCTATCAGTTCTGTTAATAGTTGTTAAAATTACTTCACCAGTGTAGTACACATAACTGACTCTTATGAGTCGGTTCTTTATAGCGAATCAAAATCATACAGTGCCACTAGTACAGCCTCAACTCTGAAAGAATGGCTCATATGAGTCGACTACTTTTAATAAATCAAAAACATATTGTGCAACCAGTATATTCAACCAGTGATTCTAAATGAATGACTCTTATGAACAAGTCATTTTTTGTGAATGAAAAACATACACAGCTTGTGTATAAAAAGCCAATTCCTGAATAAATGATTCTTATGAGCCAGTTCTATTTTAGTGATTCAAAATCCTATATGTTACCAGTACATTCGGACTCCCGAACAATGGATCATGTGAATTGGTTATCTTTACTGAATCAAAAACATATGGTGCAACCAGTGTAGTGAGATTCACAAATAAATGACTTATGAATCAAAATCATGCAGCACCACTAGGACAGCCACAAACCGGAAATAATGACTCATATGAGTTGCTTATTTTTAATAATTCAGAAACGTATTGTGCAACCAGTAAAGTGTAATTCTGAATAAATGACTCTTACGAACAAGGTTTTTTTAGTGAATAAAAAACATATTGAGCTGTGTAGTAATGAGTGGACTAAATTAGAATAAGTGATTTACTTTTTATATGGGAGATTGAAGATTAAAAATACACATTTATTTTGCTGTCTTAAGAGGTATTTGAGAATGAATAAATTATTAATATTAAATTTAAATTTTTGTCATTTCTGTTCTGAAAGTATCGCATCCTTTTGACTCATCAATTCCAATAAGAAATATATTTTCCCAAATATTTCTAACTGCAAAGTACTAGAAAGTAAAAGTAGTTCTTGATGGAACCCCTAAGGAGCCAGAATCTGCATCAGAAACGTTCAATTCCTTATGATTTCCATTCCTCTAGAGGAGAAAGATGGGGGAGGGTCAGTTTGAGAAAGAGGAAGGATGAAAAAAGCGAGAGAAAGAGATCTCATCAGTTCTCAACTAGATCCGCGCCATGTAGAGTAAACATTATTATCTTAATAACATTTTCAATTAGCTTTAACCCTCATATCCAGATGGTAATGGAACACGAAACCGAAAATTAATTAGAAAAATAATTTGTAATTACAAGATGATCTAAAAGCTCTTTCAGGTTCAGGCATGAGTGATGGTAGTTGAGATTTGGCCTAATTTTTCCATCATATTCCTACCTTCGAGAGGCAAAATGTGCATATGAGTATGGGAATATGCCCCTCGTTTTATCCCAGCGCCAGTGATTTATTTGATGCCGAGTAGTGTGTTGCTTCTCAAGTGGTGGGAAACGAAATTGCTTTTCCATTTCCGCTCACTAATGGGCAAATATCAGCTCATGTGTGTTGTGATGTTCTGCAGTTATGGAACATTACTTTCGTCATTTAGAAGAATGATTTTTTCAGCTTTTTGGTCACATTATGGTGTTTTGTAGTGAGTGTCAGGAAAGAGAATGAGTGTTGATGATGTCGTTTGCTGTTTTCTACAATAATATCTCAATAATTGATAATCTATTTTAATATATTTAAGAATGTAATTTATTTTCTGTGATAGCAAAGCTGAATTTTTCAGCGGCCATTACTCCAGTCTTCAGTTTACGAGAGTCCTTCAGAAATTATTATAATAATCAGATTTTCTGCTCAGTTATTATCAATTATTATTGGTGCTCAGTTATTGTGATTTTTCTTATTATTATCCACGTTGGAATCTGTGAAAACCTTGATGCTGTTTTGAATAATAAAAAACTTCAGTGAACAGCATTTATTTGAAATGCAAATATTTTTTTTATATTTATGCAATGATAGTGATTACAGAAAATTAAAATTTTCATCAGGAATACATTTTACAATCAATACAGTTTACAATGAAAATTACTTTAAATTGTAATACATTATTTCGCAAAATTACAGTTTATACTGTATAAATAAATGCAGACCTTGTTAGCACAAAAGACGACTTTCATAAACATAAAAAAATCATAATTATTTCAAATGTTTTATCAGTAGTGTATATAATGCACGTATCTCCAAAAGGCTCCCCAAACATGCTCATTTTTAAGTTTTGGTTCTAATCCTCCGCTATGGTCTGTTCACTCAGATTGTTTTCCCTGTAAGACACCTGTGAAACTCTACAGAGATTTATGATCCATCTCTGGCCCAGTGTGAGTGTGAAATGAGGGACAGTGATGGCAGACAAGCCCCATCTCATTTCATGTAATTAAGGTCATGGGACATCTCAGCTGCCTCTTCCAGCGAGAGCAACCAAAGACGGGACAGTCACAGCTGGCTGGCCAGCCTAAGAGGGGTCTAGAGGGTCAGTTGATGCCCCATCCAGCAGCAGATGAGGCGTCCATACGGCCCCTGATGGAGCCTGTCAAAAGGAGGAATGGTCATTTTAGTAAAGCTTCAGTTTTTGGACAAACTATTGCAGAGATTTCTGCTCTTGAAAAGTGTTACTGTCACCAAACCACTAAAATGTAAAATATTTAGTGGTGGGCCGTTATCGGCGTTAACGTGCTGTGTTAACGTGAGACTCTTATCGGGCGATAAAAAAAATATCGCCGTTAATCTATTCTCAAAGTTGGGTTGGGAGCTGGGTCTATACTACGCAAACTATGATGACTTTCACCCTGATATTTTAGCGTGGATGTATACCTAGCCGAATTGCACTGTAGGGGGCGAGAACGAGTCTTCGAACTAGAGGCTCGCAGTCCGTGATGGACAGATTGTTAACGGCTGGTCTATGTGGTAATACACTCGGGCAGGACATCCAAACGCTCACCTATCATTCATCAACCTCAAATAGGACTTTTCATCTGAAAGATGTATGTAGTAGCAACTTTACATGGCCGCTCAATATGATGTTAACCTAGAGAAATGTGCACTATTGAAGTGTTTGTGTGGAAGCGCGTTTGCTGCAGGACAGGCTCCGGTGCGCTCACTTGCTCTTAAAATCTCCGTCATTTTTGGTCATACAGATAAAAGTAGCCTAATACATCTTTCGAATCTGTAAAGACTCTACGTTTATTTGTGTGCACTCAGAATAACAACGAAACGTTGCGCTTTTAAGCAAACAGGATGCGCTTTAGGTCTCATGTGAACTTGAGCGAGAAACTTTGAAACTCCGTCTTTGAAAAATATATCTATAGAGAGTGAAATGTCTAAAAAATTAAAATAGAAGACGTGTGTTAGCATGGATGATTTACATGAAATTTAATCTGTGCAACACTGTGCATAAGATGGCTTTCAGTTCAATATAATAGCAAAAACGACATTTTGGGTTTTATTCAACTAATAAGGTGGGCACGCTGTGATCTGTACTATATATTTTACTGTAATTGACAGTTATCGGCAAAAAAAAAAAAAAAACACCCGGGAGTGGGAGGAATGGGAGTCATTCTTCCGGGAGTGGGACGGGACGAGATTTTCCCCCAGTTTTTTCGTGGGATTGGGACGGGAAGAGATTAAAGTTTGTGATGCATTTTGGAAACAGGAGATGAGCCCTGGTCCGCGCCACCTGGCTTGAGAAACCCGTTCTCAAAGACTTACTTTTAGTCATTATTTGGGTAGCACACATATTCTGAATGCCTTCGGCAGAATTCAAATGAGCCATTTTAATCTAGATTAATCTAGATTAATTCCAAGATTAATCTAGATTAAAAAAAATTCTATGCCCACCACTAAAAATATTGTTCATTTCAGTTCTTAATATATTTTTCTTTTTACAATTTTTTCCCCCTCTTAGATAATATTACGTAAATGGAGAGCAAATGTAAATTTAGAAATGGGATCCAAACATAAAGCACGGAAACCCTATTGTCGTCATCTTAAAAGAAAATGTGAATTTCAGCCATTTCTGATTCTAGGGGGCACTATAACTAAAGGAAGCCTAACGTGTGTTGTTTACTGCTTGGACACAAATAATTACTGCATGTGACTTTTATTTACTTATTGGATTACAATTATTATTTGTGTAATTTGTTATTATTTATTATTTTTAGCTATTATTAAAATGTACATGTATACATTTAGCAGGCATTTTTATTCAAAGCGACTTACAATAGAAACATTTTATCACAGGGCCAACAAAATTTTTCTTGGAATAAGTAATGCATTGTTGCTTGACTTAAAATGGTAAGTTTAGTTAAGTTGGATGGTTAAGTTGTCTCAACACATTTTAAGTTGTTAAAAGTAATTGCAGCATCTTTTCTTGCAGTCTTGCTGAAAACACTTTCAAATGCAAATGAGCATAGTTCTACAAATATACCACATCTTTGTGTAGCCTTTACATATTAATCACTAGATTATCATACATTTACAGACTGTAACTGGCCCAAAGCTATGGGACGATGTTTACAATTCTCATTATAATAGAATCTGATTAGCCTCCATTGCAGCTTACTGCTCTGATATAAACTGGATTATAGTTTTGTACTTATTAAAGTATTGTATTTTGGGAGTTTTGAACTTGATGACAAAGTCTCTATCCCCTGCCTTTGTTTACCTGCCCCGTATCTTTCTATTTTTAGTTTTCACTCAGACAGTGTGCAGATGAAAACCTCTCCCACAGGGCCAACACAACTTCCATCAAAGGCCTGACCAAATATTAAAGAGGCCTTTTATTAGCTTCGCACTTTACTGAATGGAAAGAGGAGGTGTTGGATTCAAGTCTCCGGAGCCCCATGAAACGGTATTGACATTACATGAACACAGTTGGTGCCGAGGCTCGGGAAGATTTATTAGGGTAAGTGTGTTACATTTACATTTACATTTAATCATTTAGCAGACGCTTTTACCCAAAGCGAGAATAATAGAAGCAATCAGACCATCGAGAGAGCAACAGTATACAAGTGCCACGACAAGTCTCAGTTAGTCTAGCACAGTACATGTAGCGTATTTGATTTTGAATTTTGTATTTTTTTTACATGGGATAGAATAGCATAGGTAAGTGTTAGAGTTATTGAATAACCCCCCTCCCCAGACATTCTCCACTTCACTTTGGTCACCTCTCTGCTTTGGTAATGAAGCCAGGATGTTTCTTCAGCATATTCTATAAAGAACAAACTTTAAAAAAATGGCTTTGAATGAGTACATGTATTTTCTGTAACTTTGGTTGGTATGATCATTTATCGTTCCAGTTCTTAATCAAGCATAATGTGCCTTCAATGCAAAAAATCTAAGTAACAAATAAATTATATATATATGTATATATATATATATATATATATATATATATGTGTGTGTGTGTGTGTGTGTGTGTGTGTGTGTATAAATTAATGAATAAATGAAAAAAAAACTGAAAAGCTAAAAGCTAAAATATTGATTATACAGTACAGTAAAATATTTAATATAAAGTGTTTTTTTTAATATATTTTTTAAATGAAGTATACCTTAAAGGTCCCATATTGTGCACCTTTCTGGAGTTTTATTTTAGATATTGATGTCCTTAAGAATATATATATCTGCTGTATAAGTATCAAAAACCATCTAAATCTATTTTTTATAGCTCTTCTCTCTGTCACGGTCCTGCTGGTGTGCCCAGGCTGACCACCAGATGTCTCTGTGTGTTGAGCACATGGTTTGTTGTTTGTTGATGCCATGTGCTCCCATGTCGATTGTCTGTCCCCTCCCATCTTGTTACTTAATCATTGTTTCAGTGGCTCCAGCTGTGTCTCCCTCGTTACCCTCGTTTGTCTCCCTATATAGTCTCCTTGTGTCTGCAGTCCTGTGCTGATCCATTGTCTTATGTCGTGTGAGTGTTTAATGTTTGACTGTGCTCCAGTCTTCTGCCTGCCTGCCTGCTTGCTTTTTCCCCCTCGGGGTGGTTTTTGTTGCTCTTTTGTTTCATTTTATTACATTAAACCCTTATTTGCTCTGCACCTGAGTCCTCGACCTCATCTCTCCTGACAGAACAGATCAGCCACCAGGAGGACTCAGCAGAGGGGGCAACCGGCAACCATGGGTCCAGGGCGTAAAATTCTCAGCGTCCACCAGGGAGAACAGACCATTGAAGTTTACGCCAGGGACTTCGTGGGAGTGGCTCGCCAGTCGGCTACGGAGGAGGCCTGCCTCATGGTATTTTTTTGGGGAGGCCTAGCCGAGCCCTTCAAATCCCAGATGCCTTATTGGCACCCCGCGGGTTCACTGGAGGGGTACATCAATCTGGCTCTGAGTTTAAAGCAGCTCAACCTTCAGGATGGAGTCCGCTTCAGAGCCTGCTCTGCCCCGTGAGCCGACAGAGTCCGCTCCCGAGCCCGCTCCGCCCCGTGAGCCGACAGAGCCCGCTCCCGAGCCCGCTCCCGAGCCCGCTCCCGAGCCCGCTCCGCCCCGTGAGCCGACAGAGTCCGCTCCCGAGCCCGCTCCGCCCCGTGAGCCGACTGAGTCCGCTCCCGTGCCCGCTCCGCCCCGTGAGCCGACTGAGTCCGCTCCCGAGCGTGCTCCGCCCCGTGAGCCGACAGAGTCCGCTCCAGAGCCCGCTCCGCCCCGTGAGCCGACAGAGTCCGCTCCAGAGCACGCTCCGCCCCGTGAGCCGGTAAGGTAAGTCTTGACAGAGTCCGCTCCAGAGTCTGCTCCGTTCCGGGAGCCCACGCAGTCCGCTCCGTTCCAACAGAGTCGGATTGCGGGACTAGAAGAAGTTTCTGATCACTGGATCTTAAACCTCAAGGTAAGTCTTTACCTTGGCATAGTTAAATAATAACATTTATGTACATGGGAATGACATACAGTGAGCCTCAGACACCATAATTTCCTCCTTATGTAAATCTCGTGATTAAAAAAGACCACTGAAAAACAGGCGAATCAGAACATATCACTGACTGTGAAGCAACCCATCATTCCATAAACCCGCCCTTGTTCTAGGCAAGCCATCAGAAGTTCTGCAGGTGTAGTAAATAAACAAGCGCGGACAATGGCAGATCAAGGAAATAAATGTAATGTTCCAGGCTGTGCAGGGGATGTGAAGTGCAGGGATGGGTTGGTGTCTTTATTCAGAAAGGCACAGAAAGCAAATAACGCGTTCTAATAAAATAACGCGAGCCACTGAAGGGACATGGTTAGCTCCTTGTTAGCTGTAGCCTGTTACAGTACATACGATTTCACTTACCACATAAACAGAGTAAGGAAAGATGAGGATGATGGCGAATGATTTACAGATCCTGAGCACCACTGACAAGCATCTGATCTTGTGAAATGTGTGGTAAGTACTGCCACTCCATAGTATAAACCGAGTTTGTGCGATCTCGAAAGTGAAACTATAACGCGATCAGCAGTTTCAATGCCTCGCGTATTAATAACGGCTCCCTGATGCCCACGTTTTATATACAGTATAATTACCAGACAATATAACTGTGAGAGAAAGTATTTAAAATATATGTATTCCTCCCTGTGTTTCCTTCTTGCTGATGAGTGGCATTGTGAAACAGCTAATCAGAGCAGAGCTCATTATTATTCATGACCCTGCCAAATAAGCCAAATACAGACTGTATTTGTATCTGTATCTGTATCTGTAAAGATATTGTAAAGATTTATATACGAATAAAAGGATTTTAAAGTCAATTCTGAATTTAATAAGCAGCCAATGAAGGGTCCGCGGAGTAATGTGGGCACTTTTGCGGCTATAAAATAATCTAGCATCTTGTAGCATCTTGAATCTTGTTGTGATTAATTGTGGCTGGAATAATAATGTAGCTGTAAAACTAGTTGCCTGCTAAAATTGAAATGTATTTACATCTTCATCATGACTAGACACTGTGAGTTTGTCTTTACTATACATGTTAGATGTGATCCACCTTATAGTAACAGTCCTTTCAGATCGTCCATCCTTTGAGTGAGAGTGTAACGTTACAGGTTGGCCAATCTGGTTTCCTCTGTTAAAGTTAACTTTTTCGTCATGTTTCCGTGTTGTTGTTGCTCAGCAATGTCATGGAGTGATGCTGTCTGGGGGTTTGGCAAAAGGATGGTGGGTGGTGCTCGGGATGGTGACTGAAGGCGGTGACTGAGTAGTACTGACATCACATTTTTACGGAAGTGACAAGGGCTCATGGATGCTACTTTATGCAGGCTGTGTGAACTTTACTGTGGATTGACAGTTTTGAAAGTTATTTGGTATTTGCATAGCCCCTAGACCCCT
The DNA here is from genome assembly GCA_027564155.1 of Gymnocypris eckloni scoliostomus. Classification (NCBI taxonomy): domain Eukaryota; kingdom Metazoa; phylum Chordata; class Actinopteri; order Cypriniformes; family Cyprinidae; genus Gymnocypris; species Gymnocypris eckloni. The sequence continues at coordinate 48,726,038 of CM050412.1, forward strand.
TTTATCATGAAAAAAGACAGGACATTTCTGTTTTGACAATATGGGACCTTTAAATCAAGTCAAAATGATATTAAACTCTTATTGAATCTTGAATGAATTAACTCTTATTTTTTTATATTGGACTTAAAACACAGACAAAACAAAACACATCCTTTAAATCAAACCTTAAATTTGATAAATCTTTTAAAAATAATTTTATCAGCATTTATATATATATATATATATATATTATATTATTATAGTTTTTTTATTATAATCTTTTTTATTTATCAGTATCTGATATCGGATCTTTATTTTTCTATATTTTTACATTTTGAATACCTTTTCCATTATTTAATGTTCATTTAAAGTTAAACTTTACAAACAATAATAATTTAATAAATGAAAGGTAATCTTTAACAAATATAATACATCAAACAAAAAAATCATAATATACATTAGCATTTTGTCATGCCTATATTCCCTTATATATTTATTCATATTTTGAATTCATTTTTTTATTATTTTAATTTAAGTATAAAAAAAAACAGATTTGTATGTTTTTTAATTATTCATTTTACCTCATTTTTAGTTTAATTTAATTTTACTGCTTAAAGTTAACTAAAAGAAAATTAGAAATGTTGCCTTGACAACTAGCTGAAATTTAAAGGTAAAACTGTTTTAATATTTTATTATAATTTCAGTTAAACAGTTTTTTATTCATACAAAATTATGAAAATATTTTAATGGTTTTAGTTTGATAATTTAAATGTAAATACATTTTTTTATTTAAATAACCCTGCAATTTAAAACCCATTTACAATATTTTGCTGTCCACACTTTGCATTTTTTTTTGTTCCTGGAAGAGCAGCGATCCATTTTGGGGTTGCGTCCAGTTGGGAACACCTGCAGTAGAAGATGGTATTCTAAAGTGTTCATAACGTCCTCTCTGTGTTAAATAGAAGAGCTCCAAAAAGTGGTGTAAATGAGGGAAAAATAAAAGACATGAGCGTACTGTCATCTGTGAGGGACACAGATGGCGACTGACTTCAGGTCATGGTGAAAGCGCTTTGTTCTTTCCTCTGGCCAGCCCCGCTACGATCACCCACATCAGCTCACGCTTCCGGGCCCTGGTTAATGTTATTGACCATTGGTCCGTGAAGCCAGTTGTCCTCCACAGACCCCAAGGGGACCACCATGACAGCACCAATGGCCTCAAGCCCTTGTCATCCCCATTTTTGACCAGAGACACGAGTTATTACCGCCACAATGAATGGGACGGGACAACGACGAGTATCGTTTCAGAAAAGTGTGTGTGAACAGTGTCACTATGAGTTCACCTGCTGATCAGGGCTGTTCAGACCCGCTTAAACCGTGACCTTTTCAGCAGGACACCCTGCCTCGAATTTTGAGTGGCATTCAAGGACATCGTTGTCCTGTTTCTGTCTGTTTCATTCCCGAGGCGAAGACACCCATTACAGCCTTGTTCTCATGCTAGGTTAATCTCGGCAAACACTTTTGTTGTCTAATTTATCAGCCCATCAAACAGGCGCCAATATTGTCTCAGGGTGAGAGATGGGTATTAGTGAGCGTGTGCATGTGTGTATGCATGTGCTTTGTTGATGTAATGGTTTTTTGGAGTCTTGAGGGACAAGTGAGCTGAAACAATAAAGATTACTTTATTTCTCTTTTGTTGTTCGGTTTCACACTGAGTAACATTTGCGGCGCAACATGTTTTGCACAGTGCATTATGGGAAGTTAATCTTCCATGTATTCTGTGTTTTCTAAACATTAAAAATGAGCGCCATCAAAAGACTTAATGATTTACAACCACGCCATTTTAAGCATAATGCTGAAATTTGATTTTATACAGACTGACTTGCTTATAAACTTCAACTTACATTTATCATAGAATCTGTACTTTCGTAATAAAACTTAAATGTTCATGCTGTTTTGATGGCAGCAAATGCTATAATTTTCTAAGCTGCGTGGTTCTGGAAGGAGGAAACATCAATTTCTCATTTCCTACCCGTTATTTATGAATGCGTTGATACTAAATAACCAGCAATTTTTTTACACAAAACACCCTGGGAAATATATTTTATTTGTTTGGCATATTGATGTTTTAGATAAGTGGCACTGCCTACACACCCCATTATGAGGTAAATTGCTGGAATGTGCTTTGCAGAACGATTTCATATTTTTTTTCTTGAAAATGTACAAGCACTTTCAGAATTGAGCCTTTTATGTCAGAACTGTAGGTTGACCCAGGTCACCGTACACTTTCTTATCTGTGCTGTACCATCCTATGAATAAATAATATAAAGTGTGAATATTTCATATGCACATTTTTATAAATATAATAGCCTAAAATTAAGGCAAAAAACTTCAACTTAATTATTTTCAGCTAGCTGCCAAGGAAACTTTTTATTGATTTTTTTATGATTTTGATGAACTTTGATTTAACTTTTACTAAAATAACTAAAAGTTGAATAAAGTTGTATAAAACTATATAGACACATTAAAAACTAATAAAATAAAAAACAATTACAAAAAATGTAAATACAAATTAAATGGAAAAAATTAAATAAAACTATTTCAAACTATTGATAAAAATTGAAACATTTTACAATAAGGTACCATTATTTTAACATTAGTTAATATATTAACATTAACTTAAATTAAGTAATATATTTGTAACATAATTGACTAATCTTTGTTAATGTTTATAAATGTTGAAATTAACATTTACTAAGATTAATAAATAATTTAGAATTATTTATCATAGCTAATGTTAACAAATTGAATCTTCCTGTAAAGTGACACCCTGAACAAAACTATAATAATGTGACACTGATACTGATCTGTATCTCTCAAAATATCTAATTTACTCCAATATTATTACTTTATACTAATGTCTAATATTCGTCTTCATTTTATCAGCTTTAATGCAAAACATCTTTCACCATATAAAATTAAACACTGTTTTTTTTCTTCATGGTTGTGTTAATCACTGATAATAAACTCTTTGGGGGTGGAAACAGTTGCCAGCACGTCCACGACAGCTGGTGGGTCATTAGGTTTCTTTTCCTGGAAGGGTGACCAAATTCACCATCTCATGAGAATCACACTCGCTCTGTCACGGACAGACCTGTCTCTCTTGGCACCGAGAATGGCGCATTGGTGTTCTCCAGAGACTGTAATGCCCAGCACATTGTGATTGTTTCCACACCCTTGATGATTAAGTATGAAATATTACAGACATTTTCTTCTCACAAAAAGTTCTTGTCAAAAACTCCCTGATTTCTCTTCCTCAAACTCGCACTCTTTGTTGCAAAAGAAAAGTTGGTGCATCTCCACCAGCTGTCATCTAAAGTCAGCGTTCATAGATCGACACTGTCCTGCAATTTTGCTGACAGCCTGTACGCTTCCACCTAGGTCAACCCTCAGAAGAGTCTTACACCTGTCAATATCTTCAACACCCGAGCTGAGGAAAATGATGAGAGAGAGGTGGTTGGAATATCTAAGTAGCTTCAGCACTGGCCCACATTCATATCCATCCTGCATGACGCATGAACAACCGCTTATTATTGTGGAGAGGAGGAACTTATAAAAAACACATGCAGCTGTTTATGCGATGGCACTGCTGACATGCGGACGTGGGCAGTGGCTGGCGCATGGCGTCTGACAGACGGACAGATGGGCTGCGAGATGCCTGTCCTCTCTCCGTCTAACTACACTGATAAGGATGGATGTGACCATTTTAAGGGGCCGATTTGTCAGTGTTGCCCCAGCCTGAATGCTGTTCCTTGTTCACCGCCAGCCGTGGATGAAATGTTTGCTAATTGTTAGCAGATGTCACACTTTACTTTCTGTAGATGTAATTATCAGTGGTGCGGTATGAATATGGATGAAGCATGACGTGGTCACTTACTCATCTAGACTACATGCGCATATGGAGGAAAGGGTTTCATCATGTTTGAATAAATCTAAAACAGACTGCGTTCAAATGCAAGGAGACAATGTTGCTATCCCTTTAATGTATGGCTTTTCACATATCTCACACAATTTATATCAGTATGTGTTTGTGTGTTCTAGAAAGGTGTGTTCTTTCTCTGCAAGTGACATTGTTACATCAGTAGATGGCAAAACAAGTCACTGAATCCTTTATTCAAATTATTCACAATTAGTGAGTAGAATCATTCACTCATCCGATTTGTTCACAACCCTGAGTCGGGAAAGTAGAAACCACTAATATGTATTGTTGATTGTGCTTTGACTTAATTTTGAACAAATTTAGGAGCTGGGAATATTAGTAACTGGAAATATGGCGTGTTTAAAAGTTACTCTGCAGTAAAAAAAAAATTGTGAACTTGTATGAAAGCCACATCACATGTGTTTCTCTCTCTATTCAAACTAGGGGATGTGTCTGGCTGGAGATACATTATTTCATTCTGCACACAGTATTTGGACTAAATGAAGACAGGAATTGAGGGCCAGTGGCCCACAAGCTGTCTCTCTGGCTACTAGCATCTAATGTAAATGTGTGTAGTTAGTGTCGACCAAGCAATGGCACAAACCCCAAACACCTGCTTAATCTCTACTCCAGGGCACATAACCACACACCAAGCTCCTACTAATAACTCCTGCGGCTGCAATAAGAAGCCAATTCTAAACCCGTGTGACGTGTTTAAACAGCCGTAAAAGCCTCTGGCTCGTCTGTTTTGATGATGTTTGGCTACAGAGTGATAACGCAAAAGCTAATGTGAAGGTGGTGCTGGGACTACCCTCAAACTCTGAAGTCTTATGTCTGCATATTGAACTTGTTTCTTTGGTTGACTATGAACAGATGATGTTTATGCACAGTTATTTATCTTTATATGGTGTTGAGAGCATACTGAACTTCCACTTTTATGTAAATATACAGGTTCTAGCTACCATTGGTTTATTTTTATTATACAATATTTATCACACCTTTATTCCCCCTCACAATTCTGAGTTTATATTTCAGGAATCAGTTTTTTCCACAGAACTGCTAAATACGAACTCAAAATTGTGAGATATAAACTCGCATAAAATAATAGATCTGTAAAAAAACTGTGGAAGCTTGTTTTTGCCATTGGATAAGTCAGAAAAGTCAGAACTTTATATTCTCAAATTCTCTTTAGTGATGAAAGTGAACAAAAATAGATATACTCACAATTTTGAGAAGAAAAGTCAGAATTGTGATATTTAAATTGGCATTTTAGTGAACAAAGGCAGAACAAAAAATTGTGAGAGATTTTGTTTATCCTGTGTTGGAAACAAGCTTCCAAATCAAGAGATGTAACCTTAGAACTGCATGATGCAAACTCAAATTTGTGAGAAAAAAGTTACAATTGCATGATGCAAACTCAAATTTGTGAGAAAAGTTACAATTGCATGATGCAAACTCAAATTTGTGAGAAAAGTTACAATTGCATGATGCAAACTCAATGCAAATTGTAAGAAAGGGTTATATGAGACAAGCTTAGAAGTGTGAGAATAAAAGTTTTATTTAAAAAAAGTCTAATACTTTTTTATCACAAAAAGTCACAATTATTTTTCCATCCATCCAGTGGCAGAAGCAAACTTTCGTAGTTCGTATGACAGATTTTAATGGTTAGAGGAAAGATCTTCAGTAGATAAGGACTTTGTCTAATCATCACTTAATGCTCTTGTATGGCCATAGATAACATGGAAGCACATTTGTTTATTTATTTAACATTAAAATAATGTATTTAATTTGAAAGTATTGATATTTTCAAAATGAAGTGTATAACTAGGATTTTTTCATCATTTAACAATGTAACAGCATGCATATTTCATGTTCCCATATATTTTTCATTATTTCACATATGCAGTGAAAAACCTGAGAGACAATGTTTTTCATAGCTTTTTCAGTTTTTTTACATAATATTATTATTATCATTGATAGAAAAGTGATCTGATTATGAAAAGATAAAGAGACTTAGAGCAGTTTGCTACATTCATCTTAACTGATTACCAAATTAATATGTTAATGTTAATATAACATTTGTAATATTTTGTTTCTGAGGCACATGCACTTTCAGATTAAACATGTAAATCTGAAACATTGATTGATGGACTTAATTTGGATTTGGCTTCAACCGTCGAACCGACTGTGTACAAAATCAGTGCACTTTCTGGCTGTTTGTGCACAATACGTCCAACAGGATTAAATGAACTCTCCATCTCTATGGCAGCTCCACCAGTGATTCTCAGTTGAATTAATCCTTTTTGGTTGCATTCTCACATCTATCTTTCTGTGCAGAATTTGCCACCCTGCAATGCCAAATGTAAATTAGACCATTGGACTTTTGAGCTGTTGGACTGCCAGAGAATTGGAAGCTTTGCATGATTTGTATTTGCCTAAAGCAGCTTGGCGTACAAGTGTGCAAGCTTGATAAGGCCCAAGAGCATTGCAGGCCTATTAAAACTATCTTTTTAATCTCTCCAGAACAGGATGCCAGAGGCACAGAGGTGCAAAGGTGCTTTCTTGTCTGGATTCCACCAGATAACTTTGTAGCATATTTTATCTGAGAATATAGGATGACCAGAATATAACGGGGGAATTTCAACTTTGAATGATGCATTTTGAGAATATTTTTACTCGCTCGTCAAAGCAATCATGATTCTGTGATCATGCACTTGCTTTTGTGTTGTCAGCAAATTAATAAATGTTCATAATCATGAATTCAAAGTGCAGAGATGTTTTGCAGCACTTGAGGTGAAGTTCAAGCTTGTTTTAAACACAAACGATTCCTTTCTCACTCCATCAACAGCAGTTATTTCTGTAACACAGAGGTCATGTACTGAAACAATGTATGTATTGAGTGCATTGGATAAAAGCATCCACCAAATGAGTAAATGTTGACAGCAAAAGCTGTTAAGTGAATACCCGCTCTATTTTGCATTACTCGCAAACCTTTTATGGTTTGTTTTTGAATATTTATGTGGAAATATATCAAGACAAAATGCTTCCTATCAACAAGGTTTTCAGCTCGGGGGTCTGTTGGAAATGCCAGCATATGCCTGGCTTTTATCACCGCGCACATACGTGCGTTATAGTTCAATCTCGCAGCGCTCATTCCTGGGTCCGGCCGCCTCGCCTCGCCTCTAATTTTGTGTTCGCAGGAGACTGAAATCCTTCTCTTGTCTGGCATTAGCAATTAACGGCAGATTCTAAAGGTCAAAGAGATGTTTTTCAAACACAAGCCATGTTTTTGTTCAGCTGCCTCATTGGAAATGTCATCACTTTCATATGCCTTCAGGAAGTGACTTGCGTAGAGGACAAGCGGGGTCTGTGGAGGCACAACAAGTCGAAAGGCTTGAGGCCACACGTGCTTTAATTTTCCTCAACCAAAGACGTTAATTAGAATTCATCAAGCCACTCGTTTTCAGTTTTGTCTCCTATTTTGGTTTAAGCCTTGTCATTTACAGATTTCTTTCTGTTTTTCCTTATCAAAAAAAAGATAGGAATCTAAATTGCTTTGTGAATGAGGTAATCGCACAGTTTATTGCCGGTGGTGCAGTAATCCATGAGGCCACATGTTAATGTGCCGTAAACGTCGTCTTTATGCTGCTAGTGGAGTTTAGTGATTTTAATCAGGATATATTTCTAATAAACCTTCCAGCTTGATTTGTTGTCAACAAAGATCAACTGACAAATTAAAGTATCTTGGCAAGTCTTCTGTTATGAAGAAGGAATTCTCACCGGTTTACATGAAGATCAGCTAGTCTGATGTTTAGATGAATGTTGCTTATGGGAATATTTTTTAATGAAGTTCCAGCACCCGATGGGCCAATTCAAAAAACAATGTAGATGCTGATGCTTTAAGAGCACAATGGTTTTTTGCCATATTGCATAAATGGGTTCTGCCCAATCCAAATTAAGAGTGTAATGGTGCTCTCTGGACCTCTAATTCCCATAATCCACTTCACCCCGCAGCAGTGACCACACAGCATCAATCACATTGTGTACTCGACTCGGCAGGATCATCTTGTGTTCATTCACAGTTAACAACACAGTGATGTTAAAGAAATAGTTCAGACAAAAGTGTTTTTATAATATATATATTTTTTTGCAATGCAAATCAGTGAGAACTAGGGTCTGTCAAACTTCAACAGTGGCAAAATATACCATATAAGTGGTCCATACAATTCTTATGTACTATATTCTATAAAATTCATATATGTTAAAGTGCCCCTATTATGGGTTATGAAAGGTTCATTTTGGTTTTGGGAGTCCCCAACAACAGGTTGACATGCATGCAAGGTTAAAAAAAAAACTTTCATTGTCAATATGCATTTATTTTTACCTTTCTGGCTCAACGACTCCCAAACGATTCGTTCAACGATTGAATTTTACAGACCCTCCTTTGCGTCACGCTAATTTGCAGTGATTGGTCCAATTGGTCTCATTTCCATGTCATCATGCCTGTAATGGCTGATCAAGCAGCGTTTGTCAGCTCAGATCAGCTTTGTGTACAGCTTTACTGGGGAAACAGCTATTTTTACTGCTGAAAAAGCTGCATCTAGTGGCAAAGAATGAATAAGCATTTTCATTCAGACCAATGCGAAAAGACCAACAAGTGGGCAGGCAATATGTTAATATTTCATGGTTATGTCAACATGAAACGGCTTGGGATTCGTTTTTAAAAGTGGATTCGTTTCAGTGATTCGGCGTTGACTCTTTCTTTTGAGAGACTAACTTTATAGCTACATGGTGCACTTTCAGATTTAAAACTTTGCAGGATGTTTTCATTCACGTACACTGCATGAAAAGTAATTTTCAAAAATCCATAATAGGGCACGTTAATATTCAAATACAGGGCATTCAGTAATTTAAGTCTGACTCCTCAACATATGGTCTGTCTTAATAAAAAGACTTTAAAAACTTTTATGGTTATTTTGTCTTGGAGCTTAACAGTCCCTGATCGCTCTTTCATTGTATGGAGAATACATTGTGAACGTTATTTTGTGTCACACAAGCAAAATTCACACAGGGTTGGAACAATGCCAATAGGAGTAAGTGATGACAGTTTTAATTGTGTGGTGAATTATTAATGTAAAATATTATCTTAATACAGTAGGAAGGAAAGTGGGTATGAATTATTATCTGGGCAATTTAACATTCATTTAAATAATATTATTTATCTACTATTATAGAATGTATTAATATTTATTTCCGTCTTCATTTTACTTTTAGTAATTGTATATGCTTTGTCAGTTTTATTAGTTTTTATTTAGCTTTAATTAGCTTTAATTGAAGCCTCTTAAAGCTTTAATTAGCTTTAAAGTTAAATGTATGAAGCTTTAATTCAGTTGTAGCAATTCTAGTAACTTAAACATATTTCTCATTAATTGCCAAGGCAAAACTTCTAATTTGATATTATATTTTTAGGGTTATTTTTAATCTAATATTTATACTCTATTCAAATGACCAACAACGGTTAAAGTTTAGATAACAGCAACAACCACCTCCGCACATAAGGGTGAGATTTAGTCACACTAGTATCATATTTTCTTTTTCAAGTTCATATTGTTTTCTCACATGTGCGTCTCTATTAAATGTTGTATTCATGAGTTTGACACAGATAGACAAACAGAAACAAGGAAAAGAAAATGAAACTTTGGTATGGTGGTTTTGTTGTTCTGAATTGATTTGATGCAGCATCTCTCATGAACCTTCACCTTAAAATCAGAGCAGCTGAACTCACAGTCAAGACCTTGGCAGAATCTGACGAACATGGAAAGAAAATTGCAAATCATAAATGCTGCAAGAGTCTTGAGTTTGAGTAGTTGAATATTGTATAGCAAACAAATGTAATGTCTGTAGCTCTGACAATGCAGTTTGTCCGCTGTAGAAAAAGATTAATAATGGCCTTTATGTAATTACCTCAAAAGCCTGTTGGGACATAATGCACTCAAAGCAGAAGAGAACACATGATGGATCGTGAGTGTCTAGTTCATGTTTCCTTTGTTTGAATCGTCACAAAGACCCCACAGTCAAGATTCTACTTCACAAAATAAATGTTTCATACAGAATATAATGTACAACAGTGCATATTTTAATAAAGGATATTATTCTAATGACCAATTATACTCATACTGTATAGCAAGATTTGATGGAAAATGCTAGATTATTTTGAGTGATATGTTTTTTTTATTATTATTATTCAAGTGCTACTTTTGTTATGTAATTTTTTTTTCATTTGAATACTTAAATAAGTAATCTCCATATAACATATGCACATCAGAAAAATGTTCTACCAAAAATGAAAATTTGCTGAAAATCTATTCACCCTCAGGCCATCCAAGGTGTACTGTAGAATAGTTTGTTTCGTCACCAGAACAGATTTGGAGAAATGTAGCATTACATCACTTGCTCAGCAGTGCATCCTTTGCAGTGAATGGATGCCATCAGAATGAGAGTCCGAACAGCTAATAAAAACATCGCAATAATCCACGCAACTCCAGTCCATCAATTAATGTCAAACTACATACATTTTTCACTGGCGAAAGCAATATTATGGATAGAGGTCTCTATTTTATCCTAAAGTAACAGTTTGAAGTTAAAAATGTCTAAATGATTGATTTGTTTCTTACAAACACACTTTCGCTATACAAGACATTCATTGATAGACTGGAATTGTGTGGTTTACTTGTGGTTTATTGTGAGATTTTTATCAGCTGTTTGGACTCTCATTCTGACGGCACCCATTCACTGCAGAGGATCCTTTGGTGAACAAGTGATATAATGCTAAATTTCTCCAAATCTGTTCCGATGAAAAAAATATTGGATATACACTCACCAGCCACTTTATTAGGTACACCTATTAAATTGCTTGGTAACACAAATTGCTAATCAGCCAATCACATGACAACAACTCAGTTCATTTAGGCATCTAGATGTGGTGAAGATGACTTGCTGAAGTTCAAACCGAGAATCAGAAAGGGGATTTAAGTGACTTTGAACGTGGAACAGTTGTTGGTGCTTTGAACGTGGAAGGATTTACAGAGAATGGTCTGAAAAAGAGAAAACACGGCAGTTGTGTGAAAGAAAATGCATTGTTGATGTCAGAGGTCAGAGGAGAATGGGCAGACTGGTTAGAGATGATAGAAAGACAACAGTAACTCAAATAACCACTCATTACAACCAATGTATGCAGAATACCATCTCTGAACGCACAACACGTCGAACCCTGAAGCAGATGGGCTTCAGCAGCAGAAGACCACACCGGGTGCCGCTCCTATCAGCTAAGAACAGGAAACGGAGGCTACAATTCACACAGACTCCCCAAAATTGGACAATAGAAGATTGGAAAAAACGTTGCATGGTCTGATGAGTCTCGATTTCTTCTGCGACATTCAGATGGTAGGGTCAGAATTTGGCGTAAAGAACATGAAAACATTGTTCCATCCTGCCTTGTCTCAACGGTTCAGTCTGGTGGTGTAATGGTGTGGGGGATATTTTCTTGGCACACTTTGGGCCCATTAGTACCAATTGAGCATCATTTAAACATCACAACCTACCTGAGTTTTGTTGCTGACCATGTCCATCTCTTTATGACTACAGTGTACCCATCTTCTGATAGATACTTCCAGCAGGATAATGCAGCATGTCACAAAGCTCAAATCATCTCAGAATGGTTTCTTGAACATGAAAATGAGTTCACTTTACTCAAATGGCCTCCACAGTCACCAGATCTCAATCCAATAGAGCACCTTTGGGATGTGGTGGAATGGGAGATTCACATCATAAATCTGCAGCAACTGCTTGATGCTATCATGTCAATATGGACCAAAATCTCTGAGAAATGTTTCCAACACCTTGTTGAATCTATACCACCAAGAATTAAGGCATTTATGAAGGTAAAAGGGGGTCCAACCCGGTACTAGCAAAGTGTATCTAATAAAGTGGCCAGTGAGTGTATGTGCTCAGCAAATTTTCATTTTTGGATTAACTATTAAAATGAAAATTCTGTCATCACTCACCCTCATGTTGTTCCAAACCCGCAAGACCTTCGTAAGAGCTTCGGAAAAAAAAATTAATATATATTTGATGAATTCCGAGAGCTCTCTGACCCCCCCCACCCCCCCATAGACTGCAAGGATCCTAACACGATCAAGGCTCAATAACGTAAACAACATATCACATACGTAAACAACATATGTACCCGGATACATTGTTTACATTCAGACAAAAGCATAAACAACGTATGCAACATATGTACACAGATATGTTGTTTAAAATGGAGTATAGGGTGACACGGAGGAGACACATTTTTCAATAAAGTTATTTTAGTTTTCTTTGTGCACAAAAGTATTCTCGTAGCTTATGGTTGAACGCATGATTATTGGATTATTTTAACAATGTCCTTGCTATGTTTCTGAGCCTTGATCGTGTTAGGATCCTTGCTGTCTATGGAAGGGTCAGAGAGCTCTCGGAATTCATCAAAAATATCTTAATTTGTGTTCCAAAGGAGAAGAGGTTTGGAACGACCTGAGGATGAGTAATTAATGACAGAATTTTCCTTTTTTGGATGAACTATCCATTTAAGTGTGATCCAATCTAATTGTATTTGCTCAAAGCCTCTGTTCAGCTGAATGCACAGTGATGCATAGCATCCATCCTACAGTTACTCACTGTAAATTTGATTGCAAACAAGCAGGTCAGTGGCCTTTGCAGATTTGTTATTTGTTGGTAAATTCTCACAGATGTATCTATGAAGCTAAACAATCTTTTGAATATGTAAAAATACGTGTTTGCTTGCTATTTATATCTGCTTTTTTTGTGTGTGTCTGTTTATTGCATGTCCCTGTAGGTCAATTTTTGTACACACTCTTGTACACCCTGCAAATATCCCAACCCTGTCTGCAAACCCCTCCACTCCATTCCCTTTCCTCCTCCCCTATCCTCAGCAGAGGCTCTCTCACGCGTGTCCACACAATCGTAGGGCTGTAATTGGTATGGTTTACACTTCCTTAAGAGCAAATCGAAGCCTGGCTAGACAGACAGCATTGTGGCAGCCAGAGCTGAGGGGAAAAACATTGGGGTCCGCAGAGGCCGGGCTTTTCTTTTAGAAATTCAGAACAAGCACTCTCTTTTTTGGGGGGGTCCTCTTGTGGGGTGATTCGGGGGTCGGTGTGTTTGAACAGCTACCGGAATAATTTTCCTTAAAGCCTGTTTTGGGCTAAATTAACGAGAACAATGCAGCTTCAGTGGGAGATCCCCAGTCGAGAGCTGTGCGTAAGCAGACGCTGTTCTCTCGACCTGATGCTTTTTCCCAAACCTGCTGAGTATCTGACTCCCACACTGTCTGTCACATTCTGTTTTTAAAAGAAGAATCTGAGGCCAAACGTGTCATGCTGACAGACACAATGCTCCCTTTGACAATGTTTTAGATTACCACCCACATGGTGTAAATCTCAGAGGACTATTGCTGTGGATATTGTGCACTATTGTTAAAGTAAGCTTTTAATTTGATTATGTATCTGATGACAAAGGTGTGATTAAAGGTGTGATTATTTCAGAGACTGAACATGGCACTGTATTGTAGTTGCTCAACTATTGTAGTTGCTCAGTAGCTCAAATAATAGAGCATGGGTTCGATTCCCAAGGAAAGCTAGAAATGAAACAGTCTAAATATTTACCTTTGCTGCAATGTAAGTCTTTTTGAAAAATAAATAAATAAATCAAATCTGCCAAGCGCATGAATGTAAAAATGTAATGTTATGGCTTAATTTAAAATTAACAAATATTTTGCTGTTTAGATCAGTAGCTAGACACCTTATGACCAATATGTTGGTCAAACTAATAATTCAACTTTTTTTTATTTAAAACATTTTCAGATTATTATTTTTTTTTTACTTTGAGATTATTATAATTGGCTGATAACCATGCCTGTTTGGACCATGTACAAAAATGAGTCAGTTCCAATATCTGCTCACAGATTATCAGACAGTGGATCAGGCAAATTGAATGCTATAAATTATATTGAATATTCTTGGTTAATTTTGAGAATATCATGGACATTGTAGAAAAAGTCTTTGGAATATTTAGATTTGGATTTGTACATTTCTTGAATTCTTGAACAGAAATGGAACTGTCCCAATAAGTGGCAAAAAAGGACCAACTTTATTAGTGAGCCATTTAAACATTCACTTAAATTATTTGTCCAAAACACAGACTTATTAAGGAATGAACAAGCAGCCATCTTTCTGTCATTTAAGTATTTAGTCATTGAATCTTTCACTCAAGCGATTCATTCAAAACTTTGATTCATTCATGAACAATAGAGTGAGTTTACGAATAAGTCGTTGAGTCATTCATTCAACTGATTCATTAGTAACACGTTTTTACTCAAGAACACCACTACTACGGTTAAAACTGCTATGGCTTTGCTCTGAAAGATTACCATCTGCAGAACAAAAGAAGACAAAGTAACCCACAATTTTGTGTTTGAAATGTAAGTTGCTATTAAATTCTTGACAATTGAACTGTTGTAGTTCTATATGGCTCCGTGTGATCATCCAGGCATAACTATTATTTCAGCCACCAAAGACAGATTCACAAATAACCTGCCTGATTTATCGCAACTGCTTTTTGTGCTCATAAATACAAATGAACTAGACAAAATGACTAGCAACAGTTGCCCCTATCAAATTAAAATAGATTATAGAAAAAAGGTACTGCGCCATTATACAACAGTTATACCCATTCTGTCAAGAAAGAAACTCGTAATCTTGAGCGCAAATGGAGAAAAACTTAAATGGAATTTTTTAGAATTGTGTGGAAAAACAGTATATCCAGCTATAGACAGGCTCTTAAAGCTGTCAGGACTGAGCATATCTGCAAACTCATAGATAATAACCAAAACAATCCAAGGTTTTTATTTAGCACAGTGCCTAGATTAACGAATAACCAGATGTCACCTGATCTAAATATTCCCTCACAGTTTAATAGTAATGACTTTCTGAATTTCTTCACTAATCAAATAGATAACATCAGAAATACAATAACAAATGTAGATTCTACAGCGTCTAGTACTTCAGCTTCATACATTGCACCCAAATAAAAACTGCAGTGCTTTACAACTATAGGACAGGAAGGGCTAAATAAACTTATCACTGCATCTAAACCAACAACATGTCTATTAGATCCTGTACCCACTAAATTACTGAAAGAGTTGTTACCTGTAGCAGAAGAACTGTTTCTCAATATTATTAACACATTATCTTTAGGTCACGTCCCAAAACCATTCAAGCTGGCGGTTATTAAGCCTCTTATTAAGAAACCACAATTAGATCCTTGTGAACTGGCAAATTACAGACCAATTTAAAATCTTCCATTTGTCTAAAACTTTAGAAAAAGTTGTGTCTGCTCAATTGTCCTCCTTGTAACAAAAAGGTAATTTATGAAGAATTTCAGTCAGGTTTCAGGTCCCGCCATTGCACAGAAACTGCACTTGTTAAGATTACAAATGACTTGCTTCTTGCATCAGACCAAGGCTGCATCTCGTTGCTAGTTTTACTTGATCTTAGTGCTGCGCTCGACACTATAGATCATGACATACTCGTAGATCGATTACAAAACTATACAGGTATTCAAGGGCAGGCTTTAAGATGGTTTAGATCCTACCTGTCCGATCGCTACCACTTTGTTTATTTAAATGGGGAGTCATCTCAATTGGTAATATTATAAGAAAATACGGGATTAGTTTCCATTGTTCAGCTGATGATTCTCAACTATCTCAACAAGACCAGATGAAACTTCTATATTATCTAAGTTAACAGAGTGTGTTAAAAATGTAAAAGAATGGATGACCAATATTTTCTCCTATTAAATTCAGATAAAAGGCACTGTAACGTCTCCTCTGAGTCAGCGTAGCGCCATTTTGGAGATTATCCCCTGAACGCAAAATGCGTACACACTTCTGTAACAGCCTCGACAAAGGGATGACTCTTCTTAGACGATTTATGCTCTGATTTTAACACAAACAGCACACCCTTGTGACCCGGTTGATACAGAAGAGTATACGCATTTTGCGTCCTGGGGATAATCTCTTAAATGGCGCTACGCTGACTCAGAGGAGACATTACGGTGCCTAAATGTTGAATAAAGTCGTTATTTTTTTTTTTTTTTTATTAACGTTTTAATTAAAACACTGATGGCAGATGGAGTATCCTGGCGATGCTTTTCATACTTTTAAGGACCTTGACATTGTGGCTGGCCTCAGCCAGTCGGTTGAGATTGCCGTGGGCCCCTATAATCGTCACCACATTTCACCCCACTAGCGACGGCCATGTCTGGGTGTTTTATTAGACAGCAATTTGTCTTTTGAAAATCATATTTTCCATGTTACAAAAACAGAATTCATCCATCTTAGAAACATTGCCAATCTACGGGACATGTTAACTGTTTCTGATGCAGAAAAGCTAGTTCATGCATTCATGACCTCTAGACGGGACCTTTGTAATGCACTGCTAGGTGGTTGTCCTGTATCTTCAATAAACAAGCTACAGGTAGTCCAAAATGCAGTGGCTAGAGTCCTTACCAGGTCAAGAAAATATCACCACATAATCACAATTTTACGGTCTCTGCTCTGGCTACCTATTAAGTTTCGTATCAGTTACAAAATATTACTACTTACCTATAATGCCCTTAATGATTCAGCTCCTGCGTATCTAGCTAGTCTTCCATCACGCTACCCTAATCCATCACGCTCCCTAATGTCGCACAACTCTGGACTCCACTAAAAGAGGGAGATTTTTTTCACACTTGGCTCCCAAACTCTGGAATAGCCTTCCTGATAACGTTCGGGGTTCAGACACACTCTCTCTGTTTAAATCTAGATTAAAGACACATCAACACACAGCCACGCGTTCACACAATGTATCCCATAATCTTGTACTGCAGTTATATCTGATCAAATGCACACTATTATTCTTTTGCTTGGGTTTTTGCTTTGCTGGAACAGGAGCTACGCTAATTATGTCTCCCTTTGTTTCTCAGTTCTGCCACGGGATTGACATCCTGTGGTAACTAGGAATTACACAAGCTTCAGTCTGGATCCAGAGCACCTGAGAAGAGATGATGCCAACCCTGAAACAACACACAGAACTACCACATTTTGCTATACGTTTGATTGTAACATATAATCATTGCTGTTAATAGTGTTAATTGTCTGTTTGATTACATTATTAACTGATTTTTACCGTATATTTCTGCCAAATGTATATCAACTTGACATAGCCACCACTGATAAGCTACTACTAATCTAGTAGAATCTTAAATTTTCTGTAAAATTGCTTTGCAACGATTATATTGTGAAAAGCACTATACAAATAAACTTGAATTGAATTGTAGAAAAGCAGTATTATACTTGTTATATTTGAATGTGTTATTTAAAATCTCAAGTCAGTCTGTGTAGAAGATGTCCACGCAAACCATGTATTTGAGGCAGCTTTTGTGGCAAATGAATGGTTTAGATGTGCATAATGTAGGTCTTTGGTGCAAAGCAAAACACTTGAACTTCTCTGTTGCTGGCAGCCCTGCTGCGCTGCTACTGTTCTCTGCTGCTCTCCATGATTAATGAAATCCATAAGCCCCTTCTGCCCTTTCTAATAGATTTATGGACTTCATCGTACAATAACTTAGTGTTTCATTGTACATTTATTTTCCTTACATTGATATTTGTCATGAGAGAGCTTCTGGACTGGCCTTTAGGAGCCGAGTGGCTTGATTTGATTGGCAATCTGTCTATCATGCTCAGCACTGGAGGAAGTCTACAGCTGACTGACTTTCTAATATATTAGTCACAATGTATGTGATATGTGATCATTTACCATCAAAATGGATATTTATATACATTTATAATTTCCATTCTATTGCTTCAAAAAGCTCATTTTGAAATATGGTTTAATTAAAAGATATACACCTGTTCTTATTTGTATTTTAAGTTCATTAGAGCCGTTACACAACAGGAGGGAAAATAAGACAATTAGTAAAAGTTATTAACACAACAGCTGCTAGGATTTCTTCAACCAGCTAGGGAACAAAGAGAAAGTTACCAAAATTGTTTACAGAGATAGCTCTCTGTCTCTTGATACTGCAAAGTAACATTAATGAAATACTTAGTTTTCAAGAAGTGAATTAGTCTGAAACAAAGAGTTGATTTTGAGGTTGCGTTGTGCTCAGGGCTATTAGAGGAGACTCATTTTGAATAAACTGATCACAACAGCAGCCTCAAATGAAGAGCAGCTGGGATTACATGCTCAATGAAACATTTCTGAAGAATTTTATAGAATAGAAATCTAAAGTGAAACTTATTCAAAGCAATGTAATCAAGCATTGCAGAGTGAAGTATAAAAAGTTGCAATTATTCCAGATAGGATTTGACAGAACATCTCTTGAGAGTGCAAGTCTGCAGAAGTTACCTTCTCTGGAGGTCAAGAATATTTTTTTTTTTTTGTGAATTACGATTTATTCTTCTTGAAAATAATGTGTGTATAAGTTATCACTTAAGGTGTACTCAGTTTTGTTGCCATCTTTTTTTTTGACAATAATGGCTGTATGTTGAGTTATATATAATATATAGACATGACGCTATATAAGTTGCACATTGATTACTCTAAAATATATCCAAGTTTCATTTCTATAGTATTGTCCCTTGAAAAGATATACCAAATTGGCTGCCGAAATGTGAGGGGTGTATTCACTTTTGTGAGATACCATATATGCCCTGCAAAATGTTGCAATTATTAGACTGCATGGTGTTTTGTTTGTGTGTAAGTTTTTTTTTAGCTCACCAACGCTGTATTTATTTATTACCACCCAGATCTAGACTGTATCCAGATCAGATGGTCACTGCAGCCACACAGATCAAGTCCGTTTCTAGATCTGATGGTGGATCAGCTCCTAGAGATGACCTCTACAGCCCTGAACATCAGCGGAGACCAGGACAACTAGATGAGCCCCAGAGACAGATCCTCAGTAAAGACCCTGTCTCCTAGACGGCCACCAGGACGAGATCTCAGGAATTAGATGAGTCCTTTGCACAATCTGACTCCGCTGCAGCCTAGATTTAAACTGCTGATTTTATATAGCCAGAGGAGAATGACACTATTTAGACACACTATTTCCCCGTCTAAATACTGTAAAGCTGATATAAAGCCACCCAGCTTTATATAAATCTGATATAAAGCTGCTTCAACACAATTTGTATTGTTAAAAGCGTTATATAAATGATAGCAACTTGACTTGACTTTATTTGACCAAAATACAATACAAACTGTAATATAATGAAATACTATAAAAGATAAAGGTGATTTAGTTTGAATATATTTTTAACTGTAATTTATTCCTGTGATGGCAAAGCTGTATTACATGATCCTGTTACATGATCCTTCAGATATCATTTTAATATGCTGATCTGCTGCTCAAGAAAAATATATTTTTATGATCCATTTTTAAAAAAAAGTTGCTGCTTATTTTTTTATTTTCTTTGTGGCAACTGTGATGCGTTTACACATTACATACATGCTGTTGAAATTGGAGTATAAAACGGGCTAAATCAACAATGAGATATCTCCTTCAGCTTTAAAGGGATAGTTCACTGACATTTTTTTTAATTGTGTCATCTTATATTCAGTCAAATGTTGTTCCAACTGTATGCATTTCTTTCTGCTGTGGAACACAAAAGAATATGTTTCGAAATATGTTTAATCTATTTTTGTCAATGGGTCTGAAAATAACATTGGTCTCCTTTTAATTTAATTGTATAAACATTTTTCACTGAACTAGTTACTTCTGATTGGACACATCATCACCATGTTGTCCTTAACAGACTTTAAAGTTTTGTATGTCACTTAAGAGAAATATGCTGTACACATAGTGCATCAATTCCATTTTGAAGCACTAAGCGAAACGGAGACTTCTTGATATGTGGCTGGCCGGCCCTGCTCGCGGGCTGTTGTATCTCAAGGAACTCTTCATCAGAGAGAGTGAATGCGGTCGGGTCCCAGGCAGACACCGTGAAATGGACCCGGCTGTGGTTCACAGCTCTGGGCCCGGCACATTTGCTAAGGGCCATTAACGTCATGCCTTACAGTGACCCAGCGGTCTTCCATTCACCCTGTCTGCAACCCCCAAGTGTGCTGAATCTGTGGAGAAATTGTGCACGGACCTTTTCTAGTGGAATTCATGCAGACCAGAGAACCGCTGACATGGAGGACTGATGATGTCTATTAGTTGTGTTTTTGAAAGGTTCAAGAGGTTTTAGACTGTCAGCACTCAAGTCATAAATACTATAATTTTAGTGGTGCTTGCTCCTGCAAGGATGAAGGATTTGAACAAACCCCTAATGCTAACTTTGATGAGTAACTTCCCACACCGTTTATTCTGTGGACATGAATGATACCTCAAAAAAGTGCAGTATGTTGAAAGCTTTTTCAAGTGTGCTTTGGTTTTGTATGAATTAAGATCTCCAATTGTACATATTTTATTCATTTATTTATTCCCTGACTATTACATATCATACAATGACTGATGAAACTTATAATATCTAAGGCACCAAAATACAGACATGCAGAGGAGGAGCTTTGTGTCAGTAAGAGTTGTAATCAGTAATCAGCATGTTAGAATAATTTCTGAAGGATCATGTGACACTGAAGACTGGAGTAATGATACTGAAAATTCAGCTTTACCATCACAGGAATAAATTACTTCATAAAATACCGTATATTGAAACAGAAAACAGTTACTTTAAATAGTAATAATATTTCACAATAGTAGTGTAGTGATCAAATAAATGTAGCCTTGATGAGCATACGAGTTTTAAAACATTATATACATTTAAAACATCTTACATATTTGTAAATATGTGTATAATGCACCATTTACAACCAGGAAGTTTGATTATTTTTAAAAAAGAAACACCAACTGGTGCCACAAAAATAGAACAAAAGTTGAATATAAATAGATGTTTAGTAGGGTCAATCACGGGTAAACTTTCTCCCTGCTGTGATAGTAAACCCCAAACATTAGTGAAAATGATTGGCATGCTTTAGCAAACTTGAGAGGCCTCTATTTGATAACCCGCTCCATTTCCTGTTGAGCGGCCGTCGAGTACAATAGAGGAATATTTCCAAGGAAATGAGGAGCTAAAGCAGCTCTGCTCGGGAGATTTACTGACCTCTGATTTTAGTTTTTCTCCATGTTTGTTTTGTGCAATGTTGACGGAGGTCGATAACTGTTGCTTATTTTCCCTCAAATGTTCGAATCAATAACATTGTGCATCTCTCTGCCCTATGCACCATCTGAGACTGTGCTATTTTAGAGAGCTGACCATCTCTCTCTCTCTCTCTCTCTCTCTCTCTCTCTCTCTCTCTCTCTCTCTCTCTCTCTCTCTCTCTCTCTGTCTCTCTCGGTCTCTGTCTCTCTCTGTGCTGAAGGGACAAAAAGACTCCAGCATTCAAAGAAACCTCGTTCCATCTCTATTTCACGGAACACTGCATGTATGGAACAGACGCACATCTGATTAGTCAGTCCTGCGACTGAATGAATAACAGTTGAGGCGTTTGCCAAGTTTAACTATACTTTGAGAAGTGAATTCAGCAAATAAGCATAAAAATACAATCTTTCATATACCATCGATTTGGAATCTGCCATCCAGCAATCTTGATCGATAAACATGTACGCTGGGGTTGAATGCGACGAAGCCCCAATTTTAAACTGTAACATATTGCTCTTTTCGGTTTAATCTGTTTCCACATTAACCCTTTAAACCTGAAAGCTGACCTCTATTCACAACAGCATAGGTGTTCTGTTTCAGACAAATGCATTACTGTCAGTCGAGCTCAGTGAGGCGGAATGGAGCAGTAATGTAGGTTGTGATTAAGGTTATGTGTGCTAGCATATTGGACCGCTAACCTTTGCCATCATTTAATGCTCACTTAAAGTTTTAAAAGCACCAATAATTGAATTTAAAGCTAAATTATTCATGCTGTCTTCAACCAGTTATTATAGTAATTCTATTAAATTAAATTTGAAATATAGCCAAAATGTTCATATGTATTTTTTTTACATGCATATATATTAGGGCTGTCAGATTGATTAATCACGATTAATTTGCATCCAGCAATGTGTTTGTTTACATTATACACAGATACATACACACATGTAAATATTATATTATATAAATGCAAAGTTTTATTTTGGATGCGATTAATCCCAATTAACCAATTTAACAGGCCTAGCACACACATTGATGTATATATGTTATATGTTGAAAACCATATTTGACGCTTAATATTTGATATTAATATTTAATGATAATAATGTTAATACGTTTATTTAACAAGCACATATTACATAGATCAAAAGTGACAGTAGAGACAGTAGAGAATGTTTCTATAAAAAAAAATGTATATTGAACATCTGTTCATCAAAGAATCCGGAATAAAATGTATGTTTGCAAAACGGTAAGCAGCTGAAACTCTTTTCAACATTGATAATGAGAAGGCAAGGCAGGTTTATTTATGTAGCATGTTTCATATACAAAGGTAAATTTAAAGGGTTTTACTTATTAAAATAATTGAAATATTTACAAAATAATCACAATAGATTCATAAGAAATAAAAAATGTGCAACAATGTTTAAATAAAGTATCATAATTTTTTACAAAAAAATAGTAAGCCGTAAAAATGTTTCAAAATGTATAATAATAAGAACCATAATTAATAACTGAGCACCAATAAGTGGTTTATAATTGTGAACCAAATTTACATATTATTTTTGAAGAATCTTGGGACACTGAAGTACTAGAGTAATGGTTGCTGGAAACAATTTTTCCCATCACAGATATAAATTACATTTTAATGTATTTATAAAAATAGAAGAAAATATTTAATTATATTATAGTTTTTATGTATTTTTGATCAAATAAATGGAGCCTTGGTGAACATAAGATAATTTTTACCCCGACTTGATCTAATTGCAAAAGATGTTTGTGTTATTAGATAGCTGTTATGTTATGTTATGTTATGTTATGTTATGTTATGCTATAGCTGTACTTGAGAGAACCTGAAGTCGGGTTGTGCATGGCACATTTCAGTGGTTGCCTTTTGCTGCTTGATTGTCACAATAAAGGCATCGATTTCACAAGCCACTCCAGTCAGATCAATCGCGTAGGCAGTTTTCAATGTGTGTTTACTCTACAGACTGCCAGATTAGATTATGTGCGCTCAGGTAGGGGGACCGAGTACAAAAAACTTTAGAAATCAATCCCTCATTGGCGCGGCTTTCCGAAAGCGCTGATCTTGAGCATATGTCCTCTAATTACTCTGATGGGAGCTTGCTAATGGGCACAGAGCCGGCCACGCGCTCACTGCGAATGCTCGTTAATGTCACTGTCACAACGTAGATCCCCGGGCCCCGAGATCAAGGCTTGGGAGCGTGGACGGCCCCTAACCACCCCTGCTTCCCCCCGCCAGTACATGAAACTGTCTCACTTCCCTGTCTAATTGCTCTCTAAATTATTAACCTCAATGAAAGGAGGACAGCGTCCCGTTTGACCCCGCTTATATCTGAAGGTTTGGGAGCTGGGTGCTTCATGAGAAATGTG
Source organism: Gymnocypris eckloni scoliostomus (assembly GCA_027564155.1). Taxonomy (NCBI): domain Eukaryota; kingdom Metazoa; phylum Chordata; class Actinopteri; order Cypriniformes; family Cyprinidae; genus Gymnocypris; species Gymnocypris eckloni. The sequence continues at coordinate 48,749,686 of CM050412.1, forward strand.
TGAATGCATGCATATTTAACCATCTGTGGAAGATTTGCCATTTGCACAGGTTATTACCGATTTTGACCTCTTGCATGAATTTCAGCATTTTTTTTTTTTTTTTTTACACACAACTGAGAGACATCTCGGGTTTGTTTTGTTGAATTTGAAGCTGCAAAAAAGGGAAAATGTGTACTCGGTTCTGACAAATTTAATTAGCTTGTGAATTAGGGAGAATTAATCGCAGCTGTGGGTGTGTGGTTGTATTGTGACGTCTCCGCAGGTAAGGAAAATGCCTGTTCGCAACACTGCCGAAGACTGTGAGTAATTATGTTTGTTTTTTAATACCCTTGTTTTGGCGTAATTGCAAGTCCCAGCATGCCCGCACACACCTGCAAGAACAAATGTGATTTATTCATCAATTCAGTGGTAGAGGTTTACACATTACAAAGCATAAACAATTCCCTCGTGGTATTGTTAATAATTCAGTAGGTTATACGTTAATAATAGATAAATTCTACTGTCTCTGTAAATAGCCTGTAAATGTCACACGCTCTTTTTTAAGGTGGTGTGTTTAACCAGCATGTATTTCATCACCTCAGTTGCCGGATAACCTGCTTGGAACAATGTTTTCCATTAAATAGCCACTTGTTGAAAGTGTAAAGGCAAGCGGAGCATCTTTTTAAAGGTTATTTTAAAGTAATTTTGTCGTGAAGCTGCTATTATCACGAGCTTGTAGAGTGAAAACCTAAGGCAGTTTCTTTGTTATAACACTGGAAATAACACTTGAAAAGTTTTTGACAGTGTATTTTGTAGTAATATCAGTTTTTTTTTCAGTACAGCATACAGTTTTTTTGTAATATCACTTTTTATATATATATTTTTTACAGTGTACATCACTTTATACTTTGTTACAGTGTATTTTTACAGTGTATTTCACGTGTTTCAGTTTACTGTATACTCTACAGTACTGTATACTGATATACATTAAAAATACACTGTGAAAAATGACATACACTATAACAAAAATATCTAGGCAATGTAAAAAAAAATTTTTTACAGTACACTGTAAAAAAAAAATTATTGTAAACAAAAAAGATGTCAATTATTTTGAATTTGATTACGAACATTCAGAATTAACTGAATCATTACAAATAAACCTGACTTCCCAAATGTCACTGTTACTGGAAAAGCCACACTATTTTGGAAACAGTTGCTGTTAAGCTAATTAAAAATTTAATTTAATTCATATTACTTTTAGTTACTCATCAGTTGCCTGTGACCTTGTGGTGTCTGAAGGACAGTCAAGCATCTTTTGACATTGACCTTCTGGCTAGGGGGAGAAGGTCACTAAAACTGTGGGAATGTTGCTACTACAGTCTTGAGATCATCCTAATAAGATGTCACTTTACACATGTGTCTTCTTCTGTGATAAATGTCCTAGATCAGGTTGATGACACTCAGACACACAGGGAGGAAGCTATTTATGGAGTATGTTAATGGTATACAGGGAATCACAACCCTACTTACACAGATATAGGTCTTTCCCCTCCCATCCCAAACATTCGGTAGCTCATCAGAAAGTGTTCCGAAATCCCATTGAATTGCTCAATGGTGTGTCCCGAAAACATCCCTTTGGGTGTGTAATTTATGTGGCTTGGATCATTGGCTCCTGTCAGAACTGTGTTGATTGTCTGGTGTCTGTTAGACTGTGATAATTTAATCTGGTTCAATGATGCATAAGAAGCATCAGGATGTATGTTTATTTCTCTTTGGAAGATATCAAAGTGACAGCTTCATACTAGCGTGGATTTTCCGACACACACCAATGATAAAAAAGGAACATAAATACCCACCTACATGCTTATGACTTGAACTCACCCATCCTTTCCAAATATCAGTTAGCTAGTTAGAGTATTTGGAGAGATTTTCTCATTTATTTTCTCCGCCTCTCTGTCGTTCTCTTGCTCGCTCACTTGCTTTCTTCCTCTTGAGCTCAGGCGAGTCAATCACAACATCATTTCAAGTGGATAGTTCATTAAGCAATGCAAATTGGAAAATGAAGTGAGTTCTTTAAAAATGCCACCACAAGCACCTCTCACGTCATCAGCGACAATCAGAATTTAAAGTTAATGCTAAAATAGTCTTCACTTGAAATGTATTTAGTCTATAAATGTTTGCATATTTTAACATTTACAGTCAAAATTGTAAATCAAGAGATGGGCTTAATCATATTTAAATTGGTTGCAAATAATTGTGTTGCAAACTGTCAGTCAGGATGTTAATCACTGCTAAGACAATATGTTATAATTCCAATTTTTGTATATATAAGTATGATGCAGAGTAGATTACCCCCATTTTTTTGGAAATAACTTAATCCATTTATCCTGCTAGGACACATTTAACTAATCAAAAGTGAGAGTAAAGACATTAATTATGTTACAAAAGATTTCTGTCTGAAATAAATAATGTTTTCTAAGTTGATAACAATAATAAGTGTTTCTTGAGCACCAAATCAGCATATTAGAATGATATCTGAAAAATCATGTGACACTGGAGACTGGAATAATGGCGTTTAAATCTGCATTCTAAAATATATTAACAGTTTTTTTATATTACTGTTTTTACTGCATTGTTTAAACCAAAACACTTATTTCTAAAACACAAAGTCTTAACAACCCAACAATTTTGAATGAAAGTCTCGACCACCCTGGCATAGAGAACTGTAACACATTTTCTCAACCACTGGCATGAGTTTAGGGGTAACCTGTTTGAAATCAGTCATTGTGTTTGAAGTTGCATTTGGTGATGCTAGTGGAACATACTCTCTGTTTTACATTCTTAACCTTTTAAAGAAGAATAAAAAGACAAAGCCAGACGAATCAAGACCTAATGGGCTAATTTCTCCACAGCTTGCTCCATTTTGATTGATATGCATTTCAGTTCGCATTGGATTTGAGAAAAGTGAGTGGTTGACAGCAGTCTCTCTGCACGGTTCACAAGATTGATTGATTACCATGTCAGTATAGTTTCTGTTCACATTTTGTCATTATGACAGGAGAATATACATTTGGTTTGTATTCAGATGTGTGCGGTTTTGAATCTGTTTCTGTTCTTTTCAGTATTTCTCAAATACTTCAAATTTGAGTTTCATTTCACTATCTGACCACCATGAACCGCAGTGTGTTTGTATCATCGACTTGAGCATTGTGAGAAGTAGCTGCATCTGGTTTTTTTTGCACTTTAGTAACACAGGAGAATAAGGCTATCTGCTATCTATCTGCTGCTGAGGTGTTGCAATAGAAGCATAAATACCTGAGCCGATAGTTTTATACGTTCTTGTAAAAAACACTGTATTTTTTGTAACTGTTCAACTGGCCCCTGATGGACAAAATCACAGTGCTTGAGGTCCCCATGTTGTTTGAGTTTGGGACCCTTGCTCTAGTGTGAAAGTGCCCCGAGAGAACAGTGTTTGAAAAGTAACAAATTAAAACGTGTAGGCCATAGTATATCAAGCCAGTCTAAGAAAGGCAATATTAGCTCATTTTTGCAGTCCTACACACAGAGGTTTCCACTCTCTCCTCCATGAAGTCACCCGAGGCCTCCTGCCTCATGTACGTTCTCCAGCTGACAGCTTGCAGATCCCATCTCTGCAATTTAGGATGGGATTCATTGCTCTTTGGAGCCACATAAAAGCTGTATTACAACCATAAAGAATTTTAGCACTTTCTTCCAGTGGGTTTTCATCCACAATTTAATTCAAAGAGGTGTACAATACTGCTGTACATTAGTCAGGTCAAAATCTCTCTTAAAAAAAGGTGCACTTGTGAACATGCTAACTAGATGTACAGTTACTTAATGTATTGTTTACTTAATATATTAAGCAGAATAATTGCATAAATAATAAACCCATCTTGTATATGTATGTAAAGAGGTTTTTAATAATATCTGTCTGTGCGTCCGTCCTTCCGTCATTCTGTCATTATACCATTCTGTCTATCATTCTATCTGTTTATTGTTATTTTGTCTGTCTATCTATTGTTCTGTCTATCATTCTATCTATCTGTCTATACTGTAAAAAATAAATCTGTAAAATAACAGAAAAAGTACTGGCATGTAATGACATTATCCATAAATTTTACGGACACTTCTGTTAACTCTAAAACACTATGCAATGAAGTGTGAAAATCAAAATACTGATAAAACACCTGTTAAAAATAAATACGGATACAGTATATTGTGCCCTGTTTTTACAGATTTGTACATATTGTTCTGTTATCCTATCTTTCTGTGTGTCATTTTATCTATCTATCTATCTATCTATCTATCTATCTATCTATCTATCTATCTATCTATCTGTCTGTCTGTCTGTCTGTCTGTCTGTCTGTCTGTCTGTCTGTCTGTCTGTCTATTTATCTATCTGAATGTCTGTCTGTCTCTGTATATCATTCTTTCATTCTATCATTCTATCTATCGATCGATCTGTCTGTCTGTCTGAGTCTTTCTATTGTTCTGTTTATTATTCTGTCTGTTTATTATTCTATACTTTTGTCTGTCTGTTTTTGTCTGTCTGTCTGTCTGTCTGTCTGTCTGTCTGTCTATCATTCTATCTGTCTGTCTTGTTCTGTTGTTCTATCTATAATTATGTTTGTCCATTGTTCTGTCATTTTATCATTCGGTCTATCATTTTATCGACCGTTCTACCATATTTTTTTACAGTTTTTCTCAGTCGCTTTGGTACATTTTTCAGATCAGAATTGAAATTCTCAAAACTACTTGTTCAATCTTCACATCATTGTGCCACTTGTGCACATCAAAAAAGCAGTTTCTCATTTCTTTGAACAAGTTGCAAATGCTTTGGTACATCCATGCAAATGATTATGTACAATTATCTGCTGTTTCCTACATTATCAATTGCTTATGTCATGTTGATCAAAATGCATTATAATGGGTCTCTGTTGAATAGTCTCACCGCCCACAACATTTAGGCATTAGCTCATAGCATAAGTCTTTACATGCAAAATGGTTGAACAGGTTGTCATAATATGTCAAGCGTATTTCTATGCATTTCCATAAGACTTTTTTTCTAAATCTGTCCTGAATTGGTAAATTGCTCACAGGTGAATCTTGACTTTCCCTAACGAAGGTGCATCTCGTGAACCATCAACTGGCAAGTATATATGGAACTGGAAGCAAGTGAACCACCGCACAGCTTCATTTACATGGATGAGGCTGGCTTCAACCTAATGAAATGCAGAAGGCGAGGTCGAAATATCATCGGCCACAGAGCTACAGTTGATGTGCCAGGCCAACGGGGCGGGAACATAACCATGGGTGCTGCCATCTCTGAGAATGGTGTGCAAAAGCATATTCCCATTATTGGGCCATACAATACAGAGCGTCTTGTCACCTTTTTAGATGCTCTCTACAGGGATCTCATCCCTGAACAAGAGAGGGGTCAGATTGGAGATGATCTGCCAAAGTACGTGATAGCTTGGTACAATGTCAGTTTCCATCGCTCCAACATCATCAGGCAATGGTTTGCAGCCCACAACAGGATGCTGATGGAGTTCCTCTCACCCTACTCTCCATTCCTGAACCCCATTGAGGAATTTTTCTCAGCATGGAGATGGAAAGTATATGATCGCCAGCCACATACACAGATGACCCTTCTGGCTGCCATGGATGCAGCGCGTGATGACATCACAGCAGATGCCTGCAGAGGCTGGATAAGACATTCTAAAATATTCTTTCCACACTGCATCGCAAGAGAAGATATTCGTTGTGATGTGGATGAGAATTTGTGGCTAACATGACTAAGCAATTTGACTGTCTTATCCATACACAATGACACAAGGACTTGTCATTCTGATGGCACTGACATGTTCATTGACACAGATATTTATTTTTGAGAGATGAACTAAGTATTTTGAGCAAGAGACTGGCTTTTGCATGTAATCCATGGTGTTTTGCTGTTTGTACGAGTTGTTTTGAGAAATGCACATACTGTTTTGCAAATGACAATGATGATTCGAGAAATGTACCAAAGCGACTGAGAAAAATTGTAATCTATCGATTGTTCATTTTGGTCATTTTATCAATCAGTTGTTCTGTATTTCTATTTGGTTTGTTCTGTAGTTTTATCTGTCATTATGTTACCGTTCTAGTGCTTTATTGATCGTTCTTCTTCATTCTATAGTTCTTTCTATCTATCGTTCTGTCATTCCACCAAGCATTCTTTCATTCTGTCTATCTTTCTATCTATCTACAGTATCTATAATCTCTGTTTCATACTGGTTATTTTCGACCTCATGCCATTGTCTTGTCAGAAGTAATCTATTTATGTTTTCAAACATTTGTTAATTTTCTAGAAATCTAAACTGTTTCCATGAGTTATGATTGGCCTTAAGCATCAGTGTAGTTCATAGCTGCTTAGCATTAACTTATTTTACACATGACTGGACATGATCTTGTCATCTTCTAAACCACTAGCTGCTCAGTCCTGATGAGTGCGATGTCAATCCGCAGGCGCTTTCTGAATGCCACAGCTATAACAGTGCCTTTAATTATATTGTGTCTGTTGCTGTCACTGTCTCACTGTTCCAGGTGCAGAGGAGACATGGTACCCTCACCTCTGTCCGCCTGATGTCCTCCTGTCATGTTCAGTGAGTCAGCAGCTGAGTGTTCCATAACATCGCTTCGCTTCATCAGAGCTTGTGTTGAGGTAATCAAGTAAGTATGCTACTCAGTACTAAGAGTTTCAAAATAGCATGATGCTTCTAAAGATCACGTCATCAATGAAGCAAATCTTTGTCTCTTTCACACACATAGACTGTATATATATACACACACACACACACACATACACACACATGTTACTTTTTATGGTTAATGGGGACTCTCCATAGGCATAATGTTTTTTATACTGTACAAACTGTATTTTCTATCGCCCTACAACAACCCTACACCTAAACCTAACACTTACAGGAAACTTTGTGTTTTACTTTCTCAAAAAAACTAATTCTGCATGATTTATAAGCATTTTTAATTATGGGGACACTGAAAATGTCCTCATGAATCACCTTCTCCTTGTAATACCTATGTCATACCCATGTCATTATACAAATTTGTGTCCTCATAAACCACATAAACATGCACAGACACACACACACACACACACACACACACACACACACACACACACACACACACACACAGGTCAGGTCATGTGACCATATATAATGATTTAGCTTTCCCCTAACAGCAATAAATAACGTTTTAAAATATATTAAAATAGTAAAGTTATTTTAAATTGTAATGCTATTTCACAATATTATTGTGTATACTGCGTTTCTGATGAAAACGCTGTCTTGCTGAACATAGGAGACTTTCAAATACATAAAACGTACTGAACCCAAACTTTTTGAACAGAAGTGTAAATTTATTCTCATGAGATGAGAAACAAATGGTTCTCACAAACCCTTTAGTAGCTATTCAACCATTAGTTTCCATTTTATCTGTCATAGAGAGAAAGTCGAGCATTTATCATTTGCTCATTGCATGTGATTAGTGATTTGTCAAGTGTAATTTATTAAGCTCAATACTTGATTTTGCTCTGGCTTGTCAGTTTGATTTGAAATCGTTTGTTTTTATATGCCATTGTGTGCTAACAATATCACACGCTTGTCTTCGGTGACCGGATAATGCAGTATTTTTAGCTGTGAGTCAGATATCACATTTTTTGCACACGGTGGAACAAAAGCATTGAAAGAAGCGGCATCAGAAATCTGACAGAGGTCACATGCTAAATTTACACATCCCACAGTATTACATAAATGTATTAAGACATCTTTTTCTCAGAAAGTAATGCTTTAATCTATAGTGACATGCATAGTGAATGTAATAGTAGTCTTGTAAAGCTATAATATATTTTAGAATAATCTTATATATATATATATATATACATACATACAGTATCTCACAGAAGAGAGTACACCCCTCACATTTTTGTAAATATTTTATTATATATTTTATTGTGACAACACTGAAGAAATTATACTTTGCTACAATGTAAAGTAGTGTGTACAGCTTGTATAACAGTGTACATTTGCTGTCCTTTCAAAATAACTCAACACACAGCCATTAATGTCTAAACCGCTGGCCACAAAAGTGAGTACACCCTAAGAGAAAATGTCCAAATTGGGCCCAAAGTGTCAATATTTTGTGTGACCACCATTATTCTCCAGCACTGGCTTAACCCTCTTGGGCATGGAGTTCACCAGAGCTTCACAGGTTGTCACTGGAGTCCTCTTCACTCCTCCATGACGATATCACGGAGCTGGTGGATGTTAGAGAACTTGCACCCCTCCACCTTCCGTTTGAGGATGCCCCACAGATTACCTTTACCCTCAGCTTCTGTTTGGGTCGTTATCATGTTGGAATACTGCCCTCGGCCCAGTATCCGAAGGGATGCTCTGCTTCAGTATGTCACAGTACATGTTGGCATTCATGGTTCCCACTATAGGTCTGCATTTATTTTGCTTTCCCGTGGGACCCGACCAGATTTCTTGTGTGGGATTACATTTCCGAATAAAACACGGTAGCGGTCGGTAACTTTGGTGTAATTTGAACAGGAGCGGGCGGTCTAACAATATCCCTGCACTCAGGACAGTTATGCATGCATGCTTTCTGCCTCACTCATTTTATTTGCGGGGTCTGTACGCAGCAAGTGCATAACGGTTCTCAGAGCAGGCTGTAGCCTACCGGTGGTAAATATACGGCCCTCAGACAGAACAGGTAGGTTGTCGAAGTGTGACATTGCAGAATAAGAATGGAGCAAAGTGTGGTTGTGCTGTCCTTGAAGGACGTTCAACTTGAGTTTGTTTATATTTTGCTTAGCGATTTTAAATGACAGATGTCGTATTTATTTATTTATTTTTCTCTGCAACACAGAAAAATGTCAAACAAATTCAGTATTTTGACAAGAAGAATAAAATAGCTAATAGGGTTTTTTGTACAACCTACTTTTTTTCTCTCTGCGACACTTTTTCCAATTGTGTTGTGAACAATAACCGAATTGTATGCTGACAAGACGAATAATAATTAAAACATTTTTTATCTGTAACACTTATTTCCTAAAATTTTAAACAAATTTTGTGTCTTAAGATAGGCTAATTCATATAAATTAAAGTCAAAGTCAATAAATTCAAAATTAATAAAATAACAAATACGATTTTGTGCAGACTTCACTTTTATTTGTTAGCCTATCTCTTTCTTTCAGTAGCGGAAATTTAAATGTGAGATTCTAAAAATGAAATCTATATTTAGCAGGAACGGTCGGGTCGGCAAGAACATTATTAAAAGCGGACAGCGGGTGAACAAAGAGTGAATATATAGAGGAGAGCGGATGGGTGCGGGATATAACCTTGTGGGAGTGGGACTAAAAAAACAGTCCCGCGCAGACCTTTAGTTCCCTCAATGAACTGTAGCTCCCCAGTGCCGGCAGCACTCATGCAGCCCCAGACCACGACACTCCCACCACCATGCTTGACTGTAGGCAAGACACACTTGTCTTTGTACTCCTCACCTGGTTGCCGCCACACACGCTTGACACCATCTTAACCAAATAAGTTTATCTTGGTCTCATCAGACCACAGGACTTGTTTCCATGTCCTTAGTCTACTTGTCGTCAGCAAACAGTTTGCAGGCTTTCTTGTGCATCATCTTTAGAAGAGGCTGAGTGGAACCTGTCTTGTTAAACTCATGTATGGTCTTGGCCACCGTGCTGCAGCTCAGTTTCAGGGCCTTAGCCTACGCCATCTTAATGTAGAGCAACACATTTTTTTTTTCAGATTCTCAGAGAGTTCTTTGCCATGAGGTGCCATGTTGAACTTCCAGTGACCAGTATGAGAGAGTGAGAGCGATAACACCAAATTTAACACACCTGCTCCACAATCGCACCCGAGACCTTGTAACACTAACGAGTCAAATGACATCGGGGAGAGAAAATGGCTAATTGGGCCCAATTTGGACATTAATATTTAATATATATATTTATGCAACCTATATATATATATATATATATATATATATATATATATGTTGTATAACATATATATATATGTGTGTGTGGTTTGTATAATAGTGGCAAACCATAATGTTTGTATGTATACGTATATATATATATATATATGTGTGTGTGTATATATGTGTGTGTGTGGTTTGTATAAGTTAGAGTGGCAAACCGTAATGTACAGTACAGCTGCTACAGATTCCAGATTTTTTTCCTATAAACTTTGATGGATAAAAAGCACAGAGGCAAAGACATTCTATCGCACTCAGGAGCAGGAGAGGTCAGCGTGTGCAGTTATTCACTTTTAGGCTTTTAGTACTTGGACTCTCTCTCACTTTCTCTATTTTGTATCTTTGGTAGCAGTTCCTCTGTGGCAGTAAAGAAATTGAAAACCGTGACTCACTGATAAGGAGCACAATTGGGGGGCCAGTCCGAGGGCTGTCAGATGGAATGTTCTGTCTGAAAAGACAAGAGAAAACAAAAGAAGAGCATGTCATGTTCCTCCAGAGTTTTTCAAACTTATCTGCAAGATTTTTGTCCCCAAGTGGCTCCTTAAAATGTAATTGTCCTATCTTGGGCTAGCTCTTTGTTCCTTAATAGCTTTATCCGAGAGGTTTGCTTAGTCAGCTGCTTTTTTGTAAATTTTATTTCCGAAAGAGTTGCTATATTTTATATATATATATATATATATATATATAATTTAATTTATACTATATTAATATATTATCTGATTTCAAGGTTTCAAGAAATGTGATGATACATTTTATGATACCATTGTTGTTAGATATTATTATTAATGTAAAACATGTTAATAAAAAACATGAAAAAAAGGCAACAACTGAACAAATTTGCTATAAATTTTGATTTTATGGTCGTATTTTATTAGAGTTTTATTATAATAGTATATGATAGCATAATTTTGATACCTACTGGGAAGTTTGCTATGATGTCTAGAAGTGTTGTCTCGGTAGTCATCTCACTAGAGTTTGAAACTAGATAATTGTGCATTTTTCTCTCTGTGGACCTTTGTGAGCGAGTGTTCATGGTTTATGTTTCTGAAATGCTCTTGGTCTCTAGAAGGCCATGGTCATGTGACTGTGGCTGACAGCCAGGGATATCTGTTTCTGTCCCACAGGGGTTTTGTATAAAAGAACTGAAGTTTGTGTTTCACACACAGTGGAGTGTGTGTTGTGTGCCGAATAATGAGCATCCAAGCCAGAGCTCCTCAAGAGACAGGTGGTCCTGCATCTGTGGAACTACCTGCCCTGTCCCAAAGCCAATGAAACAAGGGGAAAGTTTCTCAGGTCTGCCATCTTACTTTGACTGCAGTGTCACTCTGATGTGATTGCATAAGAGTTAATGCACTATGCAGCTGTGGTCTGAGTTTCTTCTGGGTTTGTTTGCAGCGCAGCATGCAATTCTGCCTTCTCCTTTGAGTTACTTTTGAGTGCTAAGATGATATGAAGAACAATCAATTGAAAAAGCAGGGGGAAAAAGGACAACAAACCATGAACATAACTTTCTAATCCATATAGCTGACTAGAATTTGTAAGTTTTATGAATAAAATATAAGGGATTTTAGGGCTTGTTTTTGAAAGAAGCCTTTTATACAGAAGGTGCTAGCAATACCAGGGTCATTAGTTTGAGTTTGTAGGCAATGCATATTGTACACTGAATGCAGTAGTCACTTATATCAAAGTGTCTGCCATATGCATTAATGTAATGGATATGGCTCAGGTTTCTAAATTTTTTTCGTCTATTTTATTATCTGGCAGCTTAAAAAAGTAAATCAAATCACCTTAAAAAGTACATCAAGTAATAGCACTCCTCTTCTCAACAAACCACGTGATTAATGCATAATGCATGTCTGCAGTGCAAACAGTGCAGGCTAGGTTAAGTATTGAAGTTTAAGACTTTGCTCAAATCCTTGACCCTAAGCATAAGCAATATTAATGATTAGTAATTAGCTCTTTGTTTTCTTTATTTTAGTATGCTGTACTGTTCAGTTCTGTGAATGGACTTGAGTGGTTAATCAAATAAATGGATGGCTGTTCATCTTGGCAGGGACAGCCACCCTTCACTTGAGTGTCTAATGCACTTAAATGCCAAAATTCTCTCAGACCTGGATGTCCAGTGAATCCAATTTATTTTATATACTGTACAGATTTTCATAACAGTACAGCTTAAGTGTTTCATGATCAACATTCACGACCCCTGCCAGCACAGTTGCAGAATTAAACTTTAGGAACTGACAGCTCTTCTACAGGACCTCCTGACCTCCATGATTTCAAAATCATTTGACATCCAATCTTAAATGTAAGCCGGCAGTTCTTCATTCCTAGAGTAAAGCTGTCACCTTTCCGCGTACATCACGCATGCAGTCTGCTTGAATTATTGATGGTTGACTACAACCTGATCCCATGATTCATTGTGCAAAAACATTTTGCTTTTAGGAAGAAATAGACATCTGCTGCCTGTTAAGTTCTGTGAATGGACTTGGATGGTTAATCAAATAAATGGATCTGTTCATCTTGGCAGGGACAGCCATTATTTGAGTTGATCTAATGCACTTAAATGCCAAAATTCTCATCAAAAGACAGCATGTCCAGTGAATTTCACAATTTATATTTATAGTTAAATGGTATTGACACAGTACAAACAGAGCTGTGTTTCATGATCAGCTAAATCTGTGTTGAATTGTGCCTGCACAGGCAAATTAAACTTTAGTAACTGACAGCTCTTCAGACCTCCTGACCTTCTATCATGATAGGTTATATTCAGCTCTTTGAAATCATCCACATCCTAGATCAGATTTTAATTTGTGTGATGAGGCTATCATAGATATCATTCACAGACATTGTAATACTGCATGAATAAATGGCAATCTTTGTGATTTGAGTTGAACAATTGTTCATATTATATAAATTTAAATATTTATATAAAATATAAGAAATTAATTAAACATCAATATATCTTTTTATTTTATTAAATGATTAATTTATATAGGTTTTGACCCTGTTTCAATAGGAATCTTTAGCATTTCTTTTGCTTTGTATATTTCTGGCAAAAACAGAGTATTATGTCAGTAAGCTGCATCATATATGTGGTATTAGGCATTAGCCTCTCATAAAAAACATTAATATGAAAGTGTACAACAAAACAAACACAAATTGCATGCATATTTTAATGCAGAAGTATTTAATGTAGAAGTATTTAAAAGTAACGTTGAAACATTTTCCCATGTGAGCATGCCAAGATATTTTAAAATGCACAAAATTAATTGAAAGGTTAGTAGTTTTAATTAAGACCTTAAGATGTGTTTTGAGTAAATAATTGGTCAAAGGGGTTGAGCAAGCAAAAAAGGTACATTGCTTTAGAGCAGTGGTGTTACTGAACATAGTTCCAGTGGCCTTTTGCTTGCATTTATCCTTTTCTTTCTCCCCCCTGCAAGGTTCTCCTGCTCTTTCCTGTGCTCAGACATTAAATGCCACCTGCTCGTGTGTCTCTGGGCAGTGCTGAAGAAGCAGGATGCCACCTGGCATTAGCAGTGTGTGTGTGTGTGTGTATAAGCCTCTGCCTGCAGTGTGTCCTCTGAGTTCAAACAGAACTGGGGCTCAACTCAAACTTTTCCACCCTGAAGAGGGAAGACAGCTGGGCAGAGCAGCTCGCTGTAAACATGACCGCCAGCAAGACATTTTCACTTCGTAGTTTCCGTCAGTTGAGCTTTCCGGTAATGGCTTCTACTTCTAGGTCTTCCTTTTTGAGTGTCAGGGTTATTTTAGTACACCTAGCCTGGAATCACAGATCTTAGTTGCGTGACTATATATATATATATATATATATATATATATATTAATGCTGTCAATCGATTAAAAAAATGAATCACATTAATCACAGTCATGGACTATGATTAATCACAGATTTAAAATACTAGGATCTACCTGTAAATGTGTAGAAATAAAGAAATGCATGACAAACTAGTTTAAGGAAACAGAACCTTTCACACTTCCGTCAGATATGAGACATAATCCTTATTATTCTTTTGTTTTTATTCAGCCATTGTCAGCCTTTATACTGGCAATAAAACGTTTACCAAGCCACATCACTTCTATCCCAGTATACATTTATCCAACTATTATCAAAAGTATTTCTACATAAATACAACAAAACATTTTCTTGCGACCTTATGTGAAGTATTTTGACAAAATGCATAATGACGAAGAATTGGACCTGTTCTGCAGCTGCATTAGAGCTAACATTAGCATCATGCTTCATAAGACAATTTATGAGATTAATAGTGCACTTTTACTCAGAACTCACTTGAAACCACCATCGAGTGCTTGTACTAATTAAATTTTGCGATCACATGTGAAAGTCGGTCGTTTGCTGTTGTTAAAATATGATATTTATATCCTTTTATATCGCTGCACAAATTAGCATATCAGATGTAACACTACATGTTCATCTCAAGAAAATCACATACAAATCCTATCGTAATTGCGCGTTTATTATCTTATATAATCTATAGTGGCTGTTGTCATGTTTATTTCTGCTGTGTAAAAGCCTTAACATGTATGCTCTGGCTGAAACTCACGTTGTTTGTGATGTTACAACCGCCTCTGAGTAATTCCACGAAACCGGTACGATTTGAGTCCCTCTGACCTTTTTAAGAGTATTTAATCTATTGGGTCACCAAAATCTATTTTTAAATATTTTCTTATTAATTGAAATGTCTCCTTTAATATGGTTTAAACACATGACATACATTTTATCTATATATTAGAAATTATCTTGTTTTTATTTTCAGTTGACATCACCTATTTTGTCATGTCCCTCGTGGCCTTCTATGAAAGTGTACTTGAGATATGAATAATAAAATTAGAAAAAAGTCCATACATTTTGCTTTTCTCATCAATATATATCTGTGCTTTTTTGCAGATAATATTTTTTGCTGGTAAAGTAAATTCATGATTATTCATTAAAATCATATTATTTAGTTCTGTACCTCAGTAACCCCTCAACCCCGTTACACAAATCATTCTCCCCCCATAAAAAGAAATGAACTCATACTTATGTGACATCAATAATAGGAAGTGACATCATATAACTCTTCTGAACAACATCATGAGCAGACATAAGCAAGTTACCACCTTCTTTTATAACTATAACATTATTAATATTGTGATTGTCAAGCTTAACGACTCAGCCCCGTTACATCAAATAAAGATAGACAACTATTTATTGTGAAAATCATCTTTTTTATTTTAACAATATACATGATTTCTTAATATCATGCATACCATGTGCTCTCCTGTTATTCACTACATTTAGGGCATGGGCTGTTTTGAGCAAAAAATCTCAACTCCGTCACACTCAACCCCATTATTTATTTGATCATAAGGGGGTTGTGAGATTGTGATGGGGTTGTATTTGTAACACTTTGGTTCTGAAGTTATCCAGTAATTTAAATGAATTATTATATTTGATCAAGAATCTTTTACCACATGCATATGTTGAATGTAGTAATTTCCATGTTAAAGCTATGTGTGTGTGTGTGTGTGTGTGTGTGTGTGTGTGTGTGTGTGTGTGTGTTCTACCCCATAATGTCAATGTGAACGAAGTTTGTTTGAAATCTTTGAAAATGTATTACAAATAAAAAACAGAAGAAAAGAAAAGAAATCCAATGTACATCAGTATTCACAGACTTGGCTCAATACTTTGTTGATGCACCTCTGGCAACAATTACAGCCTAAAGTCTTTTTTGAGTATGATGCTACAAGCTTGGCACATCTATTTTTGGACGGTTTCTCCCATTCTCCTTTGCAAGACCTTTCAAGCTCCATCAGACTGGATGGGGAACATCGGTGTGTCGTTTTTCAGATCTCTCCAGAGTAATTCCATCGGGTTCAAGTCTGGGCTCTGGCTGGGCCAATCTAGGACATTCACAGAGTTGTCCCGTAGCCACTCCTTTGTTATCTTGGCTGTGTGCTAAGGGTTGTTGTCCTGTTGGAAGGTGAACCTTCTGCCCAGTCTGGGATTCTGAATCATTATCATTAATGCTATCTCAATATTTTGGTGCACTGAGCTTTTTTTCTTCTCTGACGAGTCCCTTAGTCCCTGCCGCTGAAAAATACATCCACAACATGAGGCTGCTACCAGCACACTTTACTTTTGGGATGGCACTTTGCAGATGATGAGCAAAGCTGGTTTCCTTCAAACATGATGCTTGAAATTGAGGTTTATCAGAAAATATTGCCTGAGGTAGTCTGAGGGTTCTTTAGGTGCTTTTTTGCAAATGCCAAGTGTGTTTTTAATGTGTCTTCATGGAGGAGAGGATTGAGTCTTGCCACATTGTCATAAAGCCCAGATCGGTGGAGTGTTGCAGTGATGATTGTCCTTCTGTGTTTCTCCTAGTATGATCATGGAGGTGGAGGATGATCGGGTTCTTGGTCACCAGTCTAACCAAAGCCCTTCTCCATCAGTTGCTTAGTTTGTCGGGAGGCCAGCTCTAGGATGAGTCCTGGTTGTTTCAAACTTCTCCCATTAAGGGTAAAAGAGACTACATGCTTCTGTGACCTTTCAATGCTGCAGACATTTTTCTGTACCCTTCCCCAGACCTGTGCCTCATACAATCCTGTCTTGGAGGTCTACAGACAATTCCTTGGACTTCATGGCTTGGTTTGTGCTCTGACATACACTGTTACCTGTGGGACCTTATTTAGAAAGGTGTTTGCCTTTCCAAATCATGTCCAATCAACTCAATTTCCCACAGCTGGACTCCAATCAAGTTGTAGAAACATCTCAAAGATGATAAGTGAAAACAGGATGCACCTCAGCTCAATTTTGAGTGAATACTTATGTACATGTGATTTCTTATGTTTTTTATTTGTAATAAATTAGCAAAGATTTTAAACAAACTTCTTTCACATTGTCATTATGGGGTATTGTTTTTAGAATTGTGTGGGAAAGAATTGAATCCATTTTGGAACAAGGTTGTAACATGACAAAATGTGGACAAAGTGAAGCGCTGTGGATACTTTCCGGCTGCACTGTACAGGGGTGTTGTATGTTGGAGGAAAACCAGAGCCTGCATGCTTCATGTGCTTCTCTGTGTGGAGATCTTGAAAGCGGTGTGGGCCAGATATTAAATGCCACACAAGTTATGTTTTATTTTGATGACCTATTTATTCAGTTTATAATCTTCTAATGTATACTATCTTATTGTTGTTTTTCCTGCAGTCGGATTAATAAAACTCACACAATGAAAAACAGTGTTTATAGAATTTGAATTTGAGTAAAAAAAAAACTATTTATATGTTCAGCTTTATTTGTCTCTTCAACCCCGTTACCATCTTCAACCACGTTACCCTAGTCTCAACCCCGTCAAATCTACATTTTTATTAATTATTTTTTTAAGTTTATGAAAAAGTAATTTAATGTTTGTTGAGCCCAGTCTGAAATTTTCAGATTAATCATAAGAATACTGATTTTAGTTACAATTCTGAAGTTAACCCACTTCTTTGATCAAAAAATGATGAGGCTGCTGTCACAAAAAAATTAATAATTTCAGGCTTTAGTATAGCAAAAGTGTGAGATTTTAGGTACCTTTATATGTGCAAATACTGAATTAGTGCTAGGGACTACTGATTCATAGGGAAATTTTGATTTCATTACAAATACATTTTATGATCATATTCAGAGAGCTCCCAAAGTTTCCATAACGTGTTTGAAGATTAAAAGTGCCCATATCTTAAAAATAATGACCAATAATAATAGGGATTGTATGCCTGAGGTGGGAAAATATGTTTTCCAGGAAGTTAAATAAGTCATTAATGCTGTGGGGTGTTCAGAAAAGTTATATTTTTTGGTAAACAATCTAAAAATTTAGATGGGGTGTACTCATTTTTGCATCACCCTATTTTGAGTAAAACTGAAAATGTTGTTCTCTAAGTTATATTATTAACCTTACTTTCATGTTATAAGTTAAACAGATGTTATATAAAACTTAGTCTTGTCAACATTTTGGAAAATGTTTTTGTGTTCATTGAGATATTGTTTAAATGTTACTTTTCAAAGGGGCGTACTCATTTACGCTGAGCACTGCATATTTATATACACATATATAAATATATATACACATATTTGTGTACAGTCATGGCCAAAAATATTTGCACCTTGGTAAATATGATCAAAGAAGGCTGTGAAAATTAATCTGCATTGTTAATCCTTTTGATCTTTTATAAAAGATGCAAAAATCTAAACTTTCATTAGATAATAAGAATTTAATATGGGGGGAAATATCATTATGAAATAACTGGTTTTCTCTAATACACATTGGCCACAATTAACAGCATTCTTTTATTCAGTACTTTTTGAAACCTCCATTTGCCAGTTTAACAGCTAATTTTCTCCTATAATGCCTGATGAGGTTAGAGAACACCTGACAAGAGATCAGAGACCATTCCTTCATATTACAAATACATTTTATGATCATATTCAGAGAGCTCCCAAAGTGTCCATAACGGGGTTGAAGATTAAAAGTGCCCATATCTTAAAAATAATGACCAATAATAATAGGGATTGTATGCCTGAGGTGGGAAAATATGTTTTCCAGGAAGTTAAATAAGTCATTAATGCTGTGGGGTGTTCAGAAAAGTAATATTTTTTGGTAAAAATCTAAAAATGTAGGTGGGGTGTACTCATTTTTGCATCACCCTAATTTGAGTAAAACTGAAAAATGTGTAATCTAAGCTATATTATTAACCTTACTTTCATGTTATAAGTTAAACAGATGTTATATAAAACTTAGTCTTGTCAACATTTTGGAAAATGTTTTTGTGTTCATTGAGATATTGTTTAAAATGTTACTTTTCAAAGGGGGTGTACTCATTTACGCTGAGCACTGTATATTTATATACACATATATAAATATATATACACATATTTTATACAGTCATGGTAATTATTTGCACCTTGGTAAATATGATCCAAAGATATAGCTTGTAGAGGCTTTTGCATTGGAACTCTTCATATATAAATGTTTTTTTCTTGACCTTCATGTAACAAGCAAAAAAAGTTGACTAAACAACTCTGACGACATAAAAAGTGCTTTTAGCTCAACAAACGCTTGTAAATGTTGACTAAATGAATCCTGAAAACAAGTGCATTATTCTTTGGCTGCACAGTGCAATATGGCATTCAACATAAGCAGCCATCTGCAAAATTAGCATAGCACATCCTTTCATTTTTACACATCCCTTCTTTTTCCAGCACCGCCATGTCAAATCAATGTCAAATTTAAATGTTAATAGAATCTTAAATTATTCACCGTGTAGTTTAGCCCCTTTGACCTATTCCTCAGTGTGGAGTGAGTCTCAGTGCTTTTCCAGAATATATCAGAAGAAGGTGGCTTGTCCTTTTCCCTCGAGTGTGTATACATTTCTTTCATCTGTTCCCGAATACTGGCAGTCTGATTGGAAACTGCGGCATACTTTGTATTGATATATGGACATTTTCTTATTAAATTACTAGGGACAGCTGATGACACTGAAAGCTGGTTAGCTGCTAGTCAAAAGCAACGGATTACACCTGCAGACTGTTCCAGCTTGAACTGTCCTGCACTCTCACTACCTTTAAGGTTAATTTGAACACAGTTATGCTGGATTTTATAAGTAATGATGTAAATGATGACAGATAGTACATTTTTAAATATGCGATGCCTTCTAATATACCTTGTTTGTAGGTGTCAAATTGGCATTTCATTCCACCTCTTGAGAAATGGTTTTGACATGCACTCCACATTGTTAATAAACATTGGATATTAACAGAATATTAATGTTGGTTGCAAGATACAGAAGAATAAGCTCAAAAGTGGTCACACAACGTGAGGACATAGTTGTGTGGCGCTTTTCATCTGGTGTATATTTTGAAGTAGTTTTTCATCAAGTTTAGGTTTTCGAATTTCTATCAAAGTTGAGTTACTGTAAAAAAAATGACATTTTGCTTTATAACAGTTAATCAGATGATAGAGACAAGATTGTTCACAATTTAGCCTAACATACACTTCTGTGCTAGTAATACACGCAGTGCACTCACAGAATCGTGAGTAAAATTGGACCAGATTTGCCATATTAAAACTGGTGGTTACGTGAAATAATCCAGAATCAAATCACTAAGGGTGCTTCTGAAATTATTGAGGGTTTCTAGCTTTAATAATCTACTTTCACATATCATATTTTTGTCCGGTCTAATATAATGATGTCAATAATTGCAGTTTTGAATGTGAATCCCACATTTATATGTGGATTAATTTGCAGCGTGTGGTCGCTGGTCCTCTAAGCAGCATGAAAAACAAATATTTTAATTTATTTAAATTTTGCATGGATAACATAGACTAGAAAGCACACAAAGAGGGCACCCTTCATAACCTCTACAATCTGTGACTCGTCTTAGTCCAAAGCAATCTCACACAGTTCCCTTATAATCAACGAAGCTCTCTACACTACACTAAGCAATGAATCTCTTATATTGCGTCTACACTTTGTTATAGTGAAAGGAGCGTGCAAAACTCCACATGGAACAAAAAGTCCATTGTTTTGAATCATTCTGAATGGATTCTGACTTAAGCGAATCTGATTGGTCATTCAAGAAATTAACAGATATGTCTGTGATAGTCTACATTGCTCAATGCTGCAAAAACAGGCATGTTGTAAATAGAAACCTCTGAAGCTCTCCAGTGCAATACAAATATGCACTGGAGCGTTTGCCAGATGTGTATGTTATTATATTACTAGTTGCCATATCAATACTATATTGAGAAAATATTGCACCAAAATGCAAAAAAATCTTTGGAAAACAGATGAATATTTAACACTTGCAAAAGTGAATTTCTTACTGGAGAATTTTTTTCAAACTTTTTAGTATTTATTCAAATTGAAACAAATTTTCTATCATTTTAATCTGCAATCTGTTATTTAACAGACTGCTTACTTTAATGCATAGCCAACGAGTCTAGTCGGCTTAAATCCCAGTTGCACAGGTGTTACAATGTGCTCAGCTATATGTTATCCTATGACATTAGCAAATGTACACTACCAGTCAAACGTTTTTGAACAGTAAGATTTTGAATCTCTTCTACTCACCAAGCCTGCATTTATTTGATCCAAAGTACAGCAAAAACAGTACAATTTTGCATTATTTGTACTATATAAATAGCTTCAATTTTAATATATTTTAAAATGTAATTTATTCCCGTGATTTCAAAACTGAATGTTTAGCATCATTACTCCAGTCACACGATCCTTCTTAAGTCATTCTAATATTCTGATTTGCTGCTCAAAAAACTCTTATTAGTATTATTATTATTATGTTGAAAACTGCTGAGTAGAATTTTTCAGGTTACTTTGATAAATAGAACATTGAGAAGAACAGCATTTATTTGCAATGGAAATATTTTGTAACATTGCAAATGTCTTTATCATCACTTTTATCAATTTAAATCAATTTATTTCCCCCCCAAAATTATACTGACACCAAGATTTTGAATGGTATAGTGTATAATGTTAGATATTTTTTTTCAGATAAATGCTTTTTATCGTTCTATTCATCAAAGAATCCTGAAAAATTGACTCAACTGTTGTAAATATTGAAAATAATAATAATAACAAAATGTTTCTTGAACAACAAATCCGCATATTAGAACGATTTCTAATTTCATATGCATGTGTGTTGACGATGTGTCCTATAGTGTGACGGAGAAATGTAAACATAAATATATATATATATATATATATATATATATATACACTCTAACATTGAAGATAAACCTCTCACGTACTATTTGTAACTCTAAGAATGCAGATATATTTTCTCATGTTATTTGTATGTTAAGTTTTTTTTCTACATGTTTTTGCTGTGTAACACCATTGGACACAATCAATTTTTTATGAGTTAACAACCCAAATACAGGTTTTTAGGTATTTTGAAAAAAAATGCATATTCCATCATTTAACTACATCAGAGCTTACAGCAGGTCTGTATTTAAAAGTTATGGTTAAAAATCAGTTTCCCTGGAGAAAATAAATATATTGGAAACAACTGTGAGCCTGTGCAGAATGGCGTTGCTGTCCAAATAGAGTGTTCCAATTTTCTGACTTATTGAGTTGCATGACAGTTGGGATGTTGCCTCAGAAGGCAGCTGACTTTGTCTTGGAACAGATCTCCCATGTAGTCTTGTTTTAAAGTGACAGCAGCGGCAGGGAGGGCAAAGTGAAGCCCGGAGAATCAAATTAGCCGGTGGATGTGTTTCCGCCAGAGTCTTTGGTTAACATGGAACAGCGCTTCAGTACGCGTATCACCCTGACCTTTAGAAGAATTATGGCTAGTCTGCAAGATGGCCATCTTCCATACTCAACTCTCTTCTTCAAGCGTCTTGCTGTTCAGCCAAACGTGGCCTTTCCAGCTCGTGGTTCAGGACTTGTTAAATGTAATAGAGCTCCTAATGCCCAGACTTCCATCTGGCCAAGGTCAGGTCCCTGACATTAATGGATTCCAGCACTCATTAAATTTATTTAAATCATGTCTCTCCGGCCAGGCGGTGCAGTGGGGGGTGGGAACCTTATCCGAGGAAAAGGTCTTCAGACTTTTGCTCTGTCAAATCGCACACCGGGGTGGATCCCATCTGCAGATTTAAGGGGGGGACCAAGGAGAACTCAAAATGTTTATTCGCAAAGAACACCTTGAGCTTTTACGAGTGTGGTGAGGTAGGCACTAAAAAGTTATTAAGATGGGAATAAATCTTAATGTGTAAGCAGTTTCACAGCTGTTAGCGAGAAAAGCGGGGAATTAATGAATATCAGCAAAACAAGCGTCTAACTCTAGCTATGCATGTCACTAATCCTATTTACTGATCTGGTAAAACTAATAAACCAACACGTTACAAGAGTGTGCTTCCGGTACGACCAATTAGGTTTCAAAGAACAGCAGGTTTTGTAAGTGTCATAAAATCTAACCGTAATGACATGGGAGGGTTACAATTGTTTTATAGAAGAGTAAACAGCATCCCTGAGAGCCAAAATCATGTCCCTTGTTTATTTCAGTCTTTTTACACTGACTGAGCAGGGAGCCACTGGAGTGCCATGCCATAATCGCAAGTCATGATTACAATGGCAAAATGAAACCTAACTGGGCATGATGTGACATGTTTCTAATGATTTAGTTAATAATTTGTTTGTTCACACAGAACATATAAATGGTATGAGGCCTGACAGCCAATCAGATAGTATTTTATTTAATATATAGTTATGTGGAGTGGCACTGATGGCAAGAAACTAAATGTAAGGGGGCAGCCTGTTTGATCAAAATCTGACTGCTTAAAATATCTTATTGTGAATAATTCATGAGATCTATCATTTTTAATTAACCTAGCATGAAAAATAGCTAGTTTTAAATGTCTGTATGTTTCTTCAGATGATGATTATTTTGGCATCTTCTTGACTATATACAACAATCAGAATCATACAACATTATTGTCATTTTGACATTCTTCTGAATTGATATTCAGTTTGTTGCCTTAAATTATATTTTACCTTGATTTATATATATATATTCCTATATATGAATTATACTGTATACATTTCTATCCATAAATTAAATGTGCTTTCACTTTATTTTGATGGTCCCTTCAACATATTTTGTTGACTATAAATAATGTTGCACCTACATATCTACTAACTCTCATTAGAGTGTCAGTAGACTGTTAGGGTTAGAATAAATTGACATGGACATGCAAAGTTACTTATAGTCTGTAGACTATCTGTTGGGATACTATCACAATAAAGACTTAGCAGATATTGAGTGGTTACTCCACCCCAAAATGAAAATGTTGTCATTATTTAGTTATCTGCATGTCGTTCCAACTCCATAAAATCTTTGTTCTTCTTCGGAACACAATTTAAGATATTTTATATAAAACCCAGGAGGCTTGTGACTGTCCCATTGACTGCCACATAAATAACACTGATGAGGTCCAGAAAAGTGTGAAAAGCATCGCTAGGGTAGTCCATCTGTCATCAGTGGTTCAATCTGAATTTTATGATGCGACGAGGGCTACTTCAAAAATATTGCTGTTGGGGCTAAATTATATCCAGTTTGCTATGAGATGTCAATAGAGGGTATTATTTCAATACTTGGTTCTTACTGAAGGTAAGAACAAAATGTTTTTTGTCACATACTGACAGAAAAATGTATCGCTTTGGATAAAAGCGTCTGCTAAATGCATAAATGTAAATGTAAATGAAGGGCCGGTGTGGATACATAAGACAATAGTTGTTGTGAAATGCTAGTGAAATGGAAATAGTATTTGTCAGGATGCTTTGAAAAGGTTTTTTCAAAGAAAGGGTCCAATAAGGCAAAATCAACATGAGGAAGATGCAAGTGAAAGTGCTTTCTTTGGTTGAACATTGACCTTGCGTTTTCTTTTCCACTAAAGCACAATTTTACAATGTCAGTGCTTATACAGCCTGATGTCTTTTACTCCGAGTGTCGTAGCTCTTCACAAGCCATGGCAGGTGATGAAAAGCAATTCTTCCGCCTCTCAAAAACATGCAAAGTGAAGGGGTATCATACAAACAGCCTCAAACAGATTCAGAGCTGGCACGGTGATAGCGCAGCACTCATGCCCCGCACCCGCCCTCCAGCTGAGCATTTTAATAATGCCGTCTCAGAGGAACACAGTCAAATATTAGTTTCCCCCAACTCCAGCCGCCTTCCCTCCCTCCGGCCCTGATCGGCATCTTCCTCTCATTACAGCTCAGGGATTGATGATTTTGTTTCATGAGCGTCTAGATTGAGAACGGATGGATGGAGGGTTAATAAAACATGAGGAACATTAGTATTCACCTCATACTTCCCTCTACAGCAGGTCCACTGTGGCATCTTTCCTCTCCTGCCATCCCTCAGATGTTCCAGTGCCAAATGCTTCAGCGGCGGGCTGGGAATTGGAGGGAACAGGAACAAGTTCTGCTTCCACAAGACCTTTGTTGCTCATCAACAAATAAACTCACATCTGAATGACCAAAGTGTCCACATAGAAATCGTTGCTTGCTTTTAATGCAAATAGACTTTATTTTTCTGGATAATAACATATTCATTAGCTAGTGCCAAGGGTTGAGAACTTTTCTGTGATATGCATCTGCAATGAATCCTAAATGAGTGTATTTTACTCTAAATTTAAAGCGATACACACACACACACACACACACACACACACACACACACACACACACACATACACTGGTATACAATACTGTGCAATTTGATATTTTTAAGGTTGTATTGTAGCCTAGCCGAGACATTGTTTTTCAAGGTGCAATTATAAGTGACTAGAACCCCAGGTAATTTGTATATTTCCCGCAAGGAAAAAGACATGTCCTCCATTTTTTTATTTTAATTACCTTTTATTTTGCCTCTATGGGGGAAAAAAACATTGGACTTGGAAATATCTTGGAAAATGGGTAATTAAGAAGAGCTGCATTATACAACGCAAAAAAACAACATAATGATTGAAAATAAGTCTTATATTGTAAATTACCCTGCAATTTTTGCAATTATGCTGACGGGATCTCCGGGGTTTGATTCTCTTATTACAATCCAGCTGGGAACATTATCTTCGGTCACTTCAATAGTCAATAGCACACAATTAATTGCCCAAACGAAAGGTCTGTTTAATAATTCAAATTGCCGTTTGTGTGAATTAAACAGAGGGCTATCTTGGCTCTATCTGAAGAGTTTTTGTTCACGGGAGTGAATGGCTCGCCGCCTCTCGCTCAGCATACACTGGCAAAGCTCTGGAGATCACACGGACATTTATGGCTTTTTGTGATTGAGTCTTCATTGGAGTGAGGCAATTTGAATGTATTTTTTTACCTCCTGTTGTGCTTGTTTACTGCAGGTTTCAGACTTCTCAGATGAAAATGCTTGCACCAAGCATCTAAAAAATTCAGCAGCAAGATGAACCATCTAAAATGAGTTTCCTGACACAGTCACTTCCTGTGGGCTTGGTGTAATGTAAGTACAGGCTTGCTGTGTCTGAAACGTAAGGCAGTCACAGACTTACCAGGCAGTGTTTTTGTCAACAATCTCATGGTATTTTGTTACTGTTTTAAGTCTGGAGAATTGGTATAATCTCATAATAATAAATGTTGTACGTTTTGTATGATTCATACATTTTTGTTCATGTTTGTATCTGTATTCGCACCAGTAACAGTTAAGGGGTGGACTTTCAGGCTTTAAAAAAAAAATAGATTTATAAAATAAAATTTGTGTTTTCATACAATTTCAGTTTCATATGAAATTGACACTTTATATTATAGTTACATTTTTCTGTGGGATAGTTTCCTGAAAGAAAGTTCAGGCTTTCAAGACCATAATACCATAATATTAATGTACGTTTAAAACCTATTACGGATCAAGCGTCCCGCCGGCGGGACATCCAGTGTGTTAGGGGTTAAAAAACAAAAACTCAAAAACAAAAAGCTGAACATGTCATATATCCTTGGAAAGTTGAGATTCTTGTGATTTGAACGATGTAAACCATTTTAAGATACAATCAACACAGCAGGTACAATCCGTGTCTTTGTCAGACCACCAACAACTAAATAAACAACAACAAAACAGAAGGAACTCAACTATGAAGCCTCCTGATAGTCCACTGATCCATAACATTCCAACAAAAATGGTGTTACACTGTAAAGGGTCCAGGCTATCCAATTCAGTGCAATACTTAGTCCCTAACACGTGCATTTGTTGATAAACATCCACAGAATGTAGTAGTATAATTTAAAATTAGCCGACGGAGCTATTGAACATTTAGCGTTTTCTATAATGTAGCATATGTTCACATGTAAACATTACAGATTTGTTTATGTCAAAATGGCTGCTGAACTCTGGTCTTTTGATTGAACCAATAGGTGCATCTTTGAGGGGTCAACAGTTAGTGGTAGCCAAAGAGCGTCCAGCGTTGGAGATGGGGCCGCCCTCTCTTTGATGGACAGTAGATCGATCCAGTTGCATTAGAGTCTGCAAATGACTGTCGTATCTGATAGCCAATGAGCTTCTGAACAGATTTAGTTTGCCGCATTAGGGGGTCGGCTCATGTTAGCAAAGTTTTTTGCAAAGTTATCAAAAGTTTGTGTGCAGAGGTTACAGTGATCCACACGTCGAGTGCACAAACTTGTGCTCCGAGAGAGTTTACGGGATTTAAGATGGTTAGAGGTCAAAAATGGCTAATAGAATGAGATTTTTTCACTAAGAAGTTGAACAATGTGCTCGGCATGACAGAGATGACATTTTTGATGAAGAGAGTGATGTTTCGTCCATTGAAGCAGAGGGGTTGTTTTTGGATGGATGAGCCTTTTTTGGAGGAGACTTTTACTTTAAAAAATTACGTGTTTTATTATATTATATACTTATATTTATGTAAATTATACATATAGTTATGTATCGTATACATATTTTAGAGTACATGTTGAGTTACTGTATGTGTTTGTTTTTAGATGTTACTGCTAACTTCCAATGTGTGTGTGTGTGTGTGTGTGTTTATGTGGTTTATGAGGACACAAATTTGTATAATGACATGGGTATGACAAGTATTACAAGGAGAAGGTGATTTGTGAGGATATTTTCAGTGTCCTCATAATTCAAAACATTTATAAATCATACAGAGTGAGTTTTTTTGGGGGAAAGTAGAAATGCACAGTCTCATGTGAGGGTTAAGTTTAGGTGTAGGTTTGTTGTAGGCAATAGCATATACAGAATATATAGTTTGTACAGAATAAAAACCATTACGCCTATGGAGAGTCCCCGTAAACCATAAAAAACAATGTGTGTGTGTGTGTGTGTGTGTGTGTGTGTGTGTGTGTGTGTTTTATACGTGTTTGTGTTTTGATGTATTTTTGCAAACTTCTGTTGTGTGTGTTGCTTTTTATATCACAGACAATCCTCTGACATTGAATCGAATGAAGTCTGAAGTCAGCAAAAAGCCATATACTGAGGGACATGACAGCAAAAAATTGTCAAAAGCACTATAATCAGAATCAAGGAACACACAAGGAATTTGTCCTAATGACAGGAGCGTCCAGTGAAGAAGAAAGTACTCACATAGTGCAGACATGCATGATAGTGCAGACATACATAGGAATAACACAGAAGAAATTGAATATAACACCAATATAAGAAAAAAAACTGAAATTAAATAATATACTATGTACAGAAATATAAGTATAGTAAAAAATGTAATTAGATTATAAATTAGAAACAGATATGTTATTAACAAGTGTACACATTTTGGATTATATGTATAAATGTCACAATAATGTGTTTATGCTTCAGTTACTATGTGTCAGCAATTATTGACAGTGAATCTGGAAACTGAGTAGCTCTAAGTGTAACCTTTCATTAGAGCCCAAAATTATGACTGTACATTAAAGCATTCAATAATTACAGCATTGTATGTATCTCCAAGTGTCTTTTTTTGGGAAGCGCCTAGACAAAAACTTTGATAAACGTGTCTAAATCACTAATTTTCTAATACATTGTTTATCAAATGTGAAATTTGGATTGTTAAGGCTTCATTATGTGATCCCATTGTATTCCCAGCTAATTGCTCCCAGCTATAGTCATCTGCAGGCTTCTATTTACAAAAAAAAATGTAGGCGGATTTCAGTAAGACTTACAGTGATTCTGACTGTTGAGAAACGAACCTCAGATTGTCACCTTTTAAAAGAAACCAAAACTAAACTAAACATGAATTTAATCCAAATGGTTCAAGAACAGCATGCATTTACTTTGGGTATGCCTTTTTAGGCATTTTAGACTAATTTAACAGGAATTGTAAAGGGTCTAACATTTATTTGATGACAAATTCAGTGATGACAGCAATTATTTCCCAACTATTTTTTCTTGTTCTTTTTAGTGAAACTAAAATGTACAGAGCAAGCAGTGTAGACCAATTCCCAAACAAACGATTCTCCAACCTGTTCTTTTTTTGTGAATCAAACACATATAGCGCAATCAGTATATCGTATGATTTCTGAATGAGTGACTGTTTTGAACTGGTTCTTTTTAGTGAATCAGACATATTCAGTACAACCAATGTAGTCCGAATCCTAAACAAATGAATCTCTCGAGTCAGTTATTTTTATTGAATCTAAAACACAACTTAATCAATGTAGTCAGATTCCTGAATAAATTACACTCTTGAGATGGGTCTTTTTAGTGAATCAAACACTTACGGCAAAACAAGTGTAGTCAGACGCCCTAACAAATGACTCTTGTGAAATTATTCTTACAATAAATCGAACACATACAGTGCAACTAGTGTAGTCAGATTCCCAATTCCTAAATTCCTGGTTCTTTTTAGAGAATCAAATATAGCTTTAATCTGATTGTGAGACTTCAAGACTGACTGATTCATATGACAATATGTTGTTAAAGATAGGCACATTTTACCAGTAGTATTATTATTTTTTAATAAATTAAATATTGATCACATTTGTTTGTACATTATTGTTGTTTAAGAAGAAAAGCCATTACAATTATATTTTGCCAATTTTACATTTTTGTATTATTGAAAATCTCATAATTGGCAATGGAATTGCTTTAAAAAAGAAAGAAAAAATTACCCTTACTAATTTTTTATTCCTTATTAATTCAGAACAAAAAGAGTTGTTAACTGGAATCTTTTTCCAGTTACAGACACAGCCTTTGTGTTTTGGCCTAGAAAGAGAAAAACAGCTCTCATTTGGCCTTGAGATCACAGCGTGGTCCAAATACCCACAGATATCCCCCCAAATCAGAGCGCCAGTTTAGCATCAGAGCGTCAGAAATGACAAGCGAATAAAACGCCAGTGTGTTTAAAAGGTCACACAGATACATTCTACATATGTCCTTCCATCATTTGCACCTCTACCTGGGCTCTGTCGCTTTGGCTTTAGGTAGCTTCGTCTGACAGCCTTGGAGAGTGACAGATAAGAGGGAATAATTAATTTATCAGAGGAGACCAGACTCTAATCCCCTGTGTCCCGGTGATAAGGTTGTTTTTTTCGCTCTCTCTCCTTCTTTTAGATCTCTTCTGGTGATAGAGAGCTCTCCCTCAGCAGGTTCCCTTTAATAAACCTGTCAGAGAGGCCAGGGAGAGCCCGTCCAGAGCAGGTTATCTCCTCACCGCACACCCACGTCTCCCCCTGACAGCGACTGGCTGGTCGCTCGACAGCCCTTTGAAACCTCAGGAGCGCCGGGCCGCCTTCTGCAGGCCTTCGAGGTAGCCCTGTCATTTGAACTGGCTAATTCCATCATCAGGGGGGCAGAAAGGGCCAGAGTACTTGGCGGCTGACAGACCCGTCGGCACAGGCGAGGTATGGAACTCGACGGGGGTTGAATTTATTAAAAAATATTTTGTGAGGGATCTAAATACTGAGGGATTTGTTTTCTCTTTTTCATGTTCCTCTTCTTTCACTTTCCAGCCATCGCTTTGGGTTTAAACGCGGGCATCTCTCCTGAGGTGGTTGCGCTTGTTTCATATTGTGTGTGTGGATTCAACTGCTCGCGGTGTGAGAAGCTTTTGTGTGCCTGGTTTCTCCATCTGTGCAGGTCTTTCTGGCAGTGCCAGTCTGGATCTGTCTGGCCTGCACAGCACAAAATGTGTGTGTGTGAAGAGATGAGGTCAGTAATGAAGGTTGATATCATGTGGGAGTGTAAGCAGACAGAGTCTTTAATAAATAATAACCTGTATGATTGAAGCTTAGCCAGGTTCTGTACACAGGTGGACATAGCCTTGATTTCTGGGAAATATATTAAAATCCTTTTCAAAAGACGTAATTGAAAACCCAGGGACAAGATTAACAAATTGGCGGTTGTGGAATTTGAAGGTTTATGAATAACAATGCTCCAACTATATTGTTTTCTCATGAATATTTAAAATGTCAAATATTAATCAGTGTATATTCTTTTATATTTAAAGTGTCTGCTAAATGCATAAATGTTATGATTTTTCAGATTCAATACATCACTATATACCATTATATTCTGTATGTTTATTATTTTTGATCATATACCATCTGATAATTACTAAAGAAAGATATTTAATCTGTTCAAACCTGTGATTTTGGCATTGCTAGTGCTATGCTTGATTCCAATCTATTTAAAGTCAGATGAAGTGAAAATGCACCTATTTTTTCAAATGCATCTTATTTATGCTATTATGAATAATTCACCAATAAATTTTTTTGGTGAGCTTGTAATTTTTTATCAAATATCATCCCTTAATCTTCCGGTTAGGCTTCTCCAGCCATTTCACTCATATAAAACCCACTTCCTTCTTAAGTAAGATTCATATCTTTTTTAAATCAGGGTTGTCCAATCCTGCTCTTTGGAGGGCCAGAGTTCAGTGTCCTGTAGAGTTTGGTCCCCAAATCCAATTAAACACACCTGAACCAGCTAATCGTGGTCTTTAGGATCACTAGAAACTTCCAGGCAGGTTAAAACTAATCTCTGCAGGACACTGGCCCTCCTGGAGTAAAGTTGGACAGTGCTGTTTTAAATATATTGGGTTATACTTTATTTTAAGATGTCCATCAGTGTAATTACATACTTAAGTACTGAGTAATATTAATTTACTTATTATACTAACTATATGGTTAGGGTTTGGTTTAGGGTTACTTGCATGTAATTATAATAGTAAGTACATGTAACGTGTAACAAGGACACCTTAAAATAAAGTGCTGCCATATATTGCTTTTAAAAAAAATGCTAAATGCTCTTGCAAAAATGGCTTAAACCAGTCTTTGTTGGTCTAAGCTGGTGGTCCAGGCTGGTTTATTTTGTAAGCTAGCTGTCATTTGTTCATTCTAGGAACTAGTTCCAAAGTGTTCTTTGATTTACAAATGAAAACAATATGTGTTCTAAAGTCATCTTAAAACATCAAACATGTGATATTCATCGACTGGATGAAATCATAGTCTGGAGTTACAAAATCTAATTCCGTTATCATCATACGTGATTTTCTATAAAACCTGTCAGCTCAAATCTGCAGACTGGCTCTGATTTTCGGAAAATACTGTCAACTTGCCCAGGCTGTAAATCAGAGCAAAAATCTGGGCAAAAATTGTATAGTGTATTCCAGTCAACTCATAATTTAAAAAATTAAAAAATACAATCTGTTGGTCATCTGTAACACTACTTTTACTTTAAATCCCAAATGGTTTTCCAGCTGGCTACTGCTTTTGTTACTTGGATGCAAACTGGAACTTTGAGGAGAAAGCTAGTTCATTGGAGAGTGAAGTCTGTTATCATATTGCGGCTAATCAAATTGACTGATCCTTTTGTTGCTCCGCTATTGATTTGTTTTGTCTGCTGCAGGACTCTCTCAAAACAAGAGACGAAAGTGTCTGGTGGGTAAAGATCATTCCAAGGTCAGTGGTGAGTGATTCGGTCCATCCCAAGACCCATGTCAGTCTTGTTGGCAAACGCCAGCTCTTCTCCCTCTTTCAATCAGGCAGTCGGCTGCCACCAAAAACCATGGCAGCTGATTCCTTGGCTTATCTCGCTGATACGTTTAATCTCCTCACGGGCTTGGCCAGAGGAGGAAGGAGAGGCTTGTCATTGTCCAGGGAGGTGAACTTGTGACCTTTTCAATTTCGACCTTCGCTTCAAAGCCCTGTCCATCCAGGCGGCCACACGTCCCGGCACAAAGGTGCCATTTGCTTTTCATTTCCCGCCCGATAAGAGCGGAGAGAAAACATTGTATATTGTAATGCTCTCTCAGCCCTTTGACATCAGTAAAATGGAAGCCCGTGAGAGAGATCGATACAAATTAAAAGCAAATACAAAACCGCTGCTGGGAGAAGAACACTAAAACGTTCAGAAAGCCATTGGCTGCTGCTTGCCACTCTCTGACTGAACATTGTTTGTTTGAAGGTTGAACGAAATGTAGGATAGAAAGTAAAGAGAATCAAAGTAGGAGGAAGTAGAAGTGACCTTCATTGTATCCCAAATCTGAACACATTCTCTTCACATTTTTGAAAGTATTTTATGCTCACCAAGTCTACATTTATTTAATAAAAAATACATTAAAATAGAAACATTTGAAAACTGTTTTCAATTTAATATGTTATAAATTTAATGTATCATAAAATGAAATCTGAGTATTCCTGTGATGGAAAAACAGATTTTTTTTTAGCAGCCATTACTCCAGTCATCAGTGTCACATTCTAATATGCTGATTTGGTGTTCAAGAAACATTTTTATTTTTAATGTCAATACATTTGTATTATTATTAATAATAGCAGTGTTGAATGAAGTCATGCAGCTCAATACTTTTATGGAAATCATGATACATTTCAGGATTGTTTTAATGGTTAGAAGGTGAAAAAACAACATATTGGGTTTAAATTTGTTTATAATTCCCAGTTTTCATTTTAACAGTCAAAGAGGTCATCTAAAATTGATTTTAGGCATCATCTCCTGACATATTTATTGACATCTTCTGTTTGGGTCATTGTAGCAGGCGCTCAGAATAATGATGTCTGCAGAGCTTTTTTTGCCCGCTGGATGCCCTTACATGTTTCTGTTTGATGGAACCATACAAAGAGATTTATTGTCATATTCCCTGGGATCTCAATATACCTTAAATCATGGCAGGTGGTATCACATCAATCACAACTCCCTGGTGTCCAGTGTCTTAAGCATTTATTTATTTAAATTTCTCTCTGCTGACCACACTGAGTGTTTTGTTCACATGTTTCACAGCAGAAAAACCTTTTGTTTATACTCAGCTCTTCACCCCCCAACTGGAAATTCAGCAGAAGGAGCACAGAGGAACTCCTACTGCAGCTGACTTGCATCACCCTGCAGGTGCAATTGATCATGAAGGTGCTATACATCAACTCTTTAAGGTGCAGAGTCTGCATGATGGGATGTGGAAGTGGGCTCAAATTACAACTCCATATGTAATGGAAAGAATATAGCAAACTGTTACTTTATGCTTTCCAGTGTTTATTTGTGTTGGCGTGAATTAAATAAAAAGGTTCATACGTTCCCGGTATGCATTGCAACACATTGTGTTCAACTTGAAGGGGAACTATGTTTACTTTTGAAAACGGTTATGTGATGGTAATACACCAATCGTTCTGTGTGGCACTGCTTCAAGTTGAACACACATATTGTTACCAGTGTTCCCAAATCTGAGGTTTTTATGTGGAATTGGGCTACTTTTACACTGTTGCCATTGCTATTTTAATGAAGGAAAAAACCATTGAAAAACATGACTGGGCTAGTTTTATTCTTATTTTGAATAGCAATTGTTTTGCAGACCTGGCAACCCTGATTATTATTACAGATTATTGATTAGTACAGATACCATATCAAATATTACCTATGTATCTTTGATTTGCTAAACGATTTCAACTTCTGAGATTTGTATGGTGTTTTTACGCAAACCCCTTCAGAGGACCTCAGAGGAAGCCAACCCTCAGACAGTATACAGAATTAACAACATTTTGCCATAACTTCAATATATTAAGTTTCTGCAATATATAAATCTATTGCAGAAACTTAATTTCCTGTTAAGCTGCTTTGCAACGATTGTATCATAAAAAGCGCTATACAAATAATCTTGAATTGAATTTAATTGTTTTTCACAAAATAGTTTACAAAAATGCTGCACTGAATTTTGTTAGTAATTGAGGATTTTGTTGAACTGAATATATGTGGTTGCCTTGAGACGAATATATTGGCTGAATTTAAGATAAAAAAGAAAGAATTGATGTTCATCATAATGAATTAATAATATTAATTAATTAATAATTAGTTACATTTATATAGTGCTTTTCTGGATACTCAAAGCGCTTTACATAGAAGGGGGGAATCTCCTCAACCACCACCATCCTATCATAGGATAGTTCACAAAAAATGACAATTTTGTCATATTTACTTACCCTCATGTCATGATTCAAAATAAAATTGCACCCCATTGACTTTAATTGTGTGGAGCAACAACAAATTCAAAATCTCTTTGTTTTCCACTGAAGAAAGAAAAGTTTATATCTTTGGAATGACATGTGGATGAGCAAATCATGATTAGCCAGCATATTGGTCAGTCAATAACCTATTTAATTTAATGTCACAGGCAATGTGGACCGGGAATGTTGATGAGGGCTTGAATACCTCAGAAGGAGAGGGGCGGTGGGAAGGCAGCCCCCAGGTGCAGGTACCAGATAAACAGTAAGTGAAAATCCAGTCTCTCTGAGCATGAATACCTCTGGCGAATATCGAAAATATTGAAAGTGTCTGGCCTCTTATAAAGTGTAGAGGACTACAACTCAACAAATTAATACCAGTCATTTGGAAAAGCCAATATGCCCACCTGCAATCGCTTTTTAGATGGCCTGGCCTTTACCTTTGCTTCAGCTCAACCAGACTCTGCCCTTTACCGCATGACTGCTTTACACCCACGCAGAGATAGACACAACTAGCAGCTGATGTTTAAGACTAGTGTATTTTAGCATGAACTGTTCATTAGTGTTTTTTACATTTTAAATCCTATGCTATGCAGCTGTTGTGGTGTTGTTTTGCTGTTTGCTGACTCTTTATTGATGTTGATTTTGTTATTAAAGGTGCAGTAATATTGATAGCTAGCAGTTGAAATAGGTACAGAAGTCTAAATAAAAAATATTTGAGGGACTTGTTGACCTGCCCACTTCACCAAGTTGAGGACACGCAACAGGAACAAGCACTTTGACATTGGAAGGCGACAAGCCTTACACTGTAAATTAATGAGTTGATTTATCAGAGTTTGAATTTGCCTCTTGTTACAGAGCTTTTTAGATGGATGCAGTGGCCTTTTAAATGAAACTGCAATCTCTCACACAGTTAATTTGTTGGCTTCCATGGCTGAAATATGCTGTGTTTTCCACTAGCTGGCAACCCGAGGTATAAAAATACTTACCTCTGTGCACTTTCTGTGTGACACCGTTTTACGTACCTTACAGCACATTTCGCAGCAGTTTCAAAGAGAAATGCCCACTGAGTGGCATTAAAACACAGGTTAAATACGTGAACCCTGGCTCATTTTTATTACGTAGATATAGGTATGTATTGCTGTGTTTTTATTACGTTGCTATAGATTCGTATTGCGGCAGTTCAGAATTCAAATATCCGTGGTCTGTCCCTAAGAGTTTATGCTCTATCGTGTTGTAGTGCAAAACAGATGCATGAGATAACAAATGCAAAACTGATATACAAACGTATTTTTGATGCAACTGTGCCATTTTAACTTCCTTATATGCAGATTTGAACTGCTTTGTCGAACCATGATAACACAGGATTCAAACCAGAGCTCCTCGCCTCCTAAGTACGTCTCCGTACTCTGTGAGCTACCAAACAAACTTACTGTCTATGAAAACCCATAGATACGAGGCTGGATATGTGCGATGCTAACGTTCAAAGGCATCAGTTTTCAAATCTCCCAGCTTTTTAATATTGTTTTGAAGTCGTAACATGATATTATTTAAAGAAATTGTGAAAAAATTACATTTTATTAATCAAAACTAAATTTGCCTGCTGTAGATGTAAATTTGTGTGAAAAGGAGTAAAAGATGTCGGAGTTTTACTGCCTCTAGTATTTGTTTCTTTTGGAAACTGCAGTAATATGTAGTTATTGGTGCATATTTCTTGTCTCGCTAAAAAGTGTGGTACGTAAATGCCACGAGACCAGGTAGCAAAATACTTTTGGGTAAAATGGCATAGGGCAGAATCACACGGACCAAAACAAAAACAAACATTCTGCCATGGAACTCACATTTGAATGAGAATGACTGCCTGTAGCATTGTTTTTGGAGAAAAAGTATGTGAACTTAATGTGAACTTAGTATATTATGATATTTTTATGCTATAGCACATTCAAAAAATTACATACAGCACCTTTAATGGTAGTTATTTTCTAAGTGATGTTAAGAACTCTTTTTACATTTTTTGATTGTTAGAATTGTTGAGGTTTGTGTCAATAATTGAGCTTTGCGCAGCTGTGCATCTAACACAATATCTAAAATGTAAAGCTATTGTTTTGAAAAATTTCACTTTATAGTTTTGTATTCTCGTCTATTTTACAATTTGTCTCATTTTAGTAGGATATCGAGTATGAAAAAGTAGCAGGATGTTACTATGTAGTTGCTAAAGTGTTCTGGGCTGAATTTAGCATGTTGCTACTGTGTGGGTTTGTTAAGGAGTTCTACATTTTAGCACATTGCTATGCAGTTTCTTTGGTGTTCTGGGTGGTTGCTAAGTGGACTCTAAAAAAGAAAAACAGCTAAGTTATATAAGTGTAGCATCCTTTGGCATTACCTTTTCATTGGCTTTTTTTTTAATCCTACAAAACCCGAATTTAAAATCCACAAAGCCACAACCAAATACAGGACCTCCCACCAATAGCGTGCAGACTAGAACAGTGACTGAGACATTTGAAGGTGAGTTCATGTGAGAGCCCATTTGCTTTGATGCCCCTCCAACAGTCAATAAAGCATTTAATCTTGGAGCTTTGGAGGGGTCGATCGCACCGATGTTGTGCCCAGGAGTTGCAGCATGTGGGAGAGCTGTCCGGCCCTGATAAACCATTCATTTCCCAGTCCCCTTTGTCTTCAATTTGGATAGAAGCAAAAGGCCCCCGGACCATTTCAATAATTCATCTGTGTGTTTAATGAGCTCCAGTAATCCGCAGTGGTGGGCAACGGCAAACTCAGTGCCTCACAGTGCTCTAAAATGAACACGATTAGAGGATTACTCCCATGCATTTCTGTATTCATGCGCTAATTTACAAACATGACAATATCGTTCCGCTGGTTTGGCTGCTATGGCAGCTTTGAAAGATTTGAGCCAGCACTTTTTTATTTTTAATCTTGCCATGGCAGAATTTTCACCAGGGGTCTTTTCAGGGCCCCCAGTAGGGCGTCACCCTCCAATCCACACATGAATGAGTTGAACCTGCACATCTAAATCCTTCTAAAACCAAATCATTTTTTGTCCACCTGATTAAAAATTATAATAATGGACATTTCGTAATCTTTTAATAAGCTTGACTTTGTATCGCTCTTGTTTAAAGAATAGTTCACTCAAAAATGAAAAGTATCTCATAATTTACTTGCCCTCAATCCAGCCTAAATGTTTATGCATTTTTTCTTCCCAAAGAACACAATTCGAGTTATATTAAATAATGTCCTGGCTTTTTCCAGCTTTGTAATGAATTTGAACAAAGCTTTGAAGTGAATTGTGAACAGAAGTGAATTGTTTTGGTCATGTTTTTGGTCAAGTTTTGGACTGCTCACGTTTGGTAACTGGTTTATGTTAAGCTGTTGTTAGTATAGTATTATGTATGTACTACGTAATCTTTATGCATGATTAGCTTGTATTTGTTGTCGATATATATATATATATATATATATTTTTTTGTTAATGATACACAAAAAGTAATGTGATTTTTGTATTCAGCATGTCAGAAGAAACATTACAAATAAAAGAAAAGAGTAGTTTATAAAGTTTTCTATATGGATATTGTTTATTACAAAACCCCATTTCTTCTTTTCAGAAGGCATTCATTAACCCACTGCAGTCGTATGGATTAATTTTATGATGGATGGATGTGCTTTTTGGAGTTGTAAAAACTTTTGCTCATTTACTGCCATTACAAAGCTGCTAAAAGCCAGGATATTATTTAGTATAAATCTGATTGTGTTTGTCTGAATGAAGAAAGACATATACATCTATGATGACTTGAGGATGAGTAAATGATGGCATTAATTTATTTGGTGAACTAGTCCTTTAAAGTGCTCCTTCTGGAAACAGGGAGAGAAACATGACAGTGCAGCTGAAATAAAACAGTAGTCTAGTAGTCCATCAAACATCCTCATCCCTCACCTTCCCCTGACATTTCTCTCTCTTTCACTCCACAAGGCCACACACTGGCGATTAATCAGATGAAATCTGTCTGCTGCTCTCTCCAGTCAGACTCTGACAATGCCTCCTGTGTGTATGAGATGGTGAGGAAGAAATGACAAGATGAGCTGGAGTCAAGAAAAGGTATGACTGATTCTGATTCACTCTTGACTTTAATATTACGTTTTTTGAAAAATGTCAGCAATAAAAAAATAGTAATAAAACCTTTCAGTCATCACGTTTTCACTGTGATGGTCCATTAAATGGTGGGCCGGTCTCCATTGGGAGAAAACCGTTCCGGTTCTTGAATACATTTGCATTTCATTGATACGTCTGAGCCTCTGAGAATAAAACTGCAAAAAAGAACATGTTAAGCTTTTCATCAAGACATTCAGTGATTTTACAATATGTGCTGTTCAGTCTTAATTGTACTTAAAAAATAATTAATGTAATTAATGTAAATTCAAAGCTTTTTTATTAAAAAAAAGGGTTTTAATGTGTCAGTCCTGAACCTTTTAAATGATTTAATCATTTGTACCTTATTTATATATTTTTATAATGTGAGAGGTGCTTGTGCTTGAAAAAGTTTCTGACTTGATGCTAGATTGCTCTAGGTGGTTGCCAAGGTGCTGCGATGCGGTTGCTAAGGTATTCTGAGTGGATTTTCACATGTTGCTATGCGATTGCTAGGCTGTTCTGGGTGTTTTTATTGTTGTCAAAACAAAGTAATACCTCAAGTATTAAGGTTTCATGTTTAGGGGTATAATTAAAAAAAATGCCATAGCTAACTAATTATTAATTAATATTAATACAATAAAAATATTTTTATGTATCCAAATTTAGTCATTTCAAGACCATTTAATAAATGCTGATATGCAGACCCATATTACATTTAAAATACTATTTATCTAGCTGACTTTATTCAGTAAAACTACAGTGTAATGAATAAGCTTCCTCTATTTCTCCGATCTTCATTGTTTCTTTCAGTTCAAGATAAAGGTAGGGTAAAAAAAAAAGGTAAAAAATGTCTTTTTTTTCATTTAAATTTTTCTGGATTCCATTTTCTTTTCTTGACTCTTTTTAATGGTTAAATTAAATGTTATTCATCAAAAAGCATGTTTAATTAATTGAAATGCAATCTAAAATATTAAACAGCAATTTATTAAAAGTTTAAAAAAAAAAATCAGTTTTAAGGCCGTATGAAAATGTTTTTTGTTCTCAAATTCAATTTTATTTCTTACCAAATTCTGCTTTCTATTAATTTTCTGGATTCCATTTGAATGGTCTCATTAAATATTAATAATCCGAAGCATATCTAATGAATTGATTTTATTTAAAATGTCTTTCTTTTTTCTTTCTCTTTCTTTCCCAGAAATACTGTTGTGTATTTATTTTTCTGCTAAATCATTTCTGTCAAAAATTTGTTTATGGTAATTTACCTTTACAAATAATGTCTTAATAATGTTTTTTTTATTAGTAGTAGTAGTACTCTGATTACAGTAATATGGTTTCTTCAAGTTACACTGAACTTTTATTTTGACGGGTTGATGTGAAGACCTTTAGGTTTCTGTTTGATATGACAATAGTTTTACAAAAAAAAAAAAATGCTCATGAAGTGACTCTCAGGGAGTTCTGGAGATTATGTTCACGTGTTCACCAGCTCATAAATTGAGGCAGCAGAGGCTGAAAATGCTTCATTATGTGTGTGTTAAATGAAACCGCGCGTCTGCGCCATTCATTCACATAGAGAAACACAGAACACACAGGAGTCCATATAATGTTTTGATTTAAGCATACGGACCTACTTTTGATCCAAAATTGAGCAAATTCTGTGACATTCAGAGTTGTACAGTACATTTAGTTTTTATGACTGTATTCTGCGATTCCGTCTGTGTTTTCTGTCTAGCAGAAATTATAGGGCCCTATAAAGGAGAGCGGTGCTTTCATTCTGCAGTTTCACCTTTGTAAATTAATCCGGTCTGAGATGTCTAGTTCGATGCACCTCTGTGTCTGCTTGTGGTCTAATCTAAACACACTCATCCATGCAAACATGCGTGTAAAGAGGTGCGCGGCCACCCATGTGCCGTTGAGCGCATCTGTCAGGGCCCATCATGAGACCAGAGCAGGTGACAGATGAGGTACCTCACACACACACACAATACACACTCCGGGGAGGTACGAAGTCCTACACACACTTGCGTTAGCAATCATGCAAAGCGACTTGATGAGAGATAGCCTGTCGAGTTGATTGACAGGCCCGCTAACAGGAGGTGAAGGCAGCGATGAGGCGACATCGAGAGCAGAAGAGCAGAGGCGTAAGTCTCCACCCCTGACACACACATATAAACCCCTAATCACTGACCATGATTAGCTGTCGTCTCTGTAGCTCAAATCATTAGTGTGAGTGACGCGAGTCTCTGCAGCTCTGTCAGGGACTGTTTATAAGTGTACAGCCACACTGCTTCATTATTATGAGTCACTAAAGATGGTTCGTTTTGGAATGTGTGGCATCTAATGTTTGCTGTTTCCTTAAATAGTGATGTTAAACTCTGGCTGAGTGTGAAATTAAGATAAAAGTAGAAAGACACTGAGACACATCCAAACCCACTGTATGTGTAACATCAGGTAACATCTGGTTCTGCAACTTAGCTAAATGCCTAGCCATGTGCATGGATAACAATACGTTATATTATTTACAAATAATATATATAAAATGCATAGTAATCATTAATTCATAATATTTTATTAGAATAATTAAGTGGAAAAAACTATTATATATAGATTGATAAGAGTAGACACAAATAGGGATTTTATATTTGAACATATTACTCTTTTTTTGTGTGTGTTATGTGTTGTATGTATTCGTCCTGGACATTCAGTAAGTAAAATCTTTTTTAACTGAAATTGTATTTTTTTTAAATTCCCCATTAAATTCTCTCTCTCTCTCTCTCTATATATATATATATATATATATATATATATATATAAATCATCTTGTGATTCTGAAAAAAAATTAAGAGTATTGTTGCTGTTAAACATTTTTTTTACTACTAATAAATAATATTTTATAATCATTTATTAGAGTGTTTTATAATAGAAATCCAATAATTAAAAACTATGAATAAAAAATATATAAATTAATTAAAAGTTCACATTTTTGTGTGTGCACTGTGTGTTTAATGTATTCATTCCGGGCATGCAGTTAGCAAAAAATATTTATATTTATATATATTTTATTTATTTTTATATTTTTTACTTAAATTGTTTTTCCATTTGCATTTTATGATTCTATATCGGCAGCCATTTCACCCTGCCAAGACCGGTTGCCCACTGAAGCTAGGGCTGAGCCTGGTCAGTACCTGGATGGGAGACCTCCTGGGAAAACTAGGTTGCTGTTGGAAGAGGTGTTAGTGAGACCAGCAGGGGGTGCTCACCCTGCAGTCTGTGTGGGTCCTAATGCCCCAGTATAGTGACGGGGACACTATACTGTAAAAAGCACCGTCCTTCAGATGAAACGTTAAACCGAGGTCCCGACTCTCTGTGGTCATTAAAAATCATATAGCACATCTCGTAAAGAGTAGGGGTGTAACCCCGGTGTCCTGGCCAAATTCCCTTCACTGGCCCTTGTCAATGGCCTCCTAATAATCCCCATCCACTTGATTGACTCTATGGCACTCTCTCCTCTCCACCTGTAGCTGGTGTGTGGTGAGCGCACTGGCGCTGTTGTCCTGTGGCAGCTGTCGCATCATCCAAGTGGATGCTGCACACTGGTGGTGGTTGAGGAGAGACCCCCTCCATGATTGTGAAGCACTTTGGGTGTACAACATTACACAATAAAGCGCTATATATATGCATCATTCATTCATTCATTAATTCATTAATTCATTCATCTACCATGAAATAAGCTTTTTTCTTGTTCTTCTTCTTTTTGTAAGGAGTAATGTTGCTGTTTAAATGTTCTATTTTATCTATATTATTGTAGATAAAATAGAACATCTATATTATCTATATTATTATCTATATTATCTATATTATTGTCTACAAATGTAGTGGTGAATTATACCTTCAGATATATTTATTCTTACAGGACCTCATTTGAATTCCTTTTTTATCTGCTTTAATTATATTCAGCCATCTCAGTAGCATCATTAAGTCTTTAACCTCGCTTGTAAATGACCCATGTAGCTTCTACAGGGTCATTGTTAATCAGTGTTTATGGGTCCTTGTTAAACGTGCAGGTTCATCTTAACTAATTAAATGGTCTTTTCTGAGCTCAGAGCTACTGTGCACTTTTATTGCTCATGTGATTAAGGTATTTAAAGGTAAATGAATGTAAGTCCTAATGTTCAAGATGGGTGTCATGATAAAGAGAGAAATGTGACTCAAATCTGAACTACTCAGTACAGTTCATAATAGAGGGACATAAATATTACCAATAATTTTCATCTTTAATAACTGTTTAGACAGCAATGGAGATTTTTGCTTTAGTTCTCTGCTTTTTAGATTTCCTTCTATCAAAAGACCTCCATAATCTCACATTGGATCTACAGTTTTAGATCAGTGCTCAGATTTGCCATGCAATTCAAAATCAGAGATATAATGACTACATTCAAATTCAAATGTATTACAAAGAATAACTTTAGATTTCAATAAAAGTCCCTGAGGCTATAAAGAGCAGCATTTGAGAAATACATATGTAGATCTAGCAAGAATAAGTTCAAACAGAAATTAGAGAAAGACAAATGGGAAGAAATTAGGTGGAACGATCTATAATAAATGTAAATTAGAAATGTGTGGATGTGGCATATGAGCTAGACAGATAGAAAAAAGCGGCCAGCAGCCATGCTGCTTGTGTATGAGCAGGGAGCCATGTGTATGAACTAACGTCTTAATTGGTGTGAATGGCAACGTCCGCTACCTGACCAGAATCATTAATCAGAGTGGATGAGAGCTGGAGGGTGTCAGCCTCTCCTCACACACACACACACACATACGCCTAATCCTGCGGTTACAGCTGTGACTGTCACACTCTGGTACTCTGTAATACCAGGAAAGGCCAGAAAAGACGATACGCTAATTAAGAAACATAGTCACAGACAGCCCGGTCATGTGTGGGTTCATATCCATATCAACACACTGTTAAATACATGCTCTCTCTCTCTCTCTCTCTATATATATATATATACATACACTGTATGTGTGTGTGTGTGTGTGTGTGTGTGTGTGTGAGGGTAGATTGCTTACTAATTGTAATCCGTTTCTGATTCCAGATTGCATTTCAAAACTTGTAGTCAGTAACATAATCCGTTACATTACACATTTTAGGTAATATAATCAGATTACTTTTTGATTACTTTTGATTTAACTCATTT
Organism: Gymnocypris eckloni scoliostomus; assembly: GCA_027564155.1. Classification (NCBI taxonomy): domain Eukaryota; kingdom Metazoa; phylum Chordata; class Actinopteri; order Cypriniformes; family Cyprinidae; genus Gymnocypris; species Gymnocypris eckloni. The sequence goes on from CM050412.1 coordinate 48,794,086, forward strand.
ATCACATTGATTTAAATAGCATTATCTTGTACCATAATGTAAAAAATGCAAAGAGTAAAAAAAAATTGTTCCATTTATTATAATTTATAACATGAAGTGCATAAAACATTATATTACATCAAGGTTTCCCAAATTAGGGTTCGTAAAGGAACTGCAGAGGGATTGTGAGCTTAATTAAAAGCTGACAATTGATTAAATCATAAAAAAATTAAATAAATCATTTTAAAACAAACTCCCTTTCGAGGAAAGTCGCTTCACTCTGCGGACATATTTGCAACTCCTCCGGGCAGCTCGTACAAGACCTATCTTAATGAATGGGGGAGTCCTGAAATCTCAAAAACTTAGTGCCCCATGAACGTTGTTTCTTATGCTCAAATAGCGTTTAAAAATCTTCCGAGCCAGATGAAAAATACGTTATACGTGCCCGGTATAAATACGTGTTTAACAATGAAAAATACACTCAATGTTACAGTCACTGCCCTTGCCGTCCATTTTTATGTAAAGCCTTTAATTACCATTGTGTATGAAATTTGGTATATAAATACATTTGCCTTGCAATGAAGCTAAAAATATAAGCAACTACATCTTCATGTTGACATGCTATATTGTTACTATAGAACTCTTACGAAAATCATGTCTTCTAATATCTTCAAATTTGTTGCTCATACCGAGCTGCAGCAGACACATTTGTAAACGACTTTATTTGGACCCATTGTGCTCTCTCTCTCTCTCTCTCTCTCTCTCTCTCTCTCTCTCTCTCTCTCTCTCTCTCTCTCTCTCTCTCTCTCTCTCTCTCTCTCTCTCTCTATATATATATATATATATATATATATAATGTTCTGTAGATTGTGTATTTATTTAATTATATCTGTATGCAACTATCTTTATACATATGTATAATAAATGCAACAACAAAAAATAAATAAATAATACCTTTATGGCTTTAGTTTAGTTCCGGCTGAACTAAGTTATTGCTGTGTTTGTATTATTTTTATGAACTAAATTAATTTGCTACCTGTTTGTCTGACCCGACTTAAAGCAGAAGCCTGATTAATAATGATTGGAGGGGCAATAATCTTGTATCAGCTGCTGTCTGGGCTTGGACTCGTATCCAGTAGAATTTCACAAATTCAATTGGCAGAAGCCCTTGAATGGTTTATAGAAGTGGGTCAATCGAATCTCTGTGTTTACTGGTACTCTGCTGAGTTGAGGGCACAAACATGTGGCACTCAGAAATCTAATCATGCAAATCTAAGGTAGAGCAGAAACAGAGCATAGGTCACTGAAAGCAAACACCAGACTACATCTTTTCTAATATGGTTTTACAATTTCTCTCTCTTCTCAAAATCTTGCAGACAATGAAATCACACTTATGGAAACACCAGTGTCTTGTGTTTATGACAGTGTGTGCTCATTCATATAGTGACTATTAAGGCACTGTGAACGTTACAAACAAGAATGGCATTTTGGGATAAATTATATTACCACCTAATGAGAATAATACTAATTTATTTGCATCATTTTGATGATATCATTTAAGTCTGTCCATAAAATCCTTTCTTAGATGACTTTCATTTAGGATTCTGTGAAGGCCAGTTGATTCAAGCTTAAAATCTTACATATTTCCTTATTTAAATCCAGATGGCAACATATTTTCTTTGGCAAGGCAGTGTTAAATTGTAGTGTATGGGTCTGTTCTCTGTGGTCTACTGCTTATATAGGTCTGTTTTTTATTCTCTCTTGCATGTGTTTCAGACTGCCCTTGAGGACTGTCATTCCCACAATGCTGTGCAAACCCTCAGCACTTACCACCACAAAGTGCTGGCCTCATTGTCCTGGATCATGACTTCCTCTGGATGCTCTTTTTTCCCCACTTTTGTTGTGCTCTTTCATTCTCTTCGTCCTCATCTTACTCAGGTCACTACTCCTGATGGAGGAAGAGAGTGTCACCCCAAGGCCTGACTGCTTCTTTCCTTCTGTGTTTTACATCTCCCGCTCTTGCCGTTGTTCTATTAGTTGCTGGCCGTAGGGCAGAGTGGCAGAGAGGAGGTCACTCCGACTGTTGCCTTTTTTGCAGGCTATTCAGAGAACGCTATTAAAGGTGACACAAAAGTGTGTTTGTGTCATCGGACTCGTTTGCAGTCTTTGTTTCCTCCGTCTCTCAGTGCTTGCCCCACTTCCTTTGGCTCTCTGGGAAGAACTGAAGGGCATGTTCTTTCAGTGGGTGTACATTGTGAAAAATCCGCCTGCATCTGGGTGACTGCAGGCGCATTTCTGTACTTCCTGTTCTGTCTGGTAGAGTTTAGTCTGAATAGTCTAGTTTAATGGCTTGTTGAGTTCCAACTGACTCGACCACCATCTTGAATTATAGATAAACCAAATTCAGAGGCTTTGATTAAATACTACTAAATACTTTCAAATAGCCTGTGTTGTTTTATTATTATTTATTTATTTTATATAAATTAAATGAGCTTTCCTTTGTGTATTTTCGTTTTTGTTTAATTTATTATTATTTTATTTCTATTTAGAACTTCAGTTGAAATTAGTTTTAGCTGTCAACGCATGTAGCATATGGACCAATCAGACACACAATTTTTCATTTGATTTAACAAATTAAATTAGTTATTAGTTATCATATCCCCTTAGACAATGGGCCATAAAAATGGACTCTTCTCTAATTAATTCATAGAAAAAACCTTCTTTAAATGAACTCACATATCTTTAGGTCATTGTGTATATAATTACTGTTCTTGTATATGTTCTTGTGTATTGTATCCTGTTTTATGCATGCTTATGATAGAACACTAGTTAATATTAACTCACTTATACTATGTTTGGTCTCTATCAATTCGTCTTCGGATGATCTAAGTGAGAGTGTATATTATATCTCGATACCTATGCAACATATAAGTGCTCAAAGATTCTTTAATAGTTTGTATATCAACTTCCAATCCAGTTCATATGCAAATTACCATGCATGGAGACAAAGAGTCGTAAACTTTCCCTCCAAAAGTTCAAGTCACGATAGGCTCTTGGAATCCCCAGAGGTGTGACCTCTAGAGCAGATAAAGCTCTCATGTAAGTGACGCCCTGGCAGTCTGAGGTTCTGCTAGATCCTAAGAGGATTAGGAAGATGTGAGCTAAAACTCTTCTGAACACCTTAAGTTTTGTGCTAGGCCTTGCAGCCTTGTCTTCCCATTCAACCAAAGCTCCTCGGACCTCGGCAGATCTCTTTCTTAGCTCTTTTTCCACTCTCTACTTGGAAGAACATTTCTACCTCAGAACATCTTTGGAATTCATCACTCTTCAACCCGGAAGAACGTGATCGGAAGTCCAAAACCTTGAAACCATTAAGACTTTCATCTGAGACTGCATTCAGACACTCGTCACGACCAAATGCATTGCAAGTATTGTACATTTAACTAAACGAAACAGAGGTTATTAGTACAAGTTATAGATCCCATTATAAACAGCGCTGATTGTTTTACTCAGGTGGTTAAATGACTTTTTCCATAACTGCATTCTCTGGTTTTCCTGAGAGTTTCATCCATCAACTCTCATGAGCCCTTTCCCCATGTATGAGCGATTGTATGTATGTGCTGTATGTTTGTTTGTTTGTTAGACTCGTCTCCGTTAGTGTTTAGTTAATAAATCTCTTGTGCACATGGATTCTGCCTTGCCAATTAATATCCCATTACGATTTTTGATCCTTTCTAAATGCTATACAATTCCATTTTAAGCTAATTTGCTACACCAACATTTCAATTTTTATTTTTTTTAACTTTAAGATTAATATTTTATGTCAGCTTTATTTCGATTAATGTAAACTATTTTTATCAGTTTTAGTTCAAAAACAACAGCACTGCTGCCTGAACATGCTATTGCTTGTCAGTCGCTGGTATTGTGCAAAGGGACATTTTTATTCTAGGGATTTTATTACATTAAAAAAAATTGCATGAGAACAAAAATGAATCAATATTTTTGATCAATACATGTCTCATATTTTGAGGAAAAGTATCATTGAAGTGGCCTCAAAGCTAATAGCCATTAAAGATTATTATTATTATTTTTGTTTTCATTTTTGAGTCTTTACAATAGTTTTAGCAATTAGAGAACATTTTAATGGGATACTTAAAACAAACACTGGCTTTCAATAAAGTTAGCTGTAAATAGCATAGCTACAAATTTCCTACAACTTCAATCCAGGCTGTTGAAAAAAAAATAATGACTTATCCAGGGACCTTTGTTTGTCCTGGAAAACTGCTGATGAAGAGTTGCGTTGTGATTAATCTTCGCCTAATCTCTCACCGAGGGACTTCTGTATTAAATGAAATGCTGTGTGAGACATTATACGAGACTGAACTTCAAGGAAAAACATAAATCCACCTGGTGTTCCTGAATCACCACTGCACTTGCGCTTCTGTCGCTAACCGTGTATCCATCCATTCCACTATATTGACTTTCCATTAATCATGCTAATCCCTAGGGCTGATGTTATCAGCTACAAGCTAAATTAAGTGTATTCAACAAAGTGTACGTGGGTCGAAGGGTCTGTCAATTATTTTCGGTACATTGTTTCCTTATTTATGTAGCTGTGGCAATTTGAGGTAGAGTATGAGACAGTGGAAAGGCAGCAAGTTTGAAGCCATAATGTCCAAACGAGAACCACAGTGCAACAAAATCTTTTTTTTAGTAAAACTAGAAAGTAGGTAAAACTCTGTGTGTCAACAGAGTACATTCTCAGGCTGTACTGTGGAGTGACAGACACACTGTGACTGTATACACACAGACACGCTACAGTCACCAGTCTCTGGTCTGAATCCCGCTCTGCTCAACACTCACACAGCAGGCAGCTGATCGACAGCCATTACACTCCTCTGCAAACATGCCCCATATTCTTCCCTCTCAGTGCTTCTGTTTCTCCTCTAGCTCTCTCACTCTTTATTTATCTCTGTTTTCATACTCTCTATATTTTTCTTGTCCTTGTAAAACAACATGAAATCCAAATGGACCCCATTTACTTTCTTAATAAATGTTTTTGGTCTTGTTGAAAAATGGGAATAAAGGGCTGTGGCTCATTTCATGTGGAAGTGGGTGTTTCTTAAAGGCACTTTTTATTGTCAGATAAATATTTTGTTTATTGTGTACACTACCATTCAAAAGTTTGGGGTCGTGCAATTTTTATGTTTTTTTTGTTGTTGTTGTGTTTTTTAAGTCACCAGCAGTGCAGTTTTTATTGTAAATATTACTACAATTAAAAATGAATGGTTTTATATTTATACATATTCTAAAATGTAATTTATTCCTGAATTTTAAACATCATGACTCCAGTCTTCAGTGTCAGTGTCCTTCAGAAATCATTATAATATGCTGATTTGGTACTTAATAAACATATCTTATTATTATCAATGTTAAACAGTTGTGCTGCCTAATATTTTTATTGAAAGTTTGATTTCATTTTTATATGTTCTTTCATGCATAAACATGGATATTTTTACTGTCAGTTTTGATCTATTTAATATGTCGGTGTTTAATAAAAGTATTCATTTCAACTGTAGAGTTTACTTTGTTTGTTTTATAATATGTTTTCTAGTGCAAGACGTTTTTACATTATAATAATAATATTTGTAAAAAATATATTTCTAAAAGTATAAATGACCCTGTTAAAGTTCTAATTTCTCATGATTAGAGCTGGTGTGCCATGTTGCCTTCCTCGTTTCCCTCGTCGTTCTCTTTCCTATCACACGTCCGTCATCATAATAATCTGCCCTTTCAAATTAACACCTGGATCCATCAGAATATGTGAAGCAGATGTGACATAATGATACAGCTCTCTGTCTGGCCAGCACTTCACTATTGTGTTGACACTTTCCTCTATCTTCTCTCCTCCCTCATTAACCTCACTGGCAGTAAACCTCCCCTCCGTCTCAATTCATCTCAGCTTCTGTGGAGGACAGTTAGTGGGGAAAGGGTCTCATCACAAAAGACCAAAACCTTCCTGTCCTTCTGCTCTGCTCCGCTCCACTGAGCTCTACTCGTTGGTGTTTGACAGTATGACTCAGAGACTTACTCCTAACAGTTTCCGTGCTTGATGTGTCCCTGCCTGTTTGACCTCGTCTTTCTGGGTCTGCATGCAGTGAAAGCATTTAACTTCCACATCTCTGTGTGTTTCTCCATCTCCCTGGGGTTCAAATCATTATTTTTCAAGGTTAAAGACTGTTGTTGTGTCACCACTAGAGAAAACAAAAATGATTTCATCTCTATTTTGAAAAAATACCAACTATTGATTTTTCCAAATAATTTATACGATGGTTGCTATTCTAAAAAATTATTGAGTTAAGACCTAATACTAAGGCATTTTTCACGCTCCTGAAAGTCGGCATGAAATGGAAGTTGTGATTGTCTTTTCTTAACTGTTGTTAAGTGTAAATGAGTAAAACAACATCTTAATTAGTGTTCATAAGGAATTGATTGTAATTGCGAGGGAGACGGTAAATTAATGCAACTGTATACAGTTTTGTGTATTTGTGAGACCTTGGAGCCCCTTAGAGTTAAGTGAGTGAATACACTGTTGTAAATATACCACTCTCATGATTACAGTGGATAGCTGTACACCGTAAAGCAATCCGTCCTTTTCACGGAATTTCGTACCCGCTCACAAAAAGATTAGGCCCTAATCCTTTTCAATTTAATAAAGGCTTTTGATTAATCTCAGAGAATCAAACCTTTTGATTCTGTTCACCAGAAATATTTGTTCAAATTCATTCACCAATTTGTGCACTGACGCTTGATGCAGGTTAAACCCGTATGTATAAAATGTTTCTCGTAAAGACTCGCTACACATTTTATAAGGAGGCGTATTCATTCAGTTACTGCCTGTGAAATGCACCTTCACAACCACACTCGAATGCTATTGGTTCACAGTCAGAGGCTTCAAAAGGGAGCGATTGAATGGAAAAGTCTAGAACGATTTGTTCATTTAAAATGATTGCTCAGAAACAATGATTCATTATGTTAGATATAGATTCTGATATAAATGTATGTTCTCAATAACAAAATCTAAAACAAATGTAATTGTATTATTAATATTCATTTTATGATTACTATTAATAATATATAAAATAGTATTAATATTAATACTTAAAATAAAACTAAATGAAAATTTACTTTTCTTTCTATTCCACATTTCTGGAGTCAAAGCCTGAGAACCACGGTGTTAGATCATGTACAGTATGTTCATTGAATAAGACATTTTTATACAGCTATTTATATCCATAATGGCATGGTTTATATTAAATCGGAATTGCGTCATTGCTCATTTTTGATCATATAGTATAGAAACAACAGCAGGAAAACAATATTTTCAATTTTGGTCAAAACCAGCACATAATGTCTGGCATTCATCAGTGAATTCTGAAGTTTTCGAGTACTTCCCTTCCTGCGTGCTGTATTTGTCTTGTTGAAGGAGCGTGTAAGTGCATTTGAATGCTCATTTTTTTATAGATCTCTATCGATCATTCCTGGAAAGGAGCATGGCTCTCTGCAGATAGCAATCAAAGTGTGACATCGCAAGACTCCCATTTCCTCTCCCGATGTCAGGTGGGATTGATTTTATGGGCTTGAAGGTCTTTCTCTCCAAAGAACGCTGGAAAAACTTTACACTTTGAGACTAAAGACACAGCCTGGAGCTTCAAGTGTGCCTTTGCTTGCATTACACAGGAAGTGTCTAAAGAGTCCCACCATTAAAGCTGGGTCTTACAAAGCACCGCAGGTGTACGGGAGCAGAATGTGTTTGATACACCGATACAGGGAATGATAAACTGATTACAGTTGTTACATGTTGTCAATTTCTCACAAATATCTGCAAATCACCTCAGACTGCTGAAAATGACAGATTGCAGCATGCTCCAATCTGTTTTTAATTATGTTCAAGAAGCATGGCAGGCTTGATTTTAGAGATTCAGTGGAGAATGAAGACTGACATGAAAGCAATTTTCCATGCTCTCTTCATTAAAAATGCCTTTTCTTCCCTACCCTTGTCTCTTTCCATTTTCCTACTCGCTGTCTTCCTGTAATCCCCCTTTCCTTCTGTCTTTTTTATAATAAATTTAATAAATAAAATATATATAAAATGAAAATTGTTACAATTATTTGGAGAATATTTTTTATATAACATTCCATGCTTATTAAGTTATTCTTGCGGCAGGGCTATTATATTTAGTTCTTCATGCACTAGGCAGTTTTCCTCATTAATACATGATCATATTGTACAAATTTTTGTGTAAATCCTCACAATTGTTCACCAGATGGAAAACAAGAGTAGGAGGAGGGAGAGGTCTGCCCCAGAGCACATGCCTCCTGATGACATGCTCCCCAGAGGCCGTTAGGGAATGATGAGGGAATATTCTGTTTCCCTCCGATAGAGCCTTTAAAATATTCAGTGTGAGAGTCCTCGTTTGCGCTCTTTCTCGCTCTCCTGTCTCTTTCTCTCTGGGTCCTCGTGGCTTTCTCCTCATCAGTAATAGACTCCTGGTGTCACCGCTGCAGCTCTCAGCATGGGGCTAATGCAGAGATGGAGCTGTCACTGGGAGAGACCAGCCACCGCAAATGACTTACATTGTTCACCCCCCCATCCATATAACACCCCCGTACAATCTGCAACAACCAACCCATCTACACACTGGACACCTGAACAGAGCCAGTGTTATGCCAGACAGAACATTACAGATTTAGACTCACAATTGTTTATCACAGTAAACTAAAATGTCCTTCAAATTTGACATTGACATTTTAATATGATGTCCATGAACTGCATGGGCTCAGTCATTTGCTAAATTATTAACATAACATTATTAACATTCATATTTTTGTAAATGCATAAACGAGAAGTGTGATTCTTTTTTTTCTTGTTTCTTCTTTTTGTCAAGAACTGAATTAAATGTGAAATCTTAAGCAATAATTTACACTTACTTGGTATCATCTGACCAATCATAACACATAATCTGCCATTTTGTCTGACAAATAAACCAGATAGGAAAGTAGATTAATATTCATGGCCTTGAACTTAAGAACTAAAGAAGTTACCTTCTGTTATTCATTCATGTTTATGTTGTGCTAGTAAACTAGTAAAGAGGAAGAGATGATCGGTTCACAAGGCTCTGTCTCAACACATTAAAGAGCCACAAAATGATAACGTTAGAATTTCTTTAAAAAAATTACTAAATTTGAAAGCTGTTTTCAGTGCTATTTCTTCACTGCGCATGTTTAGTAAATCCTGACAGTACTATTTTGACCCCAAAAGAGGGTTTGCATGGGCATAAGCTGTTAGTAAATCTGGCCATTTGTTTCATACCAAAAGTAACCTGCTCTGTCTGTCTGGATGGATGGATGGATGGGTAAATTAATTAATGAATGAATGAAATAATTAATAGATGGATGAATGGATTAATAAATTAACGGAGGAAGGATAAATGGATGGATGGGTGGATAAATGAATGATAAATAAACAATTGAAGGATCAGTGGATTAATTGAAAGATACATGGATGGATCAATGGATAAATGGATGGATGAATAAATTAATGGATTGGTGGATGAATGAATGAATCAACTGATGTATCAATGAATGGACTGATAGATAGATGGATTGGTAGGTGGTGGATAAATCGATGGATGGATAGATTTGTGTTTAGTATATGTAAATGACCATGATTTTAACAGTAAAAGACTGTAAAAAATGCCACAAAACCTATTAATTGGTTAATGGTAAATTCACCTACTATATACAGGGAAAAATTGTATTAGACATTACATGTAATTTTACAGTTTCTGGAAGTGGAAAAATAACGTATAACTTAAAGTGAAATATGTAAATTGACAATTTTACTGTAATATTATGGCAACCAGAGCTGCCAGTTTTTACTAGAAATTGTACAGATTTTACAGTGTAGTTCATATTATTCAACATATTTAATACATTATTTTGGATCAGGGTGGATGAAAACTTTATTTCCCAGAATGCATTGTTTTTTTAGAATGGAATTCAGAGAATTCCTCTTTCTGTCATTCCAATTCAGAGTTTGTAAGCATGAACTAGTTTTATCTCCATTTACAATTTAAACTCTAAGGGAAAACTCAAGCAGTTTAACATTAGGTTCTCTACCATACACAAGCTTGAATTACAATCAAATTTGCAACAGTGTTCCATTTCCCTCTGATCAATGTAAAATAATCCCTACGACTTCATAACAAATTCATAGTATCATGTACTGACCTCATGCTCAATCAGACAGCAGAAGTCTTTACACTCTCTGGAAACATGATCTTGTGACCTTTATCTAAGCTCGTATTCTCCTATCATTGCTACGCTGCTGCTGACCTCATGCAGGTGCTGCAATGATATGGCCAAATGATTTCAAATGCTTCTTGTTGACTGTATACACCACTCAATGTAAGCCAATGGACTATAAAAATAGAGGATTACATATACCGCAATAAATTATGTGCATTTTATTACGTTAGCACTTCACTCCAGAATATAGCATGTTTGTATTCTTGCAAATTTGTGTACAATAGATTTTGTTCACTATCTGAAAAGAGAACAGGCATGTCACTTTATTCAGTGGATTTGTGTAGTCTAAGCTTGTGTGTTAGCCAAACTGTTTCATAACTGTCTTCTCCAGCGTGAATTAAAATACATTCAAGACAGTATTTATGTATTTTTCTTGCACATTTTCTACTTTGCTAAGTACAGAGACATTTATAGTTACAAGAGTCACTCTGAATGAGGCTGATTAGCACCTGCATCATGTTGATGCTCGAACTTCATTAGAAATTCAGATTTCCATGATTAGTCTAGCACCTCAGCATTAATTCCCTAAATAATCCCATTCTATATTAATCCTCGTCTCATGCTTAAATATCTCCCCATCTATCTTCACCTAGCATTTCATTTGGATTTCTGCAAGCTTAAAAAGTTGATCCAGCAGTTTTACAAATTACATGCATTCATCACGTTCATTCATGGGAAAAAGTTAGCAAAAAATTAGCCATGGATCGCTGAACTACCCTTGAGATTGAAAAGATAATACATGTGTACTTCTGATATCATGTCAAAGCACTTAAATGTATCCTTAGGGGGCATTAAAACAACATTGGCAACAAAAGTAATGTCAAAAACTCCATTGAATAAGTGTTGATAGATTTCATGTAGAAACAGGAACTTGGAGCGGGACATTTAGCATCAGAGATTAATAGCATTTTCTTTACACAATAGCCATAAATATGATTTGCTATTATGTTAATTTTAATGTAAATTTTGTGTACAAGATGTATTTTTTTACAGCACTAATACTATTACAGTTGAATCTTAAACAAACTATACATATTTTTTAGCAATGCTTACATATATTATGAGTGAATACGTTTCATTGCATTGAACAACAACTATTGAATGTGTCTATTTAATGTCACATCTGCCTCTCCTCAGTCTGACACTTGTACAAATGCAAATGTTCTTTTTCAATCAGTTGAAAGTGATTACCCACTACCTGCTCCTGACATCCCATAATTACCACAAGCCCCATTAAGAAGAGCCAGGCGCACATCCATAATGGCGCTTATGGGGACCGTTCCAACTGTGAAGCGTTTTCCAAAGAGCAGGCAAAGTAAGAGTCTTTGTCGGATTGCAGTCTTAATTGCCGGACTCATCAGTCAGCTCTATTTTGGGTTCGCTCTAGCGTTATTAGCATATTTACATACCCAGGAATTCAGCATGGGCTGGCCACAATGGCCCAAGTACCTTGACCCAAAGTAATTTGGCCCTCCTGTTTGATATAAGTATATAATATAACATTTTTATATTTGTATATATTGTTTGAAAACGTATTGTTTATATATGTTTTTCTATGTCAAAATATGTTAATCTATCCCAGCCATTTTTGAGTGACTATTTCTGCAGGTTACATCATTACACCAGTAGGGGCAGCATGTCTTAATAAGTGAATAAAATAATTCATGTAATAATGAAACAAGTGACTGTCCATATGTGTGAATCCTTAAATTATTGATTCAACTAATTCATTAAAAAATCTGATTCGTTTAGGTACAAAACATGTTACTGTCTTTGAGCGAATCATTGAGTTATTCGTTTAGCCGATTCTTTAAAAATTCTGATACGTTCAAGAATGAAACAAGTGACTGTCCTCATGAGCGAGTCATTGAATCACTCAATCAAACAATTCATTCAAAAAATGCTAATTCATTCAGAAAGTAAACACTACTGTTCAAAGCCAAACACGTTAATCTTTAAAACAGACAAAACTGTTCTGGCCTATGCCAACTGTGACCGTTTCTCTCAACGATAGCTTCTCTTTTGGCCCCTAATTTGCAAGCATATAAAACAGTAGGAACGGACTTGGCTCTTCAAGCACCTCCAGGAGATCCAAAGGTGCTATAACCAGCACAGAACCCAGCTGTGCCTTTTTCAACATGGCTGGCGAAATATGGGGATCCTTTGTTTTGTTTATTTCTTCTTTGGCTGTGTGAAGACAGTTTGAACCCAGCTGTTTGAGAGTGAGTCACATATACATATTTATGGCCATCTGTTTGTGCAGAAAACAAAAGAAGACGCAAGGCATTTCCAGACATCATTGTGCCTTTGAGTGAAAGCTGGAACACACGTTCTCTGGAATGTGCTCTGCAACATCACGGAAGCTTGTTTCTCTCCAAATATGCAACTTTTAGCCTTGATCATTCATGAAAATGGAGAAAACACATCCATTTGAAACTAAAGGGCTTACGGTTTCGGCTGACATTTATATGCTTTCTCGGCACGCATGACGAGGGCTCGATTTTCCATGTGCGTAACGTGCCAAAAGGAGAGCATTTGGCATACAGCAGAACTGAAAAAAAAGGAAGGCTTCTCAACTCAGCATGCTTACAGTGGCTAATTTATCTGTCACGTTAGAGGCATATGCTGCAATTAGAGTCATTTTCTCACACACGTTGTTCCGTGCTCCTGTGGGTAGTTTGCATGCTTTGAGCGTCGCCTGCACCACGACAAAAGCACGCCTTAGGGTGCATTATGGCATTATGGAGTTCTCATCCCGTCTCCGTCATAGTGAGAGAAGAATGAGGTCACAAGTGAAACTGTCCCTTCAATTAAGGGCCATTACAACTCCCCTGCAGCAAAAATGAAGTAAGTTGTCTTGATGAAACAAAGGCAGTTTCTTTGCTAATAGACTAAGCATTGAGACGGTGATGAGTTATTAACTCTAGTCTGTATTGTGCATCTCAACTATTAATAGTGTCGCTGAGAGTGTAATGTCAGGTGGTTGTCCATTTGGGATGTAGTTGGTTTCAAATCAAGTTTGAAGTCACCTCGAGTTCATTTTAATTTAGACATGCCTACAAATGTGACTGTGCATGGACCACAAAACCAGTCATAAGGGTATTTTTTTTTTAAATTGAGATTTATTCATCATCTGAAAGCTGAATAAATAAGCTTCCCATTGATGTATGGTTTGTTGTGATATGACAATATTTGTCCGATATACAATTTGATAATCTGGAATATGAGGGTGCAAAAAAATATAAATATTGAGAAAATTGCCAAGTTGTCCAAATGAAGTTCTTAGCAATGCATATTACTAATCAAAACTTAAGTTTTGATATATTTACAATAGGAAAATTACAAAATATCTTCATGGAACAAGATCTTACTTAATGTCCTAAGGATTTTTGGCATAAAAGAAAACTCAATTTTGTGTTAGTAATACATTTGAAAAAAAACACTTGTATAATACAGTTACATTTATCAGGTTTCGTAAAATTTTCTGTGGCAGAAGTAAACATGACATCTATGCAATATCTAATGCCACATGGACACAGAGAAAAAGATGGAAAATAAATGTTGTTCAGCCCAAGTTGTATTTCTAAAGCTACAATGAAGCCACAGAAGTATGGTGTAAATGAGAGATTGATGGGGTGATTTTCCCTAAGATGTTGTCCCAGATGTGTGGGCTGTAGTCCTGCTGTATGGAGTCATCTAATGTTGATTATAACATCCCTTGCTGCCATTCTCAGAAACATACTACTAAGGATACTCAGATGATCACATTATTCTTCTCTTTATGCTTGTCTTTTTAGTCTGTATCATCTCACTATAACATTTTGGGTAGTTCACCCAATAACGAAAATTCTGACATAATTTATTCATCTCATTTAACATTACAGCTGTATATTTTTCTGTAAGATATACTGTACTGTTTTATCCATGTAATGTGGTCCAATGTTGTTTTATAATTATACTAATTATATAATTATAATATTTTTCCACAGAATAAAGTAAGTCATACAGATTTTTAATTTATGACAAAATGTACATTTTGGGTGAATTATACCTTTAAGATTTCAGCATAGTGGACAGTAAAATGGGTCAAAAAAATCCCAGTTTTACCCACCTCTATTTTTCTGCATTTTCTTTTCTCTTTGTCTGCTTTCTCTCCATTTATTTCTTTCTTTGTCCATCTCATAATTCTCATAATATTATTCTAGCTAAACAAAAAATCAATGGTCTGTATATGTGCTTTTGCCATATGTTAGTTACAAACAGAAAGGTTTTCCTCCACTATTTTTCTCAGTCTAATAAATAGATTTGTACTTCTCTCTCACGTGTTCTTGATCGGCTGGTGGTTTGTATGATCATTGAATTGGGTGCATAATTTTTGCCTGTTCTTTGGATTCTGTGGTCTACTTGAAGTTTTATATGCCGTCACCTTCCAATTTTAACTCTGAATGAAGCTGATTGCTTGGTATTTGTCTTCATGAGAAAGACGTGGCCTTGTTTTTCTCAATTGCATGGATGATACACAGCACATCCAACCAAATGCATCAATGTTTCCCCACAGACTTGAATGCTTAATGGATGATTCGTTTTGAGAAACAACATTTCTCTCAAAATCATGGCTTGATACTGCTAAACAATTCAGCTGTTTCACCTTGACATCAAACCGAAGTCTAGTAAATAGACAAGATACCCAAATGAGACACATAAAAAATGGCTATGAAAGTAACAAAAGCATAAACTGACTGTTTATATTCAATGACTGTATCAGTGCAGTCCGACTGTCAATGCAATCGGTTTCTTTATCTACATTCTTTGCCGCTCAAATCACCAAAACAATTTCCATATAAATACATCAAATAAATATTTTAAATAAACATTTATCCATAAAGTTCACCTCAAGGGGGCAGTGTGTCAACCTCTATGTTTCAAAGTCCTAAGCAGACTAAGAAAAGTGTTACTGAGCTGTTCCTTTTGGTCTGTTTTTGAATATTGTTTTTACAATAATAAGTCTACTAGATGGGAAAGAAATTCCACTTTAATGTCCTTATGTGGGGTGAAACTGAAAGTTTACTTTTTTGATGTGTGTGAGTGTGTGATAATGTTGGCCTGGCACGTTTCACTGTTGAAACAATGCCAGCTGAGTTTGGATGATATCCTTGTGGCAGTGTGTCTCTTTCTGTCTCTCAGTTTTCTCTGTGATGTTGATAAGCATGTTAGAGCAGAATAATACCCTTCACATCTCATGTGCTTGGTCTTTGTTGATTGTCAGGGTGTGTAACTGAGAGAGTTTTTGTAAGGTAGGGGGCATGTCATTAAAAGCATTCACTGCATTTCTCAAAGCAGTGAGCTGGCAGGCTACTTAAATTATGTTAAATGGATAGTTTACTTAAAAATAAAATGTATGCACCTTCATGCTTTCACAGTAAAAGTATATTGAGACCAGAGACAGCCATAGATAACTTTCAGTTGTATTGACATTTATGGAAAACGGTGGTATGGAAGCCTGTTTCTCCCTCAGAATAAAAAAAAAGAAATGAGATTGAGATAATGTTTAAAATAAGAAAATAAGAAAAAAGAAAAAGTCATATTATGAGACAACAATATCACACTGTGAGGCCATATTAAGGTGTAATGATTACCTTTTTATTGAGTAAATCATGACATCAGTGTAATTTTGGATGCACCATCCCTTTAAGAAGGCAATTGCTTGTGTTTTCAAGTCATAAAACTTATATGCAAACTTGCATTAAAGTAATTTTTTTATTTGGACAATTTCTGCATGCAATAAGCAGCACAATCAGCATGCATGTGACCTTGATTCATACCATTAATTCCAGAGGAAAATGTCTTCCTCCCACACCAGCTGTGCTGGGGAGTGTGACCTTGACTTGGCGAAGGTCGAGCCCCAGTCTTCTCTGTCGAATCCATATAGCATGAGCTTCTATGTATGCTAAAGCACACACACAGTACATATGAATGTTTTTAGTATTTTAGGCAGAAACGTCATGGAAGCAGCATTTGTGAAAATTAATTCTGGGGTTTCAAGAGGTCTTCACTTCTGTTTTAAAGGGCCAGTTCACCTTAAAAATTTAAATTCTGTCATCATTTACTCAGCTTTGTGTTATTCCCAACCCTATATGGCATGATTTCTTCTGTGGAACACATAAACAAATTAGCAGAATGAAGTGGCTGTCAAACCCCTAAAAACAGCATAATATCACCATAAAGTGGTCTATCTTTCTCATGCTACATCTACATCAATCCAGACACATTTTAAAACAGCATTTTCGTTTCAATACTCTGTCGATCCACACTGTCATTTTCAAGTGGTTTCCATGCATAAACTGTCATAAAAACTCACTGAAAAGATACAGAGAGACCAGACGTAATAAAGTTCTGGAACGATACATAACACCATTTACTGATGTGTCAAGGTTGCACTCAAAATTTAAATTCCATGTAACTCAATTGCCCTCATGTTTTGCTGCAGGACAGCAATTTTCTCTCATCTTTGTAGGATGTGATTTCTGGGTGAATTTTTCTGTCATCATTTGTAGGAATGTAATATGAAGATTGAACAAAGTAACATTTATTTTTAACAACACTATGAAAATTAATAGCAGGCAGAATAACGCCTCCGCAAACTTCCAAGAGGCTCTCAAGGTCATTTTAAACTATATAAAATAAGACAAAACAAGCATTAATCTAAGGCATAAAATCAAAAGACTTTTCAACACAACTCTCAAAAAATCGGACAATATGAGGAAGAGCAATTTTAAAAGTGTGATTTCTAGACCTGAAAAAGCCATGTTAATGCAACTATAAAACGCCATAGGCTTTTATTACGAATAGATATTTTTCTAATTCTATCAAGTTCTAAAAAAGATGGTAACCTCACAAACTGTATTAGAAGTCTCTAAAGCTATTTTTAGGAGAAAACTCTCTCTCTCTCACTCATTATCTTCCTATATCTCTCTTTCTTCCTGTCTCACCTGGACCATCTGCCAGCTTACCTTTGTCTGTCTTTTTGCAGTATGTAAATGACAGGCTGTTCCCGACAGCCATACTCTCACCTTATTTCCCTTGTTTCCTTCCTGTTCCCTCTCGTTTTCATCCCACCACGTTTTCACTTTTTAGCAGGGTTCTTCGTCTCTATGTCCCTGTGAAAAGCAGAGCACAGGCTTTATCAGGTTATTAAGTACATTGTGTTCAGGAAGAACTGATGGGACCTGTACCCTAACAATGAAAGCGGGTCAGAAGATGAGTCACTGGTGGAGGCGATTCAATTAGGACCTGGTGGTATGTCCACCATTCACTTTATAATAGAGCCGCTAACAAACTCCTCCTGCCCGGCCAGATAAAGGCCAAGAGCATTGCCTTTTGTTAGACTTCCATCTGAGGCTCCTTCTGATAGGCCCCCAGATGCCCCAGTCACCTAAATTGAATACCCCCATTCTCCTCAGGGGTTTTGGTGCAAAATAGCAATTTCCGTTGGCTCATCGCACTTCGTCCTTCCATCTCTCCCCTGCTTTCTTTCTGACGCACGCACGCAAATTTCATTAAGTGCTCCTCTAGTACATTACCCAGCGAGCAAATCAAATTGCCATTCTCTGAAGGCTCGAGCGGGGTTAAATGAGCCTTTCAGAAGACTTTGGCCAGGGTGGGCGCTTATTAGCTCTGCCAGGCGGCACACTTCTCCTTGGTGTGCCCTTTGGACCCCAGGACCCTCCACTTGCCTGCACTGCATTCACTGCAAGAAGAAGAATATAGATAAACAGTCTTTAATAATCTACATAAGGATAATCCATCATATAAGGGTAGCAAACACACACAAATATAGAAGAGACTGGACAAAGAAACACAGAACTGAATGGAACTTACAGTATCTCACAAAAGTGAGTACACCCCTCACATTTCGACAGTCATTTTAGTATATCTTTTCAAGGGACAATACTATAGAAATTAAACTTGTATATATTTTAGAGTAGTCAGTTTGCAACTTGTATAGCAGTAAAGATTTACTGTCCTCTGAAAATAACTCAACACACAGCCATTATTGTCAAAAAAGCTGGCAACAAAACTGAGTACACCCTAAGTGATAACGGCTATACATCTTTTAGTTTGCCCCCTCCTGGAAGGCGTGACCTCATGCCGCAGAGAAAAGGGAGGGACAGAGGGGGACTTAGGAGAAGGACAAAAGAGTGGACATGGGATGGAAAAAGGTAATTGTGAAGGGCTGGCAGGAAAACTGTAAAGGTGGAGGCTTTGGTGGAGGATGGACTCCCAGGAGGAGGACGACTAACAGGGTCCAGGGTGGAGACGATGGAGGAAGGAGCCAGGGAGGAAACAGGATGATCCAGGGGAGATCAGACGGAGGGAGGAGCCAGGAGGGACTTGGTGCAGGAGGAGCCAGGCAGGACTCAGGCCACAGCCATAATTGTGGCCCACGGTGGAGCCGACGGAGGGAGGATCTGTGGTGGAGTAAGGGCTGACGACTCCAGGGGGCCAACCGATGACGGCGGAGCAGGTGGTGGAGGAGCCTGAGGCGAAGACGGAGAGCCGATGAGCCAGGGCAACACCGAGGATCCAGAGGGCCAAGGCGGAGCAGGTGTTCCGACCGAGGCGACGCACAGGCAGCTGTCCGGGTAGTGTGTCAGGTTGGCGAGAAACACAAAGTCTTTGGTGTGGTCCTTGAGAGAGCGGTCTCCCTGCTCTTGCAGGAGGACGAGGACGGCAGGGTAATTCATGATAAACAAAACAAAAACAAAAAACTAAACTGTGGGGGGAAACTCCGCTTTACTTTGTAAGGCCCGGTCTTCGGTCACGGTTTATCATCTATATAATTTATCATCTAAATAATTTAATAAAACATCTATATCATAAAAAAATCTATATAATTATAATTAAAATCTATATATATATTTTATCAAAATATATGTATTTTTAGGAAACCAATAGTTACATTAATATTTACCAATAAATAACAGAAAATAATAAATGTATAAAATATCAAAATACATATATGGAAAATGGAGCATAGCGCTTTTATGGCCAAGAGAAAACATGCTCTGAAACACAGGTGGGCTTTTAACCCACCAAGCGTGCTGACAGACTGCTTCAAGAAACCACGACATGGAGACTGAAGGGCAGTGGACCACACAGAATGCCTTAAGCGCTCACCAGCAAGCATGAGTTGTGTCTCATGAACCAAACTGGGAGTTTTTCTTTTTGCTTGTTCAAGGGCGCAAGTGTTTCGGAGATCTTACATGTCTTACATTTTCTGTCAGGTGGAGAGGAAAAGTATGGTGAGACACAGCTGACCATGTGCCCGTAAATGTGCCCCACTTTAATGGTGGTCTCAGGATGAAAATAGCTAAATAAATTACACTTCCAGTCAGAAATTAGGAAAAATTAAGATTTTGTAATGTTTTTTAAATATATATATTTTTAAAGGCTACTTTCATTTGTACAAGAGCACAGTAAAACACTAACATCATGAAATATGATTATTATGGTAATTATACTTATATTATTATTGGTACTCAGTTACTTATAATGGGTCCTATTATTATGAGCATTGAAAACAGGTAATATTTACAATATATATATATTCATATTTTTTCAGGATGATTAATTGAACATTTAAAAAAGGCATTAAATTTAAATAAGAATATTATGTAACATTATAATTTATTTAGTGTTACTTTTATATATCAGGGGCAGATTTAGTGAATTGGAGGCCCTATACATTTGCACATATTTACCAACCTTGAGGTTCATTTTTGTCGTGATGCTTGCTGCTGCACAATGGTGCCCCATAGTTCTGTCCAATGTTTCTAAATGTTTTATGTGCATGTTATAATGGGATTATTTCGTTTACATTTACTCATTTAGAAAACACTTTTATTCTTTCATATTGTAGACCACGAAATAGCATTTGATTTACCATTGAGAATCAATTATAAAATGATAAACCTCACAATTGAACCTTTAAACCATTTTTTAAAGAAAAGGGATGAGTCAGAAGTATAAATTATGATATTTTTTAAAATGGGGTTATGTGGGTGGATTTTCACATTGGTATAAACAAAAACTGCAGACGGTATTATTGAAATGCACATTCATTCTCTGCCAGTAGGAGGTGATTTTGGAACATCAGAAATATAGAGGTTCCCCTGGTAACGGCTGTAAACAAAGCAGCGCTCAGCTCATAAATGATACTTTATCAGGTAAAATGAAAATGCCGTCCAAACTTTTCTGAAGACAATTGGTTCCCTTCAGAGGTTCATTCTTATAAAAACTTGAATTAGTGAGAATGAGAAAAGAGTGAAACAATTTAGCCTAGATTGACGAGGAAAGTCCGCTGATGAGTTACCAGTGTAAGCATTTAATTTTCTACTAGTCATTTTAACTTTGTCAATCGATTAAAATATTTCATTGTGATTAAATCGCATGATTGTCAGGATTTGACTCGCGAATAATCCCAACTTAATCACACATTTTTTTCTGTTCGAAACGTACCTTAAATTAATACTTTTCATGTTTTTTATACTCTAATCAACTTTATACTCTAATCATGGGCAAATGTGGGTGCTTTATGCTATATATTTTTTGTATTAGTGAAACCATAGTCAACATAGAGCATGAAGAGTAGGCATGTTTCAAAGATCATAGATCTTCCAGCTTCACAAGGAGTGAACTGAAGCTGGAGTCAGTGCATCAAGAGTTACCACGCTCAGACATCTTCAGGAAAAGGGCTACCAAGCCACTTCTGAAACAGAAACAACATCTCAACGGCTAAGGAGAAAAAGAACTGGACTGTTGCTCAGTGGTCCAAAGTCCTCTTTTCAGATAAAAGTACATTTGCATTTCATTTGGAAATCAAGGTCCCAGAGTCTGGAGGAAGAGTGGAGAGGAACAGAATACATATTGCTTGAAGTCCAGTGTGAAGTCCACAGTCAGTGATGATTTGGGCTGTCATGTCATCTGTGGTGTTGGTCCACTGTGTTTTCTGAAGTCCACAGTCAACGCAGCCATCTACCAGGAAATTTTGGAGCACTTCATGCTTCCTTCTGCTGACAAGCTTTAAAGAGATGCTGATTTTATTTTCCAGCAGGACTTGGCACCTGCCCACACTGCCAAAGGAACCAAAAGCTGGTTCAATGACCATGGTGAACCAGAATCTATGGGGTATTGTCAAGAGGAAGATGAGAGACACCAGACCCAACAATGCAGATGACCTGAAGGCCGCTATCAAAGCAACCTGGGCTTCCATTACACCCGAGCAGTGCCACAGGCTGATCACCTCCATGCCACGCCACATTCATGCAAAAGGAGGCCCAACCAAGTATTGAGTGCATAGAAATGAACATACTTTTCAGAAGTCTGACATTTCTGTGAAAAGTATCCTTTTTTTACTGATCTTATGTAATATTTACATTTTCTGAGACACAGAATTTTGGGTTTTCATTATGTGTAAGCCATAATCATCAAAATGTCAAGAAATAAAGGCTTGAAATATTTCACTCTATATGCAATGAATCTATATAATATATGGGTTTCACTTTCTGAAATGAGTGACAAAAAATATTGACCTTTTTCATGATATTCAATTTTTTTGAGAGGTACCTGTATATAAGTGGTGCTTTCTAGTATAAAATGTACTGCCACAATGCTGGTTGCTAGGCTGTTGCTATGTCAAGCCAAAACAGCCCACCCCAAATTGTTTACGATATCTCATTCTCCTCCCTAGTTATGGCTAGTGTCCAGTGTTAATTTTAGATTCCTCTTATGACACATTCCTATTTCCTGTGTTAATAGTTAGCATTCTGAAATGGCCTATGCTTTCCATTTGCAGTTATTAACAATATGAGAAGGTGAAAGGTGAACATTTATGTTAAATGACAGTCTGGGCCCTTGGACAGTGCTTTCTTTGGATTGCATTCGGGTTGTAAGTGCGCGCGTGTGTGTGTGTGTTAGACTCCCTTGTGTCCTGTGTACAGGATCGTGTTGTGAAACCCCAACCGCAGATTCGGGGGTTCAGGCTGCTCACCCCCATTAGCGGGTCAGAGACCTCTGAGGAGGTAATACTATAATTGGTTTAATGGCAAAAAAGGGTGGGGGGGTCACTCACTGGAATAATTATGGGATTTAGTTTCACACCACATTAGCTTTAGAGGTGCTGGTGTCACCTAAATGACAGTCATAGACCAGGACTAATAAACAAATGTGTCAAATCTGCAGGGTACTGACAGACAGAAATACACTCAAGCAGAAATTTACTCTCAGAGATGGGAATTGTACATCTGGAGAGCTCTTTTTTAATCTCAAAAATTCATCTTAAAACTTGACTGTAAAGCTTAACACAATAAACCACATAAATAAGGACTTAGACAACACATTGAGTTTAATACTCTTGAATTTGCTTTAATGCAAGCTGATTCAACAATCAACATAGGAGTTAAGCAGTGAGCAAACATGGGTAGAGCACTCCTGCTGGGACCTGACTCCCGTGTAAAATAATTTCGGCACAAGAGTGAAGTTTTATTCCATGCTGAATTTTCATAAAACTATGTTTTAACTTGAGGTCTCTTTGATCAAACTGTCTGGCACAACAAGCTATCAAGTGCTAAATAAGCAGCCCCCACAGAGCAAAACGCAATGAATGTCTTCCATTTATCCAGTCGCCTTCCAAAGCGGAAAATCTGACATTTCCAGGTGTTCGCTGTTTATATACTCAACCGAAAAGACAGAGACATATAAGAGGAACGCACTGTACATACTGCCACGGTTTAGTCTTTTCCACCATTTAACGTGGTGTGTGGCAACCATTTTGTTTAGTTTGTCCCAGGCCTGAAATGTCAGCGAAATGTCAACTGTTGAAAATGCATGAGTGATAGGATGGGGAGGTGTTTGTCTCCATATTTACATTAGATGGGTTCTCTCTTCCATGCTTTCCCTCGAGGCACTTGCCACAGGGTTTGTTTTTTCAGGGGGCGGATCAGGAAAGATCAGTGTTGCCGTTTACAAAACCGCTCGGTCGCAACTGAATTAGAACCCCCTCTCCACCTAAACAGGATTGGTTGGTGTGTTATAAAAGTGCAAACTCAACACTTTTAGAGTAATTGCCCATAGAATCTTGTTAACCAAGCTGAGTGACTTTCCACTTAATGGAGGTGGGGTTGCAAACGTAAGCCTTGCTAATGGGTATTCAGTAATGCTGAGCGTTTTTAGCATTACTGAGAGTAAACCCAGCCAAGTCAGCTGTGTCCAACTTAGATTTCCTCATAGTGCAATCACAGCTGGGCAAGAGGTACACATCTCAGTAAGCACTGATGGAAAATTGAAAAAAGAACAATGAAAACTTGTAATTTGTGCTTGCCTTTGAAAATTCACTGCTATGGCACTAGGGTGTTCCTTTGCAGTTGCTACAGGGCTTTGAGTTGTTGTTAGGTTCTTGCTATAGGATTTATTGCTGGCTGGCCCAAGTCCAAAAAGTACACCTCCAAGTTTCTATGATATTCTTCATGACTTCTTCAATATAAGTCTATTGCTAGAGTAGTTTTTATTAATATTTTTAATATGTATTTTTTCATGTTCATTTACATTTTTATTAAAGTTTTAGTAATTGTTTGCATATTTTGTCATTATTTTTTATTTATTTATTTTGGAAATACTGTATGTCGATCGTTTTTGTTATTGTTATTTTAGTAAATCAAGTTAAACTAAATGAAAATGAGAAATGCTGCATTGTATGAAATAAAATAAACATTAAAAACCTATTTTAATTCAAGTGACAAACATGTGTTTTATGGTTTTAGATAACAAGTCTACCAGAATAATATTTTAAGTTGACATTAAAAAAAGTTATCTTCACTGTTCAAATTTTTTGTAATACTATAAAGATGATTACAAATTCTAATTACACTTGAGCATTAATAAATTAATAAATAAATGTTTCACGCCACTTCAAGTTTATGAATTGACAGGTGCTTAGCTTAAATTTTGAGCTAAATGAAAGAGTATGCTACATCCGCTATTTGTTTAGAATCAGAATTAGTGAATCGATGTATGTTTCGTAAATGAATGACTATTTTGAGGCATTCTTTTCTGTGATTTGTTAATGGTTCGAACAGTTCACCGAATAGTTTGGAGCACATTCTCACTCCGCGAGACAGTAATGTCATATTTTGGAATATAACGAACAAAATGAGCTGGATTATGTGGATACTGGACATTTACCCAGGGCCATAGCTGGGGTTTGTGGGGCCCCGGAGCAGGTTGGAGGAGGTATAATCGCCACCACCTTTCACCCCACTAGCGACGGTCCTGCATTTACCCACCATCGGGTGTGACCAAACCTGCCAAACCATTCAACCGTTTGACAGCGATGAAGAAATAAGTCTTTAGTTGGATTAACACCTGCATGTGGCAGCTCATGACTAAATTTTAAGTAAGAATTTGCGGAACAACTTAGTATCAAAACAGTAAACAAACCACTGAAGTAACAAAATGTATCATGATATAAACATTAGTTATACTGTATGTACCATGCTCGTAGCCTGCATGATAGTCGATTTATTTTAAGTACAGGGTGAATCCCCGTAAACATAGCAATGATTTAAAGTATTATTGTACTTCATTTTATTTGTATTTTTATTATTGTACTTTGTTGACATCTTTATTGCTGTCATATGAGAGCTTAAATATATTCAGAGTCTGTGTGGTTTGTTTAATAGCTGTAGTCAATGAATTGTGACACAGTTTGTATATTAGTGTATATTGGAATATTCTTCTGTTTGTTGAAAACTTTGTTCTTCTAAAGTGTAGAAAACTCAGAAGAGAAGACCAGGAGACTTCGGATTGGATTGTCAGCAGAATTTCTTTATTCTATGACATGTGTTGTTATCTGTAGTCATCGAAGATCTCATTTAAGTCATTTTTACAGGGTATCTTATAGACAGAATTGGAGGAGGAGCTTTTACAGGTTGAGACAAAACATCAAATAAACATACATCTGAGGGCAATAAACCTAACGAATCCACATCTGGCCAGGACAAAGTCATTTGCAGATCAAAGGTTCAATCTCTCAGTAGTCATTGATCTTGCCATTATAATAGAGACAAAGGCACAGCTGTCGAGCTCAAATGGTCAGGAAGCGACCTCAAACACCTTTGCCTTGCCCGACACCTCTTAGTCAGGACGTGAATTCAAATCAAACATAGAATAACATTTGTGATCCTTCAATCCCCTCTTTGAGAGTTCTAATAACTCTCACAAAAATACAAATTTAGACACTTAAAAGTTAATTCTTGTAACTTGTAATCTGTTACAGGCACATAGTACATGTTCTGTGTTGTTTATATGTAATTGCATGCTGACACAGAAACAAAACATGCAATTAGGGTCCGTGAAGATTTTACGGGTAATAGTCTCTGCGTTGTGTATTTTTATTCTTTTTCTTCTTCTTTCTTTTCTCTTTCTTGTGTGATAGTTGGCTCGGTAATGGGTCTAGTTGTTTTCTAGAGGTTGTGGCTTTATCCACAGGTGAGAAGGGTGGTGCATATGGATCTCAGGACAGCCATCAAATGGTATCTGCACAGAGGAAGAAAGAAACACAAACAAGAGAGAACAATGGCACAGAGCAGTATTTGTAGAGTCTGCATACATTAGGGTTGTATCCTCTGTTCAAAATATAGTCTGCTATGGTTGTTCCTTCTTTCCCTATTTCTCAATTCCTGCGACACCTAAAGAACAGTGAGGAAAGGATGGACTAATGGAGGGAAAGGCCTATGAGGAAATCTTCACCTCAGGGTTGGCCCCGAAGCCTGTTGCTTTCGGTTCTTCCCTGGGCTCCTCACTGGTTCTTGTGTCTGCCCTATCCTATCCCTGCAGGGGAGGAACAACCTTAATATGTGACACATGAGTCCAAGTTTTCCTTCCTGACACAATACTGCAGCTGCTGTAATCAACATCACTTGATGTGGTCCGTACCACTTAGGCTCTAATGGCTTGTTTTTGAATGTCTTTATCATGACCCATTGACCTGGGACGATTGTGTGTCCCCTTCTGATGGAGTCTGCCAACACGACTCAACTCTCTCTTTGGCACTCTGCACTGCCTTTGTGAGGTTTTCACAGTAGCGATCAGGGCATCTGAAGCAATGTGCACATCAGCATTTCTAAGATCAATCACACCTGGCATCTGCATTGGGCGTCAGTAATAATCTCATGAGGGCTCAGTCCTACTGATCTGTTAGGTGATGCTCTCATACTACACAGTACTGCGGGCAGTGCTTCAACCCATGGTACTCCTTCCTGATGCATTTTGCTTAGCCTGGTTTTGATTGTTCTGTTTGATCGTTCAACCTGTCCTGATGCTTGTGGCCTATAGGGGCAGTGAAGGTTCCACTTAATCTTCAACATTCTAGACACTTCCTTGACTACCTGTCCTGTGAAGTGGGTACCTTGATCTGAGTCAATGCAATCTGGTAATCCCCATCTGGGAATGAAATCAGTGACAAGACATTTAGCAGTATGTGCAGCTGTAGCGCCCTGTTGGATAAGCTTCTACCCATCTTGAGAACTTGTCTATTACTACCAAAACGTCAGTTTTTCCTTTACAAGGGGCAACGATATGTAATCAACTTGCAGGTGACGAAATGGCCCTGGTGGAGCTGGGGTATGTGCTGCTGGTGTAATGGTTGCTGGTACATCATTATTTTTCTGACATGTAACACATCTCTTGACTGTTTCAGTGGCTGCGTTTCTGAATTTTGGATTCCACCATTGATTTGAGAACCTGTGATTCATCGTTGCTGGACCACTATGACCCAAACTGTGTATTTGTTGAGCCAAATATGGCAACAGTGATTCGGGAGCAACATACTTTCCCCTTTGGTCCAGCAGCCGGATGAATCCACAGTGGCTCCTTTGTCTAACCATGTCCATGCTTCATATAGAGGCGTCTTTATACAGATCAACGATTGATTCAGGAGGTAGAATTATCTTCTGTGCTGTACTACCTGAACACACTTGTACAGTTGCATAGAAACAAGCCTGTTTAGCCGCTACATCAGCAAGAGCATTACCTTTAGCTTCCGTAGTATTAGTTGTGAGAAGTGCTTTCACTTTGATCACTGCTAATTTCTTTGGGAGTTTCATGGCAAACATTAAATCTTTCACTAATCCAGCATGCTTAATGGGGATCCAGCAGAAGTTAGAAATTTTCTGGTTTGCCAAATGACACCAAAATCATGAATTACCCCAAAAGCATACCTGGAATCTGTGTAGATATTTGCAACCGATCCTGAAGCTAGCGTGCATGCTCTAGTTAAGGCTACTAGTTCTGCAGCTTGAGCTGAAAAATGATCTGGAAGACGACCTGAAGCAACTACTTCAGTGGTGGAAGTTACTGCATATCCTGCTCGTCTGTTACCTTCAATAACTTGAGCTGAACCATCAACAAACAACTCCAATTCTCGTTCTCTATGGGAGTTTCTGCTATTTCACTTGTCGCTGCATATGTAAGCGTAACACAATCATGAGTCATTTCGCCTTCATCCTCTAACACAAATTCAGTCATTGCAGACATCATACATGAGGATGGGTTCGTGACTGGTGCACGCTGTATAACAATATTCGGGGCTGTGAGAGTTGCTAACCAATTTCCCCAACGGAGGAGGTGACAGAAGTGACTTTTGCTTGATTCATTAGTGCGGACACTGTGTGAGGGCATTTTACGTTTACAGTCTGACCTAACACCATTCCTGATGAAGCCTGAAGCGCTAGATGAACTGCCTGTACTGCTCTGAGGCATGGGCCCATACCTTGGACGACTATGTCAAGTTTACCGGAATAGTAATGAATTGGGCGTAAGCTGCCCCATGATCTTGCATTAGACATGCAGTCATAAAGCCTAAGTGTTCATGGACATAAAGCACAAAGGGTCTATCAGATTGGGCAATTCCTAATGCTGGTGCTTGACATAGTGCTCTCTTCAAATCATTAAAAGCTTTGAGATGAAGTTCTTCCATACAAACAGTATCTGAATCTTTACCATGGCCTTTCAACAAATCATAGAGAGGCTGAGCAATCGAGGCATAGTCTTCAATCCAAGGTCTACAATAACCTGTTGTTCCTAAAAATGAGCGGAGTGTTTTAATGGTATTAGGCGGAGGTATGGCTTTGACTGAAGCCGCTCGATCCTCTATGGGCGGAGTTTCATACAAAACAGAATCTTCACCTATTACACCAGTTAAACAAAGTTTGGTTTTCTTGTATGGGATGTTTAAACCTTGTGCCAATTTTGTAGGAATTACTGTAATTTCTGCACCTGTATCAAGCAAAAAATCAATCTCTTTCTCTTTTATGCTACCTTTCACAAAAATTCTTTGGTCATTGTGTTGGATTACAGGGGAAAGGTAGCTACTCACAGCCCCAATAATTAGTTTTTTCTGGTCTTGTTGTGCTCTTAGAAGAGCCTGAACTAACTGTCCTATAGTTTCAGTGGTCACTGGCGGAACTACTTCAGGGTTGTGTGCAGGCTGAGAAGGAGCAGAATTATGCATAGCATTTCTTTTACTATCTTGCAACTTCTTCCTACACTCTTTCTCCCAATGTCCAAATTTTTCACAGTATTTGCATTTGCTTTCTCTTTTAGACCATCTATTGTCTTGTTTCGTTGTGTTAAACGTAGCTGCTGCTACTCTTACTTTTGCTTTGACATCAGCGTCTCTTTCCCATGTAGTTAACCTGTCTAGGTTACTTCTGAGAGTTCTGTTAGACCAAGTTAGATCTAAGAATGGTAAAGCTTTTCTGTATTCGGCTACAAGGCCATCTGACCAGATACGAACCAAGGGTCCCTTGTCATCTAGCACACTTTCAGGGTCATCAACAATTCCACTGTAGATTACAGCTGACTGACAAAATCTCTCAGTATATTCACTCACAGTTTCTTCTTTCCTTTGCACACAGGTAGTAATTCTAGACCAATCTATTTTGGGTCCTAAGATATTCTTTAGGATTTTCAAAATACCTTCTCTTAAATCACCCTTACTGGCATTTCGCAGTTCAGAAGTGACAGCAGATTCAAAACTGTTGAATTCAGATTCAGTTAGTATTTGTGACATCAGCTGCGTGACTTCTGTCAACGACATGTCATAAAAGGCGCATTTACTGATCAATGTTCTTCTAAATTCAGAAAAATGTGTGCGTGCTGCTGGTAAACTTTGAGATAGTCTCTATATCTTTAGGACCTAAAGCTTTGGCAACAGTTTGTATTTGCACCACAGAAGAATTGAGAGGAACACTATCAGTTTCCTCAATCCCTGAGATCTCCTCCTCGCACCACACACATTGAAGGAATTTACAGGCACATCAGTTACTGATTGGAGAGCTACATCTGTTTCAAAAACGCTTGTAAATCAGGGTAAATGTTATCAGGCTGACTAACCTCCACATCAGTTTTGCTGATACTCTAGCACAGAGCTCATTGTTCTGTTTCTCTAGCTCTGAGTTACGCTGAGACTGTTGTGTGGCGGCGCTAAACCAAATTCTCTGTGGCAGCAGATAATGCCTTTCACATTGTTCTTGCGAATACATGCTCCCAGTACCTTTTTACACTCATCTACAGACCAAGTCTTGTCTGGATGGATCTCATATTTCTGAGTTAGTTCTTGTCTAACTTTCTCAGTGACTATTATGTTCATTTGCACTCCTAAAAGTGATTTGAATTCGCTATCTGACCACAAAGGAGTCGCTAGACCACCTTTTTCAGTTGTGGGGATCAGTCTAGCATTCTTTCTAAACATTTTGTGAGTTTCTTTGTTATCACACAATCAAAACACTAAAACTTCTCTGATCAACAGAGGGTACACTTGTTAACACAGATCAACTATTGTTAACCTTCCCTGGCAAAGCAGAGGATAACACAATTCACTAGCACTTTACGCTAATCTTCCCTGCATGAACAGAGGATAACCAATTCTTCCCTGCCAAAACAGAGGATAACAAATATTAGCACGTAATGCTAAATCTTCCTGCCTGAACAGAACAGAGGATAAACCAAAAATTAGCACGTAATGCTAACCTTCCCTGCCTGAAAGAACAGAGGATAAACCAAAATTAGCACGTAATGCTAAATGCCAAAATCTTCCCTGCCTGAAAACAGAGGATAACCTTCCTGCCTACAAGAACAGAGGATAAACTCTTCCTGTCTGAAAACAGAGGATAACCTTTAGTTAAACAAAACCCTACAGATGTATGTTAACTCTTCTCGGCACAGAGGATACAAAAATTTGTACTGGTCTTAGGTTCTTTCGGATTAGAGACAGCACTCACCAGAGAGAAAATTTCAGTCTGGGAATCCTTGTTCAGTTTGAAGTTTCGCTGGATTCCAAAAGATGCAGATCTTTGTTTGAGCTTGAAGTCTTTCAGGTGAAAGCTGGAACTCTATCCGGTCACGGCACCATCTGTTGAAAACTTTGTTCTTCTAAAGTGTAGAAAACTCAGAAGAGAAGACCAGGAGACTTGGATTGTCAGCAGAATTTCTTTATTCTATGACATGTGTTGTTATCTGTAGTCATCGAAGATCTCATTTAAGTCATTTTACAGGGTATCTTATAGACAGAATTGGAGGAGGAGCTTTTACAGGTTGAGACAAAACATCAAATAAACATACATCTGAGGGCAATAAACCTAACGAATCCACATCTGGCCAGGACAAAGTCATTTGCAGATCAAAGGTTCAATCTCTCAGTAGTCATTGATCTTGCCATTATAATAGAGACAAAGGCACAGCTGTCGAGCTCAAATGGTCAGGAAGCGACCTCAAACACCTTTGCCTTGCCCGACACCTCTTAGTCAGGACGTGAATTCAAATCAAACATAGAATAACATTTGTGATCCTTCATGTTGTTGTTTTTTTTTTTTTTAATGTGTGTGGCACTGGCAAAACTTCATAAAACTTTAAAATGGAGTTTAATTTATCCATTTGTTGTTGTTTGAGCCCTTGTTGTCATTGTAATGGTGTGTTTGGTCAAGTTGATGTCCATCTGCAGATAACTGCTGTCTATGCAGACCCAGCTGAGAAGCTCCATCAGAGGGTACAATTTCTGTCTGATTAGGCCTCTTACCACTCAAATTTATGCTGCAATTAACTGGCCAGTTAAAGGCCATTTTCCCCCTGTTCCCTGTTAATGGCTGTAAAGTGATAACTGCTAGAGATGCTTTGGAGATGTATGTCCTCCTCGACACCCAGCTGAGCCTGGCTTTCCTCTAGTTTGCTATTTTTGTGCCTGACAGCTCCATAAATGTTTAAAGGGTTAGTAAAGTTGAATCAGGTTCAGATGGGACACACTTTCTGTAGCGGTAGAACTAGATTAGAGTCTGGGGAATAGGACTGAACCTGTGTTAGAGCAGCAATGGCCAATAAATCTACAGTAATAGTGGGACAAACTTGATGACAGTAAGATTAGTGTTTCTGGACTGCTATTTTGGATTGTTCCTTCTGAAGGTTTTATGATGGGTAAGGGGTGTTTTTAAGGAAAGGGATGAAGCATTTACAGTAGTGGAGCAAATTCAAGTAATTCAAGTAAATAAATTGGCCTATACATTTTTCAAATGTGTTATAATATATATGTTTTATATATATATATACAGTGCTCAGCGTAAAAGAGTACACCCCCTTTGAAAAGTAAAATTTTAAACAATATCTCAATGAACACAAAAACCATTTCCAAAAAGTTGACAAGACTAAGTTTAATATAACATCTGTTTAACTTATAACATGAAAGTAAGGTTGTTCTTCAACTTGTTCATTCCATGCCTAGAAGACTTGGTGCTGTCATTAAAAATCATGGAGGCCATACAAAGTACTAGATTTAGTAGTTTTTGTTGTGGGGTGTACTCATTTTTGCATCACCCTAATTTGAGTAAAACTGAAAAATGTGTAATCTAAGTTATATTATTTAACCTTACGTTCATGTTAGAAGTTAAACAGATGTTATATTAAACTTAGTCTTGTCAACATTTTGGAAATGGTTTTTGTGTTCATTGAGATATTGTATGAAATTTTACTTTTCAAAGGGGGTGTACTCTTTTACGCTGAGCACTGTATATATATATAAAACATATATATTATAAAAATGTATATTAGTGAAACCATAGTCAACATAGAGCATGAAGAGTAGGCATGTTTCAAAGATCATAGATCTTCCAGCTTCACAAGGAGTGAACTGAAGCTGGAGTCAGTGCATCAAGAGTTACCACGCTCAGACATCTTCAGGAAAAGGGCTACCAAGCCACTTCTGAAACAGAAACAACATCTCAACGGCTAAGGAGAAAAAGAACTGGACTGTTGCTCAGTGGTCCAAAGTCCTCTTTTCAGATAAAATTTACATTTTGCATTTCATTTGGAAATCAAGGTCCCAGAGTCTGGAGGAAGAGTGGAGAGGAACAGAATACATATTAAATGAGGCAAACCTGCATTTTTATAGAAAAGGTGCATTTCTTGTTATACTGAAAATGTACAGTTAAGAACATGTTTACCCCTCTTAGAACTGTCCCCCCAAACCCACAAAAGCTTTTAAGCTAGAGATTAGAAAAAATATTGACGTTTTATATTTGCATGGACAGAAATAAGCTTTCTTGGAATCTTATGACAACTTTATGGTCCAGGGAAGCTTATCTGGTGTAATGTGCCTTTGTTGTAGATCATTAGCATTTTCAGATCTCAGTGTAGTAATGGTGATCACATTGGTGCTGGTGATTTGGGTTTTGGGGCCTTTGGTTCATTCCTCATATTGGCAGATGCTATGAGTCCAGAGATGCATGTTACTTCACCACGCTGTGGTACAGGGGATTCATAACTATTCCTTTCTCCTTTCTCATTGTTGCTCAGCCTCAGATGTCTACATGCATCAGGCTTTTAAAAAGATGCTCTGGTGTTTTGTAAAGAAATAATAAGAATGAATATCTGGCTTCAGCAGCAAAACTCAGCTTATTCTACAGTAGATGAGTCTCCCGGAGTGTTTCTTCTGAATAGAGGGTTAATTTGCTGAGATTTTTATTGACATATTTCTCTAACTTTTTTGATGCATTTTTAGCATCTAGTTTTTAGCTATACAGTATAATGACATTTATGTATAATGCAATTTTGCACATTGTTGTGTTGTACAGTTTAAGCACTTAAGACTAGTATGAAAAATTAATGGATAATATCCTGGCAGAATTTTTCAGAAAAATACTTTTTGTATATGTATATACAGATCCCATATTTTGTTTCTATTATACAAGAGGTTCAGAGAGGAAAAACTGAGGTAGGCAGATATAACAGTGCAGTTATTTTGTGGCACACATGTTCACAGTCCTCCCACAATAGAGAGAAAATCAGACATAACAGTCCCACTCTGAGAAACCTCCAGATCCTAACTTTCTGTGGACTTTAGTGTTTACTTTGGAAAAGACTGAACTTCAGAGTTTTAAATACATCTTACCTGACATATCATGTGACCACAGCGACCAGCGAGGGCATGTTAGAAGTGTACGGACGAGTGCTGACGTTGTCGGCTCTTAAAAGGCTTTGATGGGTGAGGGGAGCCATCAAAACCATCTAAAGGCTTGTCTCTGGACATCACAAGGGGTTGGGGTTATATTTAGTGCTATTTTATGAAGTACAGGGCTTCACCAAAGGCTGAGTGATCAAAAATGATATGTTGTTTGTTGGATCTGGCTGTATTCTTTTTTTTCTGCTTGCTTGCCTTCTTGTCTTTTCTTATTGAATCCTTTTCTTAGTGCTTTGCCTATTCAATATTTGTCACCTCAGAAGTCTTTATTATGTTTTAAACAGTCTTTCTGCATTTATGAGCCCTTAGACTACTATTTGCCAACTGAAATCAAGCATAAATACTAATCTTAGCACTAATGCCGGTTATCATTTAAGAAACATCAGATCTAGAATCTTTGATTTGCTTCCCCAAAGGAGTATATAACGATTTAGCTCATGAGAACTTTGAGATGATAAAAGTGTTAAATCGTATTTGCTCTCTTATGGTCAGGATAAGAGAGATTTGGGAGCTAGTCCTAAGGCGTGGCGTACATTTTTAATGTTGTTTTTATAGATAATGATAGTCCAGAAAGCCATCCTACTGGATACATTAGTGGTGCTTTGGAATTATTTTATTTTGAATAATGCATGATTAAAAATGAAACTTGGAATAAATATAATTTAAATTTAAATGTGCTACAGGAAGACTTTTATAGAGAGACCCAGAGGAGGACGAACACAGCAGAAAAGCACATCAGTGGCATGTCATGGTCCTCTCTCATTTATGGTGTTTTAAGTCCAACATAAATTTGTGTTTTATTTTAATTTGATGTTTATATATGTATATAATATAAATTGTATGTGTTTGTATATGTTTAAATAGTTTTATGTTTTATAGTTTCTGTTGTATTTTATAGCTTCTGTTATTGAATTCCTAATCATTTCAAGTTTTATTTTGCTTCTTGATGTGACCAAAAGTTTGTTTAGTTTGTTCATTCTGATGCATGAGTCATTCAGTTGAGAACATCATGGGCAGGGTGTCATAGACTGTTTGCCTTGTATTTTGCTGTTGCCTCCCTCACACCACATTCCTGTGATTCGTGGAGGTAGATCTTAAAGGAACTTGGTCTCTGAATCTTCAGTGATCAAGGAATTATAATTTTTATTAATTTTTTTTGTAATCCCTGTGCACTTTAACTTTTGTAACACTTTTTATATCAGATAACATATTAATGGGATAGTTCACCCAAAAATGGTCATTAATTACTCAGCCTCATGTCGTTCCAAACTTGAAAGACCTTGGTTCATCTTTAGAACACAAATTAAGATATTGAAATCCGAGAGCTTTCTGACCCTGATTGTTGGCGGTTGGCGATATGGAAAAAATGTCATATTTTTTTTTTTTTGAAATATCACGATTCACGGTTTTATCACAATTCTTTGTCATGTTGGTTTTACTATTTTGCAAGTTGTCTGAGCAGTACAGCCAAACTAATTTCCCCATTATAAAGACAAAGCCTTTCAAGGTAACAAAAGAAAAAAGAAAAAAAGAATGGCAGATATTTAGTCCAAAGTGGTTGAAGATAAAAATCTTTATTTTATCATTCTTATAAAAAAAATAAGAACAAATATATACATTACAAATACACATAAAATACAAATAAAACAATTTATTTTAGGTACAATAGGTGTATTTAACGTGAATGAACAAATATAAAAATAAAACACTATATAGACTGTTTCCTAAAGCAACTGTATTAAAGTTAAGTCATGAGTAGTGAGTTATTCTTCTCTTTGTGTTTTGTTGTTTTATTAACGTTAAAGAAATAATTCACCCAAAAATAAAATATCTGTCATCTGTCTGTCAATTCTATCCTAGTGTTTTATTTTTGTACCATAATATTTTAAACCTGAGTGATTTTCTTTCTTCTGCTGAACATAAATGCTATTTTGAAGAACGTGGAAAACCAAACAGTTGCTGATCCACAGTGACTTAGGATTTTTTTCCTACTATCAAATTCAATGTGGACCAGCAACTGTTTGGTTACCCACATTCTTCAAAATATCGTATTTTATGTTCAGCACAAGAAAGAAATTAATACAGGTTTGGGACAATATGTGAGTGAGTGAGTAAATTATGACAGACATTTTTTTTAGGGTGAACTATCCCCTTAATGACAGTCGGCTGCATGTTTTATACTGTCCTTTTAAGACCTGCACGCTGTGCATTCAACAGTCTTCATAAACATGTCTGAAGATTTTGACAGAGAGGATGACAATTTTTTGCCCTGCCTTACTTATTTTAACTAGAATATACAGATGATGTATTAAGAGAGATGTGCGTTCTACATCTGAACACCGGTTGCTGCATCAGCAGCACCACAAACATGCATCGAAGACTGACACGGAAGAGAAGAAATTGTTGAGTAAAGTTTTTATTTTTGTTTTCTTTGCACACAAAAGGTATTCTCGTAGCTTTATAAAATTGAGGTTAAACCACTGACTTTAATGATGTCCTTATTACTTTTCTGTCCCTTTCTGTGTTCCTGTGTGGCTCAGAGGTAGAGCATTGCGTCAGCAGCGCAAAAGGTTGTGGGTTCGATTCCCAGGGAACACACATACTAATGAAAATGTATAAACAATGCAATTGTAAGTCGCTTTGGATAAAAGCGTCTGCTAAATGCATAAATGTAAATATAAATGTCCCGTGGTCAGAAAGCTCTCGGATGTCATCAAAAATATCTTAATTTGTGTTCTGAAGAAGGTCTTTGGAATGACATTAGAGTGAGTAATTAATGACAGTATTTTCTTTTTTAGGGGAACTATCCCTTTAAAGTTAATATAACACATCACATCTTTATTTCTTGCAAATGTCTTATACTGTACATGATTGGTCTCAAAAAAGTATTTAAACACTTACATTGTATGAATGTCATACAGTTTGAGTTTGCTTGCATGTGGATGAATGGGCTTTCAGTGAATGAATGTCTACGTGACAACATTTTTAGTTTGACAACCAGAAAGTGTCTATTTTGAACACTACTATTTTTGACCAGTACTATCTATTTTTTAATCACTTAAAAAACTATCAAGCTTCTTTTTGAGATCCTAAGTAGTGTGCATTCATTCCTCAAAATAAATTACATTTAATGTTTTAATGCAAGAATATTCATGCGCTGTTAATTGTGACTTACTGTTAAATGTTTAAATTATGGAGCCATAATATTATATATTTCACAGTCTTGGTTTGATGTTTAAATCAGTAGTACTAGTAATACTATGGATTTTTTTTTTCAGCAAATAAATCCCATCTTGTCGCCAAGAGGTCACAATGCGCCACATTTCCTTGCTGTTTAGATTCCTGCAAGGCCCTCTGACATTCTTCCTGTCACATGTCTAACCGTGACCCACGTCCTTATCATCTACCTCTCCAGCACTGTGACGGATGAGGCCGGCTCTAATGACTCTGTCACGTCCTGATCCACACCATCCTTCCTTTCTTTATCCCTCCACCCTCCATTTACATCCCCCTATCTGCATAGGCTTTGGTCTGGGTCGGGAGTGAAAGGCCAGGTGGGATTAAAGTATCAGCAGCTGCCTGTGGTGTCTTCAGGACGGGCGGACGAGAGGTCTAAATCCCTGTCTTGGGAGACGGCGTGAGCAAGTAAGCCTTCATCAGTCTCACTCTCGTTCTCAGCATCACTCCATCTGTTCCCCTGGCGATGGAGAGCAGTGACTCGTAATGCTGAATGCAATTGTCTTGTCCTTTGTGCGTTCCGCATCCCTTGGTGGGTGATATTAGCCAGATGAAATGAGTAATTCATGTCTGTTGGCATTTTTGGGGGTTTAACGAAAAGGTAATGGGATGAATTTGTGATGGGGCGTGACTGGTGTCCTTTGGCTCCGCTCATGAGAGATGGAATTATATAAGATTAATTGAGCTCAGTGTCACTTGGGTTGTGGAGGGCACTGCAAACATTGACATGCTTAATTAAAAACTGACAATCATTGTCTGATGGGGAAAAGTTGTCAGGTTTTTATTTTGCCACTTTTTTGATAGTAGATGGTTTACAGACAGGAAATGTTAGGAAGATGATGGGGTTTGAACTTATCTTGCCCACATGAGCACTATGGATTAATATATTGTATAGTTTATAGA
Source organism: Gymnocypris eckloni scoliostomus (assembly GCA_027564155.1). Lineage (NCBI taxonomy): Eukaryota > Metazoa > Chordata > Actinopteri > Cypriniformes > Cyprinidae > Gymnocypris > Gymnocypris eckloni. Next base: position 48,832,136 of record CM050412.1, read on the forward strand.
TGCTCGGTTACGGTTCTAACCCTTAATTTCCATGTGACTTGTGTGTGGAAATGATTTTGGCTGAATTGTACCAATTTTGTCAAATTAAATAAACCTAAAGTCAGTTGCTACATTTTGAATGCTTCAAGTGAATTTATGTATTAAAACATTAAAATGTGAATTTTTATTTATTGCGTATTTGGCCTCAAAAATGTATTTAAGCACTTACAATGAATGTCATTGCATTAGATAACAATATCAAACCAATTGATGCTGGAGCTTGTGCTAGAACTATAAAAGTGGATATTCATTTTGAGATTCACTCAAGATCCCATTCATTCCTGGTAAGTTTCAAACTTGGAATATTTCCTAAATTTCCCGGACGAAGTTCCCATGGAAATTGACCGGAAATGTTCCGCCCCTTTGCAACCCTAGTAAGGACACTTTAAATTGATCAAAAGTGAAAGTAAATTATTAATAATCTTACAAAAGATTTCCATTTCAAATAAAAAAACTGTTGTTTAAAACTTTCTATTCTTCAAATATTTTTGGGGAAAAACATGTATATTGTCACAAAAATATTAAGCAGCAACTGTTTTCAACATGTAAGCTATAATAACAACATTTAACTTTGCCATCACCAGAATAAATTACATCTGCAAATATGTTAAAATAGAAAACCGTTTTTAATTATAATATTTCACAATATGGAAGAAAAAAAAAGTATGCATTTTTAATCAAATAAATTCTGCCTTGGAAAGCATAAAAGACTGCTTTCAAAAACATTAAAAAAATCATACCGAGCCAACTTTAAACAGTAAAGGTTTTGATCAAATGTGTATGACTGATGACAAAGGTTTGTTTTTATTTATTTATTTTTTTCTGCAGAATTATCACCGAAGGACTGACCCCCCCCCCCCCCCCCCCACACACACACACAAACACAAACACTTCTTTATCTTTATAGAAGAGAGATGTCAAGACTGTGTCTGCATGCTCTGTGTGTTTTCTTCTTCTAAGCTTCCAAGAAAACACATTTTGTTCTTAAGTTAGTCCATCTGGGAAATGGAAATCAACAACTGAACCCCAGGCAAAACAACAAGATGGCACTGTTTGTAGAGGAGGGCCTGGATGTCATGTACATTTACATTCATGTTGTAGGCAGAGGCTTTTTTAAGTGACTTAGCAGAAAAAGTACCAGTCAATGCATGACTTTGTGCCCTTCTAGAGATGTTTCAGATGTAACCTGTGTGTCACTGATGTGAAGTTCTTGTTTATAGAGGAATATATTGTAAAAAGAGCCTTTTGAACGGCAGCAATCCAAAACTCATCGCTAATATGCAAAGTAGTTTATTAGTATGCACACTACGCCTCATTACTGATTGTGGGGGACATAATGACAAAATCAACAGGAGATTACCCTATTAAGCGTTGTGGTTCTGCTTAATAGCCATGAGTCTGATTTGGCCGAAGCTGTGCAGAATTGCTGGGACGTGCCCACGCCTGTATCCGCCCGCTACGCTAGACGCCGCTACATTAAGAGGTGTGTGTGGAAATACATCTAATTAAAATAAAATACATTATCAAAATCCACAACAATGAGAGAGCCAGGCAAACACAGTCATTTCCCAGAGACCCACGTTCTGAAAAGCATCTTATTAAAATGGAGGCCAATTTATCATGCGTGTAATTTTTGCAAGCGCTTGTGTTGTGTGTTTATCAGAATTGGTGAGGCAAGTTTATCTATTGTCTTTAGAGATCATATCTTTGAATATATGACTGTGTGTATTAGGGCTGGGCGGTATATCGAGTTTGTATGATATATCAGTATATTCTTTATAAGTGATACGATATAAGGCAAAACCTTTTATATCAATATACAGTTTGAAACAAGTGCATCTGAAAATATAGCAGACAGACTGAACTGCTGCGGTGAAAGTGCATAATACAATAACACGTTTCATAACACGTTTGTGTAACAAACTTTATATGAAGGGCTTTAAAAAACTCTTAAGATATAGAAGCCTATAGTTTAGTTTCAGTTTAAAGCGGCTCTGACAGAAAGGCTGTGTGTGAGGCTGACAGAGATGCTCGCGTTGTTTAATGTTTTTCAGATGTGCTGTTTTCCTTAATACATAACTTACATTTCACATGAATATTCTCCATCTGTAAATGTTAGAAAGCCATGGAAATATTTCCATTTTGCCTGTCAGAAGTGCATGAGCTTCTGCTTTGAGATTCTCTGCAAAACTTCCCAGACTTCATTTAGAACGAGCGCCGCCGCATGTCAAACAGACGCACAATGTAATAGGAGAGCAATCATTTTCACTAATATATACATTTTGCTGAAATATTTGTAGTTAATAATAAAATGTGACGCATGTAGAATTTTAAACCTACAAGTAAGTGTACTTATATGATAGCACTAACTGTAAAGTGAATAATGGAGTAATCAAAACAGTCTTTTTCTGTGTTTTTTATTTTTAGTTTAGTAAATATAACTTCAGCTTTAAAAGCATTATTTTTGTTTTAAGATTGCAATGTTACAATGTTAGAATTGAATGTGATTTTAAAACATAATATAGGCCTAAGCCTATGGTTACATTCACTTTATTTATTTCTATGTTTAATCCAAATACAAAAGTGTATACATACCGAGATATATACCGTATAGTGCAAATCAGCCCAAAAATACTGAGATATGAATTTTTGCTCATATCGCCCAGCCCTAATGTGTATGTAGGCATATTTGTGTGCCATTGCAGGATCCAGACTTAAATGCGACAAAAAAAAAAAAGCGCGACAGTCTGGTTATTCAAAGATTTTTGTGCACTCAAGTGCAGTTTTGTCAAATATTGTCATGTGCAGTGTTGGGGAAAGTTACTTTTAAAAGTAATGCATTACAATATTGTTGTACTCCGTAAAAAAAGTAATTAATTACTTAGTTAAGTTTTTATGGAAAGTAATGCATTATGCTAGTTTTGCGTTACTTTCACCTTGCTTTTAAATATGAGCAGTGCTTGATTGTTTGTTTTTAAAGGAACACTCCACTTTTTTTGGAAATAGGCTCATTTTACAACTCTATCTCTTTACAAATCCAGTCAGACGATCTCCGGGTCTGGCGGTAGCACGTTTAGAGTAGCATAGCATAGATCATTGAATCGGATTAGACCGTTAGCATCTCGCTCAAAAATGACTCTCATTCCGGCGTAATAATCAAGGAACTTTGCTGCCGTATCGCAATGATATTACGCAGTGCCTGAAAGTAGTCCCCAGCTAGGTAACTAGTTATGATATAGCTATAGGGACTACTTTCAGGCGCTGCATAATATCATTGCGGTACGGCAACAAAGTTACTTGATTATTTCGCCTGAACAAGGGTTTTTGCTTATTAGTATGTTTTAACTGGATCATGAAAAGGTCAGCAGCAAAGACATCGGTTAATAAAATAGGATTAAATACATTTTTGTTATTTAACATATTTAATTATTGCAGGTTTGCATCATATTCTGAGTTTGCATTTCATTATTTTAATTCATTTTGATGAATACATCTGTTTTTTTGTGAGTGGTATGAATGAATACACATTCACATTTAGTCTAGATTAGAACTACAGTAAGATCATGTTCACACAGCGCACTGTCAGTCAATTAATGGGAAAAAAGTAACTGGCGTTACCATTTTGAAAAAGTAACTCAGATATTTTCTTGTAATTTAAAAAGTAATGCGTTACTTTACTAATTACTTGAAAAAAGTAATATTATTACGTTTTAATTCATGAAAAATTACTCTTATGAACTAAGTAAAAAAAAGATTTGTATTTTTGAATCGGTTTGAATGAGTTTCAACCTAGACAGAAACAATTATGTTTTAGATTATTTTACAAGAAATTACTATTTCAGTCTTTCTGCTTTTAAATTTCATGTTTATTTTAATGTGCTATTAGCTGTTTTTGCATTAAATTTGGCAATTTCTGAGTTTCTAAAAAAAATGTCTAGTGTGGGAGAGTGAAATTGCATTTCTTTACAGGTCTTGCAATAATTCAACATTTAGTATTACCACCATGACACAATATAACAAAACAAAATGAGTAATTAGTTCACAACCCCACCCCTGACCAGTTATTGTGATTCAAAATGACCTGACAACTATTAGGCTACTGTGACTTTTTTTAAGGTTCGTGATACATATATTAATTTATTCACCGATTCTTTGTTTGACTATGGGATATGGGTACTTGATGAACTATATTACTTCTGAACAGTTGAGTGATTCTCTAATTAACTCAACTAAAAAAGTAATTTGACTCCTAGATGTTTCATTTTTGTCTGCAGCCCAAGGAATCTTTTTTGAAAATGAGTCATCGCAAACGCTGAAATGTGTAAATGACTCTGCTGCGAAAGTGGCGTGCTTAATTGTTTTTTCCACCATGATCTTCTCTGGTAGGAGTGTGGATTATGTTTATGTGATACGGATGGCAGCGCTGTGTTGAAGGCTCGGCCATCTGTGTGGTTCAGTCTCTCTCTCCGTTGTCGTCTTTGTTTCTGCTAGCACCGCTAGCTGACGAGGCCTGCCACTCTCTCCCACGCACTGGATGTGCGAGAACGCGTGGCTGCTGAGAGCTCCCTTCGCCCCCTGTCAGTCAGACGCCTTCAAGCAAGGGCAAAAACAATAATAAACACTTCAGTGCGATATGTATCACGACGTACACACGCAAAGGCGCACATAAACTCACACCCTGCTGGCAATTGCAGACTCTCTTGTGTTTGTGAGAACACAACAGAGACGGAGAACTGCATTTTGTTTTCTGATCAAGTAACTGAAGTTCTCCAAAGGGCATCACATCGAATGATGTTTGTTCTCTGTTGAGCGTGAGGGTCTTTCATTCCTGATAAGATGGGTAGATAAAGATGATTTAGCCACGGAAACAAGTTAGAGGCTCAGAAATGATGAAGCGGAGGTGAACGGTTCAGACGGGCCCCTGACAGTTGCAGATTGGAGACTGAGTAGAAGTGTTTCTTCAAAACACATTGATCGATGCTAAATGTCCACTTTAAAAGGAAGAGTTGCCATACAAATTCTGACATGCTGTTACTCACTGTCATGTTGTTACAAATACATGTGACTTTCTTTAATTGATACAGGCTGAGGAATGTTCAAGGTGCTCTTTTCAAGCAGATGTGACCAGAAACTCCTCCCATCTCTTAAAGGCCCAGTTCACCTAAATGCTATCATAATTTACAGATGCGGTTCCAAAACTGTTAGACTGACTTTCTTCTATGAAAACATATTTCAAGAAATGCCTTTTTTTGTCCATGCAAAACAAATCAATGGACTCTAATGTTGTGTAGTTTCCAGCTTTCTTCAAAATACCTGTATCTTCTTTTTTGTTCCTTAGAAGAAAATCATGCATGCAGCTTTAGAAGAAAATTAGCGTTATTAAATGATTACAGAGTTTTCATTTATGGGTATTAAATAAAATAAAGACGTTTATTCTCAGACTCAGGGTTGACGCAATATTTTACTTCAAGTCCATGACAATGAAAATAAGTTTGTAAGGGATAGAAGTATAATCGATTAAGTAGATTTTATTGTTGGTGCATTGTCCTTGTGTTGATTGCTCAGCTGACGGAAACTGAAATGCTTGCCCCCCCCCCAAATAAAAAAAATTAAACATGGATTAAGAAATGTAGATGTGTCATATGGACCTTCAGACTATACAACTTATTGAATGCTCTGCACTTTAACAACCCAAACCAACTTGTCAAATACAAATTCTACACTATTTTATATACATTTACATTTATGCATTTACCAGACGCTTTTATCCAAAGCGATTTACAGTGCATTCAGATTATACATTTTTTGTCAGTATGTGTGTTCCCTGGGAATTGAACCCACGACCTTTGCGCAGCTAATGCAATGCTCTACCACTGAGCCACAGGAACACATCATTTTATATATGCATACATAAAAAATAAATAAATTAGGTACAATTTAAAAAAAATATTTGCATTTAACCCTTTAAGAATACAGCGTACCGCGGCGGAATGCCTAGTGGTGACAGGGTAAAGTCGTCAGACACAAAAACTCAAAAAAAAAGTTGAACATGTCATATATCCATGGAAAGCTGAGATTCTTGTGATTTCAACTATGTAAACCATTTTAAGATACAATAAACACAGCATGTACAATCTGTGTCTTTATCAGACCACTTTTTGTTGACATAATGCAGACATGCATGATAGTACAGACATACATAGGAATAACACAGTAGGGATGCAATATAACACCAATAAATAAAAATAAAAAATAATTAAATAATGTACTATGTACAAAAATAGAAATATAGGAAAAAAATGTATTTAAATTATAAATTATAAATATATATGTAATATGTAAGTGTACACATTTTGGATTCTATAAATAAATGTCACAATAATGTGTTTATGCTTCAGTTACTATGTGTCAGCAATTATTGACAGTGAATCTGGATGAGAAATTGAATAGCTCTAAGTGTAACCTTTCATTAGAGCCCAAAATGATGACTGTACATTAAAGCATTCAAGAATTACAGCATTGCATGTATCGTTGGTTACAAAGGGTCGTTTGGAGTCTCCCAAGTGTAATTTTTTTGGAAGCGTCTAGACATAAAATTAGATAAACATGTGTAAAACACTAATTTTCTAATATATTGTTTATAAAATGGGAAATTTGGCTTGGTATGGCTTCATTCTATGATCCCAATGTATTTTCCAGCTCATACCTCCCAGCTATAAAATGCAGGTGGAATTATTATTTTCTTTTTTTAGTGTATTCAAAGTGCTATTACTCAATATCAGTAAGACTTACAGTGATTCTGACTGTTGAGAAACGAACCTCAGAGTGTCACCTTTCATAGGAGACCAACACCATGCATATCATCCAATTGCCCAAGAACAGCATGCCATTTACTTTGGGTATACCTTTTTTAGGCGTTCTAGGCTAATTTTACAGGAATCGTATGTAACATTGTCATTACTTATGACCATAAGTGTGTGGTGCATAACTTCAAAGATACTCTAAGTTCAAAAATAAGCATGCACAAATATTTTGTATCGATTTATATAAATAAATAAATATTTTTGAAGCTTGGCAGCCCTAATCCCTGCTTGATATGTTGTTCATGCATATTTTTGTTTAAAATATCCTCTTTTGTGTTGAAGAAAGCAGAAATACAGTTTGGACAAACATGATAATGAACTATTTACATTTTTGTGTGAATTATTCCTTTTAATTCAGTTTCCAACATACTTTTTTAACAAATGGAGAAATCATGTCTTAGATATTGCTTAAATGGACCCATTCTTTCTCTCTACCTGCACAGACTGACAAGACTAACAGAAAGCTAGTTGTTAGTGTAGTTTATGATTAAGTGACCCACACACTCCTTGAGTGGACCATTAGAGGGGGACAAACATGTGTGTGTGTGTGTGTGTGTGTGTGTGTGTGTGTCAGCCCTGCAGCCACTGACTACTCTGACAGGCCTTTGTGTGTCCGTGCATCCATGCTACCACAAAAAACAACTGTCACTACACAAAGATGATCCATTCAGTATAGCAGAGGTTCTGCCCCAGCCACTTTGCCACACACACGGATAATAGTCTGTGCGTGCATGTTTTAGGACACGGCAGTTGCTTTCTCTGTCAAAAGAGACAGTCTAATCGAGAAACCCAATACCACCCAGACACAATGACATACAGAATTAAAGAAAATCCTGATCTATGAAGAGATGGTTCGTGCCAAAATAAAACATTCTGTCATTTACTCTCATGTCGTTCCAAACTTGGATGACTTTATTTCTTCCATTGAACACAAAATGAGAAAATCGAAAGAAATGTGCACATTGCAACAAAGACATGTTTTGAGTGTGAATAAAGAAAAAAATTATGAAAGTCACTATAAAAAGTAGTTTATATGACTTGTGTCTTCAGAATGGCTATGTGTAAGGATCAGACCGAAAAGCTCTTAAATCTTAAATAAGTGACAGTGAAGGCCATTAGGTCCTGGATGACTAATTTTAATGAGCCAAGCTTAAATATTAGAGAGGATGAACAAAATAAATTAAGTCGTTTGGAACAACATAAGGTGAGTAAATTATAGTAGTTTTTTTTGAGGTGAATTATTCCTTTTATTATACGAAACCTAACAGTTCAAAAGTTTGGTGTCTTATGCTCTATAATGCTGAAATTGTGCTGAAGAAAGTTTTTTTTATTATCAGTTTAATGCATCCTTGCTGAATATAATGTTCATTTATTTTTTTTTATCTTGCTGACCGCAAACTTTTGAACCTTTATGTACATATTTGTGTAACTATTTTATTACGCCTAATACTCTGGTTCCAATTCATTCTCATTAGAAAAGCTGTTTTTGGAACTGTTTTCTTTTTTATTTAAACATACTCCGATGCCACATTCTATATTAATGCACCACGCTGCTTTTTTGCCATTTGGGATGTTGAACAATATTATTTGGCGGATGCTTAATTAGATGGTTTATGCTTAATTCATATTAATTTTAACAACACCACACTGCTGCTGGCTCTTTCGTATTAAAGCAATAATTAAATTGAATGTGCGTTACAGTGATTATACCACAGTTTTAGATTGTTAAACTCCGAGCTTCACACATCTTCTTATGGCTTACTGCTTCACTTTGTCATTAGAATTTCCTAAACCCATGATAGTTTTAGTTGAACTGTCTGTTAGGTCATGCAGGTGAAAATGCTCAGTATCTCCTGAAGAGAGTCGACAGAGTGCGTGTTTACTCCAAAAGAGGCAAGAAACTCAGCACTACTTTTCGCATCAATAGCACGCAGTCCAATAGCACGCAGTCATAATCACAGATTGAGCCAATGTTCTAAAGTGCTCTATGTGTGTATAAGAATCAGCTGTTGTTATGGCTGGTGTGTGTTGTGTGAGCTTAGTGCCTAGGCTGAGCTAAAAGGAGGAATGGGTCTCCTGCTGAGCCGACGGAGTCAAGCTTGCCCTTGTGACGCTTTCAGACGTCTCAAGAGATAGGGGGAGATGAGACGCCATGGAGCGTCAAAGCTAGAGCCGCTTTGAAACCTTTCAGCTCGCTACAAAATTACGGCATGTGAGCACTTTGATCCGCAAGCGGATGAGCAGTGGTCTTGCAGCGGGCCTTCGCCCTGCATTACTCTCACCACGCTTCCCGCTCACCCCTGCGTCTGACTCGCCCACTGAGCTGATCACCCGACAAATCGAAATCGGCTCAGCGCATGACATGGAATCACACCGTTTCATAATACAATGCAGTTTAACCCCCAACACCCATGCTCTTGTCTTGCCACATCCTCTCTGACAGTTAAACATTACAATAGTTGCTTTACGCCGTCTTATTCCTGCAGTTGGTTCCTTCACCTTGGCCTCGAAATGCATTTGGATTGCAAATACCTTGCACAGACTAACATTAAGGTGGTGGGAGGCTCATTTTGGGCACTGTCTGTCAGATTTCTCCTTGGCGGACGGCTGGTGAGATGCGGCGGCACATCATGGCAGGGGAAGGCTGTCACCAGAGAAAGCAATGACCCACAATTTTGCCTGTTTGGTGTGGCACAGAGCATGTCGAGCCGGGCAGCTGGCATAGCGCTATATACAAACTCACACACATGTGGCAGAATCCCAGGGGTTTAATGGAGATCCTTGACGGGAGAGGTGTGTGAGTTATGGGCTAATCGATTTACATCCACCGCATAGGATTAAATGGCCAGAGAGGATAAAGAGGAGAGGGAGGATAGAAGGAGGGTTCAGTGGACATTGCTGTAGAGGAGCAGCATTAAAGATACCAAGGAAACACCATCCATCAGTATAAAAACTGATAGAAACCACAATGAGAAATAGAGCTTTTGTGTAAATTTGTTGCAAATAATTATTTTTTTTAACCTTAAGCCATTATCCTTGATGTATTATATAACACTGAAGAGGCACAATATTTTCATACCATATTGGCTGTGGATATTGACATTTCTAAATGTATAGGTATTGATTATTGAATAATTCAATTAAAAAAAAGTATATTTTCTGCTATTAAAATATTTTAAATATTTTAGCTTGAATATATATATTTTTAATGTTTTTGGAATAAGTTTTTTTTTTTATCTCATCAAGGCTCCATTTATATGATCAATTATTGTGAAATATGATTAGACTTTAATATAACTGTACTATCTTAATACATTTTTAAAATGTAGTTTATCTCTGTGAGGAAATTTCTGAATTTTCAGTCTTCAGTGCCACATGATCATTCAGAAATCATTCTAATATAATGATCTGGTGCTTAAGAAACATGTTTCTTATGATCAATGTTGAAAGCATGTGTGCTGACATTTTTCCAGATCCTTTGATGAATAGAAAGTTCAGTTGAACAGCATTTATTTGAAATATAAATCTTTTGCAGCATTACAATTGTCTGTACTGTCATACTTTTATGTCTGTACTTTTATTTCATGTGAAATAAAATAATACATTTCTTTAAAAAAAATGACTGACCCTGAACTTTTAAGGTAATGTGTAAGTAGTATGTAAATAGTTGCATTTCGTGAGAATCTGGAAAAGTATACTGTTTGTTTTTTTATGATCTGATGATTTTGTTACACCAAAATAAAAAGTGACTGATATTAATAACAAGCATTGATCTTTTTTGAAGTACTTCCACTTGTCATTACCCTCATGATCTCTAGCAAACATAATTGACATATTTGAAGTGAGTCTTGTGTAATATTTGAGATCCATTTCACTTTTTCACCATCTGGAAGTTGGACCCAGTTTGGGCGCGTTCACTGCCCCTCGGAGTCCAGCAATCATCAGTAATTAGGCTCAGATTGTAGACCACGGCCAAGGTCAGACAGGGATAATGTTTCATGGATTGTACCAATTATAGCATTCGTTCCAAGGCTGGCACTTGAGCTCAACCTTGAGTCAAGCGTCGCAGTGGTTTTAACACGGGACATGTGTTCTCCGGTACACAGCTGCAGTCTCCATTCACACACATCTGTCACTACTGACTTCAAATGGCCAAAGTCAAACGTTTCCTTTTCATCGGCTTGAGCTTGAGTAATTGCAGCCCCAGGAATGTGAGAGAATCTGGCCTGACACTGGTGCGTGTTTAAATACCATGTTTACAGATCCATAAAAACACAGTTATTTATTTATTTGTCTTTAGTCAAGAGAATCCATATAAATATGTCAAGAGAGAGAGAGAGAGATTGTGCACTAACCACTACACAATGGATCCGGCAGATAAATGCATTGATAAATAAAAGATTTGTATAGTAAAGTTTCTACAGAACTTTTTGGCACCACTAATGGCATACAGATAAAACAATGTTTTTCTCATTTTATGCAGATGAGAGTTCAGCTCAGCCTAACTGGATTGAGCTTTATCTTTCCAATTCAAATCCAATTCCCTTTTATTTAAACATACTACTTATTCTGAATAATGTATTGGGAGAAAAAAAACTATATTTGATTACCAGTGGATGACTAAGATGCATTTGAGAGTTAGTGTAGTGGAATTTCAATATGGACGCCCTCCAGATATTGACCCTGCCTCTCTTATGAGTACACACAGCTTTTAGTAGGCTATACTTACACAAGACTTTGTAGATGTGCTCTTCTCCTCTGGCAGTTTTGCAATACTTTTGATGGCTGCCACTGGTTCTTTTTCCACTCTAAATTATTGATGGATCATGGAATAAGTGCTCCTGCAATGTCCCCTTTTAAGTACAAAGATGCAGAAGACAGGCCAATGTGTAATCCATTTATGTTTGAGCTAACCGATCAAACTATCGATTGTAGAATGCCACTTTAAAAGATTCGGCGACAGATGTGCAGCTGGGAGATGTGACAAAATTCTGCAGCGTCTCGCTGTGGTTATTCTATTACCTCCAGCAACTTTCCCTACTGTCAGATCTGAGAATATGTTTTCCCTCCATACACTAAAAAGAATGGGGAAAAGATTGATGTAGCCTGTAAAAAGGAATTGATGATGCAATATCTCGTTTACTGTAGAAAGAGGCTATTAACGGCCCACTAATCCTCGCTGACAGCCAAATATCATTTGTTGGGTTTATATGGCTCTGTGATGCTGGAAAATATTTCATATTCAATGAAACACAAGTTTCAGCTTTAAATTCCTCTGGAAGGAAATGCTCAAGGAAAACTCTTGTGATTATATATAGATGCATGTTTCTTTATGAAAAGCAGCAGCACTGATCATTATGAAGCAAAATTTGGCTCATAGAGCACCTATCTGAATGAAACATTATCCTCATTCACACTGTATCTGAAATGAGCATCAGCACAGACAGGAACAGCTAACAGTGATTTGTGACTATGCAGTTCTAAAAATATGATTAATTACATAATTCTGTTAAATAATACACAAAATAAAGGACAAGCATTATTATTGTGACTAAACAAATTCAGCATGGCAATATTATTTTTGTGCAAAACTGCAAAAGGCCATACTAAAGATTATAACTATATCTATCAGGTTTCAAAGATGGAGAAAGTTGTGTGTAAGTTTATATAATGTTAAGCTCCTCTTTTTTATTCTAGGAAGAAAAATGCAGATTCTGACTGTTTACTTTAAAATTCATAAAGAGATTTATTACATTGATGTGTTATTTTAATACGAAATACAACATTGAATAATCTAGCATTTTTACATAATGTTTTATTTAATACTCAGCATTTTTTTATATTTTGGAAGGTAATAATATTTTGTGGACCCATAATTGTTCCAATAAAATGAAATTATACCCTGTTTGAAATGTTACAAAGTCCCTGTTGATTAGGTTTAGATGAGGTAATTGCATATTTCTGTCCAAAGATGGCACTGTCTAGCAAAATTACTATTGGACTAGCACTTCCCTCACACTTGCATCTGGTTGTTAAATAAGGGACACTAAAAACAGATTTACTTGTAAATGGATTTTATATATTGTGAGGGAGTCTTGTATTCACTGCAGAAAAGCTAATTATTTTCATAGAAAGGTCATAATTAATCACAAGAACTTCAAAAAACAGTATCCTAAGATTTGTATCCATGTTGTTTTTGATCATTCTTTAATGCTTTATTAGGAATATCTATCTGCATGTCATTTTTAAGTAATTGAGCCACATAATTCTTTGCACATTTTTTTTTTTGCAGTACAAAGGCTCTTGAGACATGTAATGCACAGTTGCAATGTTATTTAATTATTCAAAACCTAAATATGCAAATGTACATTTCTAACCACCTAAGTTGTGCATTTGTAAAACGACCATCGTTGAGTGCATGAAATAGTTAAAACATGCGACATGCAAATAGCGGCAGTAAGTAAGTGCTAGCACAGGGGGCTGGGTTTAAACGCGCTGCTACTGTAACGCTGCTGGGCTTTGATGCCTGTGCCAGTCTCGCGCAAAACCTTCACAGAAGAGCAATGAGCGCGTGCATGACGGTCTAACGGAGAGCTGCTGATTAAAAGACGTGATGTCAAGCCACTGTCCGTGTCAGAGGACTGGGGGAATGTGCCGTGCACTTGGCATATGCGCTTGTGAATGACCATCCTCCGGCATCGACAGACGAAGCGTTGAATTTTGCTGCATAGATCAGTTACCTGAAGCCGCGCGGCGACCGTTCATTCATCGTCTTGCATGCAAGAAATCTTCGAGGAATTGTGAGAATTGTTTTTTTGAAGGTGCTACCTTTGATGCTTCGGCGTTCGTTCGGATGTGGATCTATCTTTCAAAACTGAGCTGAACGCAGAGACATCTTTAACCTGAACATTAGACAGCATCCTCAGCTTTCTTCTGGATTGTAGGTGAGTGGACAAACGTGCTTCATGAATTCATTTCAGCCCAGAGATTCTTTACGTGCGAGATGTGGCCACGAATACTAATGTGTTGCGTGCGGTGTGTTAGAGCAAAGCATTGAGAAATCAGACCATTCATGTTATTGCGATGAAATTAATAATGAATCGCAAAGAAGTTGTGCTTTCCGATCAGTTTGATTAGGATAATGGGATTCAAATTGGTGGTTTTGTTAATGTAGAAATATTTGCTGCTGATGCTGGCCAGTCCAAAAATCGTCTTCACTTTAGAAACAGGAGAACCTGATCCTCAATGTCACGTTTCAACTTGTTTTGTTTAATAGACAAGCCGTAAGCGCTTTCCCCACACAAGATAAGAGATCAGAATAGAACATGAAATTAAAACGTTTGTAAATTATTATCGTGTAAGCGAGAAAACATGCAAATAAGAACGTTGCTCCTGTATACGCGCGTTCATAATCCATTTACCATATTCCATCTATTTAATTTACGCTAATTTAAAGTTAATGCTTCATGCTCTTCACTTTGCGCTCTCATTGCGATCTTATCTGCTTGAATTCTCGTCTACTGAATCTTCCTCGCAGTCCGTTTAAATAGACTGACTTCAGTGGACGACTAACCCCGTCATATATTCAGTTTTGCGGGACTGTCAAAGAAATTGATACACGTTCAGAATGTGAAACTTGTTGTTGCCGAGTGGTCATAATTCAGCTCTTCTTCTACCTCAAACTCGGCTCCGTTCATCTGGACTAGGACAGATGCACTCACAAATCTTAATTTCCCCTTACACACGGCTCTGACATCGGCTCTAAAGAAAATAAATGTTGCTTTAAGTAGAAAATCGGCAAGCATTTGCATGAGAATCACTGGCATCTGCTATGAAAGACAGGGGTGATATTAATCGGTCTGACTAACACAATCAAACGGCGCTTTCAGTGAAGAAGATGAGGTGAATTCATCTCGAGCGTGACCTCTTCACATCATCGTTTTTATCTCCGTCTTGAAGCGAACAGCGGTTTGACCCGAGACGGCGTGTCGGCAATGTGAAAGATGTTCATTCACGAACTGAAAGAGCGGGTTGCTAGTGGAGACGACGAAATGTAACGCATTTTAGAGGTAATTTAGATCCATATTTAATTTGAGACGAAAAATGAAGCAGAATAACCCCCAAAGGAAGCCTTAAAAGTTTGTATTGTTCTATGCTTCGACTGCAAGTAACCTTTTAGTAACCCCAAAAGTTAGGTTACAAGTTCGTCCGTGCGTTAAATAGACGCTCACAGAAATTGCGTTCTCCAGAGGATGTAACCATAGCAACAGTAGGCTGCTCGAGCGCGTTCCTTTAAGATCAGTATCGGACGGTACGTCGACGAAACATAAGAACGGTCATATCAACACTTTGTAGATGAACATCACGAATACAATTACAAAAGTGTTTGAACTATATTACTATACCAAAATATTAGGCAGAAAATCAGCATTAAAAAGCTCAACTTCTAAGAATTCCTGGCATATAACCTTTTACATTTAATTAAATAACACTTTTGTCTGTTTGACCTGAAACGTTATCATGAGACACCTGCAAAGAGAACAATTATGAAAATACAGTTTCTATTGTTATGCATTTATACGGTATTAGTAAACATGTTTCTGTATTTTATATTTGATGTAAGTAAATCACTCTTCACTCAGCATTTGTTTTATGACCCTTTCAGTGGGACTGCATATTTGGCTGCCTGGTCGGCCAATTCAGTTGTAAACCCATAAAGTCATTATATCTCACTTCATATTTCACATTGAAGTGGCTTTTTCTTCAAGCCCTGAGCTCCCGTGGTGATGTCATGCACAAGTTATGTTTTTGCCAATTTAGTCATTTTTTTAAAAAGACTGTATATTTTAAACATTTTCAGTGCTGCTCCTTCGTGTTAATCAGCATGCATTGTGTATTTGGTCTGGTATGCAATGTTAATTTATAACAATAAACAAGTTTGGTACATTTTTCCTTTAATTATGATTCCAGTGTCATTTATACTTACCCTATGCAGATTTAAGACATTTTATTGGCATATTTAACCTTTGTGTAATTGGTTTATACTACCATTAAGGTCCCCTCGCACAGCGTCCCGTACGCCAGTGGTTTAAACATTGCTCATCTGAAAGCATTAAATGTCGCTTATGCAGGTTTGACTTCCCTATGTATGGCAGAGTATGGTTACATCTTGTACCTTGCACTATGTGGCTTTGTAGTTTGTTATCTCTTTGATGAGGCGCTGAGAGACAGAGAAAGCTGTAGAGCATCTCTAGATCACAGGCTCTTTAATCAATAAGGTTAACTACACAAAGCCGAGAGGACAAGTCTTCACTGGGTGCACACCCATCAACTTTACCTGCTTACTTCGCCGGCTCTATGCAGTTTGAGTCGTAAAGTGAAAAAAGGGCCATCTTTTCCCTTTCTCACAGCTTGAGCTTCCTAAGTTGGATTTGCATGTTCATCCTGATTGTCAAAAAGCCTCTAGCATTCTTAGGGTCGTATGCTATTGATTTGATTATGTGAGTCAGGTGCATTAAGCATTTCCTGAAGGGTAATTGGAGGGTATTATGTGGGTATTATGTGCTTAAACTGGGTTTGTTCCTCTCTCTATCGCCGTTGGCTCTCAGATAGATGTATACGTTTGAGGGAAAGCTGAGGGTCGAATCTGAATGGGGTGGCCACAAGAGACCCATGCTGAGTGCTTATACTCCTTGCCCCAGTTAAATGCTATGCTTGAGTGTGTTAGTTTAGGGGCCAATTTGGATACATGCTTGTATCTTCTTGGCTCGGATTTTGAGGTCAGTGAGATTACCTTATCGGTCCGTTCAGAGGAGACTCTGCTACTGTGAAAGCGGCAATGTAAAGATCCTAAAGTATGTGCTATCTCATCACTCATCGCTCCCATTGTCCACAAGGCATCTAATGTTTGCACAAGAGCTCCTCCTCTATCTCTGTCTTTGACTGAATGTTGGGATGAATGCTTGATGGATAGTCGCAAACAAACCCCCCTCCAGCAACCTTCGAGTACGACCATTTAGCTCTGTAGCGCCACCTATTGATAAATACATTGCAGCAACAAACCACATTGTCTGAACCTACCCAGGGTTCCAGAGTGGTTTAACCACAGGCACAGGGGCATTTGAGGCTGGTGGGTCAGACATAAGTTTGTGCTCATTTTAGTTGCATGCTGTGTCACCAGCGTGCACTACACCTTGAGAGAACCCCCTCTTTTCTTCTCTCTTGGTGGCATACGGGCTTGCCCCGTTTAGCTTAAGAGATTTTGACAAGTCGCGATGCATGCAGGCGGAATCCTTGACCTATTTCTTAATGAGTGAACAGTACAAATGCATTCAGAGGCCTGTGTTTGCAATGCAAGTCATTCCACCGTCCCCCCACCGCTCATGCACACAGACAGACTCTCGCACACTTATGCCCTGCAGGATGGGCTCTTGTCAAGAGAATTCATCTGCTTCCTCTATGCTAGTCTCATGTATTAGTGTGTAACGTTTGTTTGCCTTAACACATTGATCTTGCATTCTCTTTTGCAGCATTGCCACTCGGCTGTTTATCAAGGGCTCTCTTCCGTCCAACTGTCACAACAAAGATCGCTATCACTCTTGACCTATCTCACTTGCTTAAAGTGTGTTTTAGGTGTACATGCTTCCAAGAGTACAAAGTGGAGCCAGATGTAGTGCCAATTTCAATTATCCTGTGACATTGACATTTGGAAGCAGGATGCAGATTCAGTTTACGTCGAAAATGGTGTGCGCACTAGTCTACCAAATAGGTAGTCTCGGCTGCCCGGCTTCTCTGTCTATCTCCGTACATCTTTTATCAGGATGTAAACAACCTGGCAAGATAATTTGTCTTCAGCATTGGTGGATTATGCATGGGGTTGATACGGTGACCTGACGTTTGGATACACTGTAATTAGGCCTGTGTTTTCTGCTGCAGCTAATTACCCTTGAACAGTTGGTGGACAGACTCTCACTTGGAAGGTGCCAGTGTCCAGATTGGTCACAGAGAATTGTGGGTGTTGATGCATTTAGAATCAGAAGAGTCAATCACGCACAGGTGCTGGAGATTCTGAGAACGCTGCCAGTTTTATGCAACATTTTATTAAGAATGGAAACACATGTTCTCTGAAAGATCTGTCATCTATAGCACTCTCCCTAAGCAAAAAGGGGTGTTTTCACCATAAAATGATTCATTCCAAACCTGTACTACTTTGTTTCTGTGGAGACTAAAACAATGGGGACTCTTAACTTTCATTTAATGGCCAGTACAAGCACTGGGACATTATTCAGAAATAACAGCTTTTGTTTTCCACAGAATTGGAACAACATGAGAGTGAATAAATGATGATAGAATTTTCATTTTTGGGTGAACTATTCTTAAGGCACTTGTTGTACTCTGTTTTTTGCACTGAAATACTGGTATTGTTACTAGTAGCTTGTTGAGACCATTTTTGCTTTCGACTATCTGAAGCAGTGCTTTCGTATGAGCAACTCAAAACATAGAAACAAAAATAAATTGCCTCCCATCTCTCCAATACGAACTCAGATATTCAGCTGCCTTTTAACGAGAGGGCTGATAATGCATTCTGTTCAAAAAGAAAACTTTTTGAGGGTAAGGGGAGTTTTATGGAAAGTTGTTATTATGTGAGATGCATTGGTTTGGGATGGCTGGGGCTTTTTGGATGTTTGGACCGTGTCTGTGCTAAGTTCTATCTTGTTTTCATGATGGAGTTTTGCCTCTTGAGACTTTGGCCAGAAAGAAACTACTTGAAGAAGACAGAAAAGACTTTGTGTGTGTGTGTGTGTGTGTGTGTGTGTGTGGAGTGGGAGAGAGACGATCGAGAGAGCAAGACACATGTTGCCGTGTGCCTGGTCATAAGAGGCAAGAGTTCTCCAGTTAAACCCAGCACTCCCCTTCTCCTTCTCTCCCCCTGTAGCCGCTGCCAGCTTGCGGAAAACAAAAGCTTTTGTTTAGATCTTCAATCCAGCAGATGGGAAGAAGGACAGTAAATGAAAACAGCAAAGGAATGGAGCAAGTGGACCATGATGGGGAGCATACAAACTCAGAGGCCGGTCCTTTGGGAAGAGTAACGGTCCCTGAAAAATGCTGCCACAAAGTTCCTGCACTGTTCGGCCCTCTGTTACTTTTTCATCCCAAGCCATTGACTGAAAGCGTTAGTCAGAGCCTCCAGGCTCTCTTGGGCCCGGACTGCTTTTATTAAGATGTTAATGGAATTGCCTTCACGACACACTTCTATAGGACAGCCATTCTTCAATGCCTCAATCTGTCTTCTGCACGGAACACATTAGAAGCTTACGCATAACAGGTTCCTTTCGCATTCGAGGTTCGCTCTTTGTGGTACTACTCTAAGACTCTATAATTCTTCTGTGTATATAATCCTTCTCACCACATGCATGCCATATTTCACAACATGCGAAGACCGCCCATTTTAGCGATAACTGTAATAATCTATGCGCCATAGTGCTTCTGGTTGTTAGTCAGTCAATTGTAGGATGATTGTATAGTAACATCAAATCAGTATGTTAAACCTTGAAAATGCTAATGCTGATTTTCTACACGGTGTCTAAAAGGAGACATGGTATGCTTACGCAAGCCTTTTGTGCCTTCCAATAACCTCTAACAATTTCCCTCCCTTAACCACAACCCCTCATGTTGTGTTTGCTAAACCCGTACTTGAGATTCCACCACAGACATGCTAGACAAAAAGAATAGACAAAAAGAATGCTAAACAAGTTCGTTTTTCTACAATCCGTAATTTGTGTGTGATAGAACTTCATCCTATCAGTGTTGCTTACTTGTTTTGTTTATTGTTTATTATTATTACACTGGCCGTGTAATTACCAAGTGTCTGTTAAATGACAATGTAATAATAATACAAATTTTAAAGGGCAGTTTAGCCAAAAATTGTTTTCTCTGCCTTTACATCATTCCAAAGTTGTGAATTTCTTTCCCTTGCAGAACTGTTTTCATATATAGAATGAAAGTCAATGGGGTCCGACTCCAAACTTTTTGAAAATGCTGAGTCATTTTTTATGTCCCTCAGAAGAAATAAATAAAGGTCAAGGGCAGGTAGACAAGGGTTACCGAAGGTCCATGTGCTTTGGATATGCACACTGCCCCCTGTTGACTGGAAGCTATAGTCCTTGGTTTTGTCATTTACTCTGAAGTTGTCATTTTCAGTGTTGCATTGACAT